>JASDDO010000031.1:78888707-80088707 GCA_030015575.1 Agapanthus africanus
ACATCATATAAAATCCAGATAAACAATGCGCAAATCCAGGAATAAATGTATGCGATATATCTGAATGCGAGCAGGTAAACACAAGTATATAGCTGAACCAGATGTATACGAAATCAAGATAGGGTACAGCTAAGTAACATCAGTAAATGTAAAAATGCGACAGCAACTGAATATGTGTCTAACATACAGGTGTAGCAAAGTATAGGTATCTACCTATAGGGACTGATGTCGTATACCCCCCCTGGGTATGAGTAACATATGTTGGAAATCCCTCCCGGTATAAGTAAAATATGTAGGAGGTATACCTGTAGCTGTATCGCAAGGTGAAAATATACCTATCACTAAAGGTATGATACGCTATAGGTATACCGACAAGCTAGATGTCAGGTGTGGCAAGCAATAGTAGCTATAAGAGGTAGTGTGTGACATGGCAATTATTGATGGTGTGTGTGTAGCATACAATCCGTGCTCGTGCAACATGAACCGTCAATAATGTGTGCAGTGTCCTACGGCTGCTAGTCACAGTATATAACTATATCAAGGAAATGTAGTAAAGCGCAATTCTACAATGACGTAGAATGTGCGACATGTAATTGAATCCTAGCCCAGACGCATAACGCCATGCGGGCGATTCCCCTGTAGATGTTATATCTACTCACCTACACTCCACGCTAGGTGAATCCTACCGTCTGCTCCCCCTGTAGCCGTGTCCGTAGTCCCTGCCTGCAAACCTGCAAATAAGATATGGAAATCACATATAAGCCAAATATCCCGCGAAACGCGATATCGAACCAAAACGAGAAACTCGCGTCGCGAACTAAACGCGCGTGCGCACGATACGCTGAATCGTGTGTGTACGCGTCTAAAACCATCGCGATACGCTGGATCACAGAACCCACTAACGTATCGCGCGTATCGCGCAAACACCACGAACACAAAAACGACATATAGCCCCAGATTTTCCTACAGGTAAGATATTACAAAACTAGACATGCCAAAGACCTAGACAACACAGCAGGGAACCCTACCCCAAAACCCCAACACCCCAGCCCCCCTATAGGCCGCAATTTGCGGCCAAAATGAGGAAATTGGCGGCCAGGTTAGGGAGTTAGGGGGTTGTCTTCTGGTGGTGTGATCTAAACCTAGGTATCATGTCCCAGTTTGCTCAATTTTACTCTGCAAAGTCCGGGTCTATAGCAGATCACAAAAGTCACAAATATCGCTTTAAAACACCAATTTTGCGCAAAATGGGAAACCTATGGTATTTTAGTGTAATCTGTAAGTGCACGGCGGCGCCCCGGCCGTCAATCCGACGGCCAAACGCGGAAACGGTGGTAAACTTAAATTTTTGCGGACTTGGCAAAACGGCACCACCGCGCACTAAACTCCGGATCGTGACCATTAAACTAGTCTAGCTAACTAACAAGATAGGTTAGAGATATACCGACGATCCAAGTCCTCCGGTCTTCATCTCCGCTCCGATCTCCTCGCGGGATCTCCGTCCATCTCCTCCTCGTCGGAAAGGGGCACCACGAAGCCGGGTACTTTTACGGGCTCCCACCTCGATACTGAGGCAACTCGAGCATGAAGCCGGCAACTCGACATGCTCAAGATTTGCTGTAGGAATATAGTGTAGAATCAAAGTCTCTCTTTTGGGGTTTGGTTGCCATTTGTGGATGATGGAGGAATGGTGTATAGAAAATTGGTGCTTTCAATTTTCTAGCAATGGAATGAGATGGAGAATGATATGCACAAAATGAATCACTCTCATTTTTCTTCCTCTCCTCTCTTTTCTTCTTCTCTCTTTCTTTTTCTTAACCATGAAAACCTTCTTGCATCAAGTAAGAAGAATGAATGATGGTGGAGGAATATGAATATGAAGGGAGGTGATGGTAGTAAAAGGTGGAGGGTAACCATATCCAAAACATAATCATGATCACAAATCAAATCCATTTCAAATCCTCTCTTATCACCATAAGTGCATGAAAAGCAAAGATGCTTATCATATCAAACCTTATGCAATAAAACCCTCCACAAAGTGTTATTTGCAAACTTGCAAATAACACCCTCCACCGAAAAGTCCGGCCGGGAAAGAACAAAGAAAAACCGGCCGGATCGGAAAGCAAACTGGCAACCCCAGAAAAGTGGTCCCGTAACAAATTACAGGAAAACCCCTATACTGTGCATACACACCCGCATCTGTATTCCGTCCGGATACAAATGCAATGAGACAAAATCTACACTGTACTATACTAGGACCGGCTTAAACCAAAGCCGGCTAGTAATATCCGTCCGATCCTGATGCGTGCAATACCGCACGTATCTGATCGAACGCTGCCATATAACTATACGGCCACTAGTACAAACCGTCCGATCCTGATCCGTGCAATACCGCACGTATCTGATCGGACCCTGCCATATCTCCATACGGCCTCTACAACGTTTCGCCCGAAAGCTTGAGTAACTGAAAGTGTGGTGGACTCTAAAGACTCGTCAATACTATGGCTGTGGATTTAACCACTAGCACGTCAGAGGTATAAGCCAATACATGACGGGCCACCAGCTATTGACTAAAAGGGACGTCGATGAGGAAGCTCACCCCGACACCCAACTGAGCCTGTCAGTGACAATATCCGTACAGTCCGGTCCGTTCGTCTATGAGCATCGCATGGCGGGCCTAGGGGGTTGGTAAAAGTCAGACCCCCAAAAGCGGTACAAGTCGTGTCGGAGTGTAGCCCAGAACACCCTGAGATACTACTGGAATACCTACCAGTAAATCTCCTGCCTTGGCCAAGGTCTTTGTGTAATGGCTCTCCTAGACACAGCGTGACCTCACCCCCAATACCGGGAGAGACGAAACCCCCGAAGATCCGCTCACTGCCTCCATGTGGCTCGGGACTGTACCCAACTAAAACCTGTTTGCACGACTCTTTGAGCCGTGGTAGGGTAGTAATCAAAGTACAGTGGGAACTCACACGAGACAAATGACGATCCCCAGGTCGATGAACTAACCTGTACACATGTCACCTGGGAACTGCTATCTGACGTCAGGTATAAGACCAACTAGCATGTTCCCGGCGAGTCCTGTCCGGTGTATTCATAACCCAATGAGCACCTGTATACATCTTAGGTGAACCAACTGACACCAATGGCTTGTGAGACCGGCCACCGCCCCTCGTCGGGGTCTCGACTGTATACACTAGTCTACTCTGGAGTATCGATGCCCTGTCTCGAAACTCCTACGACTAGGGACCTTTTAAGGATGTGCTTATAGACTATCAGCTCCCACGTATATGATCGCCCTCATACTGCCGGTAGTCAAGCAAGAATCCTAGGTGCTCTATCAACGTGCAATAGTGATCTGTCAGGTCACCTAAAGCAGTACACGATGATAGAGGTAAACCAGATAGCATACTATCATCTCGAGTAAGACTGTCCTACCGGGATAGGTCCTCCCTCAATCATTGCAATCACGTTCCTGTGATCCAATAATTGACTCTGAGGGCACTATCTCCGACAATCTCCCACTTGCACTCAAGGCTAATTATTGCGATGTCGCATACTCACAGCCCGTGTGTTACCGAACACCCAACTCCTCTACTAGTCAGTCTCACAAATCCCGTTTGTGAAACTATTGCGGTCGAGGAATAGCCTCAGTGAGTGGATCCGCCTAGAAGTTTCTTTCTATGTCTCTCTATATCTCAAGTTCGCGGAGAAAGCCATCTCCCGAAATGAGCAATACCTGCCTTAGAATGTCTGGATGTCTGATGGGACGTAGCTCATAAATGAACTCCAAATCCAAACTTCTTAGACTGTATCTTCAACTGAACTTAATCAGTATCCTGCGCCATGCCACCCTCAGTATTGCCTTGGACCATCCGTCCAAAATACTGCCCCTCGTCAGAGGGAAAAACTATAACTCTGACAACCTCCTTGTCGTCCAGGTCACCTTGGAAGCCTGGAATGATAACCGTCTCCTAAAAAAGGCAGCCGTTATCATATCCCTAGAACAGCCACTTATGTTCTAAAACTGCTTCCGACTGTTTCTCCAGGATTGGATCAATATCAACTTATTGCATCTAGTGCAAGAACAACATCTGGTGTGGTACTTGACATCTCATGATTGACTCAATTGCCTAAGCAAGTGATCTGCCAATCATGCGCATCCCTCTCTACTTTAGTCTAAAAGACACCTTTAGAGAGGGCAACTCCATTACTTGCAGGTACACTACCGTGCCAGAAGTCGTCCATTCTAAATACTCATAGAATGCTGTCAAGGTACCCAGATTAGGAAACCACCCAAATCTAGATCTAAAACCATAGATCTAGTAACCAGTATGTCTGATATAATGTCCAAGTCCTTTGTGGAGAAACCACTGTGTGACGACCAAAGTATAACCGATCGTAGTAAAGGAATATCACTTCCTACTACCTTCTCAACAGATCCATCCCCTATTCTGATGACGTCAAACCTATGACTGTCACATCAGAAACAGATGATCTATCTCCGCTACATCTGCTTTAGTCTATAAATAGACATAAGCCTGATGTCCACCAATGCTTCCGCTGCTCCCACTGACTACGACAACCCTCTGGCAGAGTCATATACACGTACACTTCTGAAGCTAGTTCAGAACGACGCTATACTCATCCTCCTGCCGGGTCTCGCAGCCTGGAACAACAACAATGGCAAGTGTGGGTAAACAAGAACTTCCCTGTCACCGTCCTTGAGGCTACCGAAGTACCTCTCGGGTGCCTGAAGTTACCCACCTTATCTGCGGAGTGGCCAATGGAATGTCAAATCAGATTGAATCTTCAGGTTCCTTATCAAATCTTCAGTAATCGTTTGCGGTTCTGGAATCACTTCCAGTTCTACCATACTCCCACTACTGATTTTGGAAAAATCCATTTTTAATAAAACTGTGGCGAGTCCTGAACAATATTTCTATTGATCTCCCAGATGGTAGAAAATCAACCCTCGTCATAGCCTGGGTCAACCCACAAACAGTCATTACAGAAACGTGCCTATGAGTTATCCAGAGTCTGGTTTTAAGCATAAGCCGGACAACTCCCCGTACCTTAACATCGTTAAGATATGAACTGTTCTATATCCAATATAGAACCAGAGGCACTGATTTAATTGAACCAGATTCAAATCATGCAGCTGTCTCCAGCGCATGTCAACTAAATGGAAGGAGGCTGATTAGCGTTACTCAACTTAGGAATGCTTCCAATTATGAGTAACCCGAAAGAGAAGCAAGTTCTCTTAATCATTACTATCAACTGAATACCATACACAAGTATCTACATCTTCGATCACTTTGAAGAATCCCGATACTTGCAACACCTGGTTCTCTACTTTATTCTTATACCTATAACTTCTCAAAACTTCGACCCTGTGTTTCTACGAAACACCTGTCTAAGAACTAGAGAAGTCATAAGTAAACAGAATACAGTACGAGGACCAACCCCTCTGTCCTAGTGGACACTGGACAATATACAATACTCTGTATAAGTCCCCTGAGTCTTGCGACTCAATCACTGTGTGTCGTAGGTTGAAAACTGTACTTTTGGTTAAGAAGAATTACACCGCTGTTCAATGCTCCTTACCTAACCATCCACTGATATAGGTAAATGTCATCGACATAATATCAAAAGGTATATCTCACTCTATGAAAATAGACGTACAGATATATCAATTTGAAATTGGTGCACAACAGCGGATATTCAAAACCAAATATTTGCCGACCGGCAAACAACCCAGGTGGCATCCTCAAATATCACCAATTACAACGAATCCCGATATAATGAGGATGATCACCCAATTCCCAATAACTTACTCCCACTCATCATCTGTAAAACCATACAGATGTGAGAATCAAAGCTGGTAAATACATACCCTGGAGCAAGTGTCTAATCGGGAAATCAGTTTTATTTTAACAGTACACAGTAGAACTGAAACATTGAAATGTTTCGATGGGGTATCCTGGTATTCCTAGTAATGCCTCTTCCATTATCCATATTCACAACTATAACCGTATAATTCTTTGCCACCTCTCCAAATCCCTTTATATGTCTTTAGTCATTACCTTCTGCACACCCCTTAGGCCAAATGGTTTTCTTCCTTCCCTACCGTTCGGCACCAGCCTATGGTTTGGAAGAAGACTATCCAAAAAGCATAAAGGGTGTACTGTCCTAATCCTAGGAGCACTCGTATCGCGAGAGAAGGTGAAGATAAAAGACACCTGAATGTACTTTATTCCTATTTCTCCTGAACCAGGATCCATCCCCGAACTGGAACGAGTTCCTTTCGAGTTCGTATATAACCATACGATGGATTATCCAATAAAATGGGATCTTCGTAATGATACGGAGTGTCCTGGAGAAATACAAAGGTGATTTAGGATTGGCGAAGAAATACTTGGTTTGGTCATGAATATCTGTTGCAATTTACTTTGCCCTCTTACTAATCCCTTGCTTTGTCTGAACTTAATACCTTCTGTACACCGTTTAGGCTAACTGGTTTTCTTCATTCCCTACTGGTCGGCACCAGCCTATAGTTTGGAAGAAGACTATCCAATTTGCGTAATAGGTGTACTACTCCTAAGCCAAGGAGTACTCGCAACCTGAGAGAGGGTGAAAAGAAAAGACAACTGAATAATCCTATCCGTTTTCTCCAGAACCGGAAACCATCCTCGAATTCCTTCGAGTTCGTATCTAACCATACGATGGTTTTGTCCAATGGAAGTGGACGTTCGTAGTAATACGGGGTGTCCTGGAGAAAAGGGTAAAAGTAGGAGTGGCAATGAGGTCTGCAACTCTGACAATCCAAAAGCCAGTGTTAAGTAGGTTCGGTCAACTTGGTCACTGAGTCAAAGTCTTAGGGTCGGGTCAATGGTCGCTGCCAAAGAGAGAGAGAAAAGAAACACTCAGCGTGCACTCTAACCTAGATCAGAATGGTTACCAATTTATCTAATCTGGAAACCTCCCACTGTTCCTCAAATTCTCCTCCAAACCTGAAAGAAGAATTAGTCGGGGTCACCCGAGGAGTATACTAACTCATCAGTGGGAATCGGGATCCAACTCTCATCGCATGACAACGTGACGGAATCCGCTCACGGTATCACACTCCAGAAGGTATGCGCATATCTGGCAAGTTTCAGTACTTTTGAAACTCCCGATGTGATTTCTGCCCCATGCTCTTATGACCTTGACTTTGGCCAACATATCATAAGTCACATGTCAAGTTCTACCCGTCATTCTCCAGGTTAATTTGAATCCACCCGTACATACCCTTGACTTTGGCCAAAATGGCAGTACGACTGTCCCAAACCAACGCATCTATCTATGCTGCATATAAATACCCCAATAGCTACCAATCACTGTGCCTTGACTTTGGCCAACATACACAGCTTGAATACTATTGACCACCCATATGAAACGACGGAGGGCTATGAATGGTTTCTGGCGAAAACCTTTAACGTAAAGAACTTGATATCGTCGAAGGAACGGATAGCTTTTAAAAATATAGTGACGAAAACCGTTGCTAAAGAGGTCACTCCCGGTGAAGGGATCTCGGCTCTTTCCCCGTAGAATGGGGTGCAGGATATTCCAAATGAATACCGCGATGCAAAGCAAAAGTAATCGGCTATAGTGAAGTTAATGCCCTGACGCAAACTTCTGTCCAAGGGGTCACTCCCGGTGAAGGGATCTCGGCCCTTGCCTCGTCGACTGAGGAGCAGGATATTCCAATGAATACCACGATGCAAAACAAAAGTGAACGTCCTTGCAATAACAGCTTTTTTGAAAAGTGTTCCAACAACATCAGATTAGGTTTGTTTTAACTTGCATTGATCCGAATCAATGCAGTCCCATCAATTGATCACACCAAAAAGAACGAAAATATACTGATGTACGTATATGCCATCCGCATTCGCCACTGGGTCCCGTCATTACCCGTTAGGTTAGCTTACTAACGACAGAGCGGGGACTGGACTAGCGCGGATGAAAAACATATACAACATCTACTAATATATATACCAATATATTATATTTCGCTCAAGGCGTGAAAAAAATGCAACATCACAGAAAATGTACAGCATCACAGAAACAATACAGATATCTGGGATCCCCGGGTTTCACAGAGCCACTACTGAAACCCGACGTTCCCCTGGTCGTGTGGATAGCCTGTGCAATGAAATCCTAGATCCCTACGGGCGCGGCAAGTCACCCGCCAAAACCTGAAGCGAGGCAGCCCCCTTCAGCACCGTGAATGGACCACCCAGCACTTCACGGAATCCGGCAACTTGGGCACCCCTCCTGGGTCAACCTGTACCCCTTACGAGTGCGGCGAATAGCCCGCCAATCCTAGAGTGAAGCCCCCTCCGTCTCAATGCCATGAGATGCGGGCTTGTTGCCCTCTAGAACCCGGCTATCCGTGCACCCCACCGTGGGGTAATCCTAGTACAGAAAGTAAAATATACATACAACGGGTACATCGACCGCAACCAGGTCGTGCCCCAAAAGAATAATACAAACAGGCAGTGACGGCAGTCCACATGTCGGACGCTCGCCCCGCAATATCAAATGTACATAATACAACAATACAGTACTAGCATTGCATCCAGGCTATCCCCACGACCGATCCGCAACATCACAGCATAAACATAGAACATCAACGTGAAAGTCACGTTCGTAAATCCGTCTAACAGGGCTATAGCAGTTAGACAGGATTTACCGATCGAGTGACATTCACGGTCGCAGATATAATGTAAATACTGTGAAAAATGTGTTTAAAATTTTCCGATTGATCAAACCTTAACAAGTGGGCCCCCAAACAAAACTGTAGCACTCACAGAAAACCTGGGCCCAATTTTAATATTCCAGAAACCACATTTCTCACTCAGGAACATACTGCAAAATTTTGGGGGGGTGAACTGTTCACATTACGGCGGAAGCGCGGCTCCAGTAAGGGTTTGGCCGCGCTTCCGCGGTGGAATGAACAGTTCATGCTACCAAATTTTTTCAGTGTGTTTCTAATTCCCTGCACATCACTCTGAGACAACCTGAAAAATTTTTGGACTCCAAAAAATTTCGACAGAAACTGATGTGCTAGAAAAATACGGTTTTTGGAAATTTCGGTCGATCGGAACTGAAAAACACATTACACCAAGCTAGACTATGTTAATGGCGAGGCTCTGATACCACTGTAAGTGCACGGCGGCGCCCCGGCCGTCAATCCGACGGCCAAACGCGGAAACGGTGGTAAACTTAAATTTTTGCGGACTTGGCAAAACGGCACCACCGCGCACTAAACTCCGGATCGTGACCATTAAACTAGTCTAGCTAACTAACAAGATAGGTTAGAGATATACCGACGATCCAAGTCCTCCGGTCTTCATCTCCGCTCCGATCTCCTCGCGGGATCTCCGTCCATCTCCTCCTCGTCGGAAAGGGGCACCACGAAGCCGGGTACTTTTACGGGCTCCCACCTCGATACTGAGGCAACTCGAGCATGAAGCCGGCAACTCGACATGCTCAAGATTTGCTGTAGGAATATAGTGTAGAATCAAAGTCTCTCTTTTGGGGTTTGGTTGCCATTTGTGGATGATGGAGGAATGGTGTATAGAAAATTGGTGCTTTCAATTTTCTAGCAATGGAATGAGATGGAGAATGATATGCACAAAATGAATCACTCTCATTTTTCTTCCTCTCCTCTCTTTTCTTCTTCTCTCTTTCTTTTTCTTAACCATGAAAACCTTCTTGCATCAAGTAAGAAGAATGAATGATGGTGGAGGAATATGAATATGAAGGGAGGTGATGGTAGTAAAAGGTGGAGGGTAACCATATCCAAAACATAATCATGATCACAAATCAAATCCATTTCAAATCCTCTCTTATCACCATAAGTGCATGAAAAGCAAAGATGCTTATCATATCAAACCTTATGCAATAAAACCCTCCACAAAGTGTTATTTGCAAACTTGCAAATAACACCCTCCACCGAAAAGTCCGGCCGGGAAAGAACAAAGAAAAACCGGCCGGATCGGAAAGCAAACTGGCAACCCCAGAAAAGTGGTCCCGTAACAAATTACAGGAAAACCCCTATACTGTGCATACACACCCGCATCTGTATTCCGTCCGGATACAAATGCAATGAGACAAAATCTACACTGTACTATACTAGGACCGGCTTAAACCAAAGCCGGCTAGTAATATCCGTCCGATCCTGATGCGTGCAATACCGCACGTATCTGATCGAACGCTGCCATATAACTATACGGCCACTAGTACAAACCGTCCGATCCTGATCCGTGCAATACCGCACGTATCTGATCGGACCCTGCCATATCTCCATACGGCCTCTACAACGTTTCGCCCGAAAGCTTGAGTAACTGAAAGTGTGGTGGACTCTAAAGACTCGTCAATACTATGGCTGTGGATTTAACCACTAGCACGTCAGAGGTATAAGCCAATACATGACGGGCCACCAGCTATTGACTAAAAGGGACGTCGATGAGGAAGCTCACCCCGACACCCAACTGAGCCTGTCAGTGACAATATCCGTACAGTCCGGTCCGTTCGTCTATGAGCATCGCATGGCGGGCCTAGGGGGTTGGTAAAAGTCAGACCCCCAAAAGCGGTACAAGTCGTGTCGGAGTGTAGCCCAGAACACCCTGAGATACTACTGGAATACCTACCAGTAAATCTCCTGCCTTGGCCAAGGTCTTTGTGTAATGGCTCTCCTAGACACAGCGCGACCTCACCCCCAATACCGGGAGAGACGAAACCCCCGAAGATCCGCTCACTGCCTCCATGTGGCTCGGGACTGTACCCAACTAAAACCTGTTTGCACGACTCCTTTGAGCCGTGGTAGGGTAGTAATCAAAGTACAGTGGGAACTCACACGAGACAAATGACGATCCCCAGGTCGATGAACTAACCTGTACACATGTCACCTGGGAACTGCTATCTGACGTCAGGTATAAGACCAACTAGCATGTTCCCGGCGAGTCCTGTCCGGTGTACTCATAACCCAATGAGCACCTGTATACATCTTAGGTGAACCAACTGACACCAATGGCTTGTGAGACCGGCCACCGCCCCTCGTCGGGGTCTCGACTGTATACACTAGTCTACTCTGGAGTATCGATGCCCTGTCTCGAAACTCCTACGACTAGGGACCTTTTAAGGATGTGCTTATAGACTACCAGCTCCCACGTATATGATCGCCCTCATACTGCCGGTAGTCAAGCAAGAATCCTAGGTGCTCTATCAACGTGCAATAGTGATCTGTCAGGTCACCTAAAGCAGTACACGATGATAGAGGTAAACCAGATAGCATACTATCATCTCGAGTAAGACTGTCCTACCGGGATAGGTCCTCCCTCAATCATTGCAATCACGTGCCTGTGATCCAATAATTGACTCTGAGGGCACTATCTCCAACATAATCTGGGGATTTCTCAGTTGAAGTGGCCCTATTAGCACTTAAATATACTAGGTTAGCCCACACAATCATCAATTTCCCAAAATTCCACTTAAACACCACAATCTAGTACTAAACTAGCTAATTTAACACTAATCGAGCTAATTAACACACAAGCTAAGCAAACAACAAATAGGGTTCAGAAGATATACCCTATTAGACCTTAAAGAGCCCAAGAAAGCAGGTGAAGAGGTGTGTGGAGCTACTGCAAGTGCTGGGGCTGTTGCTGCTGCAGTTGCTGCCTGCTGCTTCTGAAGCTGCTGCTTTTGCTACTGCTGCTGCTTCTGCTGCTGCTGATGATGATAATGGTGATGCTGTTGTTTTAGTTGTTGTTGTTGTTGTTGTTGTCTTTGTTGTTGTTGTTGTTGCTTTCTGCTCCTGCTGCTTCTGAAGCTGCTGCTGCTGCTGCTGGGTCAGGTGAGTGTGTGTGTGTGTGTGAGAGAGTGAGATAATGAGAGAAGAAAAGAAAATGAGATAGAGAATGAGCACACACCCAAAGACCCTTTTCTCACTCTCTCTTTCCTCATTAAATGAGCATGGCATGAGCCATGATGCCCATGCTCACTCTCTCTCTTTCCCAAAGTCAACCAACATAAAAATTCCAATATAAATTCATTTTAATTAAAAACAACCATGCACTTAAACAACCCAAAACACCTAAACCAAACTTAACATTAGATTAAGCAAGGGTTAAACCACAATTTACATCCTAGTTTACATGCACAAGTGTGTGTGTGCCTAACAAAATTCTAATAAAATACACATTAAATAGGATAAAATATTTAAAACTTAATTTGGTAAAATTTTTATTAAAAACCACACATTAAAATATAATTAGCTACAAAACACATTCTAAGGTGTTACAATCTCCCCCCCTTAAAAGAAATTCGTCCCCGAATTTAAAACTTATACTGTTACGCGTACCTTCAAAGAGAAGATTAAAATCCTCAAATCTCGCTCGCAGCCTCCCAAGTGACTATCTCACTATACGGCTACGCCCAAGAAACCCTTCACAGATGGCAAGACCCTTGACCGATGTCCCTCCACCTGCCGAGCCATTAACACACATGGCTGCCGGTGAACGAAAGATCGCGTCCAGCTAAAAGGTCTGGTGCTAAATCATGTGAGAAAGGTCATGAAGGTAAATGTAAAGTATCTTCACAAGGAATACGGGGTGAAAATCCAATAATCTGGGCGGAAGTGCCAAATTAAAGGCAACGAAACTGACTCGCTTAAAGGATCTAAAAAGGACCTAAAATCCTGGAATAAGCTTCCCAACATCCAACACGTCATTCATCGGAAAGTCCATAGGAATACATGATCTGTCCTACGAACTCGAGTCTATGACCAACACAGTCGTCATAAGACCTCAGTTCGAAATGGACAATCCCCATCCTGACCTAACACAACTGGACCGTCTCCGAAGTCTCTAGACTAGCTGGGGTCCAAAGTCCTACTTACGCAGAGTCAGAGGAACAACAGACTGGTGATCGACACGACCTAACCCCTAAGCCTAAGGGTGGCCAATTGGAGTGTCTCCTGATAACAGCTATCGAAGGAGAACCCTAATAATGGCGAGTGACGATCCCAAGCTGCTGACGACCAAACAAAACAAACTCACAACTTAACAAAAACAACTGAGCACACTGAGTATAACCGGATGACAAGAATCCGAATGGAGTCACACCCTGTCCAAACTTGGGTAGAAACCATAACGAATTTCGTGGAGATCTGCTCCCATTCCTACTTCGGATTGGTAAAAGATTGCAACTCTCCAGCCGGCCTCAGATGCTCGACTCAAGCACACAACAAGACTGACACCTTGAAATGAAACCTGAAACTTCTCTTTACATCCCTGTCCACTCGTAACTACCTCACAAGTCACGCCAAAGCTGGTGGAACTTGAATGAATAAAGAGAGTTGACAGATGTGCATGTGCTAGGATTACACGCCTCTACCTGATAATGGCAGGTACACAAACGTGTCCCTAACTTAGCACGTCATTGTCACAAATCAAGGTCTCCGAATCATTACCCAGCCGAATATGCTCAAGTATCTCTAACGTACGAGCTTCGACGGGCAGTGTCTCGCGAAAACGATTTAAGAAAAGTGGTCGGGCGCGGACATGAGCAAGTTGTCCCCTCCGTAGAGACGAACTTAAGCTGTACTCAACGATCACACAAGAACTGTAAATCTGCAGAAGACTATCACAACAATCAAAATCCGCTGCAGGAAGATGTACATTAAGCTCTGGCGGTCCGTGAGAAATCTGACACGACTCACAAGCAAGTAGTGTCCCCAAATCTCTAACGCAAAACCACCGTGGCCATCTCCAGATCATGAGTGGAATATCCTTCTCGTACTTCCTCCAAATGTAGGGAAGCAAAAGCGATGACTCTGTAGTATCACATCAGTACACCCTCGAGCCCACTCATGAAACATTACAGTTAAACAACAAAATCGCCCGAACCAAAAGCAAGGAAAGACTGATGCAGTTGTTAACTGAATCTTCAACTGCTGAAAACTCCGTACACATGCCTCAGTCCAAAGAAAAGAAACCTCCTTACTGATCAATTCAGTCAACGGTGCAGCACTACTCTAGCAATCCTGCATGAAACGGCGGCAAAAACCTGCTAAGCCCAACAATCCGCGGATCTCCGTCCTGCACACAAGTCTGGGCCTAAGCTGTACGGCCACGATCTCCTTCGGAACCATACGGAACCGTCTCCCGTGACTACAAGACCTAGGAGTCAACACAAACAAGCCTGAAGAAACACTCCGAGAATTTAGCAAACTGCTGGTGCTCTCCCAGCATCTGCATAACAAATCCTCAAGTGCTACTCCTGTCCCTCAAGACACATTAAGTAGACCAGAGTGTCGTAAGTAACACAACAAAAACTGGTCGAGGAACGGCCTGCAGAAATCTGGTTCATCATATCCACGAATGCTGCTAGGCAACAGTGAATCCAACGACTCACAAAAACACACAAAGCCTGTAGCACGCATAAAGCAGTCTTCGGAATGCCATCATCCCGAATCCGCAATAATGATGACCTGATCCCAAACACACTTAGAAAAATGTCTCGCACTCTGGAGCTGATCGAAGAAATCGTCACGGCGAGGTGAAGGATACCTATCCGCACCGTAAGCCGGTTCAATTGACGATCCGTCGAGACACAACCTCAAACTGCCGTCTTCCTTCTCGACGAACAGAAATTGGAGCTTCCAAAAGCGAAACACTCAGACGCACCAAACTCCCCAAACCTAAACTCTGCAGCTGATCCTTTAGCTCCCAAGCTTCGCTGGCCCATCTGGAACAACGTCGGAAAAACTCTCGCACGAAAGGAACCCGGTCCAACAATCCCACTGTGGCTCCGGTATCACGAATGAACGCCAAGAATCCATGACATCTCCTCAGTAGCCGACTAGCGAAAAAGGCTGAATTCAAGCTGTGAGAGGCGGCACAACTATCCACCTGCACAACAAGAACTGACTCGCCTGGGAAAGCAAACCCTAACTTGCTTCCACACGGTAGTCCACAGACGCCTAGCACGTAGCTGACCAGTCCGTGCCCAGGAGAACGTCAAATCCAACATCTCTAGAAGGATCAAAACGACGGACGAAATCTCTATCTCCTATCCGATTGGCACAAAACTGAAATACGTGTCGCGCAACAAAAGAATCGCTGACAGAAGTTAACACCACTACGACTAATCTACCCAACCACGGTACAAGCGAGAAAAACAAACGAATACATCAAAAGAACATATAAATCAAGGGTACCTGAAAACTCCATATTGGACGTCTGCGCGTCCCGTTGAGTAAAAGCAAACTCCTGTGTCTGCCCTCTACTCGCAGCTGGATGAACTCCTCTGGTAGCCTGAGCCCTCTGAGCGAATCTTCCACGTCCACGGCCTCTCTGAAAACGATCATGACGAGGTGCTAAGGAACAATCCCTGACGAAGTGCTGAAGGCTTCCGCATCGAAAACATCCACGCGCTGACTGCTGACCATCCTGGGGATGAGAGCTGAACGGCTGTCCTCGTCCTAAGCCTCTGCTGCTCCTGCGACGGCCACGAAATCTGTCTCGACGACCAAACCTCTGTCTCTGGGCTGGTACACTGGTACGAGTCCTCCACTGTCCTGGAATATGTGCCTCGTCAACTGGAGCTGCAACCACTGGTGCTATGTAGGTGACGGACTGCTGCATACTGATCGTAAGGGACATCTGAGTAACAGGGGTGACAACCTCCTGTCGTAGCTCCCGAACGACGTAAACTAAAGAACTCATCGTCTGGCGAAACTCCTGCATCTCTACCAAAAGTCTATCCATAGTATAGGTCGTAGGCTGATCCGTCGGCACCTGTGCAACTAGAGTGCCATCCTGGTCAGTACTCGTCTCACCCGAGCTAACTCTGACCTCGGCCCTCGCTGCATCGCTCTGAGTCCCCATAGTCATCGGCGGCAAGGCTATGAATAGATATAAGATGAGATTCGATAAGAATAAGGAAATCGAATCTCAAAGATATGAATCATAAAGGAAGGAATGTCAAGCAAATTGTACTTAGGTCACTTAATGCAAAGTACCGCGCTGTGGGTATGCTGCAGACATACACACACTACGTTACTCCGCTTAAGCTACCTACTCCATCATACTAAGGTCATCCTACACTCCGAAAGGTAAAACCTAACGCTCTGATACCAACTTTGTCACGACCCAAAATTGGCCCGTGACGGCCCTAATACTACGCAACGCCTAAAAACGCAACGTAGTAAAAGAAAGCCAAATCCAGAAATCTAAACCATGAAAAATACGGAAAAGATAATATAAGTTTGAAACAATTGAAATCGCAACCCAAATTCTTTAAAAAAAATCTACTTTCTTTCTTTAAAATTTTAGCAACACCCCCTTTTTATAAAGACTAGTCAAGATGAATACAACAGAGAAATAAGGACAGTAGAGAAAAAGCGGTATATAAAAGACATCAATTCCACAATAATACACACTAACGTCCTCACCAAGTCTCTATGACAAATATACAATAGTAGATGGAGAGTACAAATACAACGAATATACAATGTGGAATACAGATAACCATCTAACCCACCTAAGCAAAATGGTACTGTGAGCTGATGCGATATCTGTAGCAAAAGGTGGTAGCTGGATAGCTGAATAGAGGAATAGCCTGCGTCGACTACTCTGGGGAACAACCTGAAACACCTGTGGCACAACGGGGGTGAGTTGCCAACTCGTGAATAGTATAAAACATATACAGGTAATCGCAGGAATGCACGTACAGCATGAATCTAAGATATGCGATTACAGTAATAATATGTCATGCAAATGCTGAAATAGGGAGAGTACACTAGCAGGTACAATCAATATGTGAAGCAATGATGGCATGATAGTAGTATGCAATGACCATGCAATAGAGATATGAGAAAGCAAATGTGCAACTATCATAAGGGTACACTACAAGTACTACCAATATATGAATCTGTGCATAAGGTAGGTAATGGTGAGGTATAGGGTGGAATATGTCATTTCCCACGGAAACCTGACGTCATGGCAGGATCACAATCCATCAAGATACTCCAATCCCAAATCCTCAAATCAGCCCCCACATTGGGCACTCACATCATATAAGTCCCACATCTCCTCAATGTACAATATCGAGTAATCTCCTATATCCCGAATGTACGAATCACCAATCACATAGGTATGTCCAATATCCAATCCCAATGAATCACCTAATATCCCAAGTCAAATCTCAAGAAAGAATCTAACATCCTAAAGGTAAATATATACAGAAATAAGTATGATGGGGGCAATACACATATATTAGCGTCCCATTCCACTAATATTGGTGTAAGGGTATATATAACAACGGATAAATCCCCTGTTATATATACAAAAAGGGGGTTGAAGAAATATCATGAAAACAGTGTGCCAAGCATCGACACAGAAATCCTCGTGTATCGGGCTCCGTCAGTCCGGATCGGCCCACGGGGTCCGTCTGCGGTATCGGCGCTCGGCCTCGACAGTACAGATCCTCCCGCATCCATCTCTCGACTCTAGCCAGTAGCCTCCGGACAACTGCCAGGTCCAACCAATCACCGGTAGGTACTCGCCCGCCTCCAGGCTCAATCGGCAAACCCATCGATCTTCTTGCCGAGGGGAACCATACCGGGCCCCACCATGTACTCTCATACGGCAACCACACCTCGTATGGAGTATATAATCAGCACCGATAAAACTCATGGGGGACGCTCAAATATCATATCAAGGAAACCGGGTTGTTCTATGTATGCATAATTTCATGAACTCCCGCGGTTCCCAAATCCCAAAAACATCATATAAAATCCAGATAAACAATGCGCAAATCCAGGAATAAATGTATGCGATATATCTAAATGCGAGCAGGTAAACACAAGTATATAGCTGAACCAGATGTATACGAAATCAAGATAGGGTACAGCTAAGTAACATCAGTAAATGTAAAAATGCGACAGCAACTGAATATGTGTCTAACATACAGGTGTAGCAAAGTATAGGTATCTACCTATAGGGACTGATGTCGTATACCCCCCCTGGGTATGAGTAACATATGTAGGAAATCCCTCCCGGTATAAGTAAAATATGTAGGAGGTATACCTGTAGCTGTATCGGAAGGTGAAAATATACCTATCACTAAAGGTATGATACGCTATAGGTATACCGACGAGCTAGGTGTCAGGTGTGGCAAGCAATAGTAGCTATAAGAGGTAGTGTGTGACATGGCAATTATTGACGGTGTGTGTGTAGCATACAATCCGTGCTCGTGCAACATGAACCGTCAATAATGTGTGCAGTGTCCTACGGCTGCTAGTCACAGTATATAACTATATCAAGGAAATGTAGTAAAGCGCAATTCTACAATGACGTAGAATGTGCGACAGGTAATTGAATCCTAGCCCAGACGCATAACGCCATGCGGACGATTCCCCTGTAGATGTTATATCTACTCACCTACACTCCACGCTAGGTGAATCCTACCGTCTGCTCCCCCTGTAGCCGTGTCCGTAGTCCCTGCCTGCAAACCTGCAAATAAGATATGGAAATCACATATAAGCCAAATATCCCGCGAAACGCGATATCGAACCAAAACGAGAAACTCGCGTCGCGAACTAAACGCGCGTGCGCACGATACGCTGAATCGTGTGTGTACGCATCTAAAACCATCGCGACACGCGGCGATACGCTGGATCACAGAACCCACTCATGTATCGCGTGTATCGCGCAAACACCACGAACACAAAAACGACATATAGCCCCAGATTTTCCTACAGGTAAGATATTACAAAACTAGACATGCCAAAGACCTAGACAACACAGCAGGGAACCCTACCCCAAAACCCCAACACCCCAGCCCCCCTATAGGCCGCAATTTGCGGCCAAAATGAGGAAATTGGCAGCCAGGTTAGGGAGTTAGGGGGTTGTCTTCTAGTGGTGTGATCTAAACCTAGGTATCATGTCCCAGTTTGCTCAATTTTACTCTGCAAGGTCCGGGTCTATAGCAGATCACAAAAGTCACAAATATCGCTTTAAAACACCAATTTTGCACAAAATGGGAAACCTATGGTATTTTAGTGTAATCTGGGGATTTCTCAGTTGAAGTGGCCCTATTAGCACTTAAATATACTAGGTTAGCCCACACAATCATCAATTTCCCAAAATTCCACTTAAACACCACAATCTAGTACTAAACTAGCTAATTTAACACTAATCGAGCTAATTAACACACAAGCTAAGCAAACAACAAATAGGGTTCAGAAGATATACCCTATTGGACCTTAAAGAGCCCAAGAAAGCAGGTGAAGAGGTGTGTGGAGCTACTGCAAGTGCTGGGGCTATTGCTGCTGCAGTTGCTGCCTGCTGCTTCTGAAGCTGCTGCTTTTGCTACTGCTGCTGCTTCTGCTACTGCTGATGATGATAATGGTGATGCTGTTGTTTTAGTTGTTGTTGTTGTTGTTGTTGTCTTTGTTGTTGTTGTTGTTGCTTTCTGCTCCTGCTGCTTCTGAAGCTGCTGCTGCTGCTGCTGGGTCAGGTGAGTGTGTGTGTGTATGTGTGAGAGTGAGATAATGAGAGAAGAAAAGAAAATGAGATAGAGAATGAGCACACACCCAAAGACCCCTTTCTCACTCTCTCTTTCCTCATTAAATGAGCATGGCATGAGCCATGATGCCCATGCTCACTCTCTCTCTTTCCCAAAGTCAACCAACATAAAAATTCCAATATAAATTCATTTTAATTAAAAACAACCATGCACTTAAACAACCCAAAACACCTAAACCAAACTTAACATTAGATTAAGCAAGGGTTAAACCACAATTTACATCCTAGTTTACATGCACAAGTGTGTGTGTGCCTAACAAAATTCTAATAAAATACACATTAAATAGGATAAAATATTTAAAACTTAATTTGGTAAAATTTTTATTAAAAACCACACATTAAAATATAATTAGCTACAAAACACATTCTAATGTGTTACAAATTTATACAGTAATTCTTATTTTGCAGTGCTGGTTTTCCTGGGAATTTTTAATATTTATTCAAGAGTTGAATTTTCTGGGGTTGTTTAGGGAATTCGTAGATTCAATCGGATTGTCTAATTTTGTCTATGTGCGTTCCGGATAATTTTTGAATATGTTAAAAAGTTCGACCGGATAGCAATACCCAATTTTTCCCCTGTCGGGAAATTTCCAAGTGTTGGATTTTTCCGTGGTTTAAAGACGTTCTAAGTAATGCAAGTAACGCGATGGACCCTCTAGAAGACAACAAACCTTAACTCGATTATGTGACCGTCTTGAAATGCCCTTTGAACCTTCGGGTTTGGGGCAGTACGGCGTGCCACATGTGAGGCGTTGGCTTGACCCTTCTACGGCTGGACCGTTGGTACTGAGGCATGAACTGGATGTTATTAAACTTGTTCCATGTGTTGATCTGTTTTGGGAAAACTTGGGTGTTTGACTGTTCGATCGGAAAGTTTAACATTTTCTGTTTATCTAGAATGTGATACAACAATTGGAATTCATAAATAGTTATGAGATAACTGAATGAATGTTATAAACATAGCAGTTTAGTCTCACTTGATCGGTTGCCACGGAATTTTGATGAGATCAAAACTCCGTCGCAATCACGTAGCGTACGCGGATACTCGCCGGGTAAACTTAATAGACAGCCTCACCCCATAGCCCCGACCAAGTGACTGTAGGAGAACCCCGTCGTCGAAAGCATCCGTTCGGGTGCTCGCGGCAGCGGTGTTCCGCCTTGGTGCACTTCGTCGACGGCGTCGGGGGTGCGGCCGCCTACTGAAGTTTGCGACGAGCATTCGATCAGGATGTTGGGAATCTTGTTGAATTGCCCGACTTGATATTGAAAAGAGTTTTCGATTTTGAGACTAAAATGCGGGGTTTATAATTGTTAGGCATGTGATGTCTAAGTATTTCATTTGATTAGGCATGCGATGTCTAAGGTGGTTGCGGATTCCAACTGTTGTAGTTTTACACTTTCTTTTCTGTGACCGTAAGTGTAATATGTGATATCGCCGGTTTCGTTGCTATATGTCAACGACAATTGGGATGCGCATATTTACTTACGTTGATGACATGTGATGTTATGTGTTGCTGGATATATTATATTGGATCGTCGTGTTTGAATAGCCGGGGTTTTTTATGTGAGATGAGTGTTTTTCATTTTCATTCATGTAAAAACTTGTATGTAATATTCTTTTATTGGGGCACTTCCAGGTTGCGGA
Organism: Agapanthus africanus; assembly: GCA_030015575.1. Classification (NCBI taxonomy): domain Eukaryota; kingdom Viridiplantae; phylum Streptophyta; class Magnoliopsida; order Asparagales; family Amaryllidaceae; genus Agapanthus; species Agapanthus africanus. The sequence continues at coordinate 78,909,996 of JASDDO010000031.1, forward strand.
AGATGTCACCGTTTGTATATTATTTATTTTTCCGCACTAGGATAGACCCAAGGAGGAGGGCACAAGTAACCGGGTTCTGGAGTCCAGTGGGAGACCAACTCGAGGAGTCGAGTCCGGGTCTCCTAACTCTAGAATTGGTAGGGTTGCTTGCCGATCTCGTAGGGGTCTTGGGGTATGGGTTTGGCTATTCATCGCAACCGTGGAATCCGTGTTTTATACTGGCTCGTATTGAAAACACGGACGTCCTAGTATATCCAATATTTCATATGTTTCTTCTGCTGCGATATCTGTGATGTGATCATGCGATATGTTCTGTGATGGATACTGTATATAGTATATGTGATATATTATATAGGCGTTCCTTATGTTTTACACCCGCGCTAGCCCTGTCCCGCTCTGCCATTAGTTACCTAACCTAACGGTGCACGAGGGGACATCGAGGCGAATGCGGATGGCATAAGTGTACGTCGTATTTATCTGTGATGTTTAGGTATATAAATGATGGGATTTCATTAATGTGATTAATGAGAATAAAAGAAACCTAAGATGTTGTAGAATCGAATCTCAAAATAAAATAGGTAGCGACAGTTCTTGCTTTGCACAGCGGTATATATGATATATCCTGCACCTTATTCGATGAGGAAAGGACCGAGATCCCTTCACCGGGAGTGACTCCTTTAGCAATAACTGGCAGATGCTACAACCCTCGGTTTGTCTTTTGATTGCTTTTAAGAGTTTTTGCTTTGCACGGTGATATATATGATATATCCCGCACCTCATTCGACGAGGAAAGGACCGACGATCCCTTCACCGGGAGTGACTCCTTTAGCAAAACTAGAAAGGCCTCAAAAACACTCCATTTTAAAATCATTTGATTCTACAACGATATCAAGTTCATTACGCAATAGGTTTTCAGAAAAACCTGTCGTAGCCCTCCATCATTTCAGATAAGTACTAGTTAGTATTCGTGCTGCGGTAGTTTGGCCTCCGTCAAGGCGTAGTGTACGGTAGCTAACTAGTGCTTATCTGCTAGCATATGATACGATTGGATTAGGGTATTCGTACGGCGTTGTTTGGCCTCCGTCAAGGGTCGTGCGGGTGGGTTTAATTCAATCAGGAAATGACGGGTTGAACTTGACTAGCGGACTATGGGTAGTTTGGCCTCCGTCAAGGTCATAGGACGCTAGGGGCAAAATATTATCGGGAATTTCAAGTGTTGAAATTTGCAATGAGATTGCATACCTTCTATGAGATAGTTGGATCCCGATACCCGCTGCGAGTAATTGTTACTCCTGGGAGAGTTTTACACATTACAATTAGTCGATCAAGTAGGTGTCTAGAAAGGTGTCAACGAGGTTACGCCTCTGGGAAAACGAGGTTTACATTAATTAGGTTCGTGCGAAAGCACGGGGGACCTCCCTCAAAGTACCGACACTGGCCTGGCTGAAAGATTGGCGAACTTGTAGTGTGTAATTAATCCCGGCTAGTCTTTCCTTTTAGGGTTTGAAGGAAGATTTGATAAAAAGCAGTGGGAGCCATCCTGATTAGATAAAATAATAACCAATCTATTCTTGAAAGAGCGCACGCTGAGTGTTTTCTTCTCTCTCTCTCCAGGTAGCGACCATGTCACGCCTTAATCAAGATAATAATACGGATATTGACCGAACCCGCTTGTTATACTGAGCTGGGGAACGTTGGTCCCGCTCCAACTTATAATTGTTATAAGACCGAGCAGGAAATTGGGGATTACCAGAATTCCCGTGCCGCCCAAACGAAGAGAGTGCATGCTGATGCATCATCTTCGGGTGTGTTCATTATAAAGAACTGTTTCTCAGTATTCTCTGCGTCCTGAGTATTTGATACCGGATCAGGATCCCGCATATATAATTTGTTACATGGGCTACAGAAAGGTAGAGAACTGAGAACGGGTGATAAGTTTCATGAGACAGAAAACGGGGCAAGTGTTGCAGCCAAGTCTGTTGGTCACTGTCACCCTGTATTACCAATACATTGATTCTGAATGAATGTTATTAGATACCGAACCTGATATACAAAATCATATCAGTCTCTTTATTAAAGAAAGGATATAATTTTGTATTGATGGATAATGTTTTGAACATTTCCTATATCAAAAGTTGATCGGTTTAGGCACGTTATCTAAAAGCATTGACGTTCTAAATCAAACTACAGTTCTTAGTATACAGATCACACACAAGAGGAAAAGTTCAGACATGAACGAATTCTTCTTGAGGCATTGTAGACTAGGTCATATCAATGCGACCCGACTAGCTAGAGTTACATAAAGATGCATATTTAAATTAGTTTGAATTTACATCTTGTGAAACTCGCCAGTCATGTCACAAAGATAAAATGACCATAGCTCCGTTTACTGGAAACAGAGAAAGAGTTAATGAACTCTTGGGACTGATACATGATGATGTATGTAAGGTCTCCTGTCTACACATACCAGGACTGGTTCTTTATACTTCATTACGTTCTCTGATAATCTCTCAAGATTCAGACATATGTTCATGTTGAAACACAAGTCCGAACTTTTTGAGATATTCACAGAATATAAGCTAGAAGTAGAGAACCAAAATACGGGTATAAGTATTATGTCCTTTGATGTGATCAAGGAGGAGAATACTTGAGCACGGAATTCTTGGACTATTCTAAAGGAGAATGAGATTCTCTCTCAGCATTACTCCTCTGTATACACCATAGTACGATGGTATATCGGGGCGGAGCAATCACACCCTATATGATAATGTGTGCTCTATGATGAGTACTACTGAGTTACCTGTTTCCTTTTGGGGGTTATGCGCTTGAGAAGCTGCATACCTATTGAATAGGGTTCGAATCAGATCACAGCCTACCACTCCATATGAGATATGGTATGGGAAGAACCCATATCTTAAGTTAGTTAAGATTTGGGGTTGTCCGGCCTATGTCTAAAAGCAAAATCCGGAAAAGCTCGAGGCAAGGTTTGTTATGTACAACTGGAAAGGTTCCAACTATACAAACTACAGCAGATGATTTGGTAGAACCAAAGGATTCAGTAGATACCAACGAACCTCAGCCTCTCCGCCGATCTAGTAGGGTTCCTCACCCACCTGAGAGATACTTCGGTTCCTCTATGACAGTGGGAGTGAGGATTGCATCATGAGATGATGACCCAACCAGTTTCGAGCTGGCCATCAGGAGTGAGACTCTGTAAGAATGACTGGATGTTTAGCGATCTGAGATGGAATCCTTATACACCAACAAAGTATGGACTTTGGTTGCTATATCTGAAGGGTTAACTCCCCATCAGGAGCAAGTATATCTTGAGAAGATTACTTGGTGTAGATGGAAAAGTTGAGACTTTCAAAGCTAGACTTGTTAAAGTTTTTCGTCATCGACCAGGCGTGGATAATGATGAAACCTTTTCCAGTACCTATGCTTAAGTCCATCCAGATACTACTTGCCACGGCTACATACCATGACTACGATATCTGGCGGTTGGGTGTCATGACTGCTTTTCTAAATGATGTTTTAGAAGAGGGAGTCTATAAGTACACAGCCAGAGAGCCTCGTAGACAGTAGGAGCAGCGGAAACGTGTGCAAGATGTTTTATTTGATAAAGCAGGCATCGCGGAGTTGGAACATCTGTTTTGATGGATTAGTCAAAGAGTTTGACATCATCAAAATGGTGGATGAATCTTGTATAAACAAAAAGGTAGTAGGGAGTATGGTGGTGATCCTCGTAGAGTACGTGGATGGCATACTCTTGATAGGGAAGGAGTTTCCTATGCTACGCTCGATCAATCTCCGCTTATCACAAGGATTCTCCGTATAGGATCAAAGTGATACCTCCTAAATCCTGGATTTTGGATCTATGAGATGGATCTAATTGGATGTTAGGAGACTCACTAGTTGTAGTGAGATGGTATCAATCGATCCTGGGAAGAATCACTGGAAGTGTTCCAGGGTGATAAAGATGACTGAATGTCAGTCACAGGCATTGTCTTTACCCTCTGTCGAGGGACGGTATGTTGGAAGAGTTCCAAGCTAGATACCGTGGCATACTAGACGATAAAGGCTGGATACATCACTACTTAAGATGCTACCAAAGAGGCTGTTTGGGTGTATATTGGTTCATGAGATGAACTACGTTCCTACCATTGTGAGACAATGGAGTTGTGGCTTATGCCTAGGAACGCAGGTCCCATCAATGATCCAGACATATTCTAAGGCAGTATCACCTGATCATGGAGATGGTTGATCTCTAAGGGATCGAGGTTAGGAGAGTAGACTCAGAGGATAACACGGCGGATCCACTCACGAAGGCTTATTCCCAGGAAGAGACTTTTATGGGATGGTTGAGTATGAGATACTTCAACCACTGCTATCAGATGGCCCTAGTGCAAGTGGGAGATTGTTAGTTATATGTATGCCCTAGAGGCCATTACTGTACATTGGATGTATATTGTAGTGGATGCTGAGACATATATAGGGAGGACTTTCTTGCTCGACATGATAGTATGCTATCTGGTTACTCTTTACCTTAACGTGTATACCGATTGTCTCTCTGTTACATGTTGGTAAAGCCCTTAGGATGTGTACTTGACTACCTGGACTATGATGCAGATCATACTAGTGGGGACATGGTAGTCCATAAGTACATCCTTCAAAGTCCCTAGTCGTGGGTGTATCGAGACGGGGCATCGATATACCAGAGTAGACTAGCGTATACCTTCTCGACCCATACAGATGGGCGATGGATGATCCCATATCCATTGGTGTTTGACATCAGGGATGATATACGGGTGCTCAGTGGAGACTGGGTACACTGGACGGACTCGCCGAGAACTCCCAGATGGTATTATACCTTACGTCAGATGGCAGTTCTCTGGTGACACTGGTACAGGTTAGTCTGTAGACCCGAGATCGTCATAGAGTCTTGTGTGGTTCCCACTGTGCTTTGATTTCCATCTTACCACGTCCAAGAGGGCGTGCAAAACGGTTGTTTTTGGGTACAGTCCCGAGTCACATGGAGGCAATGAGCAATAGGAGGGGATTCGTCTCTCCCGGTATAGGGAGTTGATGTTACGCTGTGTTCGATTGGCTATAACCGGAAATCCCTGGCCAGGGTTGCTGAGATTTACTGGTAAGTGTTGCCAGTAGTTTCTCAAAATGTTATAGACCTCATATCGACACGACTTATCAAGCTATTGGGGTCTGACGTTTACCACCCCTAGGCGAGATATGCGACATATCAGACGATGAGACCGGACTGTACGGTAAGTGTTACTGGTTGGATTCACAGGAGTATGAGCGGGCTTGTTCGTCGATCTTCTGATCGCTCAATACCCGGGTGGTCGTTACGTTTAGCAGACCGCTTGCGGCTTGTGGGTGTTTGATATGATCAACACCTGCTCCCGGTGTATTGACGAGTCTTTAGAGTCCTACACAGAGGTTTCCTGGCTCAAGCGAAACGAAATAGGAGCGCATATGAGATATGTGCGGGACCGAGAATAATGCGTGTATGTGATACCATATTCTATTCTCGCGATGAATGTATCGATATGGTTGTATGCGATATAACCTAGTTATCGAATCATGGATTGATTCGATAAGCCGATACATTGGATATTAGTCGGTTATATGTGATATGACCGGATCGTTAAATCAAGTGTTAATTTAATGATTTAATGTATAATTATATATTTGATATATGACTTTGCATTAACTAGTATTGGTTCACTTTAAATGGATTTTCTCACTTGCATTGCACAAGTTGTATATGTGATATACTTTTGTGCACTTGTTTGTATCATGTTTGATGATACTTGATAACTTGGTTAGGTGTATGATTAAACCATGGTTAGTTAATGGTTAGGGTTTCATTTGATTTATTTATGCCTTTATTTATTTTGTTTTGACAAAAGAAAAAGAGATATGAAAACAAAAAGGTTGCTTTCAAAGATGAAGCTTGTTGAAGCTTCATGAAGGTTTGACCAAAGTGACCATTTTGTCTTCATGTCTAAACCTAACCATTCACTAACCCTAGTTCATTCTCTACACCTAACCATGGTTTGCATATGATAAGAATTTATTTTCTTTTCTATTTGATTATTCTTATCATTCATAATATCATCTTCTTCTTCTTCATCTTCAAGAAGAAAAACTTGATTCCATCAATGGTGATTTGATGAAAAGAGTCAGAAATCCAATTCTAAAGTGAACCCACTTCCTATTTCTTCATCCTCTACCTCTTGCCAAGTAGTATAGGGTGTTTTCTTCACAAGTTTCATCACTTGGTGAAGTGGGAGCTTGATCTTGTGATGCCTCGACGTAGATCATCTTCGGCACGAAGCCGACGACCTTGCCCGCCCATTTCTCCGATGAAGCCGACGCTAGAGCCCGGGATTCCATTTGGACAGCGAGGAGACTTCATTGCGGAGCTATGGAGGTGGAGGACCGGATCTACAAAGGTTGTATTTCCGTTCTTATAGTTAAGATGTTAACTAGTTTCATGTTTCGCCTAAAATTCTAGTTAACGATCCGTATTAGGGTTTGTAGGCACCCGTAAAATTTTAAATTGGCACGGTTGATGCCTTGTGAGACCTCACTAGTGTGCCTAGGATCCCTACACTCCCAATACCGGGAGAGACGAAACCCCTCCTATCACTCATTGCCTCCATGTGACTCGGAACTGTACCTAAAAGTCACAGTTTTGCATGTTCTCTTGAACGTGGTAAGGTAGAAATCAAAGCACAGTGGGAATCACACAAGACTCTATGAAGATCTCGGGTCTACAGACTAACCTGTATGAGTGTCACCAGAGAACTACCATCTGACGTTAGGTATAATACCATCTGGGAGTTCTCGGCGAGTCCGTTCAGTGTACCCGGTCTCCACTGAGCACCCGTATACTATCTCTGATGTCAAACAGCAATGGATATGGGATCATCCATCGCCCATCTACATGGGTCGAGAAGCTATACGCTAGTATACTCTGTTATATCGATGCCATGTCTCGATAAACCCTCGACTAGGAACATTTGAAGGATGTACTTAGCGACTACACTGTCTCCACTAATATGATCTGCATCATAATCCTTGTAGTCAAGTACTCATCCTAAGGGCTTTATCAACATGTAGCATAGAGACAATCAGTGTACATGTTAAGATAAAGAGCAACCAGATAGCATACTGTTCAGTTGATAAAACTGCACATTTGTATTACATTTTTCCTACCATTTTCATATTAAAAAAGGACTTTATTATAATATATTATACATATGAGGGTTTATGTGTAAAAACATTATTTTCCATGTGTTAATATATTTTAATTATCATTTGCTAGGAAAATGTATGCAAATATTATTGACCTAATCCTAGTAGAACAAAGTCTACTAAAATCTTATTTGAGTTGTTGTGCAGAATTTTCCAAGTTGTTATGCAGAATATATCAAAGAAATCAAGCTGTTGAAGAAATCTTGCCAAATTAAGAAGCAAAACTTGGAGACCAAGTCTGGAAGCAACCGAGAGAAGATTTCTGAATTATGAAGGTGCCTAGGATTGCCACATGTCACAAGATGCAAGACAAGAATTTTGATCAAGAGATCTCACCCGTTGGCCGTGGATCCGCGGCCTTAGCCCCCATTTGCCGCGGATCCGCCGCAATATTATGGAATTAGAGAAAAAGAATGTGCGACTTGGCAGAAAAATGGCTTTATAATACTGCCGCACACTCTATCGCTAATTGGGATGAATTCGTCGTAGCATTTCTTAAGAAGTTTTACCCAAATCATAAGACTGCACATATTAGGAGCGAGATCAACCAGTTCACCCAGCTTCCCAATGAACCATTTTGGAAGTGCTTTGAACGTTTCAAAGATCTGCTTGTCCAATGCCCCCATCACGGAATACAAAGATGGGATTTATGTCGGATTATATATGAGGGCATTAATCCAGCGACAAAGCAGATGCTTGAAACAATGTGTCAATGCAATTTCATGTCTAAAGATGACGGTGAAGCTTGGAAATATCTAGAAGACCTTGCTGAACACACGTTGCAGTGGGAAAGCGTAAGACCACCTTCAACTAAGGGAGGTATTCACCAGCTCGATGTTTCTATCGCAGTAAAAGCCGAAATGGCAGCGATTCAGAAGAAACTCGATGCCATTGAAAACAAGTTCTCAACATTCTCCCTAAATCAGGTCAAGCTTCCTAAGACCGTCTGTGGTTGCTGTTCGGATCCTTCACACTTAACGGAAGAATGTACTATGAATGCATCATTTCAAGCTAATGCTGCTTTTCAGCAGCGACCTAGAAACGATCCTTATTCTTCCACATACAATCAAGGATGGAGGAATCATCCTAACTTTGCTTGGAATCAAAACCAACAAAGCAATTATCAAAGACCTCCTCCACAGCAACCACAACCACAGAATCAGCCCCCCTTTCAGTCACAAAATTTCCAAAATCCGGCCAACATTTCTACACCACAAGTGGCCGGTACTGACAACTCACTTGCACAAACTTTGGATATGTTCATGAAACAATCCATGCAAAATTCGGCTGAGATAAGGTCTTCTATTGATACCCTAACGAAAAACTCCTCCTCCCATGGTGAGAGTATTAAATCAATAGAAAACCAAATCGCACAGTTAAACGCCGCAATGAGTGCGAGAGAGAAAGGGAAACTCCCATCTCAACCCATACCTAATCCTGGCCACTCACAAAGTTATAATGTGAGTGCCGTTACCACGTTGAGATCGGGAAAAGTGCTGAATGACCGAGTGGGTAAGCAATGTGATGATAGTGACACCAATGATACCCTAGCTTCTTCTTCTTCCCCTAATTCGTCTAGTCTCCCACCTTCACCCGAGCCTATTCTCCGTTTTCCCCAAGGCTCGAACCCTTCGCCCATTTCGCCAAATCTATCTAAGTCGATTCCCACTCCAGTTTTGGGATCGAATCCATCCCCACAGTCTTCTCCACAAACGTTGGACCCAAAACTTATTGATCAAGCACCTTATCCAAACAGGTTGAGGGGCAACAGACCAAGTCCACAAATGGAGAAGATTGTGGAAATTTTTAAGCAAGTTAACATAAACATTCCTCTCCTAGATGCTATTCAACAAGTTCCGTCATATGCGAAAATCTTAAAGGACTTGTGCACTAGGAAGCGAAAAGTTCAAGTATCTAAAAAAGTTTTCCTTGCGAGTAATGTGAGCACTGCTTTTACACAACAACTACCCAAGAAACGAAAGGACCCCGGAAGTCCTACAATTTCTATTTCCATTGGGGGTAAGAATATCAATCGTGCTCTACTCGATTTAGGTGCTAGTGTTAACTTGCTTCCGTATTCTGTTTATGAGCAATTAGGGATCGGAGAGTTAAAACCTGCGCATTGCACCCTTCAGATGGCCGATCGATCTATCACCCAACCTAGGGGTGAGCTAGAGGATGTGTTAATCAAAGTCGGGGAATTCATATTCCCTGTGGACTTTATCTTTATAGATACACAACCTGTAGCGAACCCACGCAATCAAATCCCGGTGATACTCGGTCGGCCCTTTTTGGCCACTTCCAACGCAGTAATTAATTGTAGAAACGGCTCTATGACCCTATCCTTTGGAAAGAAGTCAATTGAGCTTAACATTTACAAGATGGGAAGTGAACCCTCCGAACCCTATGCTCATGTGTGTTCTGTCGAATTAATGGATGTCGACAGCATCGAATTTGATCAACCTCATGATACAGACTCTTTTCATATGTTGTTGTTTGACCCAACCATTTACTCTTCCACCGAGTTGTCCGGGTCAACATCTAATGAGGAACTTTATATTGAGGACGATCACCCCATTTTTTCTGATGACATTATTTTCGGGGTATCGATGAAAGCTTTGAGGAAATTTTCGCTGATGAACTCGCATTTTTACAAGACACGGGTGTTGAGATGAATCAACTCCAAGATGAAGAAATTGGACCTCCACCCCCTCTTTTGGACAATCATGACAATGCGAGTAATCCATCATTACTATCACTGTGTCGTCTCTCTAAATTGAGACGCAATCATTTTCCATTACACCTCTTGTCACCTCCCCACTTCTTCACATCAAAAGGTGACATGTTCTTCCACCAACCTTGGTACTTCATTGATAAAATTTTTGAATGGTTGGTGTTGACCTTTGGTCTTTGCAAAGCTTGGCATTGACCAATAAGCTTGACCCCCTCATGTGATTTTAAAAGATTAAAATTATTTAACTCAAGTTTGGGGGAGGGGTGGTATATTTTGGCTCTTGAAAGAAAATGATTTTTACAAAATTGTGAGCCTAAAATAAGTTTGGAGGAGGATTTTCACTTTCATATATTATTGCCCCCATTAATAATTTCCTCCCAAGTCTACAGGTTATTTTTGCTTAATGGATGACATCAGTGAGGACACTGCTGTAAACAGGTTTGGGGGAGGTTTGTGCTTATTTACATATCAATTTGCATCATACTTTGCATAAGCACAACGTTTTCAAAAATAAAAAAAATCTTTTATAACAAAAGAGTAGAAAGTGAAAAATTACATCCAAAAAATAGGAATAGTTTAAGAAAACCAAGAAAATTAGAAGTTTCTTAAACGAACTAGTAATAAGTAGTTATGAGCTGTTGTCCCAAGGGTTAGTAAGATGAAGGAAGTCACTAATCTGAGGATAAAATAAGTCTGAAAAATAGTTTCTATTCTGGAAGCCAAACATTTGAATGTTGATACCCTACTATATGCACTTACACACGTCTTGAAACTCGGGATAGTAGAGGATACCTTGAAATGCTCTTGTCTAAAAGCCAAAGTATGAAGGAAATGAAAAAATAAAAAAAATGAAGAAAATATAAAAATGGTGAAAAGAAAAAAAATGAACACTGGTTTTGTTATCGCCAAAGCAGCAATAAAAAAATATAGAGAGAGTGCCTCTTCACCTAGTGCCCTAAGGCCAACTGGTCTGGGAGTCGCTGCTAAGCCTTAGGTGGTGCAAAACGAGGAAAATACTATCACCGAATCAGCAAGCACTTGAGTAATCGGTCGGTTAGTACCTCAAGAAGTATTAACGGTCGCATGAAAATGTGTGAGCAAATCTTTAATATTCATCAAATTAAAAAGTACTAAGGTAGATGGACAAAAGTATGATAGCTTGAATTGAATTCTCTGAGTGTAGGGATGACCATTTCACACACGTAGGAGTATATGATCAATGTTTGATGAAAGGTAGGAATGAAGAATAAAGACGATATTTTATTGAGGGATGATGTGATTTCTAACATTTTTTCATGACTATTAAGATAGGGCTCATGACAACTGAAAAGCTAGTAAAGTTGGAAACTCTTATTTTCAAAGTATTTCTTTTATGGTTCTTATCTTTATATGTAAATTTCACCATCTCTCTTTTTTTATAGGATTTTGTGGGTGTAATCCGCTGAAAACCCTCAGGAGACAACACTCCTCCTACTAGGGACACCTAGAGGTTTAACGGCTTGTTGCACGTGCTCAGTGCAATCGTGTCTGCCTATGAAAGTGTGCTTAGTTTTCTCCTTTCTTTTTCTCCTCTTGAATAAACTAGTTTGCTCGGGACGATCAAAGATAAGTTTGGGGGTATTTGTTCAGTTGATAAAACTGCACATTTGTATTACATTTTTCCTACCATTTTCATATTAAAAAAGGACTTTATTATAATATATTATACATATGAGGGTTTATGTGTAAAAACATTATTTTCCATGTGTTAATATATTTAAATTATCATTTGGTAGGAAAATGTATGCAAATATTATTGACCTAATCCTAGTAGAACAAAGTCTACTAAAATCTTATTTGAGTTGTTGTGCAGAATTTTCCAAGTTGTTATGCAGAATATATCAAAGAAATCAAGCTGTTGAAGAAATCTTGCCAAATTAAGAAGCAAAACTTGGAGACCAAGTCTGGAAGCAACCGAGAGAAGATTTCTGAATTATGAAGGTGCCTAGGATTGCCACATGTCACAAGATGCAAGACAAGAATTTTGATCAAGAGATCTCACCCGTTGGCCGCGGATCCGCGGCCTTAGCCCCCATTTGCCGCGGATCCGCCGCAATATTATGGAATTAGAGAAAAAGATTTTTTTGGGGTTAATCTCTGCTGAAATTTACCAAGTTTCCAACTAAAAGATTCTGGCTTTGCACCATAAAATGGCACCGAGAGCCTCTTGGAAAAGTCATCAAGCCGAAGAGATCACGAAGCTCCCGACGCTCACGCATCCAGGCTGATCATCGACTGTTCAATTACCTCCTTAGGAAAGATCGAGAAGCAACTAGTTGTAATCATTTTCTATGGATTAAAAGTGTAGTTTGAAGAAGTCGATTAATAAAGGTAGTTATTTTATTTAATTATTTTTTTTTACATTATGTTTTCCCTCTCCTTCTTTTCATCTTCTTCTCCCAACATGCGCGAGTAATTCTCCGCTTGTTAGGGTTCGTAGGATTAGGGTAGGCTAATGGACGATGAAAATAATTAAACCCATTTTAAGTCCTATAAAGTTTAGGAACTTTATCAAAAGAATCATTAACATCCTAATCGGGCGCGCTAGCAATTCTTTGCTAGTTCCGACCGCGATTAGAGATTAGATTAATGATTGTTTTGGTAAAGGCTAGATAATGAACGGAGTTCCGTGTCGAGATAAGGGTTAAGAGTGGGATTCCTTTTCCCTCCAGAAACCCTAATCTACACGCATCACCGTCGTTCTAGTTCTAAATCTATTAATGGATAAAAAGGGTAACTTTTAATTAATCATCCATAACTACTAAATCCTAACGAACCCTACAAGCCCTCTTATTATATTAATTACATCTTTAAAATAATCTAGATCTATATTTTACGTAGATCTAGAAATCTTTCTATAAAATTCTTTATCCCTCACCTCTTTCTCAACACATCTAAAGTAGAAATAAAAGGTTCCACGTTTCCCAGAGGACGACCCGTACTCATCTCGGTCTAGCTACACGCGACACCGTTATTGATTGCGGTTAACTACAAACACACTTTTTCGTATCAATCACATTCTATCATGTCAAGCAAGAAAGTCCTCACTATATATGTCCAAGCATCCACTACAATATACATCTTATGTACAGTAATGGCCTCTAGGGCATACATATAACTAACAGTATATGGCGACTATCAAAGGTGCAAACCAAAGTTGGTAAAGTACGGTGAGAGAGTGCAACAATTGCTGGCACAAGTCCCTTCCTACGCCCTGGAAAGCATACCGCGAGCGGAAAATAGGAAGGCGGATGCATTAGCCAAACTCGCTAAAGAACTTGCTGACAAAAACCTCGATGACGTGAGAATCGTTGTGCAAAGCCGCCGGGTTCATGCGATAGCAGAAATATCTCCGGAGTCATTCGAAGAAAAGGGAGTGACCAAGCTGATGGGTCCCGGCAGCGCCCCGGCCGCCGAAACGCAGCCAAAATGCGGAACAAAAATTTTCTAAACCAGCGCTACAGCTACCCGAATCCCGGATCGACCTTAAACCCAAAACTAGCAAATTAATAGGAGGTTAGAATCATTATACCGAGATGATCCAAGTCCTTCGGTCTTCATTCCAAGCTCCTAGCAATCCTTTGATGATGTTTGGTTGCCGATCTTCCTCCATCTCCGATGATCCACCCGAGGGAAACGGCGCAAGCTCCAACCTCGATAAACGAGGTAACCAACGCTCCAAAGTTGCTAGCTATGGAGAGTGGGGGTGTATGAAAGTGTCACTACCATTTTCTCTCTTTTCTTGTGCTCAATGGAGCAACCATAGAAGAAGAATGAGGTGATGAAGTCTTGGCATGAACCAAAAATGGTGAAGGCTTTTTATGTGAATGAGAGAGTGGGCTTGCATAATGTATCATCTCCACACAAATGAAATGAACTCACCCCAAAGAATAATGGCCGGCCCCCCTCTCTCATTCCCACGATAAAATTATCATTTCCTATTAAACAAATAAATAATTCATCACCATACCATACACTATGCTTGACTCATGCCCAGGCCTTTAATCAAATCACCTTTTCCACCTCATTTCTTAATTGAATTTCTAAAAGGAAATCAATAAAGAGGTGGCACCTTCTAGAAGCTATTCCGTATAGAATACGGAATACTTCCCGGTACATGTATCGAAATACATATACGTGTATTCGTACCGATATACGAATAGCCGAGAGAGAAAACGAATAGTGAACAATAATACTAGAATATGTATATACAAATACATATATAAATTATTAAATCAAAACCTGATATAATAAACTGGCTTAATCCTAAGCCGCTAGTATTATCAACCGTCCAATTAAAGTCTGCGCAGCAAGTGCACATATTTAATCGGACATCTGCATGTATCAACATACCTCATGTACACCATATCGCCTGAACCGTGAAAACCCTCTGTGTGGGACTCTAAAGACTCGTCAATACACTGGCAGTGGGTTTAACCACAAGCACGTCGGCGGCACTAGCTGTACGTAACGGCTACCCAGGTATTGAGCGAAAGGGAGGCCGACGAGCAAACTCATCCTGAATCCCTACTGAGCCTGTCAGTGACAATATCCGCACAGTCCGGTCTGTTCGTCTAAGAGTATCGCATATCGAGTCTAGGGGGTGGATAAAGTCAGACCCCCAACAACGTGATATTTAGTGTCGGTATGAAACCCATCACCACCCGAGAAACTATCGATCCTGGATCGGTAGTTCTCGTCCACCGTGGCCACGGATTTATGGTGATAGCCATCCGTACACAACGCGACATCAACCCCCAATACCGGGAGAGATGAATCCCCGACGATCCGATTACTGCCTCCATGTGGCTCGGGACTGTACCCAACTAAAACCTGTTTGCACAACTCCTTTGAGCCGTGGTAGGGTAGTAATCAAAGCACAGTGGGAACTCACACGAGACAAATGACGATCTCAGGTCGACAGACTAACCTGTACACATGTCACCTGGAAACTGCTATCTGACAATAGGTATAATACCAACTAGCAGGTTCCCGGCAAGTCCGTCCAGTGTACTCATAACCCAATGAGCACCTGTATACTATCTTAGATGAAAAAACTAACACTAATGGCTTATGAGACCTGGCCACCGCCCCTCGTCGAGGTCTCGATCAGTATACACTAGTCTACACTAGAGTACCGATGCCCGGTCTCGATACTCCTACGACTAGGGACATTTAAGGATGTGCTTATAGACCTCCAGCTCCCACGTATGTGATCGCCATCATAATGTGGCAGTCAAGCAAGAATCCTATGGGCTCTATCAACATGTACATGATGATAAAGACAAACCAGATAGCATACTATCATCTTGAGTAAGACTGTTTTATCGGTATAGGTTCTGCCTCAATCATCATAATCATCTGTCCGCGACTATGATAATTGCCTTGAGGGCACTATATCCAACAATCTCCCACTTGCACTTAAGGCCAATTATTGCGATGTCGCATACTCACAGCCTGTGTGATACCGAACACCCAACTTCTCTACTAATCAGTTTCGCAAAGCCCGTTTGCGAAAATGATTGCGTTTGAGAAATAGCCTCAATGAGTGGATCAGCTCCAATGTTTCTTTCTACATCTCTCTATATCTCAACTTCGCGGAGAAAACTATCTCCCGAAATGAGCAATACTTGTCTTAGAATTTGTCTGGATATCTGATAGGACCCAGTTCACAAATGAACTCCAAATCCAGCAAACTACTTAGACTGTATCGTCCACTGAATTTAATCAGTAACATGTGCCATGCCTTCCACAGTATCCGTTTGGACCATCTGTCTAACATACCGTCCCTCAAAAGAGGGAAAAACTATAACTCTGACAGTCACTCTGTCATCCAGGTCACCTTGGAAGCCTGATATGATAACCGTCTCCTAAAGGAGGCTGCTGTTACCATATCGCAAGAACATCCATTTATGTTCAATAACTGCTTCCCAATGTTTCTCCAGGAGTGGTTTAATATATCTGCTTATTGCATCTTGTGCAAAAGCAATATCTGGTGTGGTACTCGACATTTCATGATTAACTCAATTGCCTAAGCAAGTGATATGCTAATCATGCAGGTCCCTCTCCCCTTTAGTCTGTAAGACACCTTTAGAGAGGTTGACTCCATCACCTGCAGGTACACCACCATGCTAGGAGTCGTCTATTTAATGTCAAAGTACCCAGATTGGGATGCTTCCCAAATCTAGGTCTAAAGCCATACATCTAGTAACCAAAAAACCTGATATTATATCCATATCCTATGTGGAGAAACAACTGTGTGACAACCAAAGTACAACCGATCGTGGTATAAGAATATCTCTTCCTATCAAGTGCATGTCATTCCAATACCTGGACATCACTCTCTACTACCTTCTTACCAGATCCATCTCCCATTCTGATGAACTCAAGACCTATGACTATTATATCAAAAATTAGATGATCTATTTCCATTATACCTGCTTTAGTCTGTAAATAGACATAAGCTACTTGCCTACTATGCTTCCGCTGCTCCCACTGACTACAACAACCCTCTGGTAGAGTCATATATACGTACACTTCTAAAGCTAGTTTAAAACGACGCTATACTCATCCTCCTGCCGGGTCTTATAGTCTAGAACAACAGCAATGGCAAGTCTGGGTAAACAAGAACCTCCCTGTCACTGTCTCTGAGAAGACCGAAGTACCTCTCGGGTGACTGAGGTTACCCACCAAATCTACGGAGTGGCTAATGGAACATCAAATCCAATTGAATCCTTAGGTTCTATTAAATTTTCAGTAATCGTTTGTGGTTCTGGAATAACTTCCAGTTCTACCATACTCCCACTTGTGTTTTCTGAAAAAGTCCATTTTATTAAAACTATGGCAGGTCAAGAACAATATAAATATTGATCTTCCTGATGGTAGAAAGTTAACCCTCGTCAAAGCCCGGGATAACCCACAAACAGCCATTACTGAAGCGTGCCTTGAGTTTATCTGGATTCTGGTTTTAAGCATCAGCCGGACAACTCCCTATACCTTAACATCGTTAAGATATAAACTGATTCTATATATATCTAATATAGAAACAAAAGCACTAATTTAATTGGAACCAGATTCAAAATCATGCAGCTGTCTCCAGTGCATATCAACCAAATGGAAAGAGGACAATCAACATTACTCATCTCGGAGTACATCCACATATGAGTAACCCGAAAGAGAAGCAAGTTCTCAAAACCATTACTATAAGAGGAATACCAGACACAAGTATCTACATTTTCGACTTCATCGAAGAATCCTGATACTTCCAACAAATGGTTCTCTATTTTATTCTTATACCTATAACTTCTCTATATCTGGACTTTGCATTTCAACGAAATACTTGTCCAGAACTGGAGAAGTCATAAGTAAATAGAATATAGTACGAGTACCAACCCCATTGTCCTAACGGACACTGGACAACATACAATACTTTGTATAAGTCCCCTGAGTTCAATAACTCAAACTCTGGGCGTCGTAGGTTGAAAAACTGTAGTATTGTTAAAAAGAATTACACCGCTGTTGAATGCACCTTACCTAATCACCAACTGATATAGGTAAATGTCATAGACACAATATAAAAAAGTTATATCTCACTTTATAAAATAAATGTACAGATATAACAGTTTTAAATTGGTGCATAACAACGGATATTCAAAACAAAATATTTGTTGTCCGGCAAAATCCAGATGATTTCCTCAAATATCACCAATTACTACGAATTCCGATATAATGAGGATCTAATCACCCAATTCCTAATATCTTACTCCCACTCACCATCCGTAATAACATGCAGATGTGGAAAACTGATCTGGTAAATACATACCCTGGAGTTAGATTCCAATTGGGAAAACAGTTTTCAATTAATATCGCACAGTGAAACTGAAAAATGAAAATGTTTCAAAAGGGGTAACTGGTATTCCTAGTATTGCCTGTTTCACTATCCTGATTCACGACAGTAACCATATAATAACCTGCCCTCTCTGCAATCCCTTTATTATGTCTTTACTTATTACCTTCTGTACACCTCCTTTACGCTAATTGGTTTTCTTCATTTCCTACCCTTCGGCACCAGCCTAAGGTTTGGAAGAAGACTATCCAATAAATGTAATAGGTGTACTCTCTTAATCCTAAGAGCCCTCGCAACCCGAGAGAAGGTAAAGAGAAAAGACATCTGAATAATCCTATTCGTTTTCTCCTGAACCAGAATCCATCCTCGAAAAAGTTCCTTCGAGTTCGTATGTAACTATACGATGGATTTATCCAATGGAAGTGGATATCCGTAGTGATACGGAGTGTCCTGGAGAAATGCAAAGTGGATGTAGGAGTGGCAGGGGTATACCCGGTCTTTTGTCGTGAATGATGGTGATCGCAATTTCCGTTGCCATTGTTCTAATCCCTTTATATGTCTTTATTTATTATCTTCTGTACACCACACTTAAGCTTAATTGGTTTTCTTCCTTCCCTACCATTCGGCACCTGCCTATGGTTTGGAAGAAGACTATCCAATAAGCTCAATAGGTGTAAACTCTCCTAATCCTAGGAGCCCTCACAACCTGAGAGAAGGTAAAGAGAAAAGACAACCGAATAATCCTATTCAATCTCTCCAGAACCAGAATCCATCCTCGAAAAAGTTCCTTCGAGTTCGTATATAACCATACGATGGATTTATCCAATGGAAGTGGATGTTCGTAATAATACGGGGTGTTCTGGAGAAATGCAAATGTGATATAGAAGTGGCATTGATGTATGCGACACCGTGACATTCCAAAAGCCAAAGTGTTTTAAGAAGGTTCGGTCAATTTGGTTTCATGAGTATTAGTCAAGGGTCGGGTCATAGTCGCAGCCAGAGAGAGAGAGAAAAGAAACACTCAGCGTGCACTCTAACCTAGATCAGAATGGTTAATCATTTTATCTAATCTGGATAGCTCCCACTATTTTCTCAAATTCTCCTCCAAACCCAAAAGGAGAATTAGTCAGAATCATCCGAAGAGTAATCCTACTCATCAGTGGGAATCGGGATCCAACTATCATCGCATGATAACTTGATGGAAGCCACTCAAGTCACCACACTCCAGAAGGCATGCGCAAGCCTGGCAAGTTTCCTGTATGTTTGAAACTCCCGACATGTGTTTTTACCCCTATGACCCAAGTGACCTTGACAATGCCAACATTTCAAAGAGTCCTAGTCAAGTTCAACCCGTCATTATCTTGATTGCGTTAAACCCACCCGTACGAGTCCTTGACAATGCCAACATAACCGTACGACTGTCCTAACCAATCCACATATCCATGCGACAGAAAAGAATTACAGAGCTACCGAACACTACGCCTCGGCAATGCACGACATACGTAGCACGAATACTAAGCAATACTAATCTGAAATGATGGAAGGCTACGGCTGGGTTTTGGCGCAAAACCGTTAACGTAATGAACTTGATATTGTTGAAGGAATCCAAGTGGTTTTATAAATATATAGTGGCGAAAACTTTTGCTAAAGAGGTCACTCCCGGTGAAGGGATCTCGGCTCTTTCCCCGTAGAATGAGGTGCAGGATATTCCAAACTGAATACCATGATGCAAAGCAAAAACAATCGACTATAGAAAAGTTATTACGTTGACGCAAACTTTTACTCAAGGGGTCACTCCCGATGAAGGGATCACGGCCCTTGCCTCGTCGAATGAGTTGCAGGATATTCCAAATGAATACCACGATGCAAAGCAAAAGAGAACATCTGTAATATCAGTTTTTTAAAACTTGGTTCCAACAACATCATAAATAGGTTTGTTTTATCCTTGCATTGATAAGAATCAATGCAGTCCCATCAATTAATCACACCAGAAAAGAACGAAAATAAAATGTACGTATATGCCATCCACATTCGCCACTGGGTCCCGTCATCACCCGTTAGGTTACTTAACTAACGACAGAGCGGGGACTGGGCTAGCGAGGGTGCAAAACATATACAACATCTACTAGTATATATAAATATATATAACAATCATTCCAGGCATGATATAAAGCAACATCACAGAAACATCACAGAAGCAATACAGAATGGCGGATAATCTGGAGCCTCGAGTTTCACTTAAGCCGCAAGTGAGACCCGACGTTCCCTGTCGTGTGGATAGCATGTGCAATGAAACCTAGACCCCTATGAGCACGGCAAGTTACTGCCAAAACCAGAAGTGAGGCAGCTCCCTTCAGCAACGTGAATGGACCACCCAGCAATTCATGGAATCTGGTAACTTGAGCACCCCTCCTGGGTCACCTATACCCCATACGAGTGCGGCGAATAGCCTACCAATTCTAGAGTAAGGTCCCCTCCGTCTGAATGCCTTGAGATGCGGACCAGTTGTCCTCTAGAACCTGGCTATTCGTGCACTCTACCTCGGGGTAATCCTAGTACAGAAAATAATATACAAGGGTGACATCGACCTCAGCCCGGTCGTGCCCCAAAAGAATAATATACAAACGGACAGTAACGGCAGTCCACATGTCGGACGCTCACTCCGCAATATCAAATGTACAAATGAAATAAAACTGTACTAACATTGCACCATTGCTATCCACCACGACGATCCAACCAACATCACAGCACAACACAGAACATCAACGTGAATGTCACATTCGCAAACCCGTCTAAAAGACATATAGCAGTTAGACGGGTTTACCGATCAAATGACATTCACGGTCGCAGAATATAATGTATGTACTGTTAAACGCCCACTTAAAATATCGATCGACTAAATTTCCAAATTAGCCCCAATAACAAAACAACACTTTACTGAAACCTAGGCCAAAACAGAATATAACAAAAATCACAATTCTAAGTCTCTGAGCAACAGTGAAAGTTTGAAAGCCCGTCGCCAATAAATGGCCGCGGATCCGCCGCCAAAAGGGGGTTAGTGCAGCGGATCCGTGGCACTTTCGTGGCATCACGAGATCAAATTTTTTCTGTAGCCTTGTATTTGCCTGCACGGATTTTTAAGATGTGTGAAATAATTTTTTGACCACATTTGAAAATCGACAGCAAACTGAAGAATGAAAACGTGATTTCGGTAAAATCCGTCGATCGATCTTTTAAGCAGGTCTAAACAAACTAGTAAGGGGTTTAAAGGGTGGCTCTGATACCATGATGGATCCCGGCAGCGCCCCGGCCGCCAAAATGCGGCCAAAATGCGGAACAAAAATTTTCTAAGTCGGCGCTACCGCTACCCGAATCCCGGATCGACCTTAAACCCAAAACTAGCAAACTAATAGGAGGTTAGAATCGTTATACCGAGATGATCCAAGTCCTTCGGTCTTCATTCCAAGCTCCTAGCGATCCTTTGATGATGTTTGGTTGCCGATCTTCCTCCATCTCCGATGATCCACCCGAGGGAAACGGCGCAAGCTCCAACCTCGACAAACGAGGTAACCGATGCTCCAAAGTCGCTAGCTATGGAGAGTGGGGGTGTATGAAAGTGTCACTACCATTTTCTCTCTTTTCTTGTGCTCAATGGAGCAACCATAGAAGAAGAATGAGGTGATGAAGTCTTGGCATGAACCAAAAATGGTGAAGGCTTTTTATGTGAATGAGAGAGTGGGCTTGCATAATGTATCATCTCCATACAAATGAAATGAACTCGCCCCAAAGAATAATGGCCGGCCCCCCTCTCTCATTCCCATGATAAAATTATCATTTCCTATTAAACAAATAAATAATTCATCACCATACCATACACTATGCTTAACTCATGCCCATGCCTTTAATCAAATCACCTTTTCCACCTCATTTCTTAATTGAATTTCTAAAAGGAAATCGATAAAGAGGTGGCACCTTCTAGAAGCTATTCCGTATAGAATACGGAATACTTCCCGGTACATGTATCGAAATAAATATACGCGTATTCGTACCAAAATACGAATAGCCGAGAGAGAAAACGAATAGTGAACAATAATACTAGAATACGTATATACAAATACATATATAAATTATTAAATCAAAACCTGATTTAATAAACTTGCTTAATCCTAAGCCGCTAGTATTATCAACCGTCCAATTAAAGTCTGCGCAGCAAGTGCACATATTTAATCGGACATCTGCATGTATCAACATACCTCATGTACACCATATCGCCTGAACCGTGAAAACCCTCTGTGTGGGACTCTAAGGACTCATCAAGACGCTGGCAGTGGGTTTAACCACAAGCACGTCAGCGGCACTAGCTGTACGTAACGGCTACCCAGGTATTGAGCGAAAGGGAGGCCGACGAGCAAACTCATCCTGAATCCCTATTGAGCCTGTCAGTGACAATATCCGCACAGTCCGGTCTGTTCGTCTTAGAGTATCGCATATCGAGTCTAGGGGGGTGGATAAAGTCAGACCCTCAACAACGCGATATTTAGTGTCGGTATGAAACCCATCACCACCCGAGAAACTATCGATCCTGGATCGGTAGTTCTCTTCCACCGTGGCCACGGATTTATGGTGATAGCCATCCGTACACAACACGATATCAACCCCCAATACCGGGAGAGACGAATCCCCGACGATTCGATCACTGCCTCCATGTGGCTCGGGACTGTACCCAACTAAAAGCTGTTTGCACAACTACTTTGAGCCGTGGTAGGGTAGTAATCAAAGCACAGTGGAAACTCACACGAGACAAATGACGATCTCAGGTCGACAGACTAACCTGTACACATGTCACCTGGGAACTGCTATCTGACAATAGGTATAATACCAACTAGCAGGTTCCCGGCGAGTCCGTCCAGTGTACTCATAACCTAATGAGCACATGTATACTATCTTAGGTGAACAAACTAACACCAATGGCTTGTGAGACCTGGCCACCGCCCCTCATCGGGGTCTCGATCGGTATACACTAGTCTACACTAGAGTACCGATGCCCGGTCTCAATACTCCTATAACTAGGGACATTTAAGGATGTGCTTATAGACCCCCAGCTCCCACGTATGTGATCGCCATCATAATGCTGGCAATCAATCAAGAATCCTATGGGCTCTATCAATATGTACATGATGATAAAGACAAACCAGATAGTATACTATCATCTTGAGTAAGACTGTTTTATCGGTATAGGTCCTGCCTCAATCATCATAATCATCTGTCCGCGACTATGATAATTGCCTTGAGGGCAGTATATCCAACACAAGCAAACGACCCTACAAATAAAAGACCAGAAAGAGGCTAGGGATTGGAAAGAAGTCTTTATAGACTACTTCAAATCCTGTCGGACACCTGAAGATGCGTCCTCAAGACATCAACTCATGAAAAGAGCTCTGTCTTTCGCCTTCGTCAACGATACTCTGTATAAGAGACCGTTCGACTCTCTGTGGCTAAGATGCTTAGGACCAGAAGAAGCGAGGAAAGTCGTCCAAGAAACTCACGACGGGCTCTGCGGATCTCATCAAGCCGGCCCAAAGATGAAGCTGAAGATCAAAAGGATGGGATACTATTGGCCCACGATGACTCAGGACTGCCTCGAATACGTGAAGCAGTACCACTCGAGCCAGATTCACGGGTACTTCATCCACCAGCATCCAAATCCGCTACACCCAACGGTGGCTAGCTGGCCGTTCGAAATGTGGGGAACTGACATAATCGGGCCCATCGAACCAGCATCATCTAGAGGACAACGGTTCATATTGGCAAAAACCGATTACTTCTCTAAGTGGGCAAAAGAAGTACCGCTGAGAGAAGTGAAGACGGAGAATATCCTCCATTTCTTCAAGACACACATCATCTATCGGTTCGGCACTCCGCGACGGATTATCTCCGAAAATAGGCCAACCTACAGAAGTCACAGAATCAGTCGCTTCGCGCAGCAACATAATATAGACTGAAGATACTCTTCGGTCTACAATCCACGAGCCAACGGTCTAGCTGAGGCTTTCAACAAGACCTTGACGAAGATCATAAGTTGTCCAGAAACAGAAAAGATTGGCACGAGAGACTGCATGAAGCTCTCTGGGCTTATCGGACCACGTTCAAGACGGCCACGAACACAACGCCATTTGCGTTGGTATTCGGCGTAGAAGCGGTACTCCTCTTGGAGATAGAGCTACCCCCTCTACGAGTGGCAGTTCACTACGAGCTAACAGATGAAGAGTACGCTCATCTTCGGCTGGAGGAGCTCGACGCCCTTGACGAAACCCGGCTTTTGGTGCAGCAAAACTTGGAGGCTTACAAAGCAAAGATGACGTGCTCATACGAGAGACTGGCTAGGCCGAGAACATTCCGCCAAGGCGAACTAGTGCTAGTGGTCAAAAGATCTATGATCCCCAATCATACCAAACGGGGAAAATTCGAGCCGAACTATGAGGGCCCGTACATCATAGACAAAGTTTACCAAGGTGTGGTTTACTTGCTCATGGACATTCATGGCGAAAGACCCTTCAGGACAATAAACAGCCGGTTCCTGAAGAAATACTACGCCTGATGAATCATGGCCTAGGTCAACGATAGATGACGACGCCTACGTCCGCTCGCTATCTTACTAAGCCCAAACTCTATAAGAAAAATTGTTGTCTCCAAAACAGCAACAATGGACCGAAACGTCCTAAAACTAACGACTGACCGAAATGTCTTTAAACTACTATAAACCCGCAGCATCCTAAGGTTGGCGTGCAAAATAAAAGGTACGTCCATAAGCGAAATGGGCACGGATGAAAACCCGAAAGAGCTCCATGAGTAAAAACAGCAGGGCTACCAGCGAGTTTTTGAAAACCCGAAAGGGCGCAACCTCGTTAAAAGACACTTGCAAGGTCATCTCGACCTTGTAAGGAGAAAATATCTGCGTGAGATCCTTACGACTCACAAGGGAACAACACACTTAGGGATCCCCACAATTCCTGAGGAGAAATTACACTTATGAGATCCTCACGACTCGTAAGAAGAATTCCCCTATGAGACCCTCTGGCTCATAAGATTCAAAGCCTTAAGTTATAGGGATCTAAACCTGTTCTTAAGCCATCATCACAACCCCCAGTCTGCCCTACAAATGGTTCAATATTGACCCTTGTATACAATCCACGGGCACAAATAAACGTCTCCCACACCAAGTTCCGCCAATGGCATGAAATTCCCCTGTTTGGTGAACAGGCACTTATAAGTCCTCTCGACTTATAAGGAGAAAATACTCTTATAAGATCCTTACGACTTATGAGAGAACATACACTTAGGAATCCTCACGATTCCTAAGGAGAAAAGACACCTACGAGATCCTCACGACTCGTAGGGAGAAACACCTATATGAGACCCTTACGGCTCATGAAGTTAAAAGCCTTAGTCGACAGGATCTTAACCCTGTTTGCTAAGCCACCTTTGTTCGAACCAACAAAAGGCAAATGATGATTCGCTTCTGGCAATATTCCAATCGCAGCGATGCTGATGCTAAGACTGGCACCGGATTCCAAGTTCCATACTCGCGATAAAAATCAGCGAGCCAAAAATGCATTTGAAATAGCCGAAATGATGGGGCAACTTGCAACGAAATCAGCAAGTAAAATATATGCATACAAAATAGCCGAAATGATTGGGCAAATCGCAATAAAAAGTAGCGAGTAAAAAGAAAAAAATAGCCGAAATGATCGGGCACCGCGAAAAATAGCCGAAATGATTGGGCAATCGCGGCTTTCGCGATATAAAAAGCTGAAATGATAGAGCATTGCGGAAAGAAAACAAATTACGTATAAAATGAAACTTCTGTCCTACAGGTAAGTCCATACTGACCCCTGTATACAATCCATGGGCATAAACGAAAAGGGAACCATGTGTCCCAACAAACCCCATCAAAGGGAGAGTATGTCTCAGCGGCAATATCTGTATCCCAGAAGACCAGCAACGGCGTTCCTCCTCATGCCAGCAGGACACGGACGTGACACCACCAATCGGAGCCACAACAATGTCCCCGGTTCCAAGACTATGCGTCAATAGAGAAATGGAAAGGGAAGGCAGAGCGGTTCATAGACAACCGAAAGTCGATCCCAGACACCATAGAAAATGGAGAAAGTCGAATCCAGACACCGTAGAAAATGGAAAGAGTCAATCCCCGACACCGTAGAAAACGGAGAAAGTCAATCCCCGCCACCGTAGAAAACGGAGAAAGTCGATCCCTACACAGTAGAAAATGGAGAAAGTCGACCCCCGCCACCGTAGAAAACGGAGAAAGTCGACCCCCGGCACCGTAGAAAATAGAGAAAGTCGATCTCGACACCGTAGAAAACAGAGAAAGTCGATCCCCGACACCGTAGAAAATGGAGAAAGTCGATCCCCGACACCGTAGAAAATGGAGAAAGTCGATCCCCGATACCGTAGAAAACGGAGAAAGTTCCCCGACATAGTAGAAAACGGAGAAAGTCGATCCCTGACACCGTAAAAAACGGAGAAAGTCGACCCCCCCCCCACACCATAGAAAACAGAGAAAGTCGATCCCCGACACCGTAGAAAATGGAGAAAGTCGACCCCCGACACCGTAGAAAACGGAGAAAGTCGACCCCCTACATCGTAGAAAACGGAGAAAGTCGACCCTCGACACTGTAGAAAACGAAGAAAGTCGACCCTCAACCTCCCCGTCGAAGCATCGCTTCGACTCGAGAACAAGTCAACCCATCAACCACTTATGAGTCCTCTCGACTTGTAAGGGAGCAAATTCTCTTGCGAGATCCTTATGACTCTCAAGAGAAAGCACACTTAGGAATCCTCACGATTCCTAAGGAGAAAATACACCTACAAGATCCTCTCGACTCGTAGGGAGAAAAGTCTTTATGAGACCCTCATGGCTCATAAAGTTGAAAAGTCTTAGGCAGCAGACCTAAACTTGTTTCCTAAGCCATCGCTGCTCTACAAGGAGGTCAAGATAGACTATCTACAGGCCACATTTGCCAAAATTACATGCCATGGAAATCGAGGTGCTACTCAAGAGTACGTAAACTGCTTTGCGCCAAGTTGAAACAAAAAAGGCATAACCCATGGATGCCAATCACATATTATGGAAGGCAAAAAGGAGAACATTTGATTCGCATCCGGTTAAGCGTTCGAAGCGTACCCATTCATGTATGTGTGAAAAGGTTTAATGCATAAAATAAACACATGGAAACGAAAATTTGCAATTCATACTTCAGAAAATTCCTACATTGATGAAAACATTAAACAAAAACATCATTAAAACGTTTACAAACGTAAGACATCAAATCCAGGACATGGAGGGAGAAATTCAAAAGTAAGACTATCTAAAACGTTTCGGGCCTTCGGGACCATTCTCGTATGCATCCTCTCATGATCGCAAGTGTCAGGGTCTTCCCCGATGTCGTCCGCCCTCTGATAAGCAGTGATTATCGTGGTCTGTTGGAAAACTTAATGCAAGATATTGGTGAGATTATCTCGCCGTTTCTTTGAGATCAGACCCGTCAGGTACACTGACTGCACCTTATTTTCAGCGTCATCCAGTGCTTCAAGCGGCATGGATTCATAAAAGCCAGGAAGGGCTTCCCAGATTGCTCTCACTACAATTTTCAAGAGAGCGGAGCGGCGAGAGAGTAGTCGACCGTTGTGTGCATTGAAACGATTCATAATTTCAGCGCATTAAGCGTTTGTGAACTCTTGGTTTTAACAACAGCCTTGTGCGTGAATGTCATCATAATAAATGATTTCGTTAAGACAGTACAGATGAGCGGCCATAGCGCCTGAAAAGGAAAATCAGTAAGAATTTAGTAGACAAACTGATCAAGAAAAAACTTATTGAAACAGACACGGGGATTTAAACAACTTTTGATATCCCCACGAAGAAAATAAGTTCTGCTTAAAACCACCCAAAAAATTCAAATTTGTGCAGGCAAAAGAGAAATCCTAAAATGGATTCTCATTTAATGAGAGACTCCTCGAGTCAAGGAGTTAAACTCCTCGAGAGCAACGCTCTGCAGACAAGAGTGACACTTGTCAAAATCAATTATGAAGGTAATAAAAATTCCCCAAAAATTCTGAAGAGCTATGCTCTGCGAAGAAGATGGAATAATCCATCAAAAAAAAACCTAAAAGCAAAACTTTACTGAGTTAAAAACTCTGAGATCTTTAAGATGTGCAAAGCGAACTCTAAGAGTTCTTCGTTAATGGGTTAAAAGAAACCCTAAAAGGGATTTCTTTTTCTAATCCATGATCTAGAGAGAGCAAAGCTCTGTTTTTTAATTAACGGGTTAAGAAACCCTAAAAATCTTTAAAGATCTATGATCTAAGTAGAGCAAAGCTCTGTTAATGGGTTCAAATCTTACCAAAAATTTGACAGAGTCTTAACTCTGAAGGAGTTTCTGAGACAGAGAGCTATGCTCTGAAAGAGAATTAATTCTAAGAAATAAAAGAAAGAAGATGAACAGAGGTCATCTCAAGGGCCAAAGGCCCTATTTATAGGAACTGAGAGCCGTTTCAACTTCTAAGTTGATCTAACGGCAGAGATGCTACCACCGCTGCACTCACGTGTGAGCCACGGGAGCACAACGGTGGGGGGTATTTATTTCCTCCAATCAGAGAAAAGCACTGTTCAAATTTTGAAATTTGAAATTAAGCGGCGCTTCATAAAAGCACTCGCGCTAAGAGTGCCAGCGCTAAGAGTCAAAGACTCTAAGGCAGCGCTTACGTGCAAAACACGAGAGCGCTAGAGCCAAGTGCGCCAGCGCTAAGAGTCAAACACTCTGAGGCAGCGCTCACGTGCAAAGCACGAGTGCGCTCGCGCCAAGTGCGCCAGCGCTAAGAGTCAAAAACTCTGATGCAGCGCTCACCGTGCAAAGCATGAGAGCAATAGCGCTAAGTGCGCTAGCATCAAGAGTCAAAGACTCTGAGGCAACGCCTCACGTGCAAAGCATGAGAGCGCTGAGCGCCAGCGCCATGAGTCAAAGACTCTGAGGCAGCGCCTCACGTGCAAAGCACAAGAGCGCTGAGCGCCAGCGCTAAAGAGTTAAAGACTCTGAAACAGCGCTCACGTGCAAAGCATGCGAGAGCGCCAAGCGTCAGAACTAAATGTTCTCCACCGTTGGATCAAAGATCCAACGAAGATGATAAATCATCAAAATTCATAATAAAATACTCCTTAGAATCTTTCCAAACAGGAAAAATTATGATCTGTAAATCAGGGCACCGTTGGATCAATGATCCAATGGTGATTAAAAATCACCAAGGTACAGAACAAATTCTGTATCGGAAGATATTTTCCCAATCTTGTTAATAACAAGAAAACTATCTTCTGTAAAACAGAAGCCTTCAGATCAAAGATCTAACGGTGGACAAATTTCACAAATCAATTGGAGATCTCTCAATGAAAGATTTCCTTAACTGATTCAACAAATCAGCCTCTCCTATATAAAGGACCCTAGACTTCAAGTCTTAGATGGAGGAACCCCCCCCGACACACAAACTTTGAGAAATTTCAGAGAGAAGAAGAAGCACTCGGAAGAAGAAGAATTTCATTAAGGTAAATAAAATAGAGAGATCAAAGCATCTCATCAAATGAAGAGAAATTTAGTTTCTTTTTCTAGATCATAGATCTATAAGACAGACGTCTTTCACAAAAGAGTTCATAATATCTCATCATAAAAAGGGGAAGAAGAATTCAATTTTCTTAAGATCACAGATCCATAAAGGCAAAGCCTTTCACAAAAAATAAGAGATTGTAACATCTCTTATAAAAATAAGAATTTTGTTCTTAGACCCACGAGACAAGGTCTCTTATAAATAAGAATTTAATTCTCAGAGTGCAGAACAGATCAAAGTTGCCTGAAAAAAAGAGTCTTAGAGCTCCAAATTAAAAAGAAGCGCCTTAGCGCTCCAAGACTGGCGCACAGCGCCGCAGTGCTCCTAGCACTCCAATTTAAAGAAGCGCCTCAGTGCTCCGAGTCTGGCGCACAGCGCCGCTGCACTCCCAGCGCTCCAATTTAAAGAAGCGCACAACGTGCTCCTCATGTGTGCGCTATTTCATAAGGAGCGCTCTGCACTCATTTAGTGGCGTTCAGCGCAAAACGCACCACGTGCTCCTCACGTATGCGCTCTTTCACAAGGAGCGCTATGCACTCATTTAATGGCGCTCAGCGCCAAGCGCACCACGTGCTCCTCACGAGTGCGCTGAGGGAACATAAACTGATCTTTAAATAAAAGCCCCAGAGCTATAATGAGTGCTCAACACTCAATAAAGACAAAAAGTTTGTCAGAACCCAAACAAATGCTCAGCATTGCTAAATGTTCAACATTTTATCTGAGCGGACTGAGCCCAAGTTGGCCATAAGTCCTCAATTCAGATTAATTGACCCCATGTGCTCACAATCTCTTTAATTGATCTTAGTCCCAAATCTTGACTACAGATCTCCCAACCAATGTCGGTTCAAGGGTACATCTCTTCACACCTTTGATATGTATCGTTGTAATTCTTCAACGTCTTCAGAGAGGTGGCGGGTCCCGATAACCAGAAACTTTACAGACTATGATGTCTTTAAGCCCCACAGACTATGATGTCTTTAAGCTAGATTATCATGTCTTTAAACACAGACTATGATGTCTTTAAACTCCATGGACTACGATGTCCTTAAACTTATGGACCGTAACGTCCCTAAACTAAAACAGTAGAGTCCAAATACTCTTTCGTTGGATATAAATGATCCCAAAACCCTGTTGAGTAGATCTTAGTTTAAGATTATACTAACGTGTCATCAACAAACATTTAAATTGATCTTAATCTAAAATAAGATTAACGATCCTTAAACCCAACCCAAACCCAAATCTAAGAAAATACGGATTTGGATTAATCCACGCCCTACGGGCGACAACATAAATTAGTCTCCGTATACAATCCACAGGCAACCAAAAATAAAACAAACACACACGACACGAAGTGACCATCTGGAGAAGGAGAAAGTTGTTACAGTGATGCGGTAGCGTAATTAACTGCAGGGGCTTGTGCCTGCAGGGAAGAGCATC
Source organism: Agapanthus africanus (assembly GCA_030015575.1). Classification (NCBI taxonomy): domain Eukaryota; kingdom Viridiplantae; phylum Streptophyta; class Magnoliopsida; order Asparagales; family Amaryllidaceae; genus Agapanthus; species Agapanthus africanus. The sequence goes on from JASDDO010000031.1 coordinate 78,941,009, forward strand.
CCCACAATCAAAAACCATTCAAACGAGGGGGAATCTGACGAAGTCTGCTACAACGGCCGCATCTGTCTAAACCTCCGATATACGGTACCATAAATCAACTTGGCATCTTCGGAGAGGTGGACGGATAAAACTAAATAGCATCTGCCCCTAAACTTCAGGCCTGACTTCCCAACGCCCGGTCGCGTCTTTCGGCGGCAAACAGATCCTGGAAATATTCTAGTCGCAACGATGTTGATGCTAAGACTGGCACCGGATTCCAATTTCCATACTCGCGATAAAAATCAACGAGCCAAAAATGCATATGAAATAGCTGAAATGATGGGGCAACTTGCAACGAAATCAGCAAGTAAAATATATGCATACAAAATAGTCGAAATGATTGGGCAACTCGCAATAAAAAATAGCGAGTAAAAAGAAAAAAAATAGCCGAAATGATTGGGTACAGCGAAAAATAGCCGAAATGATTGGGCAATCGCGGCTTTCACGATATAAAAAGCTGAAATGATAGAGCATCGCGAAATGAAAACAAAATACGTATAAAATGAAACTTCTGCCGTGCAGGTAAGTCCATACTGACCCCTGTATACAATCCATGGGCATAAACGAAAAGGGAACCATATGTCCCAACAACTCCATCAAAAGGAGAGTCGGGTCTCAGTGGTAATATCTGTATCCCAGAAGACCAGTAACGGCGTTCCTCCTCATGCCAGCAGGACACAGACGCGAAACCACCAATCGGAGCCATGACAAAGTCCCCAGTTCCAAGACTATGCGGTTCACAGACAACCGAAAGTTGATCCCCGACACCGTAGAAAATGGAGAAAGTCGATCCCCGACCCCGTAGAAAACGGAGAGAGTCGATCCCCGACACCGTCAAAAAAGGAGAAAGTCGATCCCCGACACCGTAGAAAATGGAGAAAGTCGAATCCCGACACCGTAGAAAACGGAGAAAGTCGATCCCCGACACCGTAGAAAACGGAGAAAGTCGACCCCCGACACTATAGAAAACGGAGAAAATCGATCCCCGACACCGTAGAAAACGGAGAGAGTCAACCCTCAACCTCCCCATCGAAGCAACGCTTTGACTCGGGAACAAGTCAACTCATCAACCACTTACGAGTCAACTCGACTTGTAAGTGAGAAAATTCTCTTGCGAGATCCTTACGACTCTCAAGAGAAAGCACACTTAGGAATCCTCACGATTCCTAAGGAGAAAACACACCTACGAGATCCTCTCAACTAGTAGGGAGAAAAGTCTTTATGAGACCCTCATGGCTCATAAAGTTGAAAAGTCTTAGGAAGCAGATCTGAACCTGCTTCCCAAGCCATCGCTACCCTACAAAGAAGCTAAGATGGACTGTTATCTACTATCTACAGGCCACATTTGCTAAAGTAACATGTCAACAACACAGCAAAGAGAAGAAAGCAACAGTGGGAGATAAGGAAAATGTGTCTTTATTCATAAAGTCAATCGAATACAAGGTACATCATAAAAAAGAAGAACGAATACATGTTATTCAAAGATTACAAATATACAATCGATACAAAGATGACTATTGAGAAGGAGGCGATTTTAACAAATCAGCAAGCCGCTTGCGCACTCCTCTCAGCTCCTTCTCATCATCAGCTGCCGCGGCCAACTCCGCTTCAATTCAAGTCCATTGCTGTAAGCAGGATAAAAGTTTCTCATAGATTTCCTGCTGAGCAACTTCCTAACTCTGCGTAACCTGCTCAATGAAGTCAAGCTTTTTCCTCAGCACCACCCCATCAAAAATACATCGTTGGAGGTTTTCAAAAATAGAGTTCAGCTGCACAGCATTCGCTTCGAACTGGGCACGCAGTTGGACAGGCTCAGTGGAAGTTGCCTCGCGTTCCTTTCGCTTGAGGGTCGCCTCTTGTTCAAAATGGCGAAGCAAAAGGGAACTTTGCTCAACCTACGCAGCCTGCTGGGAGTTCAGAGCCAGAACCTCGGGAGCAGGACGCCTGAGCTCAAGCTCATGCAAGCAGGCCTCAATCTTCCTGCAGTGATTAACCCAAGACTCAACGACGCCTTTGTTATGGAAGATCACGAGCGTCGCCAGCATTGGATTAACCTCGGCAGCAAAATCTTCAGCGAATGTAGGGGCCTCCACGTCAAGCTCCTCGATGGATTCACTCAACATATGCAGGCTAGTCACAGCGCCTTTGGAAGATGGATGCCTAGAAAAGGGCCCTGCTGGCATTAGGATGCGAGACTCGAAGGGAGCAGGAGCCGGTGCAATTGCTGCAAGATTAATTACGGTTAAAAGCTGACTCGCGAAATAAAGAAACCACACGAGCGATGAAGGCTACTATACCGGCTACGACAGCTGGCAAAGTCAGGAGTTCCGGTGGCGCGACTATTCTCCCGTCCCTTCCTTCAATCTGTAATGCTGCAATCATTGCAAAGAAGAATTAGCAATGACTTTCCGTAAAAGAAAGGAAAAGAGATATTAGCTAAAGACTATACTCACCAACATAACTAGATGGAGCAATCTCCAACTGGAAGGAGAAATGCGAGCTTAGCACCTGATATAGGTGGTCAAAAAGGACACCTGCAAAGTTGAGTCAATGTATTGTTAGTACAAGGAAGATGGTATCCATAATTTGACCAGGTAAATCGCAAACCTATACCTTCCAGCATTTGAGAGGATAAGGGAGAAGGCGAAGGGACGGCGACCGTCAGAGCAGCAACTGGTGACACTTCTTCGGGTGGCACAACCTCAGTGCTCACCACACCTACATTCAAAACAAACAAAATGTCATCAGAAAGGACTGAAAGTGATTGCAAAATAAAAAGTAAATAGTGGCTCAAGACCTACTTGAGAGGTCATCAACCGAAACCGCGACGGAAATATCACCAGTCGTTGCGGCTTCTTCGCTTCCCCACAAAGGGATAGTCTCTGCGTCCATGGCTTCGTCCCCTGATTCGACGAGAGCCATTGTAATGCTTACGATGCCCGCCGATACCTGGAAGCCATGAGGAGAAAGAACGGTAGTTGGAGCAGTCCCAGACTCTCGAGAGAGAGTGGTCGCCGTCTTCTTACCTGCCACCTCATCGCCAATGCTTGGCCCTGCAAGATATGGTACATTAGAGATTGCAAATCGAGTGAAAATGAGAAGACCGGGCATTACATTACCTGACGATGGATTCCGGGTTGCGTCCCGAGCCGTGTGCACGACCAGTCTATAAGTGGTAGACAAGACAGCTGAAGCATCCTCTGGAGGAATAGCGACAGATGGAGCGGTGCTTGAGCCTGCACCCATAGCCAAGCTGACGTCACGCTCCCTTGCCGCACGCTTTCTACGCTTCTTGTCGGCCTTGACAGTGAGAAGTGATCTCCTCAAAACCTCCATCAAAGAGACATCATCGTCCGAATCAGGAACTGCCTCTGGAGCCGTTACGGCATCCGTCATCGGTTGCTTAAGTGAAGCCTCCTGCGATACTAACGGGAGAGCCGGGGCCACAATAGCCGGCTCTGGAAGCATCACAGCATCACCGCTCGGAATCGAAGATGCGCTCGGGATGACCTGAGTCGAGGTAGTACCTGCAATAAGATGAAAAGGAAGGGTTAAACTACGAACAAAGAAAAAGGGGAATGAAAGCACAACAAGCAGAAGTATAACGAGGCCCAAGGAAGCGCGAAGCCTCTCTTCCTCTTCAAAAGTCTTGAGGGAAGCTGCGAGAGCCTCTTCGGCCGAGATACCTATTGAAGAAGAAAGCGTCAGTCAAAACATAATAATTAAAATAGCCGCGGAAAGATGACCAAAGTATACCTGATTGTGCGATGGTGATTAATGCTGCTTCATCGCGAGCTAGTTGCTCTGAAACTGCGATGGCAGCCTCCAGATCAGTATCATCTGGCGCCATAAATAAACCTTCGTTGGTCCCGTACTCACTTAAGCTTTCGCTGTAAGGAGCATGAGGCTCCTGGCCTAATACAACATCTGCAGAAAGTATCAACTTCTTTTTCTTCTGCGAGCGAGTGTCGGCGGCCGATAACACGAGCTTGCGCTTGGCGGGCAACTTTGGGCGTCGAGTCACGATTTCCGCACCCACGCCAAACTCGGGAGACACCACAGCTACCGCTTCTGCAGGCACGTGGGGTAAGGGCAGCTCAGGAATAACACGTGGTATCACGGCCGCAGCAGCTTCTCTGAAGGGAGGACGGACGATGGTCCGTCGCTTCAAGGGAACGACTGGATTACCAGCAGGGCGCTGCCCTTGCGATCAAGCAATAATCGCTTTTCTTCCCTAATAACGGCACCCATCGAATGTTGATACCACGCCACATATGTGTTCAAGATTCGCTGAACGCAACTCGGCTCACTGATAAAGAAATTGGAGCCAGTATTCAACCGCATAAAATGGTGTAATGCGTTACGAATACCTTCTTCTGTGGCAGTAGGCTCAGCTAAGAAGGCTTCGAGCGGGACACCTTGATTATAGCTTGATTGCTAGGCGAAACGGTGCGGGTTGTACCTCATAAACAACGCCGAATCATTCTGCCTAAACACGAGAAAGCCCGGCCTGATGGAGTATAAATGAAGAATCTCCCGAGCTTTCAAGGTAGAAGCCGCATCTTTAAAAGTATCGTGCAGAGGCTGCACCGTTTTTACGGATTCTATGCCGATGGTTAAAACCTTATTGACAAAAGTCATGCCATTTTCAATCATACACGGATGAAGGAGCACACCCCTAGCCTCCCGCTATGACGGATTTACAACGGACGCGTCAACTAGGCGCATAATCCTAAGGAAGTTGTAACTGTCGTAAAAATAAGGTCGTTTATGGACACCAAAAGTGCCAAGTACGTGCAGCTCGATCCATGACATAAAATAATGCAGCGATAAAGTGATGGGCTGTACCCCTGGCTGACTGGTATCCGCCGCTAAGCTGAGACCATGGTACAGGTGTGCCAACCCAGCAATCCCGATAGCCACTTGCATTCCCGTAACCATATGATGGGCTGGGTAAAAGACTGATGACCTCATATAACGGGGGTGCATTGGAAGCACGAACCAGTTTAGCCATAAGCCAATGAACCCCAATACGAACGTCTCTTCATCGACGTCCGGAGCAGCAAGCTCCGCGAAGGGAACAACAGGAGCAGCCGGAATAAAGAAACTTTTTAAATCCGCCTCCACCGTCGGTTGGTATCAAAACCAAAATCAAACGGGTCGTCAAGCTTGGCGAACAACGCAGCTTGCTGTTCATACCAGAATATTGCATTTTATACCACTCATTCTTACGCTCGTGTGTTTATAGGTAGGTGCTTTTGATCAGTGTTTGCTACATATTTGCAGAATACAGGTTCTCGGCTCTGAACGGTGAAATCTATGAAAAGTATGACAAATTCTGGATTACTGCCAACAACAGATAAAACACGGGTCTCCGCTCTCTATCCGTGTGTTGCCACATACCAGTTTAAGGGACAAGATGGCAAATCGATTGTCATGTCATGCACAAGGCTCTATGTCAACACAAGATCCAAGAAATCTACGCGGAGCTCGAGAAAATCATGGCAAAAGATCCACATCACATCACCTTTTGTTCTACTAAAATTCTGGAATAATTGTGAAGAGTTTCTGAGAAAAGTACTATACCACACTGAAGAGGACTACAAACCAGGGAAACCCACAAAATCTCCTGACCCAACTCCTCTATATGGCCGCGGAACCGTGGCCTAAGCAGGCTTAGGCCGCGGAACCGCGGCCAAGTGGTGTCCTCTCTCTGTCGTATTTTGGGGGCAGTTTGGGGACTTCATATTGAGGCAGATTGTTGCCCTAGGTTTTCAGTTCACCTCCTATAAATACCCCAGAACTTGCCAAGCTTTGGGGTCAATTCTTTGTTCCTCTTTTTGTTAGGATTTAGTCTTTTTCTTCTTCTTCTTCATTCTTTTCTCCATGAAAATTGTAGTGAGAGCTTTTTGAGTGGAAGATCAATGAAGATGAGGGTTTTTGTATCATTCTCTTTGGTTTAACTTCCCCTTGAGATTTTTTCTTTCTCTTGATCTTTTAACCTCTTCATTGAGCTTGAAAGGTTAAGGGTTAGTTATTGATCTCAAAGGTCGTATTTTCTTATGAAATTGGTTCTTCACTTCACATGAGTTCTTTACCCTTCTCTTGATCTTGCAACCTCTTGATTGAGCTTGCAAATTTAAGGGTTGGCTATTGATCCCATGCTCGTCTTGAGTTCTAGTTTCTTGTTCTTTTTATTGCTTATTTATTACTTGCTTTTTATTACCTTGCTTTACTTTCTTGCAATTTATATTCATGCACTTAATTACTTGTAATCTTTTCTTTTCTTTGTTCTTTTCTTTTGCTCTTCTTTGTTTTTTTTTGTGAATGAATGTAATTATCGTTGTTAAGAATAAATACGGTATTGTAAGTTAAGATTTTCTTTTCTCATTTCCTTTTCCCGTTATTTTCCATTGAACTCCACCCAAACCATATGCAAGCGCTCCGTTAGGCATCCTACCCTAACAAAGTAACGGTGATTCCTAACCGCGACCGGTTGCGTTCGGTTTGGTCGGAGGCGAAAGCAAGAGACAAGAATGGAAGGACAAGGGTAAATAAGCCGGATTCCACGAATACCGCGCTTAAATCCCCTAATCCACGTTGTTGCCGATTGCTCTAGCTTCAATTGGTCAAGACTCGGCTCAAAGGTTTTGAGTACGGATTTCTTTAGCTTACAATTTCGTATCTTTTTCTTAACAACTTTATACTTGCAAATAATACACATAGGTTAGAATCGAACAAACATACAAATTCTTTATTGACTCGTCTAAAACAAGAACGGACATACAACCATCTCCCTGTGGATCGACCCGTGCTCAACCGGCTAGCTGCATAGCGACACCATCCTGATCGCGGTAAACTTTAGAACTTTGAACATCCGACACGCCAAAAGCGTGCGATCAAATGGCGCCGTTGCCGGGGAGACGGTAGCGTATTTTCTTTCTTGTTATTCGGGTTAATATTCTTTTTGTATATAAAAAAAACTTTTTGTTTTTTTTTATCATTTTTGTGGGCAAGAGTGCAGATTTTTGCGGATTTGCAAACTGCGATTGTGGGGAGCAAAGTGTACGTTCAAGGCTAAGGTGATTGCAAAGTACAGTGCCAAAGATCCGGGTAGTTTGACCCGCGCAAGCGAACTTTTCAAGCTTATCGGATTTGATTCAACGGGGGTTTCCTTACCCAAAACTTAACGATACGTACTTTACTAACACCTTCTTCTCAAATCCGACGCTTCCAATATACTATTCTTTGCAGGATTCTTTGCAAGTTCGCTAGCAAACGCTAAAAAATTGACTAACCCGTATTTGTTGCAGTGCCGTGCTTAAACTAAAAAACGATTGTTTGATTCTTTATAGAATTTTTTGAATTGCGCATTGCATACATTAATACGGACTTAAGGGCAAGCGAACCCCACAATATACGGTAAAGGATTTCATCACCTTTTCCGTGGCCCATAAATCACGAACTTAAGCATAACGTTTTACCCGCACAAAATTTAAAAGAAATTAGACTTTAAGCCTTAAGGACTTCGCGCTCACTAGGAGAAGTTAACCGTGTTTAGAATCTCGCTTAACGGTATATTGTTTACGGGGTGTCTAGGAAAGTATTAACGGCGAAACCGCCAAAAGAGAAAGGGTTATTTAATTAAGGAACTTCGTGAAAGCGTTGGAAAACCTCCCATTATCTCTGCACTTACCTGGCCTCGTGATCAGTGTATCTTGAGCCCGTTTCTCGACACAGTTTTACTTCGACAATCAAGTTCTGGAGCAGGTCTAGTTGACCTAGGTGAACCCTAGAACGATTAGGTGTGTGGTATTTTTGTGTCGTGATTGTTTTTGTCCAAATTCTTTTTTTTATTCTTTTGTTAATAACTAAAAAAAAATATAAATATCACATCCTTTTTCCCCTCCTTCTCTCTGGCTTTCTTTCTTTCTCTCTTCATATCATGGGTACTCCACCTATCAAAACTCTTGCCGAACTTTGGTACCCACAACCAGACATTACTTCTTACGGTTCTTGCTTTGGCCGAACATCGAACGACCCCTCCATGCCCAGAGTTTCACTGAAAGATCGCATAGCAGCGTCTAGGATAAACACTTGTATTCCCCATTCCACTTTGTATCAACCTTTTCAACCTCCCGCACCCGCTTATGTTGATACCCCTTCTGCAAGTCGTCCTTTGTCCATCGCTGAACGTATTGAACAATCTCGTAGCCGATCTTTCACTCCTTTCACCACCACAGATTCTTGGGATCAACAATTCCATTCACCTTCTTATCCAAATGTTGATCCTGCTCCTGTCCAGCCATTCAATTCCTACCAGTCCTACCCTACTTTTGCACCTTCCCTAGACATTGCTTCAGAACCGCCATTCGGGAGTTTTCAGTATCCAAACAACTTTGAATCTTTTACTGAAACCCCTTCACAACCAATGTCTAGTCTAGAACAGTCCTTGGAAGACTTTAGGGTAGCGTCAAGCCAACAGATGATGGATTTGAATGCGTCCATGGCCGCTCTCATACAACCTACTGACCCGGTAGCTAGTTTCCAGCTAGCTCCAAATTTTCCAATGTATGATGAGGCGGTAGGACAGGCTGAGAATTTGAGTGGAGAAAGTGAGCTGTATACCCTTCCAAATCAAACCTACCCGTCTCAAATTGAATCCCACAACTCCTGTGTTGAAAGTCTATCAGGTGTCCCAAATGAATTATCAGTTGAAGATAGAATGTTTAATGAGTTGTGCGACTTTGTAGTGTTTGATTTGCCAGATTGTGAAGGGACCTTGTCAAGTGAAACCACACCCAATCCTTTTGACCTCTACACCTCCATCTTAGAACCTGAATTGATTGAAATCCATGCTTTTGATGAGGTGTCTGGGAATATTGATTTTCACTTGATTGAGGATATTGACGCTGGGAATATTTTGGATGATGAACCCATAGATTTGGCTGAGTTTTTCTCTTCAAATCATCATCCCGAGTTATTAAATGTTTTTCCCGAACTTCATATGCGTCTTGATATGGATGATAAAAGCATGGATGAGCTTAACTTTGAGGAGAATTCTGAGGATAGTTTTGAGGATGAACCAGTTATAATTGATGAGTCGGATTTTCCAATTCATCCTATCTCTTCCACTGACTGTGTACACCCTCCTGAACCTTTAACCAATAACCTTCCTCAACGACTTCCCTCCATTCTTTCCATCGTTCCGACCTTGCAAGAAACCGTCCGACTTTCATTTACTATGTCTGGTTTACCAAGTTCGGCGTACCCATGGCTTCTTACGAATCTTGAGGGATTTGATCCAATTTCTCGCCATATTGATAGATTAGTACAATCCATCTTTTCACATCGATCATTACAGATTGTACTGATTTATTCAATCCATTTCCACCCTCAAGTTCGTATTCCATTTCTTTCTCCCTTCCACCATTCTTCTTCGATATACCGAGACCGTATCCCGCACGGTCTCGCGTATTCTCCATTTCTTTTCTCTACGCCTTCTTTCACCAGCCACTGCTTTATAGCGATAAAATCTTTGAATGGTTGGTACTCACTTTTGGCCTGTGTAAGGCCTTGTATAGTTTGATACTGTTCTTTCCCCCCTAATCCTGAACTTCAACGCTTAACAGTGAAAACACTGTTTTACTTAAGTTTGGGAAGGACTCCTTTTTTGTATATATTTTTTGTTTTCCTTTTTGTTTTGTATATAATTTGTTTTTAGGGAGAGCGCCGACAATTTTGACCCTCTTGGTATAGCCTGACAGTGAGGGCACTGTCAAGTTTAAGTTTGGGGGTGTGCTCGGTAAGCTTTCTTCCTTCGCATTCATTTGTATATTTTGCATTTGCATACCTTATTAAAAACCCATAAAAATTGAAAATTTTCCAAAAAAATATAAAAACTTTGTCCTTAAGTTAGCTAATAGGGTAACTTAGATTTTTATTCTGAAAGTTTAGTTGATATATTAGAAATAACTAAATTCTAGGCTTAGTAATTGAAAACCCTAAAAAAATAACCCTCATTCTGTCTAAGTTTGGTAAGTATACGTCCTTACAATTTTTGAGTTCAGTTCTTGAGTTAAGTCAAGATGAGGGGAAAGTATTGAAGCTTTACTGAAGGATAAGTCTGAAAAATAGTTTCTTTTCTTGAGTTCAAATTTAGAAAGTATATACCCTACAACTGCACTTACACGCACCTTGAAACTTGGGATAGTAGAGGATACCTAGATATACTCTTGCCTGAAAGCCTAGTATGAAAGAAAAAACGGTATTTAAAGCTAAACACCAAAAGAGCATGTTGAAAAATATATCCGGTCTTGAAAAAAAATAATAAAAAGAAAAAGAAAAAATAGAATAAAGTCAAGACCTGGAAACTGCTATTTACGCTTTAAAGTTCACACATTCAGTAATCGGTCGTTAGTGCCTCAAGAAGCATTAATAGTCGCATGAAAGGTGTGTGAGCAAATCCGTCCATCCTTAATGAAAAGAAGTAGTATTAGGTATTATGGCAAGGGTATTATAGCTTGAATTGAATTCTTGAGTGTAGGGGTGCAAATATACACACACGTAGGGGTATACAATCGATGTTTGGATAAAAGATAGAAATAAAGAATAAGACTTGTGTTTTTTGTAAAGTTGATAAAAATCCCTGATTTGAGGCCGCACTTTACAAGGAAAACTCAGGAGAACCAATATCTTTCTAAAATTTTTTGGAACGTATATGATCTAAGGTTAAAAAGATAGGAGGTGTGAAAAATAAGGGTTGGATATTTCTAACTTAGGATGATAGAGTTTCTAACGTAAATACTAAACTGTAGGAGTAGAATCGATGTTAACTTATGACACTAGCTTGACGGGATTTTGTGGGTGTAATCCGCTGAAAACCCTCAGGAGACAACACTCCTCCTACTAGGGACACCTAGAGGTTTAACGGCTTGTTGCACGTGCTCAGTGCAATCGCGTTCCCTGTGAAAGTGCGGTTAGGATTTTATTTTTATGAATAATTGGTTTTGCTCGGGATGAGCAAAAGTTAAGTTTGGGGGTATTTGTTCATACCAGAATATTGCATTTTATACCACCCATTCTTACGCTCGTGTGTTTATAGGTAGGTGCTTTTGATCAGTGTTTGCTACATATTTGCATAATACAGGTTCTCGGCTCTGAACAGTGAAATCCATGAAAAGTACGACAAATTCTGGATTACTGCCAACAACAGATAAAACACGGGTCTCCGCTCTCTATCCGTGTGTTGCCACATACCAGTTTAAGGGACAAGATGGCAAATCGATTGTCATGTCATGCACAAGGCTCTATATCAACACAAGATCCAAGAAATCTACGCGGAGCTCGAGGAAATCATGGCAAAAGATCCACATCACATCACCTTTTGTTCTACTAAAATTCTGGAATAATTGTGAAGAGTTTCTGAGAAAAGTACTATACCACACTGAAGAGGACTACAAACCAGGGAAACCCACAAAATCTCCTAACCCAACTCCCCTATATGGCCGCGGAACCGCGGCCAAGTGGTGTCCTCTCTCTGTCGTATTTTGGGGGCAGTTTGGGGACTTCATATTGAGGCAGATTGTTGCCCTAGGTTTTCAGTTCACCTCCTATAAATACCCCAGAACTTGCCAAGCTTTGGGGTCAATTCTTTGTTCCTCTTTTTGTTAAGATTTAGTCTTTTTCTTCTTCTTCTTCATTCTTTTCTCCATGAAAATTGTAGTGAGAGCTTTTTGAGTGGAAGATCAATGAAGATGAGGGTTTTTGTATCATTCTCTTTGGTTTAACTTCCCCTTGAGATTTTTGCTTTCTCTTGATCTTTTAACCTCTTCATTGAGCTTGAAAGGTTAAGGGTTAGTTATTGATCTCAAAGGTCGTATTTTCTTATGAAATTGGTTCTTCACTTCACATGAGTTCTTTACCCTTCTCTTGATCTTGCAACCTCTTGATTGAGCTTGCAAGTTTAAGGGTTGGCTATTGATCCCATGCTCGTCTTGAGTTCTAGTTTCTTGTTCTTTTTATTGCTTATTTATTACTTGCTTTTTATTACCTTGCTTTACTTTCTTGCAATTTATATTCATGCACTTAATTACTTGTAATCTTTTCTTTTCTTTGTTCTTTTCTTTTGCTCTTCTTTGTTCTTTTTTGTGAATGAATGTAATTATCGTTGTTAAGAATAAATACGGTATTGTAAGTTAAGATTTTCTTTTCTCATTTCCTTTTCCCGTTATTTTCCATTGAACTCCGCCCAAACCATACGCAAGCGCTCCGTTAGGCACCCTACCCTAAGAAGGTAACGGTGATTCCTAACCGCGACCGGTTGTGTTCGGTTTGGTCGGAGGCGAAAGCAAGAGATAAGAACGGAAGGACAAGGGTAAATAAGCCGGATTCCACGAATACCGCGCTTAAATCCCCTAATCCACGTTGTTGCCAATTGCTCTAGCTTCAATTGGTCAAGACTCGGCTCAAAGGTTTTGAGTACGGATTTCTTTAGCTTACAATTTCGTATCTTTTTCTTAACAACTTTATACTTGCAAATAATACACATAGGTTAGAATCGAACAAACATACAAATTCTTTATTGACTCGTCTAAAACAAGAACGGACATACAACCATCTCCCTGTGGATGGACCCGTGCTCAACCGGCTAGCTTCATAGCGACACCGTCCTGATCGCGGTAAACTTTAGAACTTTGAACATCCGACACGCCAAAAGCGTGCGATCACTTGCTTCGATAAGGCTTCTGGACGAAGAAAGTGAGCGATGAAGTCTGCGTAAATAACTCCATGCCCTCTGGACTCCAGAAATAGACTTCCGTATATATTCAACACCTTGATCAAGCTCGGGAATTGGTGTTGGATGGCGTTCTCCGGGGTAAGACCCATTACCACTGATTTGGTAGCAAAGATGTACTCGTCCGGAGGAAGCAACTCCTCGTAGTGTTCTCCCCTAACGGGTAAGCCAGAGATTTCGGAAAACTCCTCCAAAGATACTAAGAATTCTCGATCCGACAGAAGGCACGTGTGGGTCGGAATATTCTATTGCTCCAGAAAAGCCTTGACCCATCATGCAGGAGGCGCGGAATATTGAAAGAGAGAAGCGTAAATCGCGGGATACAACCTGAGCTTCAGCATCTGCGACTTCTTGGCCGACAAAATGTAGCAGGCCTACTGCAAATACCCGGCTAGATGGCGAGAAGTTAGGCCTGTCATGTACGGCTGCCCCACGTGCGCGACTCGCCCTGACATATACGCCGCCCCAGAGTATCTAAAGCCGGTGGCGGCTGTACGGGTATCGCAGCCATAAAGGGTTGAAGGCAACTCTCTAAGGTCCAATTGACCTCCTCCACGGCGTAGTTTACCGGAGGTGCGTCAGCATAAGGGATCGCTGAAATAGGCTCCGAAGGTTCCGCGCAAGAAAAGCTCCGCCGACCCCTGATGATCTTGATGATCTAACTGTACCATGTTCCCCATAAATGAAGACTCTTTTGCTCCGGATCGTGATCTTTGATCAACACGAAGACTTCCTTGTCCATAGGCGCTTTAGGGAATCCGCTTTCTGAACGGAAGAACGGGAAAGAAATGTCGAAAGACATAGTACCTGCGCGAAAAAGAACAAAAAAAATTAGCCGTCAATGCTACAATTTAAGTTCTGGCACTTGGTACTTTAAATTCGTACCGCACTGCAATGCAGTGGAAAGGGACCAAGGGGGACCCACACAATCTAGATGATGGCTCATCATTAATAAAATAGTCTCATCATTTGATGAGAATGAGGAAATCCTAAAATGATTCTCATTTAATGAGCGCCCCTTAGGCCAAGGAGTAAATCTCCTTTAGGAGCAGTGCTCTGCAACAGATATGACATCTGTCATAGTTAATCATGAAGGGAATAAATTTCTCCCAAAATTTCTAAAGACCAATGCTCTGTGAAGGAGATGGAATAATCCATCAGAAACCCTAAAAGCAAAACTTTCTACAGAAGTAAACTTCAGGATCTTTAAGATTCTGCAAAGCGAACTATAAGAGTTCTTCGTTAATGGGTTAAAAGAAACCCTAAAAAGGATTTCTTTTTCTGATCCCTGATCTAGAGAGAGCAAAGCTCTGTTTTTTAATTAACGGGTTAAGAAACCCTAAAAATATTTAAAGATCTATGATCTAAGTAGAGCAAAACTTTGTCAATGGGTTCAAATCTTACCAAAAAAATTTGACAGAGTCTTAACTCTAAAGGAGTTTCTAATGCAGAGAGCTATGCTCTGAAAGAGAATTAATTCTTAGAAAAACAAGAAAGAAGATGAACAGAGGTCATCTCAAGGGCCAAAGGCCCTATTTATAGGCACTGAGAGCCATTTCAACTTCTAAGTTGATCTAACGGCGGAGATGCTACCACCGCTGCACTCATGTGTGAGTCACGTGAGCGCAACAGTGGGAGGGCATTTGTTTCCCCCAATCAGAGCAAAGTTCTGTTCAAATTTTGAAATTTGAAATGAAGCGAAGCTTCATAAAAGCGCTCGCGCCAAGAGCGCCAGTGCTAAGAGTCAAAAACTCTGAGGCAGCACTCACGTGCAAAGCTCGAGAGCGCTAGCGCCAAGTGCGCCAGTGCTAAGAGTCAAAGACTCTGAGGCAGCGCTCATGTGCGAAGCACGAGAGCGCTCGCGCCAAGTGCGCCAGCGCTAAGAGTCAAAAACTCTGATGCAGCGCTCACGTGCAAAGTATGAGAGCGTTAGCGCTAAGTGCGCTAGCACCAAGAGTCAAAGACTCTGAGGCAGCACCTCATGTGCAAAGCACGAGAGCGCTGAGCGCCAGCACCATGAGTCAAAGATTCTGAGGCAACGCCTCACATGCAAAGCACGAGAGCACTGAGCGCCAGCGCTAAGAGTCAAAGACTCTAAAGCAGCGCTCACGTGCAAAGCACGAGAGCGCCAAGCGCCAGAACTAAATGTTCTTCACCGTTGGATCAAAGATCGAACGAAGATGATAAATCATCAAAATTTATAATAAAATACTCCTCAGAATCTTTCTAAACAGGAAAGATTGTGCTCTGTAAATCAGGGCACCGTTAGATCAATGATCCAATGGTGATTAAAAATCACCATGGTACAGAACAAATTCTGTATGGGAATATATTTTCTCAATCTTGTTAATAACAAAAAAAACTATCTTCTGTAAAACAGAAGCCTTCGGATCAAAGATCCAACGGTGGATAAATTCCACAAATCAATTGGATATCTCTCAATGAGAGATTTCCTTAACTGATTCAACAAATCAGCCTCTCCTATATAAAGGACCCTAGACTTCAAGTCTTGGATAGAGGAACTCCCCCCACACACAAACTTTGAGAAATTTCAGAGGGAAGAACAAGCTCTCGGAAGAAGAAGAATTTCTTCAAAGTAAATAAAATAGAGAGATCAAAGCATCTCCTCAAATGAAGAGGAACTTAGTTTTTCTTCTAGATCATAGATCTATGAGACAGATGTCTTTCATAAAAGAGATCATAACATCTCATCATAAAAGGGAGAAGAAGAATTCAATTCTCTTAAGATCACAGATCCATTAAGGCAAAGCCTTTCACAAAAAATAAGAGATTGTAACATCTCCTATAAAAATAAGAACTTTGTTCTTATACCCACGAGACAAGGTCTCTTATAAACGAGAATTTAATTCTCAGAGCGCAGAACGGATCAAAGTTGCCTAAAAAAAGAACCTTAACGCTCCAAATTAAAAAGAAGTGCCTTAGCGCTCTAAGACTGGCGCAGCGCCTTAGCGCTCCAAGACTGGCGCGCAGCGCCTTAGCGCTCCTAGCGCTCCAATTTAAAGAAGCGCCTCAACGCTCCGAGTCTAGCGTGCAGCGCTGCAGCGCTCCTAGCGCTCCAATTCAAAGAAGCGCCCAGCGCTTCAAAGTTGGCGCTCAGCGCCAAGCGCACCACGTGCTCCTCACGTGTGCGCTATTTCACAAGGAGCGCTCTGCACTCATTTACTGGCGTTCAGCGCCAAGCGCACCACGTGCTCCTCACATGTGCGTTCTTTCACAAGGAGCGCTCTGCACTCATTTATTGGCGCTCAGCGCTAAGCGTACCACGTACTCCTTACGAGTGCGCTGAAGGGAACATAAACTGTTCTTTAAATAAAAAACCCGGAGCTATAATGAGTGCTCAACACTCAATAAAGATAAAAAGTTTATCAGAACCCAAACCAATGCTCAGTATTGCTAAATGTTCAATATTTTATCTGAGTGGACTGAGCCAAAGTTGGCCATAAGTCTCAATTCAGATTAATTGAGCCCATGTGCTCACAATCTCTTTAATTGATTTTAGTCCCAAACCTTAACTACAGATCTCCCAACTAACGTCGGTTCAAGGGTACATCTCTCCACACCTTTGATATGTGTCGTTGTAATTCTTCAACGTCTTCAGAGAGGTGGCGGGTCCCGACAACCAGAAACTTTACAGACTATGATGTCTTTAAACCCCACAGACTATAATGTCTTTAAACTAGATTATGATATCTTTAAACACAGACTATGATGGCTTTAAACTTCATGGACTATGATGTCTTTAAACTTATGGACCGTAACGTCCCTAAACTAAAACGATAGAGTCCAAATACTCTTTCGTTGGATCTAAATGATCTTAAAATCCTGTTGAGTAGATCTTAGTTTAAGATTAGTCTAGCATGTCCTCAACAAACGTTTAAATTGATCTTAATCTAAAATAAGATTAACGATCCTTAAACCCAACCCAAACCCAAATCTAAGAAAATACGGATTTGGACTAATCCACGCCCTATGGGAGACAATATAAATTAGTCTCCGTATACAATCTACGGGCAACCAAAAATAAAACAAACACACATGACACGAAATGACTATCTGGAGAAGGAGAAAGTTGTTACCGCTATGCGGTAGCGTAATTAACTACAGGGGCTTGCGCCTGTAGGGAAGAGCGTCCCCACAATCAAAAACCTCTCAAACGAGGGGGAATCTGACGAAGTCTGCTACAACGGCTACATCAGTTTAAACCTCCGATATACGATTCCATAAATCAACTTGGCATTTTCGAAGAGGTGGACGGATAAAACCAAATAGCATCTGCTCCTAAAATTCAGGCTTGACATCACAACGTCCGAGTCGCGTCTTTCGGCGGTGAACATCTGCAGATTAGTATTCATAAATATAAAAAAAATCATAAAAAAGACGATGACTTGGACATAGTAGCCTATCCAAAGGGCCTAAATGCAAATGATCTAAGCTGTCAATTAGTTTTACCTTTTTGGTGGATGTAGTCAATCTTTAATTTTATGAAAATTAGATTTTTCATTTTACATATTCTTTAAGAATAACCATGAACTTCATGTAATTTTATCGTCAATATTTATTTTCTAGTTGAAGGGGATGCGTTCACGTCCGTCTCACCACCTATTCCTGACCAGAGGAACTATCGTCCCGCTTATGCTGCTGTCCGGATCCAGGCTCGTGCTGCTGTCGCCGGAGGTATATATCGCACTTCAATTTTCATTAATCTATGATTTATAAATACCGTTTTGTCTTGATATTGATTGTCTTGATATTTCTTGTAGATGCAAGACAACCCCACCCCGAAAGGGGGACTCGGGGGTCGAATCAGTCCCACGGGCTGAGATCCGATAGGGTTAGGGGGAGACATCATTCCCCTTCTTTTTTATCCCCGATTATCGCTATACCAGCGATTATGCTGAGGGTACGGCCGGTATATGGGGGATAAAAGCCGCATCTAAAAGAAGTATTCTCTTCATGTTGAGTGGGGTGATCAGCACTGGCGCTCTTTTGCACTCTTCTAGGATCAGGCTCGAGTATTAATATATATTTTCATTTGACTTATCAAATAAATTTATTATTATTTAACACTTATAATTTAAATACATTATTTTCTTGTATTTGCAGTTGGATTACAACTTTCAGCCTGTACCCGACCCTAATCATCCTGACAGAGTGCTTGATCTTTACGCTCTTTGCCTGGACCTCATGAAGAACATGGAATCTAAGGTTTGATATAATAGGAATGAGCTGAAGATCGATTGATACATGCTATGGTTGGTGATCCCTGAGGCGGAGAGAGCGGCTTTCTCACATTTTCCGACCTTTACCAGATTCGGCGTAGATACATGGTCTCTATTGTACCGATATTATGAGTCTGAGCGCAAACAAGTTTGTAATTTAAATGTTATTCATTTTTTAGTATATAATTTATTTTTTTGTGTTTCTTAATTAGAAAACTAAATCTGATTGTGTTGTACAGAAACAGGCCGATCAAAAGAAGGAGAATAAAAAGTCGGCGAAGAGAGGTTACCCCACTTACACAGGTGGCTCGAAAAACATTACTCGTGCCATGGAAACATCAGTAAATTACAATAGATCTATTTTTATATAATGCAATATTAAGAGTTATTTTATAATATATGTAAATTTTTGGCAAATTATAAAGAGCTCAGACTATGGTGCAGGGTGGTACACCGAGCGTGTTGACCGCGTATCTTGCCGTCCACGATATCTCGACAGATTCCACCACGGGTGAACTTCGATTCCCGACATTGCTACCAAGAAGTATTATGTAAGTTTTAATATTTATTCTAATTTGAATGAAATTTTTGTTTTGATAAGTTCAAATTTAAATGATATACTTATGTTTTAATGGTTAACGTGGGTGATCGAGCGGGTTGTGGAGCAGGCGAAGGTATCGGGGATCGATTTCAGTAGACAGACCGATCCGATCATACTGACCCCAATCGTAGACGCCGCACACGGAGGGCACCATAGAGTTTATGAGAAAGCCCAGGGACTTGTTCCTAGCAGGGCCCATATAAAGTCGGTCTCCACTCCGGTGGTTACTTCCCCTACAACGTGAGCGACGTATGGAGCATGATGTTGCCGCATTGAAGGCCACCGTCGAGAAGTTAAAGGAGATGTTGGTACATATATTACTTATTAGTAAAATATAATATCACATTATAGAAAGTAGCATATGCAATATTAGTAGCTTGAGCTTATTTGGTTTTAGACTTAAGTTTGATTAATCAGATTTACATAAAACTATCTAATTAAACCGAACTCTGTAATCATAATCATGCCATATCTTTCTTCATTTTGGAGTTTAAAAGGTTATGATTATCCAAACTCAAAACTTAAGAAGAAAACATTGCTTTATAAATTAGATAGCTCTAAAACCAAGTATCTAATCAAAGCTAAACAATTAAGGAGAGATACGGGCTTACAAGTTAGAGTAAGCATCATTTTTACATCCACTTAAAATAAACTACGGCTTTCCAAACTAGATACCTAAACTAGGCTTAAGTCCCTAAGTATTCTTAGATTGGGAGAAAAAAGCATAATCCTGAATATGTGGAATTTCAATATATATAAATTCTTATACATAACATATGAATTTCAACAGAAAGTGTGGAATCTCAACAAAGCATATATAATTTCGCGGTTTCGCAATAATCCGATAATGATACGAATTCGACTAAAATCTAATACACCGTTATTACTCGTTTATTACACAAACACAAAATTTTACAGATTCGCCAGGCTATTTCAGCTACGGCTCTACAAGCCTCTCCTTCGGCTGCGGCTCCGCAAGACACTACCTCGGCTGTGGCTACGCAGGCCACTCTGCAGCCCACTCAGACTTCTGCACAGACCACTCCTTCATCAATCGAGTTTTTGACGATCCAGGGCTGCATCGAGAAGCAAATACGCCAGATTACGGCGTTTATTAGATGTGGAGGTGTTGGACCGAGCTAGGATAGATTTATTTATATTTTTGAAGATGGATGTACTTATTTGATATATATTGTATGTTTTGGATGATATCGGTGGTTGTTTGGATGTTTACGATGATTTTAGATTGATTTCGTATTCTGTTTGTTTATTTCTTTTATATATTATGCGTGAGATGTTGTTTATGAATATTTCTGTATCTGGTTATATATATATATATATATATATATATATATATATATATATATATATATATATATATATTATTGTGCACAGGACGAGAAAAAACGGGATGCCCCTTTTAAAAATAACTAATATAATGTCCATACGGATTAATCCATAGGAGAAACAGTTGTCCCTACGGATTAATCCGCAGGGGTAAGTTTTGCCTCTACACATGTATTCGCAGGGACAAAATATCAGAATATCTGATATTTTGTCCCTATGGACTCATTAATATGGGCAAAACTTGCCCCTACGGAGTAATCCGTTGGGGCATTTAGAAGGCCCTACGTATAACTCCGTATGGACAATTATTTTATTTTGTAAATAGATAAATTAAAAAAAGATTATCCATACGGAATAATCCGTAAGGCTAACTGCCCATACGGATTACGTCGTAGGGGCAATATTTATTCCGTGGGGGCATATTTAGGTCAAAGACTTGCAACTATGGCCTTTGGACTTATGAAGATATTTTATATCCCTACGGATTAATCCGTAAGGGCTACAATTTGCCCCTTCGGCTAAATCCGTAGGGGCAAGTGGATATTCTAGTAGTAACGATTACGAATATGGTAATACCTATATTTGTTCTGTATCTGTAATACCAACATAAAAAAATTAATTTATTTAGCTTTATTAAGTATGAATTTTCAAATATTCATCATATTTGTTGTGTATGCCTCTCATTGGATCCCTATTTGACTTCCTAATATATTCGGCATTATCTCAGAGTTGATAGAGATTTGAAGTTATCTGCGAGTAAGAAGGACAGACGTCTGAGTTACAGTTTCAGACGTCTGTCAATACTCTGTATACATGGTATACTTTGAGCAGACATCTGACTCGAAGAGTTCAGACGTCTGCGAGCAAATTGTTCTTTCGTAGATCTCAAAACCAGACGTCTGAACATCCTTGTTCAGATGTCTGGGGTTGCTATGTTAATTTGGATGCTCTTTGGCAGACGTCTGCGCATTTCTAAATTCAGACGTCTGCTGTGTCTGGACCGGATATTTTTCTTCAGTTAGGAAATTTATTATTTGGTAAAAAAATTTGTATGCTATATATATTGAAGTATGTAGCAACTCTAAGTCTGATAGTTTTGTGATATTTGAGAGAGCTCTTTTGTTATTTTGAGAGAGCAAGGGTTTTGAGGGATTTTGTATTCGTCAAACGGTTTTGTACTCCTCCACTTTTGGATATTACTAAAGTTTCGCCTTCCCCTATTGGTTTGTACTCGTATTTTTTATTTACTTGTGGTATGATTACTTATATATATCATCTGTGTTATTATTTCGTAATCGTCTTATCGCAATAATATTAATATTCATTATTACCAAATATGGTCTATAACTTACATTTTCGATAACTATCTGTATTCATATTTAAATCCGTTTAGGATCGCCGACTTCAGATGTGGTAACATTTATATCCGATTGGCATAGGATCAAGATAATAAAAATTGAACAGAGGAACTAAAAAGTGGTTCATGCATGGTCGTACAAATTGAACAGGTGGCACTTGGGGTGTCTATCGAGTCGGGTGCCCGAAGCCCGCTGAGCCAGGCCTGGCCCGGGTTGACCGGGCTTTGGGTCGCGCTTAGGCCCGGCCCGAAGCCCCCAAACTCGAACCCAGCCCGGCTGTGGCCCGGATTGGGTTGGGCCGGGCTCCGGCCGTCGTGCTAACCAAAACGGGCCGGCCCGTTTAAAAATTTTGAATTTATTGAAAATAGGTTTTAAAGTAAATTTTTATTTTATGAAAAAACTTTGGAAATTTTTTTTACCCGAACTTCGTGTAGGTCTCGGAGCAGACCTAGATATTTTATTAATTAAAAAATATTTTGAGGGATGGGAGACATAAGTTGGCAAATCTTACCCCTTATACAATTGCAAAAAAAATTAAAAATGCAATTCAATAAAAAAAAACTAAGCGGTTAGCATCTATCGGTCTTTACTCTTTATCGGTGTCGGAGTCTTCAATACTCTTAACGTGTTGTTGTCTAGCTTCTGCATCGAACCAATATTTTTGACACACTGCGGTCTCCAATGCGTAATCCGGCAGCCTCGCTCTCTTGTTGCTCAGAACCCCGTTACCTGCACTAAAAACAGACTTCGAAACTACCGTGGACAATGAAATTATTAGTAAATCACGAGCCATGGCAGAAAACACAAGATACATGTGTCCATGTGTTTTCCACCAATTCAAAATATCAAGATTATCTATTTGATCCGTAGTAAGAAAATTACTGAAATCGGTTTGTAAATATATTGTAAGCTCATTATAAGTAGAAGAAGTAGAAATGTTTGTTCTTTGTTTTTTCTGCTACAAAAACTGAAATATTCCTTTTTTAGAAGTTTTCTGTGAAGAGAAAGATAAAGAAGAAGTTTTGTTTTGACAGTACTATGTATCATATATGGCATACAATCATGCAAATAAGAATCTAAAACATTTTTATAATCTCCTATATCAGTACCTATGTTTTCATGTTATCCATCAAATAAAAAAATAAATTATCTTTTTTAAGTTTAGGATCAAAAGCAGATGCTAAACAAAACAATGCAGGAACTTTTTGCCAATATTTATTCAATTTCGTAAGCATACTATGTAACATTCTTGTAAATGCACTTTCAAGGTCAATTACATGCTCATTAATAATCTTACTAATATAAAATAACTGTTCTACTGCTAAACATGTAGTAGAATAATAAATACCAGATAAACATTTAGTTGCATCGTAAAATATTTCTAAAAATTTCAAAATATATTCACAAACAAACCAATCATAATCCTCTAAATTATTATTGGGCATTTGTTCCTAAAAAAATAAAATAATGGGTTTGTTCATACCAGAATTTTGCATTTTAATACCGCTCATTCATTATCTATTTTTTGTATATATCGGTACTATTAACCAATGTTTGCTCAGTAATACAGAATACAGGTATCCATGACAAAATACTGGAAATACATTCAAAATCACGGATATATCATTTATGAGCCAACACTGCAACCAGAACCGCAAACCGACCGATATTTCAAGAGTTTCTTTTTGCAACATGCTTGTGTACACACTTTTTATCTAAATGGACCAACACAATACAAGTTGTACACAAGTGTGCACTAGGACCTAGGGAGCTGCCCAAGACACAAGTGGGCATGAGTGTGACATGCATTAAATGCTACAAGATATGTGTTGACTTTAAAGATTCAAGTTTCCCTCCAAAACCCAAACTGCAAACAAGATCAAACCAGAGAAAATAAACTGCACCAAGGTGATGCTGGAAACAACACTATCCATCACACGAAGTTCGAGGAACTTCCCCCAAAAACTGGCCGGCCCCACTCTTCCCCTAGCCCAGCTCGCCGGCCCCACCTCCTCTGATTGGCTCCATCTTTCTGTGCCCCCCTTGATGCCACATTAGCTTATTTTTATTGTTTATTTATTCAGTTTTTGAGTCTATAAATACAGACCAGAGGCATGAGGAATGGGACACCTTTTGTTTAGTTTTGTATCAAAACTCTTATAATTTGTAAGCTTGCTTTCCTTTGTAATTCTTGAGCTCTTGCCCCTTTGCCTTGACCTTATAACTTCTCCATTGAACTTGCAAGCTTAAGATTTAGCTTCTTGACTTCAAGATTAGTGTAACTTGTTTGTGATTCAATAAAAAGTTCTCATTTTTAATTACCATGTCTTGTTCTATGTTTACATATTTGAACTTGTGAAATTCTCGCTTTACTTTGATCTTGCACCTTCTTAAGTGAGCTTGCAACCTTAAAGTTTGTGTTTGGATTTCACACTTCACCGGACATACGAACACTTGGAGATATTCGCACTTGGATTCATTGGTTCTCTCTTTTTCTTTCTTTTCTCGTATTTTTCATTATGTTCCTTACTCCTCTTTTCCCTTTTTCTTATTTTTACTTTGTAAATATGTGTGAGTAGTCGCTGTACTTGTTAAGGGTGGAATATGGTTAGATTGTATTTGAAGATGTTATTTGCTAAAAATCTTTAAAAACATAAACTTTGCAATTGAAACTCCGTGCAAATCACTCGCAATTCCGCTCCGCTAGGTATCCTATCCTCCCCGATAGCGATGATTCATAATCGTGACCGGATTGCAAGTAGTTTGCTGGAGGCTAGAATCAAGAGATAACAACGGAAGGACAAGGGACAAGAAAAACGGATTTAGAAAAATGACGCAAATACAGTATTTCAAGTTCCCTAATCCGCGTTGTTACCTATTGCTTTAGTGTCAATACCAAAGTTGGGTCTATAAGGATTCGGCAAACTTCACCTTCATACAAGCTAACCTATTACTACCCTTAACAAGTCCTTTTATTATACATATCCTTGTTGCGACATTTAGTTTAATCAACAAATCAAAATACGTTGTTAACTCGTTAATATAAGCCTAAAAACTTACCATCTCCCTGCGAACGACCCGTACTCATCGTGGCTCGCTACACGCGACACCGTTTTGATTGCGGTAATTTCTAAACTCTTTCTAAAATACGACACGGCAAAAACGTAACAATCAAATGGCGCCGTTGCCGGAAAGACGGTAACGCTTTTATACTTGTAATCTCGGGTTAATTTGCGCATATTTTGTATAAAAATCAACTTTCTAACATATTCAAACGGATAAAACCATTCTTTTTCAAAACCAACACAAATACAAAAATATTCTTTTTTCTTCTATGGATTTGTAATCTGCGAACACTCTAAGATTTAAAGAAAAAATCAAGTTATAAAAATAGAATGACATTACTTCATGAGGAAACACACAAAATTTTAGCCTATTCCCACACAAAAAAATCGGCGACACACCCTGAAAATCCGATCTCGCCGGCCTGGTGGGGACATTTCCACTTTTGGTTTTTTGTGTTGCTTTCAGTGTTCTAATTGCATCCCATTTTTATTGTTTTATTTTCTTAATTATTTATGTTCGGAATTTTGGCTACCCATATCGCTTTTTGGCTCAAATATCCGTATTTTTCCGACATTTGCAGATTTGACGGATTGTGAGTAGCGATTGTCCGGAACAAGGGGCATTTTCAAGTACAAGGGGAGTGAACACTTTGTGCCAAAGATCCGGGTAGTTGGACCCGCGCAAGCGAACCATTCGACCACTCAGAGGCAATATCGACATGAGTTTTCTTAAACTCGACACTTTTTGTACGTATTTCTCTAAACACTTCCTCTTCTCAAATTCGACGCTCCAATATCCTTGTCTTTGCAGGATTCTTAGCAACATCGCCACAAAAAATCTAAAGAAAAGACTAACCGTATTTGTTGCAGTGCCACATTTAAAGTAAAAAACGAATTGATTGTTTGAAAACAAAACTTTGTTGATTTGTGCATTGCATCATTTAATACGGACTTAAGGGGCTCTAACACCAATCCAGATTGTGTGTGGATTTCATCACCCTTCCTAATACCCCGGAAATCACTAATTACATAAGTGTCACCTTAAGCTTAATAAAAAATATCTAGACTCAGCCAACTAAGGACTTGTCGCGCTCAATAGGACAAAAGAAGATTGTGGGCATTCGGTCGTTTATCTAAACATGACTTTTGTGGTGCCTAGGGTAGACAAGTGAGGAGGTAATTTTAAAAGGCCCGTCTCACGATTATTCGTGAGCGGAACCCTCCTTACCTCACTTGTGCTTACCTGGCCACAACTGGCTGTGAAGAAGCGGTTTGAGGGTTATCTCACAGTTTGTCGCTTTGGAACAGTTATGAGCAGATCTAGTAGACTTAGAGAACTCTAGTCTAGGTGTTGATTGTGCATTTGTGGCTGTGCATTTGTGATTGTGTTTGTTGAACTATCTTGTCATTTTCCGATTTTTTTGAAACAAACACAAATATGCCATTTTTACCACCATCACCAAATTTTTCTCCACTTTCGTTTTCTTACCCTCACATTCTACGCTTTGACTACACTAAACTCGTTTAGTGTATGTCCACTTGGACTAGGGACCCTAGTGTCCGTTTAGTCTGCGTTTCGTTAGTCCCTACGGACTACGCGATCGACTCCAACGTCGAAACTCCCTCCACCCCTTTATCACCCTTACCTTTGCCGGCCAACTCCGACGTTAACCAGGATTTTGTTCATACATCTTCACCTTCACCTTCACCAAATTCTTCTTCTGAGATTTCAGTATTTAATCCTAACATCCCTTTAACTCCACCGGGACTGATTCCACCTCATTTAGGTGCGAACAACTCGCAACCACCTCCTGTAGAAGCACTGTTCAGACCATAATATTGCATTTTTCATTCCCCTATTCTTATACTTTTTATAAATAAGCAGGTACTCTTGACGCACGTTTGTTGCATATTACAGGATACAGGTTTCTGGAGCAAATACAGTGAAAAAGACACAAAACAACAGAAAAAGGGACTTTTGACCAACAATTAGACGGATCCTAGTCAAGCCTAGACGAAGAACAGTGCAAGGTCCAAAATGTCAAGTGAACGGTCAAAAGATACGAACAAGTTTTCACTGAAGATCTGGAGAAGACCCAGAAGCCCAACAGAGAAAATACATATGAAAATAGGAAGCCCAAGAAAATACAACCCAAGTGCAGAAAATTGGTGACCCAAGCCCACCAAAGGGCCGCGGATCCACAGCCCAAGTCAACATTTGCCACGGATCCGCGTCCATTCAGAGCCCGTGTCGGTGTATTTTCCTCGTGTTGGTGCGTCGGTGCGGGTGTTGGGATTTTTCGAGGGCATATCTGTAATTGCACATGCGCGAGACTCTGAAACCCTAATTTTACCTGTTTACTTATAAATTGTAATCTCAAATCTGTAAAACCCTATGCCTCTTTTCAATCAATAAAATTTAGACTTTCTGGGAGTTTATTCAGATGTGTTCTTCTTGTTTGGAGGGAGCCATCGAATTAGTAAGTAATTTTATTTTTGTTCCTTTAATTAAAATGTTTTCTCATCCCCTAATGAGCGAGTAATCTCCTCGCTTGTTAGGGTTAGCCTTAGGGAAAGGGTTGAGAGATGAGATCTCTCACCCCTTTCAATGCCACCTTCACCTAATGAATTAGAACTCCATGCATACGCGCACAACCACTCCCTGCGGCATCCTACCCCTCGAGGTAACGATGAACCGTAGTATAAAGGGCCGGTTGCGTGCGTTTTCCATGGGGGTTAGGGTAATTATCAACAAAGGAAGGATACGAATCTAGAGGAAGAATATCTTCCCAAAAGATTCGGATCCACTTTATTGATAATAACCGTAACATCTAATAGATCTAAAAAGAAGGCATTGAAAGCGGTGAGGAAAACGTAATCTCCAAAACTTCCCCTAAGCCTAACCCTAGCAAGATTTTAAATTAGATTAATTAAGTTTAGTGATAGATCCAGTTTTTATAGATTTTTATAAACCAACCAAAACGACATTTTGAATCAACTCGTTAAAACACATAAAAGAAATTTACCCGTCTCTGTGGATCGATCCGTACTCACCGGCTAGCTGCAAAGCGACGCCGTTTCTGATTGCGGTTAACTTATATATTTTTGACACAAATCAAGCACCACAGCGAATCGCGCTCCAGGATCGTTTCTATCCTACCCGCTCTGCACTTCCTACCTGTCTTTCACTTCCGCCGGCCAATATGGATAATTTCGAAATTAAGCCCCATTTCATCAACATGTTGCCCAAATTTCACGGGCTGGAATCCGAAGATGCCTATATCTTCATCAGAAAATTCCAGAACATCTGTGCAATGATGAAGACAACCCAACTGTCCGACGATACTATACGGATACGAGTTATTCCTTTCACTCTGTGTGACCTTGCTGAGAAGTAGCTGTATAGCACCGCATCGCATTCCATAACCAGTTGGGATGAGTTTGTAAAAGCGTTTTTGAAAAAATTCTACCCAAATCACAAAAACGCGAGAATCCGAAACGAAATCAACCAATTCTCCCAGCTTCCTACCGAACCTTTTTGGAAGTGCTTTGACCGATACAAGGACCTTCTGGTTCAGTGCCCTCATCACGGTATTGAGAGATAGAAACTTTGCCAAATCTTATACGAAGGCCTGAACCTAGCAAAGAAGCAGTTGTTGGAAACCATTTGTCAAGGCCACTTCCTATCCAAATCTGACAAGGATGCTTAGCAATTCTTTGACGATCTTGCGGAACAGACGCTTCAGTGGGAGAGCATCAGACCGAGTACTTCTTCTTCTTCTTCCACTTCTCCCGGCCAGTCTAGAGCAGGCATTCATCAACTCGATATCTCAATTGCAATGAAGGCCGAGATGGCAGCTATCACACGGAAACTGGAAGCAATTGAAAGCAAATTCTTGTCTCCTTCTCCTACCCATGCTCCTCCCCCTCGTACCATCTGCGCTTGTTGTTCTGATCCATCCCATTTGACCGAAGAGTGTCCTTACAACCCACTTTCTCAAGGAAGGGATCAGGTCAATCCTGCCTTTCAGCAAAGACCAAGAAATGATCCATACTCTTCCACCTACAATCCTGGTTAGAGGAACCACCCCAATTTCGCATGGAATCATAACCAGCATCAATTCCAAGGCCACAACAACTTCCAGAGGCCTCCTCCTCCTCAAAAACAAGCCCAGCAACAAACTCAACATCAATATCAGCAGCCCTTCCAACCCCAACCTTTTCAAAATCCGACGAACAATTTTGCACCCAACAATTCTCTTCCTCAAAATAACTTTGTTCCGTCAAACAACGATAAGGTTTCCTCGTAAGAACAGAGTCTGGAGTCATTTGTAAAGTAATCGACTCAATCCACCACCAACATCCAGTCTTCCATTCAATCTTTGGTGCAACACACTGCCGCCCACGGGCAAAGCATCAAAACCATCGAAGCCCAGATAGCACAGCTGTATGCGGCCTTAAGCGAGCGAGAGAAGGGGAAGCTTCCATCTCAACCACTCCCAAATCCTGGTCACCCACATAATGTACATGTTGCTTTTGAACAACAGAACCATAATGTGAGTGCCGTGACTACATTGAGATCTGGAAGGATGCTGCACAACAACATTGGGACACGGATAGATGATGACACCCCGGCCGCTTCTTCTTCTTCTTCTTCGTCTTCTGAGCCTATTCTCCCTTCTTCAAAAGGCTCTTCTTCTTCTTCTGCTCTGAATGGACCCACTTCTCACTCCACGAAAACTCCATCACGGGGATCCGTTCCAACTCCACAATCTCCTCCACAAGCATTGGACTCAACCAATTTTAAAAACGTTTCATTTCCAAACCGGTTGAGGTCCAATAAACAAAATCCACAAATGGAGAAAATTCTGGAGTTGTTTAAGCAGGTTAACATCAACATTCCCCTTTTAGATGCTGTCCAACAAGTCCCTTCCTACGCAAAAATCTTAAAGGACTTATGCACGAAAAAGAGGAAATTTCAGGTACCCAAGAAAGTTTTCTTAGCTAGTGATGTGAGTGATGCTCTTACCCAAACTTTACCTCAAAAATGGAAGGACCCTGGCTGTCCTACGATTTCAATTACAATTAGGGATAAGAACATCAACCGCGCACTTTTGGATCTTGGTTCCAATGTTAACCTACTTCCGTACTCTGTATATGAGCAACTAGGTGTAGGAGAGCTGAAACCCACACACTGTACTCTCCAAATGGCCAATCGATCTATCACCCACCCTACGGGTGAGCTAGAGGATGTGTTAATAAAGGTTGGGGACTTCATATTCCCCGTTAACTTTATTATCTTAGACACACAACCTGTAGCTAACCCCCGGAATCAAATTCCAGTAATACTCGGTCGTCCATTTCTTGCAACCTTTAATGATGTGATCAATTGTCGAAATGGTTCGATGAACCTATCTTTTGGAAACATGACAATTGAACTCAACATTTTCAGGTTGGGGAATCAGCCCTCTGAACCTAATGCTCATATACTAGATGTGTGTTCGATCCAGGAGATCACCTCAGAGGACTGTGAATTCGAGGAGTTTTTGTTCGATCACAGCAATCATGACGCCACTAGTGCGTTCCTCTTCGAACCTGCTGCTGCTTCTGCTCCCGACTGTGATTATGTGTTTCACTTTCTCGAACGATCTTGGCCAGTCACCACACGAGTTTGAATCCTTTGAATTTCCGGATGAGTCAGCTAAACCATCCAACTCGGTCTCTTACACTCATTTTGAACCTCTGCTGGAATCCTTTGAGTTCGAGACCTTTTCACCAATCTTGCCTTCAATCGTTTCACCGCCAACGCTCGAACTCAAGCCATTTCCATCTCACCTTAAGTACGCTTACTTGGGTGAGAACAAGACCCTCCATGTTATCATCTCGGCTTCTCTAGCTCCAGAGCAAAAGAAAGCCCTTCTTACGGTCTTGCACAGCAATCAGCAAGTTTTTGGCCGGTCAATGGCGGACATCAAGGGGATTAGTCCCTTGATCGTTGAACATCATATTTATATGATGAATGATACCAAACCAGCCAGGGATCCATAAAGGCGACTCAACCCAGTCATGAAAGAGGCTGTAAAAAAGGAGATCGTAAGGTGTCTGGATAGTGGTATCATTTACCCTATCTCTGATAGCCAGTGGGTTTGCCCCATTCACGTTGTCCCCAAGAAGTCGAGCATAATGGTCATAACCAATGAGGCGAACAAGTTAATCCCTACTCGCATCCAGACTGGGTGGCGAGTATGCTTCGATTATAGAAAACTCAATGCCGCAACGCGGAAAGACCACTTTCCGCTACCTTTCATTGACCAAATGCTTGAACGATTGGGAGGATACGAGTACTACTGCTTTCTGGATGGCGACTCTGGCTATAATCAGATTCCCATCGCCGAAAATGACCAGGACAAGACCACATTCACCTGTTCTTTCGGCACGTTTGCATACCGCCGCATGCCTTTTGGGTTATGCAATGCGCCCGCTACCTTCCAGCGGTGTATGATGCGAATCTTCTCAGACATGGTGGAAAAATTCTTGGAGATCTTCATGGATGATTTCTCCATTTTCGGCGATTCCTTTGATGAGTATTTGCTGCATCTTGACGCTGTCCTACCCGGTGTAAGGACAAGAACCTCACTTTAAACTGGGAGAAATGCCACTTCATGGCATGCAAAGGTATTGTCTTAGGACATATCATTTCGCAAAATGGTATTGAGGTAGATAAAGCAAAGATTGATGTCATTTCCAATCTCCCTCCTCCCAAAAGCGTCAGAGACATCCGAGCCTTCCTTGGCCATGCCGATTTCTATAGACGGTTCATCAAGGACTTTAGAAAGATTGTTAGGCCCTTGACTCTTTTGCTGGCCAAGAACACGACATTTGACTTCAACTCGAGCTGTGTGACTGCGTTCGAGTCATTAAAAAGATCACTCACTTCTGCTCACGTTCTTTCTTCTCCTGACTAGACGTATCCATTTGAGATTATGTGCGATGCATCTGACTTTGCCATCGGTGCGGTCCTTGAACAGCACATCGATAACATGCCGCACGTAATCTATTATGCTAGCCGAACCCTGAACAATGCCCAACAGAACTACACAACAACCGAGAAGGAATTCTTGGCTGTTGTGTTCGCTTTAGAAAAGTTCAGGCCTTACTTGATCGGCTCTCCAGCCATCGTCTACACGGACCATTCAGCTCTTCGCCATCTTTTTGCAAAGAAGGACGCAAAATCTCGGCTGATACGTTGGATCCTCTTACTTCAAGAGTTTGACCTTGTCATCAAGGACAAAAGAAGATGTGAAAACGTAGTCGCCAACCATCTTTCACGACTCCCTTCTTCGCCAACGCTTCAACTTCCGATCAACGATGTTTTTCCGGATGAATAGCTCTTGACAGTATCTTGCGAACCCTGGTTCGCAGATATTGTGAACTATTTGGCCACAGGATTACTACCGACTGAATGGTCAAGTCAGGACAGACTATGATTCTTATCCCAAGTAAAACACTTTTACTGGGACGAACCCTATCTGTTCAAGTACTGTCCCGACCAGATTATTCGTCGGTGTGTCCCTGATAATGAATTCAAGAGTGTGCTATCGTTTTGCCATGATCAAGCATGTGGCGGGCACTTTGGCCCCAGAAAGATAACCGAGAAGATCTTGCAGTATGGTTTCTACTGGCTACAACTCTTCAAAGATGCTCATGACTACTGCAAGACTTGCTCCCGGTGCCAACACTTGAGCCGGATATCCAGGAGAAACGAGATGCCGCTCCAACCAATCTTGGTGGTGGAGATTTTTGATATTTGGGGGATTGGTTTTATAGGGCCGTTTCCCAGCTCTTTTGGGAACTTGTACATTCTTCTCGCTGTTGATTATGTCTCTAAGTGGGTCGAGGCTGTGCCCAGCCGGACTAACGACAACAAGGTTGTCGTTAGATTTCTTAAGGAAAACATCTTTTCCTGGTTTGGGCACCCCGCGCGATCATTAGTGACAATGGAACTCATTTCTGTAATAGGACTTTCGAGGCCTTGATGCGGAAGTATTCCATTAATCATAAGCTATCAACGTCCTACCACCACCAAACATGTGGGCAAGTCGAGATTTCAAATCGATAAATCAAGTATATATTGGAGAAAACGGTTTCCAAGAACCATAAAGATTGGTCTTTAAAACCCACCGATGCCCTTTGGGCGTTTCGAACTGCTTATAAGACTGATCTTGGCATGTCTCCCTATCGGCTTGTTTACGGAAAGGCTTGCCACCTTCCAGTGGAAATAGAGCATCGCGCATTTTGGGCGATAAAAGAGCTGAATTTATCTCTCGAAGATGCGGGCAGCCATCGGAAGCTGCAGTTAAACGAATTGAGCGAGCTTCGGGATGAGACTTACGAAAACGCGGTTGTCGTTAAGAACCGAACGAAAGTGTTTCACGATAAACACCTTTTGCGCAAAACTTTCGCACCTGGTCAACAGGTACTGCTTTACGACACCCGGCTACATTTCCATCCACGTAAACTCAGATCTCGCTGGAAAGGGCCATTTTTTGTGCGGAATGTGTACCCGCAAGGCGCTGTGGATTTGGAAAATCCAAAGGACGGTTAGTTTTTCAAAGTAAACGGATATAGACTGAAACCGTACCTTAGCGCTGAACCAACAAAAGTGCTCCTGGTCTTACAGGAGCCGGTTTACCCTGCATAATCTTCCTCTGCCTACCACCAAACTTCGGTTATCCAGCTAAACAGTGGACACTGTTTCAAATAAGTTTGGGGGTATGTATATACTATTTTGTATATATATATATATATATATATATGTGTGTGTGTGTGTGTGTGTGTGTGTGTGTGTGTGTGTGTGTGTGTGTGTGTATTTTTGTCCGGTGCATATCCATTTTTGACGAGCAATCTTGTCTGGCGATGCTCATTTCATAATAAAAAAAATCAAAAAAAATGTGTATATCTAACTGACAATTTTGACCCTTCAATAATTTTTAATGCAATGACAGTGAGGGCACTGTCCAGTTTAAGTTTGGGGGTACACTCGTGTTGGATATAGTGCCCTCTAAGTCAATTATTGGATCGCAGGTACGTGATTGCAATGATTGAGGGAGGACCTATACCGATAAAACAGTCTTACTCGAGATGATAGTATGCTATCTGGTTTTTCTTTATCATCATGATGGAGCCTATAGGATTCTTGTTTGACTACCAGCAGTATGATGGCGATCATATATGTGGGAGCTGGGATCTATAAGCACATCCTTAAAGTGTCCCTAGTCATGGGAGTTTCGAGACAGGGCATCGATACTCCAGAGTAGATTAGTGTATACAGTCGAGACCCCGACGAGGGGCGGTGGCCGGTCTCACAAGCCACTGGTGTCAGTTGGATCACCTAAGATGTATACAGGTGCTCATTGGGCTATGAGTATACTGGACTGGACTCGCCGGGAACATGCTAGTTGGTATTATACATATCGTCAGATAGCAGTTCCCTGGTGACATGTGTACAGGTTAGTTCATCGACCTGAGGTCGTCATTTGTCTCGTGTGAGTTCCCACCGTGCTTAGATTACTACCCTACCACGCTCAAAGGAGTTGTGCAAACAGGTTTTAGTTGGGTACAGTCCCGAGCCACATTGGAGGCAAGTGAGCGGATCTTCGGGGATTCGTCTCTCCCGGTATTGGGGGTGAGATCGCGCTGTGTTTAGGAGAGCCATTACACGAAATCCCTGGCCAGGGTAATCGAGATATACTGGTAGGTATACCAGTAGAATCTCAGGGTGTTCTGGGCTGCTCTCTGACACGACTTATATCGTTGTTGGGGGTCTGACGTTTACCGGCCCCCTAGGCCGTATATGCGATACTCATAGACGAATGTTCCGGACTGTACAAATATTGTCACTGTCAGGCTCAGTAGGGTTTATAGATGAGTTCGCTCATCAGTTTCCCTTTCAATCAATACATAGGCAAAACGTTATGTACAGCTTGTACCTCTGACGTGCTAGTGGTTATACCCAGTGCCAGTGTACTGATGAGTCATTAGAGTCCCCCACAGACACTTTCCCAAGTTCGGACAAAACGTTGTAGAGGCCGTATGGGTTTATGGCAAGGTTCGGAAAATGCACGTGCGTTTTTGCACGTGTCAGTTTTCGGGCAGATAATACTGGTAGGCTTTGTTTTAAGCCGGAACCCAGTATTATACTGTGTAGATATAATATCTTTGTCTGAGTTGCATTTATATTCGGTCGTAATATAAATGCGGGTATGTTTATATTGTTACGGGGTTATCCTGAAATTCGTTTCAGGATCACTTTTGGAAGTTGTCAGTTTCCAGTTTTCTATCAGCCGTATTTTGATATTCGGTTAAATACGGATTTATCTTTTCTTAATGAGGTGAGTCGGTGTTCTAGAAGGTTCTAGAGAGGGTGATTTGGCTAGTGACTCACTTGTTCATTAATGGTGCATTTATATGTGTTCACACTTTGTGTTCACACTAGATATTTTCTCTTAAGCTCACCCTCCCCTCTCCTACACTCACTCTCCCTCTTCTATATTATGGCCGGCCCCTCTTGTGAGGTTGTTCACTTGGATTTGAGAGAAAAGATTATAATAGTGGAGTGTATGGAAATTTCATAGCCCAATTTCCATTTACCCGATTCCAATTGGCAACTTCTATTAACCGTTCATCCACAGCCATGGACGCAACGAGACAAAGTATTCTACTCATTCTCTACTTCATCTTGGTCGTCTCTTTTGGCAAACTTGACGATCGAGTTGCCTCGGTTCAGAGGCGGGAGCCCGTTTAAAGGTCCGTCGACGTGGTGCCACCTGGACGACGAGACCGGAGATCGAGCAAGTTCGGATCAGTTGCAACATAGCGAGGGATGATGGTTGAAGACCGAAGGACTCGGATCATTCGGTATAACAATTCTACCCTCTTTACAATTTGTTAGTTTAGCTTTAATGGACGATCCGGGAGAAAGTACGCGATAGCGCCAATAATCGTAAAAGTTTTGTTCCGCATATTGGCATCTGTCAGACGGCCGGGGCGCTGCCGCGGACTTACAACTCGGTACGCATTTCTAACCTTCGCATTCATGTGTATATTTTGCATTTGCATACTTATTAAAATCCATAAAAATCAGAAAATTTTCTAAAAACATAAAAACTTTGTTATCAAGTTAGCTAGTGGGAGAACTTAGATTCAATATTTCGACGGTTTTGTTTAATAAGATAGGAACAACTAAATCCTATTTTTAGATTTTAAAAATCTGAAAGATAACTCTCCTTTAATGTTAACTATAGCTAATATACGTCTTTACATCACATTACACATGTCGTGAGTTTTGAAAATTAGATGACAGGTCTTTTATGTCTAAAAACTTTTAAATTGATAAACTATTTTTTGAGGATCAAATAGGTTTATTCTGAAATAAGTAATATCAAGACGAGTTTATAAAGAAAGGTGGATATGAAGGGATATTATTGATGCCTTAATAAGAACTAATTCTGAAGAATAACCCATCTGAAACTTGATTGGAGTGATTACATATCTAAACCATTAAACACGTCTTTTATCCAATAATATTTGAACAACCAGTTATATCTCCGTTCACATTAAATCGTTATGATTTTCACGCTAAAATTGGTCTTTTGTTTTAGGGCCTAGGTAACTTGAGCAATTAAGTCCGCCGGGGTGTCTTTACACCTAATGCCCTAAAACCAACTGGTTTGGGTGCATTGGCCCAAAGCTCGCTAAGAAACCTAAAAGTCCAGATTAAAACAAAGTCAAGCAAATGTTCTCCCCGGGTTAGAATACCTAACGGTTCTTTGTGTGAGAATAATCTTGACAAAAGACAGATTTTTATAAAAATATTTCTAGCGGAGGTATGAAGGTTTTATTCTATGATAAAGACTATTGCACGTTCACAGAAGTATGTATGAAACGAAAACAAGAAAAAGGTGGAGTGAAAAATAAAACCTAGTTTCCTGTTATGGAAGATAGAAATTCTAAATTTGAAACCTAACTGGAAAACAAAACTTGAGATGTACTTAACTCTTTATAAAACTTGTGTGATCCTTTTTAAATCTTTATCTAGGCTTTATTTTGTGACATGTCGACTTTAATCGATCCTTTTGAAACTTAACGATACTATCTGCACTGCACGTAAAGACATATAGAATCTTAAGTTAAATAAGAAGCGAGGTGTGAAAACTAAAGGTTCAATAGTTCTAAATTCAGGATAACAGAATTGCTAGCTTTAAAACAAAACCTTGGGATTAGAATCATAGTAATTCCACAAAACTAGCTTAACGGAATTTTGTAGGTGTAATCCGCTAAAAACCCTCAAGATACAACACTCCTCCTACTAGGGACATCTAGAGGTTTAACGGCTTGTTGCACGAGCTCAGTGCAATCGTGTTCCCTATGAAAATGAGGTCCGGATCCTTTTATTTTTGTTGTTTTGCTCGGGACGAGCAAAAGATAAGTTTGGGGGTATTTGTTCATACCGGAATTTTGCATTTTAATACCGCTCATTGATTATCTATTTTTTGTATATATCGGTACTATTAACTAATGTTTTCTCAGTAATACAGAATACAGGCATCCGTGACAAAATACTGGAAATACATTCAAAATCACGGATATATCATTTGCGAGCCAACACTGCAACCAGAACCGCAAACCGACCGATATTTCAAGAGTTTCTTTTTGCAACATGCTTGTGTACACACTTTTTATCTAAATGGACCTACACAATACAAGTTGTACACAAGTGTGCACTAGGATCTAGGGGGCTGCCCAAGACACAAGTGGGCATGAGTGTGACATGCATTAAATACTACAAGATATGTGTTGACTTTAAAGATTCAAGTTTCCCTAAAACCCAAACTGCAAACAAGATCAAACCAGAGAAAATAAACCGCACCAAGGTGATGCTGGAAACAACACTAACCATCACACGAAGTTCGAGGAACTTCCCCCAAAAACTGGCCGGCCCCACTCCTCCCCTGGCCGAGCTCGCCGGCCCCACCTCCTTTGATTGGCTCCATCTTTCTGTGGGCCCCCCTTGATGCCAGATCAGCTCATTTTTATTGTTTATTTATTCAGTTTTTGAGCCTATAAATACAAACCAGAGGCATGAGGAATGGGACACCTTTTGTTTAGTTTTGTATCAAAACTCTTGTAATTTGTAAGCTTGCTTTCCTTTGTAATTCTTGAGCTCTTACCCCTTTGCCTTGACCTTGCAACTTCTTCATTGAACTTGCAAGCGTAAGATTTAGATTCTTGACTTCAAAATTAGTGTAACTTGTTTGTGATTCAATAAAAAGTTCTCATTTTTTATTACCATGTCTTGTTCTATGTTTACATATTTGAACTTGTGAAATTCTCGCTTTACTTTGATCTTGCAACCTCTTAAGTGAGCTTGCAACCTTAAAGTTTTGTGTTTGGATTTCACACCTCACCGGGCTTACGAACACTTGGAGATATTCACACTTGGATTCATTGGTTCTCTCTTTTTCTTTCTTTTCTCGTATTTTTCATTATGTTCCTTACTCTTTTCCTTTTTTCTTATTTTTACTTTGTAAATATGTGTGAGTAGTCGCTGTACTTGTTAAGGGTGGAATATGGTTAGATTGTATTTGAAGATGTTATTTGCTAAAAACCTTAAAAAACTTAAACATTGCAATTGAAACTCCGTGCAAATCACTCGCAATTTCGCTCCGTTAGGCGTCCTATCCTACCCCGATAGCGATGATTCCTAATCGTGACCGGATTGCTAGTGGTTTGCCGAAGGCTAGAATCAAGAGATAACAACGGAAGGACAAGGGACAAGGAAGAAAGATTTAGCAAAATGTCGCAAATACCGTATTTCAAGTTCCATAATCCGCGTTGTTACCTATTGCTTTAGTGTCAATACCAAAATTGGGTCTATAAGGATTCGGCAAACTTCACCTTCATACAAGCTAACCTATTACTACCCTTAACAAGTTCTTTTATTATACATATCCTTATTGGGACATTTAATTTAATCAATAAATCAAAATACGTTGTTAACTCGTTAATATAAGCCTAAAAACTTACCCTCTCCCTGCGGACGACCCGTACTCATCGCGGCTCGCTACACGCAACACCGTTTTGATTGCGGTAATTTCTAAACTCTTTCTAATATACGACACGGCAAAAACGTAACAATCAGGGCTTCTGATATTTTAAAACACATTTCAACATCTCATAAGTAAAATTCCACCTAGTTGGAATGTTGAATTTGAAAGATCTAATTTTTAAATTTAACCGGGTACAGGTTTGCTTAAAAATCTGTTTTCGGGGTTCAGAGATTTCAATAAATATCATTACATTTTTTAGTTTTGCCGGTCCCAAGTCCCACCATTGCCGGTCCCAAATCCGGATGAGAAAGGGTGAGGGTTGTGGTAGGCTTGCGACAGCCAACGTAAAACTTTGTCATATTCTATGAACCATAATAAGAATATCGTTGGGGCGTCCCCTACTCAGCGACCCGGCGTGATTCTCATGTTGCAATGGCAATGGCAAAAGGGCAAAAGGGAGACCGAAGAAAACATGGATGTAGGTGATACGAAACGATATGGTTGCCAAAGGACTCAATGAAAGTATATTGTTCGATAGTAGTGAGTGGAGGCGGAGGATTCATGTGCTGGACCCGGCGTGATTCTTATGTTGGTTCATGTAGCCTGCCCCATATGCTTGGGATAAAAGGCTCAGTTGTTGCTGCTAAATGAGAATCAATTATAGTAAAACCATCATGCACAATTAAATTTAAAACATGGCATGCACATTTTTGATGAAATAATTCTCCATTCAAAACAGGATTTAAATTATTTTTTTAAATTGCTATAACCGAATTATTATTAGTAGCATTATCAAAACTAACAGAAAATATTTTATTTTGAATATTATATTCACGTATAGTGGTCAAAATACAATTACTTATATTATTTTCACTATGTGGATGCTCCATTTTTGAAAAAACCATTAATTCTTTTATTTAAAAACCGATCATTATCAATGAAATGTGCAGTAATACAAATATAACTCATACCCCATTTTGTAGTCCAAAGATCAGAATTTAATGCAATTTTACTCTTAAAATTTACAAAAAAATCAATCAAATTGGCATTACCATCATGAAATTTTTTTAAAACATTATTTCTAAATGTTGTTCTG
This sequence comes from Agapanthus africanus, assembly GCA_030015575.1. Lineage (NCBI taxonomy): Eukaryota > Viridiplantae > Streptophyta > Magnoliopsida > Asparagales > Amaryllidaceae > Agapanthus > Agapanthus africanus. Next base: position 78,980,659 of record JASDDO010000031.1, read on the forward strand.
GGTACTTTTTGAAATGCTAGATTATATACCTTTTTTTTACCAATCTACCAAATTTTTTGTTTTCTGCAAAACCAAATGATTGTTCAGCATGCATGACATATCTTGTAAGTTCTCTTTTATTAGTATCTTATGAATAAGAAAAACTGGTTAAAAAGTTAGACGACATACTTAGAGTCGCCTGCTGAGAATCAGCTTTTTCGTGTTTGATTAAATGTCTTTTTAGATGGATAGTTTCATCTGAAGTGGTACAAGTAAAATCTGCTTGGTAACGAGTGCAAACTGCCCGCTCGCCTTTATTGGCAACTGTTTGTACTACAAAATATTTCCAAATATCAGAAATTTTAGCTCTTTTATTTTTAGGGACAGAAGCTCTTGCTTCAAGAATAATAAGAGCAGGAACTTGTTCAGGGACATTACTTTGTGAAGCGGCAGGGATCTCATAATTAGAAAATTCATAGTTAGGAGTATAAGAATCAAAATTAGTTTGCAGCATATTGGTTAATCTCTGTCTCTCTAGTGAATCCATATCGATTTGAAATGAACGTCTCCATGAATATGAACCACCCCTGTTACCTTGTGAAGATGAGCCGACATTCTTAATTAAAAATATTAGTAACAGAGAAAGAGAGATGATAAAAAAATATACGAGAAAAATATATAATCAATGAAAAAAATACCCTAATTCCAAATAACAGAATCAAATTAGTGAAACTGAAGTGAAGATTGAGATTGCGGAAATAGAGGTTGCGTGATTCCAATTTTAACAGTAAACTTCTCGTAAATTAAAGAGAGTGATTGAGAGATTAAAAATTTTGTTATTATGAATTGTGAGAAGAATGAGAAGTGTAGATAGGTATTTATAGAATTTTGGATTAGGGGTGCAGAAATATATAATTTTGAGTTAGGGGGTTTTAGATAATTTTACAAACCCCACTTTAATTCAAATTTCCTCCTTTATGAAAAAACCCACCTCCGTTAAAAAAATCTCATCCCAAGAATTTAACCGGCTCCCACCCCAAGCCACTCATGCCAAATTGGCCGGGCCGGACTCGGGCCATGGACAGACCGAGCCTTGGCCTTGGCCTTTGCCGGCCCGGCCCGAGCCCGCCATGTGGCGCTCAGGTCGGGCCACACGGGGCCATTTTTCGGGCCGGCCGGTGGGCAGCTTGCACGTTAGACACCATGAGGTGGCATAATCTAAGAAGCGGCCACTGTACAAATTTTGTTTTCATTGGTCAAGCGGTTGAGCGCGAGCGCGGACACTGTATAGCTTACTATGCGGCTGACGTATGGATGACGTCATCCACGTAGCCCAACCACAACGTCATCAATCTGGGCCCATTCCATTTACTGTCCTGTCTCCATTACTGCCACGTGTCCCCCTCACAGTGGCTCCCGCCCTCTCTCTAAAGATCACAAGCCTTTCCCTTCCTTTTTTTCTCCACAACCTTTTCTTTTCATTTTTAAGTTGTCTGTTTTTTTGGCTCTTCATATCTATTTAGGTTTGGATATCAAACAATGGAGAAGCCTGCTGGTGTCAATCAAAATCGATCGACGAAACAAGCCGCGGTGAAGGCGACGAAGTACAAGCATCGGGCAATGAAGGTTGTGTACATAACCAACCCTATGAGATTCAAAACAAGCGCGTCCGAATTCAGATCTCTTGTTCAGGAGCTCACCGGAAAGGACTCCGACACCACGGACAGCTTGGCCAAGTACGAGTCGTCGCTAAAAGATTGTCCATCAAGCTGCCTTAACTCTGATATTAGTAATGCTGGTTTAGATCCAGGTAAAGAAGTTGGTGGCCCCATGGAGCTTTTTGATGAGGCATTTGAGAAGTTTCCGTGGTTCATGTCGTCGTTTGCCGATCTTAATTCAAGATAGTGCATTAGGAAACGTCGATGGAGAGTAAGTTGAATCCTTGCAGGTAGTGGCCAATGATGTGTGTTTGTATATGGAATTAATTAATTATCTGAATATATATTTAGTTTTTAAATAATTGGGAAATCTTTCTTTTAAGTCTTCATAGATCTATGCTACATGGAGTACGATATTACCTATGATTGGAACTTGGGAGATGTGGCTGATCTTTTTTTGGAAGCTGATCCGAAGTCCCCCCATTCACAAACAATTAAATTACCCCCAAATTTAGAAAGAAGAAAGAGGACAATAAAAGAAAAAGAAAAAGATAAAAAAGAAAGGGGATCGAGGTGGAGAGCCAAATACTGAAGTGCTTGATTTTGATTTCCTATTTTTTTTTCCTTCTCAAAAGCAATCCAAGGTTTTTATTCCAAGGTTTTTTTAAGCTTAAAAAACTGACTTATTATATAAATTATACTTTTAATTTGCTTATATTATTTTCCCACGAACCGATAGTCATCTTCCAGGACGTTAGCAGCTATGATTAGGCCAGGCAAATCAAAACGAGCCGGGCCAAGTCGCTTCGCGAATTTTCCGACTCGCTTCATTGATGAGGCAAGTTGAACTCATCTCGCTTAGCCGGCGAGATGAGTTCGACGGTGGTCGTCGCCGACCCTACTCCTCTCATTTTGATGTTGCTCTATATTGACGACCTTCCAGATCAGGACACGTGGCAGGTGATGTGTCCCAGAACTCAGAAGAGAGGGCCCACAGGGGCCTATCAGGCCACCCCTGTACCCGACCTACAAGCACAAAGCTGGCTCACCTCAGGGGCCCCTGCAAATTGGCCTCCTCGGCCTCTCAGCTCGCCTCCGAGCTACCGCAGGACCAAGATACCTCGGCCCCCCCGCTCGTTTCCGAGCTCTTCCTCCGAGACCATCTTCCTCGGTCCCTCCGACCGACAAACTCCACCACTCACAGGCGTAACCGCCGCTCCACAAATCTCGCCATGCGCAGATTCTCCGCCAGCAACATCTCACGTTCCACGCCATCACGATCCTCATTAATGGGCGATCCGCTCTTTACGCGGGCGTGACGTCGGGAGCGTAACCAACGGCGAGATTCTCGTGCCTTCTACTGTGTGCTGCCGCCACTATAAAAACCCCATCACAGAGGGGTCAAGTAAGCCATTTTTTTACTCTTTAAGCCGTTACTCTGCTCGGATCTCATCACTAACTTGAGCGTCGGAGGGTCCTTGGTTGTACCAAACCACCACGGGACTTCTTTGCAGGTACTCGGCACCAACTCCCTCACTTCACCTCTTCCTCCAAAAACCCATTGAGACCCACACGTAACGGAGGATAATCAACTAAGTCCACCACGAGATCAACGGAAGACAACATCTGACGGAGGCCTGAAAAGGAGCTCCATCAGTTGGCGCCGTCTGTGGGAAACTAAAACTCTACAAGAACAAAGTTGGCCTTCCGATCTCCATCAGCATGGCGTGTAATCACCCTGAAGACCCAGGTACCACCCGTCGCCTCCCCCTCATTGGAACCACGGATGGACCTTCTCCGGCGACCGTCATCAACGTCCTCGCCGTCCGAATAGACCGACTAAAGTCCAAACGGCCAGGCCAGGGCCTCCGATCGCCGCTCCTCTGCCTCCAGAAGACTCGTCCCTCGTCGGCACGGCTGACCACCGACAGGCTACGCCCCATGGCCACAGATCTCACGGGCCGATACTCGTCCGCTGGGCGATTATTGGGCCTCCTCTGGCGGAATCGAAACGACGCGACTCTGGGGCTTCGCTTCCCCGCACAATCGATGCGCGTGCTACGCGCACGTTCCCTGCGGCTATTCCTCTTCCCCATACCTGCAACTGGATGGTCGGGTGAAACCTCATGAAGAATCAGCCGAGCAGCTACCCTGCTCGATTATCCTTGGCCGGTAGCTTCCTTACTCGCAACGCCAGGGATCAAAGCCCTCACCAAGAGGCAACCCAGCAGCTACCCTGCTCGGCTATCCCTGGCGGATAGCTTCCCTACCGCAACGCCAGGGATCAGAAAGCCCTCCCAGAGGCAGTCGAGCCCGAGGATCCCTCGCTCAGCTATCCCTGGCGGGTAGCTTCCCTACCGCAACGCCAGGGATCAGAAAGCCCTCGCAGAGGCAGTCGAGCCCGAGGATCCCTCGCTCGGCTATCCTTCAGGACAAAAACCCTCGCCAAGAGACACCGGACAGTAACCCTGCCCGGTCAAGGGTCTTTGGTAGGCTTCTTACATCCCCTCCCGCACTAAGGACCAAAGTCCTCCCAGAGGCAGTCGAATCCTTGCTCGGCTATCCCCGGCTGGTAGCTTTCTACCACAACCGACAGGGATCAAAGTCCTCGCCAAGAGGCAATGGGAAGTAACCCTGCTATCCCTGGCGGGTAGCTTCCCTACCACAACGCCAGGGATTAAAAAGCCCTCACCAAGAGGCGCCGAGCAGCTACCCTGCTCGGCCATCCTTCGCAGGCCTCTCATGGCCCCTCCAGCGTCAAGGATCAAAGCCCTCGCCAGGAGGCACCGGGAAGCTACCCTGCTCGGCGCATCCCCAGCGGACATCCTCCTGCCCATCAGATGCTGATGGTCTGAAGCCCTCGTCGCGAGGCCGCCAGGTTCCTTCTTGCTCGGCGCATCCTCAGCGGGCATCATCCTTCCCGTCAGACGCTGATGGTCTGAAGCCCTCATCGTGAGGCCGTCGAGTTCCTTCCTGCTTGGTGCATCCCCAGCGGGCATCCTCCTGCCCATCAGACGCAGATGGTCTGAAGCCCTCGTCGCGAGGCCGCCGAGTTCCTTCTTGCTCGGCGCATCCTCAGCGGGCATCCTCCTGCCCGTCAGAGGCTGATGGTCTGAATCCCTCATCGTGAGGCCTCCGAGTTCCTTCCTGCTCAGTGCATCCCCAGCGGGCATCCTCTTGCCCATCAGACGCTGATGGTCTGAAGCCCTCGTCGTGAGGCCACCGAGTTCCTTCCTGCTCGGCGCATCCCCAGCGGGCGTCCTCCTGCCCATCAGATACTGAGGAACTCAAGCCTTCATCGTGAGGCCGTCGAGTTCCTTCCTGCTCGGCGCATCCCCAGCGGGCATCCTCCTGCCCATCAGATACTGAGGATCTCAAGCCCTCATCGTGAGGCCGTCGAGTTCCTTCCTGCTCGGCGCATCCCCAGCGGGCATCCACCTGCCCATCAGATGCTGAGGATCTCAATCCCTCATTGCGAGGCCGCCGAGTTCCTTCCTACTCGGCGCCTCCCCAGCGGGCATCCTCCTGCCCATCAGACGCTGAGGATCTGAAGCCCTCATCGCGAGGCCGCCGAAGTTTCTTCCTGCTAGGCGCATCCCCAGCGGACATCCTCCTGCCATCAGACGCTGATGGTCTGAAGCCCTCATCGCGAGGACGCCGAGTGCCTTCTTGCTCGGCGCATCCTCAGCGGGCATCCTCCTGCCCGTCAGATGCTGATGGTCTGAAGCCCTCATCGCGAAAGCCGCCCAGTTCCTTCCTTCTCGGTGCATCCCCTGCGAGCATCCTCCTACCCATCAGACGCTGATGGTCTAAAGCCCTCGTCGCGAGGCCGCCGAGTTCTTTCCTGTTCGGCGCATCCTCAGCGGGTATCCTCCTGCCCGTCAGATGCTGAGGATCTTAAGCCCTTATCGTGAGGCCATCGAGTTCCTTCCTGCTCGGCGCATCCCCAGCGGGCATCCTCCTGCCCATCAGATACTGAGGATCTCAAGCCCTCATCGCGAGGCCGCCGAGTTCCTTCCTGCTCGGCGCATTCCCAGCATGCATCCTCCTGCCCATCAGACGCTGAGGATATGAAGCCCTCATCACGAGGCTGCCGAGTTTCTTCCTGCTCGGCGCATCCCCAGCGGGTAGCTTCTACCCAACAAGAGACATCAGGTCTATCCAAGTTCGAGTAATCCCCCCTCGACTTCGGGGCCATGGAGATGCCTCCTTCTCAGCAGCGCTTGGCACACTTGGCAAGTGATCGAAATCAACACGGCGACCGATCGCTCCGCTTGTCGTTCCCGCACTGGGCTGCATCCCATCAGACGCCGCAGGTCTGCACACGTCGCGTCGGCCAATCGACGCTTGACACGCAGACAGTCGCTTCAGTGACAGGATGCACAAACCGGCACACCTTCCTTAAATGCAGAGATTTCACCCTAATTCGCTGGCAGAAAAGGCAGCTGACAGCTTGGGGACGCGTCCTGACGAAATCTTAGGAGGGAGCTCTCCCCGGGCGGCCCGGTAGTCCACTCTTGGCCCGACCCGCCAGCTGGTCGGGACAAGAGTGGGGCGGGTCGGGACAAGAGTGGGGGGCTAATGATGATGCTCTATATTGGAGACCTTCCAGATCAGGACACGTGGCAGGTGATGTGTCCCAGAACTCAGAAGAGAAGGCCCACAAGGGCCGATCAGGCCACCCCTGTACCCGACCTACAGGCATAAAGCTGGGTCACCTCAGGGCCCCCTGCAAATTGGCATCTTCGGCCTCTCAGCTCGCCTCCGAGCTACCGCAGGACTAAGATACCTCGGCCCCCTCGCTCGTTCCCGAGCTCTCCCGCCGAGACCATCTTCCTCGGTCCCTCCGACCGACCAACTCCACCACTCACAGGCGTAACCGCCGCTCCACAAATCTCGCCATGCCCAGATTCTCCAGCAGCAACATCCCACGTTCCACGCCATCACGATCCCCATTAATGGACGATCCGCTCTTTACGCGGGCGTGACGTCGGGAGCGTAACCGACGACGAGATTCTCGTGCCTTCTACTGCGTGCTGCCGCCACTATAAAAACCCCATCACAGAGGGGTCAAGTAAGCCATTTTTTTACTCTTTAAGCCGTTACTCTGCTCGGATCTCATCACTAACTTGAGCGTCGGAGGGTCCTTGGTGGTACCAAACCATCCCGGGACTTCTTTACAGGTACTCGGCACCAACTCGCTTACTTCACCTCTTCCTCCAAAAACCTATTGAGACCCACACGTAACGGAGGATAATCAATTAAGTCCACCGCGAGATCAACGGAAGACAACATCTGACAGAGGCCTAAAAAGGAGCTCCATCACATTTAGTCGGTGAGACAAAACGAGAGGAGTTCAACAGTGGCCGACATCGACCCTGCTCATCTTGTCTAGACACGAGTCAGGCGAGCTCGCTCGACTCTGGTTTTTTTTCTCTCTCTTTTTCCTAAACTGCAGACGTTTAGGACCAGACATTTGCAGTTCAAAAATTCCTTAGAGATGTTTGTCCACGTCTCTATTTAAAAACTGAGACCGAGTTAATTGATTTTTTTTAGCAGACATCTGTAGTTCAAAAATTCTTAAAGAGGCGTCTGCTTAGACATTTCTGCAGTAAAAATAGAGATTTGAAAAATAAAAAAATTCCTTCATCAGACATCTGTACCAGATGTCTGTATTTCAAAAGTTTCTTAAGCAGACGCCTGGGTCAGACGTCTGCAGTAGGATAAATTTTGAAATCAGATGGAAATTTAAAGAGTTTGAATCCAACGATTATGTTATAATTAAATAATACAATTTGTTTTTCTTAACATTAGAGATCGAACTCACTCGGGCTGCCTATGCATCCCTTCCAAATATTGAGCTCAATGAGCGAGAATTAGGTCTACATTGTTCATTTTTTACTATTACAGTTCTTACTCATTGCTCGCCGCCACCGGTTGTTGTTCCTCCTTCGGTGTTGGACTCTCTCGATCCTGTAAACTCTTTAGGTTGGTAATCCGAGTCCAAACTGATTGCTTTTTTTTGTAACAGCTACCGCTTCCCAAACTTATGAGCAAATCTAGTGTCGTACACCAAACTACATCTCTTCTCGCTTCATATCCTGCAACCTGTACTATAAACACTTTCCGATGCTACCGTGAACACTGGAATGGTTAGTAAATCATAAGCCATAGTAAAAAGTACCGGATACAAATATCCGTAGTTTTTCCACCAGGCTAAAACATCAATCTCATTTATAGTATAATCTACGTCTATCTCAGTTTATAAATATATTCTTAATTCATTTAAAGATGACGATGATGAGGTCATGGGGTCTCGCGCCCTTTTCGACCGTTGAATATGTGCAAAAGTTGGAGTCGAAACATGTGAACTAGTTGCGGCCGGTGCTCTGGTATTTCTACCAGTAGAAAATCGTTCAACATATATATAAATCAAACACTTCATTTAAAATACATTTAACGATATTAATATAAGCATAAATATTTATAGTATGCCATATGCATCCATGGAACTCGTTTAAAAGAGCCTGCAAACCTTCTAATTTAATTTTAGGGTCCATTATCGAACACAAACTATAAAAAGTTGGAATTTCAGAGCAATATTTAGAAATCTTAGCTATCATAGAAAGTATAATGGGCTGAAATATCTCATTATTTTAATGACTGGAAAAACATTGAGCTATATTATAAAATTCAGAGAGAATAATATGAGAAGTTGGGTTATAAGTAGCAGAAAAGCATCCGGTTGCTATTTTAAAAGTCATAAGAAAAATTTTGAAAAATTCTGCAACCGTCCAATGATCATTTGTTAAGTGGTTTTCTACAGGCATTTGCTCATTCCACATGTTACTAATAATTCCGCTAGTTTTTGATGCAGTACGAAATATGTCATATGTATTATTCCACCTAATGGAAACATCTTTTCTAAGAGACAGCCTTAATTCTGCAGCCTGGCATCTAGCTTTATATTCAAATTTTCTTTTTCTAGAACTTTTAATAAATTTACATACATCTTTTAGTTGTTTGAACGTTTGAAGAATATACTTTATTTGCATCCTGTACAACAAGATTATATATATGACATGCACATTAAATATGAAAAAAGCGACCATTACAAATTGGTTTGCACACCATAATAAGTTCAGCAACAACATAATTATTGTTCCTGGCATTATCGAAAGAAATAGAAAAAAAATTATTTACACATTGATATTTTTCTAAAACAGATCTAATTTCAGAAGATATATTAAAGTTATTATGCGGGAATTGAAACTGTCTAAAAGCAATAATTCATTTTTACAAACACCAGTAAGAATCTATCCAATGTACAGTAACATAAATCCAGAGAAGTTCCTTTCTATCGGTCAAAATATTAAAAAATTAATGATACACTAGTATCTAAAAAATTAAGAGTAGCAATTAATAGTTGTTTACCTTCATTGTAGAGCTCAAAATGACGACTTTTAAGCATACTCAGAACCTTTTTGTATTCCGGTTGTAATGCCCTTTGAACATACCGCTCAAAAGCTTGGCTTTCTCTGAATCCGAGAACGTGCATGTTCATTTGTCATGACAAATCTTGCCATTTCTTCAACATTTAGATCATGATTATATTGAAAAAGACCTTCACTGGAGAAATTAATTTGTGATTGTGTGGAGGAGTAACCGGCCGTACTTTCTAAGTGTTTTTTACATGTTTATATAAAATACCGGTACCGGTACCTTTCTTATGTTTATTCGGAGTGGCACAATATTTGCATATTACGTATCTAACCCCTTCTCTATGTGCAATTGTATAGTGTTCCCAAACATTTCTACTAAATTCATGTTTTCTAGTTTCTCTAGATGTCTGTGTGGATTCTTCTCCTTCTGCATGTATTTCAGGATTAGAAACTTGGGTTTGATGTGTATGAGCTGATCCCTCCATATAAATTTTTTAACTAATTAAAAAAAATTAAATACTAAATATTAACAATACCAATTTAATCGCAAGAAGAGAGCTAATAAAATAAAAAAAAAAGAAGCAAGAATAGCTAAAACACCGTAGTAAAGAAATTGAGCAGAAGAGCAGTAGAGTAGAATAAGTCGGTCGGAGTGTCGAAAACTCGGAGTCGGAACTTCAATTCTTGAAAGATTGAAAATTGAGAGAAGGTTTTTTTTTTTTTAATTTGAGACAGAAATAGATTTGGAATGAGATGAAATGGGTGTGAAGTTGTATTTATAGCGATTAAAAATTTTCTAAAAATTTTCGGCCGTTACAAGGCGAGGCAAATCGTCACAAAATCCAACGAATCCAACCGTTGGATTTAGATTTCGAGGCAAGGTGAGGCAAACCGTTGGATGTGGGTTTCGAGGCGAGACGATTCGTCACAAATTCCAATGAATCCGGCCGTTGGTTTGGAATCTCGAGACGAGTTGAGGAGCGAGGCGAAGCGAAGTGAATTGGAGCGAGAGTTGGCTCGCGAGACAGCTGACGAGTCAAGGCGAGTTGCTTGCGAAGCGAGGCGAGACGAGTCGCTGGCGAGACGAGGCGAGGGGCGAGTTAGCATCAAGAAAATTGGGAACCGGCCCGCTTTGTCCAACCCGCTCTGAATCGGCGAATCGACTCGCCGATTCACCGACGTCAGCAATGAAGCGAATAAAATTTGCCTCGTTGCGAGGCGAGGCGCCGTCGACTCGTCTCATTTTCCAGGTAGCTATGACTCTTTTGTTCACTGTATTGGATAGACTTGAATCAATGAGACCCATGAAAATTTTCATTACCCATTGTTCACAAATTATTTTGCACTGCATGGGTTAGCCAATCATGAGCAAACACGTGCCCCCTAAATAGATGTGCTACTTATTAAAGGAAGGGGAACGATTTTCCTTTCAGTGAATTCTACTCCTTAAATAGTATAGAAAGCAGAAACACGATAAACAAAGTATAGGATAACAGAAGTTGGCAGATTTTATTAACAGATTGAAAGAAAAGTGAACAGATACATGAGATACATCGAACTTTCTATCCTTAGCCATTGGCTGAGACTTGATCTAAAGCCTAAGTGCAAACGCATGGGTGGTCATCTGAATCGTTTGCAGCAGGAATTTTAAACTGAGTCCAGCTTTGATAGTTTTGAGTCAGTTACAAGAGTTACACAACATATAGCATGCTTACTCTACTTCGGGTCAGCCTAGACTTGAGTTAAACTCGTTATACGAGTGTCGGACTAGACATTTGGATCATTCGTATAAACGACCTTTGTCACACCCCGTGTCACAGAATATGGGAGCGAGGACACGACGTGATCTGCGACGTATCTATACCGAGAAGTATATCGTCCTAATATAAACACGTTAAGCGTCTGGGAAGCGATAATAATACGAGACAATCCCATTTCAAAACAAATAACAATTCCAACAATATTTATTACATTTCAAGAGTTTAACAAATAAAGGAACATGATTGGTGTAATATATTGCACATTTATTTATTTATCCGTATTTACCTTATTTTGTTTAATTAATGCTACTCGAAATATGTTTTATGAACAAACGCATATTATGGGGTCTTAAGTGCAAAAGTACACAAAAGACGAATTTATATGCGTTGGACGTAAACAATTTAATGAAGAAATCATAACAAGAGTCGAGCCAATGAACCAAGCAGATAGCCAAACCAATCAACTTATGGAATCAAGTCAGCACAGCAAAATGGGACCCAATTAGAGCCAAATGACCGACTTTTAGCCGACTTGGTCCGGCTTTTAGCCGAATATGATTAATGGCTAACAATTAAAATTTTATTGCTCAAATCAATAAAAGTTGCGAAAGATAATATTAAATAGCAGCAATCGCAAATAACAAAAGAAATAAAATGAGTGGCAGGGAAGGTTTAACCTAACCGTACTAAGAAAGTGCAAACTCATGAACACCCACGGTTGATAACGGAGTTCGATACCGCGTATCTACATCTCTGCTTAGGTCTCTCCATAGAAACTATCTATTAAGACACTTCTTAAGGTGAAGAAATCTTTAAAATGCTGATAAATTAACTCTATCTGGAAATCGTTTTAAGGCTAAAATCAAACCTTTACAACGCAACGCTAGATGGATCACCTCAACCGGGTAAACCAACATGATAGAAAATCTCTACCGGATTGTAGTACAAGAAAAGTAAAAAGAAAAATGACTGCTAATCTAGTATATAGATCAAACAATTTTAAAATCAAAGATTTAGGCTTTTAGATATATCAAGATGAAAATTTTTGATCTCAAGAATTGATAAAGAGTTTAGAATAAAATATCTACTTGCAAAAGAAAATGATTTAAATAAGTTTAGAAAATCCTTTGCAACATTAAAATAAAAAGCTTTTTATAAAACCTAAAAAGAAATTGGAATCTTGTGAAGAACCAGGGTTTCGAACCTTTTGGAGATGATGAACTTTCTTGAGAGAGAGAGAGAGATGATAATAGATCTCAATAATAATTGTTCTGATAATTTCTAACAAGGCTGTATATTTAATAGTTGGGAAAGAATCCAACAGAATAGGAAATAAATTGGTCAAAATCAAATCAGAGATTTGCAATGGTCAGAACTTGAACCGGCTCAAAATAAATATGAGTCGTCTCATGCAAACAGAAAAGAAATTTATCATCCAAAACGTATGTTGAGCTGGCTCAAAATGAACATGAACCGTTTCATGCACACAAAGAATAAACTCATCATATTAGATATGTGTTGAGCTGGCTCAAAATGAACATGAGCTATCTCATGAACGCAGAGAATAAATTCATCATCCAAGAGACTTGTGAGACGCCTCAAGTAATGGTTGAACCGGCTCATGGAGACAGAAAGCAAATGAATGATCAAGAGGACTTATTAGACTGCTCAAAACATCATGAACCGGCTCATAGCAAATATTTCGGATATTTGAAATAGTTAAGATTTTAAAAAGCTTGACACATACGAGATTTTAACCTACGACTCAGGAAAGAGAAAAATATATGGTTTTACACATTGAAGTTTTAACTCTTCATCTCTTAATCCATGTCTCCATATCTTTTTAGATCTTTGATATCGTCAATCTAGTTATTTTCCTTCAATATCGTCATTCTTGTTCTATTTCTTCGATATTTCCATTATTGTTCTGTTTCTTCGATATCGCCATTCTTATTATGTTTCTCATATTGAAATCATATAACTCAACTACAAGTATCATCGGTGTGTAAAATGATTAAACAGTGTTTTATCTAATATACAAACTAAGCTAAGTAGATGTTACCCAACAAAATCAACACCGATTGAAGCCAAATAGAGGGCGTTTAGCCGACTTGGTTCGGCTTTTAGCTGACTAATAGTTGAGTTAGGGGTTGAAATTTTTTGTGCTTCTGAAGGTTTCGAAAATATTTATTTCCATCTCTTGTAATCGGTCAGAGAGCCTATAAATACCGCAGTACTATTATTTAGTGTTTTTATCTTCTCTTTTTGATAGCCGTCGTGATTTTGAGGGGATCAAAAGTTTGTAAGTTTATTTTTATAATGAATTTTCTTTTTTATTATTTGTTTTTCTTCTTTTACCATGAGTAGCTAATTCTCTATTTAGGGTTGGAATTATTCTTGATCTATGATTGGTGTATATTTTCATTGTTCTATTCTTTTTCTATGTTCTTAATGACAAATAATTTATGATAAAGATAGGTTCTTTTTAATCCAATTCTAATAAATTAGATAGATCAATGAGTGATTGAGGACCTTTAAAGCTATCTAGGGAATGTAAAGTTCGTATTTTTATTATTATTGTTCGATCTAGTTAATCTAGGGTTAGATTAGACCCCGCCAGTAAAATAAGGTAAGCATTTGATTGACGGCCATTGAGTTTACCAAGCTGAGGGAAGATCTAGCTAAATTCCTTAATTAGAATTAAATATTTAAATTGATTATTTACCTTTTAATAGATTAATAGGGTATTGCCATGATCGTATGAATTATGTTTTCTAATAGATTGATAGTTTATTACAATGCATGTATGCTATATTCTTTTTAGAATTGATAGGTAATTAATTTAAAGTTGGAAATCAAAAAAAGAAAAGATTATTATTTAAAACACCATGATTAGACAAGATGATTCTAAACTCTAGGCTTTTCTCTATCTTTAAAATCTATTTTATTTGCTATTTACTTTCTTTTATTAATATTTTTTTTATTAGTATAATTCCTTAAATCAAAGTTTTTATATTTAATTCGGTTTAGACTAACTAGAATCCTCATCCTCCATGTGGATCGATCCAAAAATGCTACAATCGGTTAGCTGTGCACTTGTGGTATAATTTAAGACTAAAAAAACACCACCAGAATACATCAAGAAAAGCATTGCACAATATGGCATTTATTCAACAGAAAATAAAAATAAGCGAAGGTGATGACCAAACATGAACATCTAATACTCCGCTTGGCTAGAAAGATGATCGAAGTCTCTCTGCACTAGATCCTGCTCCGCCTGCAAATCCTGTCTCGTCTCTAAGTTTTATGGACATTTAAGAAAAGAAAAATCCGTCAGCGAGCTGAAACGCGTGCAAGTCCACCAAGAAGTGTGATGTGATGTGTAAGCATGTAAATATGTGTAACATTAAGGAATCATGAAGCATGGCAAATATACATTTAGTAAGAAGAGAGTATTATAATTAGTATGTGAAATGGCAAAACATGTCAACCGTAAGCATTAGTCTAGCAAGGGTTTTATACTTCAATTTCAGGAAGTATTCCGTTATTGTCCGGAACAACGGCCAACAAGTAGGGTTAGCATTCCGTTATTGCCAGGAACCACGGCCAACAAGTGCAATCCGTACTAACATGAGGGTTAGCATTCCATTATTATTGCCCAGAACCACGACCAACATGAGGGTTAGCATTCCATTATTATTGCCTGGAACCACGACCAACATGAAAGAACTACCGAAATTAGGTGCAGTACCTTCTAAACTACCCCATTCCCCGCGTTGATGAAAACAAGATATAACGATTACATACTAAGGAAAGAATGCACAAGACATGTATTGAGCATGATTAATAGCATGAGCACGGGTTCAAGTTATACGTAACATTTTACCCTTGCCCAGTTAACCGCTATAGGCTTATACACAAGTAAGCATGTCATAGCATGTGCATCAGGATCATTCACCACTACAATAATGGGTTGCCCCTATGGATTTAGCCGTAGAGACAAACCATTGCCCCTACGGAGATATCCGTAGGGACATAAAACTCCACTGTATGTCCAAAGGCCGCAGGTACAAGTTTTTGTCCTGAACATACCCCTACGAAGTAATAACTGTCCCTACGGATTACTCCGTATGGACATTTATCCCTACGGATTACTCTATAGAGACATAATCTTTATTTAATTTATTGGTTTATAAAATAAAATACCTGCCCCTACGGATTTATCCGTAGGGCCTGATAGATTCCCCTTCGGATTTATCCGCGGGGCCTGATAGATGCCCCTACAAATTAATTCGCACGGACAAGTTTTACCCATGTTACTGAGTCCATAAGGATAAAATATCAGGTATATAATATTTTGTCCCTACGGCTAACTGTGTAGGGGTAAACATTGCACTTACGGATGAATCCGTAGGTGCAATAGATGGCCATACGGATTAATCAGTAGGGACAAAATATCAGTTTTTTAAAAAAAATGGGCTTCTTGTTTTTTCTCCGCCATGTGCACAATAATATAATATATATCATATAACCAAATACAGAAATATTCATAATCAACATCTCACGCATAATATATAAAAGAAATAAACAAACAGAATACGATATTAATCTAAATTATCGTGAACAAGCAAACAACCACCAATATCGTTCAAAATATATACAATATGTATCATATAAGTACATACGTCCTCAAAAATATAAAAAAAACCATCCTAGCTCGGTCCAGTTCTTCCACTTCTGATAATTGCCGTACTCTGACACATTTTCTCCTGAGTGCAGCCCTGAGTCATCAAAAACTCGACTAATGAAGAAGTGGACTGTGCAGGAGTCCGAACGGGCTGTTGAGTTGCAGGAGTGGTCTGTGCAATCGCAGTCGAGGTAGTGGTTTGCGGAGCCGCAGCTGAAGGAGATGCATGTGGAGCCGCATCCGAAATATCTTGTCGCATCTGTTAAATTTTGTGTGTAATAAACGAGTAAGAACGGTGTATTAGATTTTAGTCGAATTCGTTTCATTATCAGGTTATTGAGAAACCCCAATCTAAGAATACTAAGGGACTTAGGCCTCGTTTGGATATCTAGTTTGGAAAACCGTAGTTTATTTTAATTAGATAGTTTTATGTAAGTATGATTAATCAAAACTAAGTTTACAACCAAATAAGCTCAGGCTACTAATATTGCATATGTTACTATCTATAATGTGATATAATATTTTAATATTAAGTAATATACGTACCAACATCTCTTTCAACTCCTCGACAGTGGTTTTCAAGACGGCAACATCATGCTTCAGACGTCGCTCACGGGAGGTGGGAGAAGTAATCGCCGGAGTGGAGACCAACCTCATATGGGCCCTGCTATGACCCAGTCCCCGGCCTCTCTCCCAACGTTCGTGGTGCCCTCCGTATACGGCGTCTAGGACTGGGGTCGGTAGCATCGGATCGGTCTATCCACTAAAATCGATCCTCGATGCCTCCGCTTGCTCCACCACCCGCTACTACACCCACATTAACCATTAAAATATAAGTATATCATTTAAATTTGAACTTATCAAAACAAAAATTTCATTCGAATTAGAATAAATATTAACACTTACGCAATACTCCAGGGTAGCAGCGTCGGAAAATCGAAGCTCGTCTGTGGCGGGATCTGTCGAGGTGCCGTGGATGACAAGATACGCGGTCAGCACGCTCGGTGTACAACCCTGCGCCATGGTCTGAGCTCTCTGCAAATCGCCAAAAATTTACATATATTATAAAATAACTCTTAATATTACATTATATCAAAATAGATCTATTGTAATTTATCGATGCCACCATGGCACGAGTAATGTTCCTCGAGCCACTTGTATAAGTGGGGCGACCAATCTTCGCCGACTTCCTATTCTCCTTATTTTGATCCGCCTATTCTGCACAACACATTCAGATTTATTTTTCTAATTAAACAACACTAAAAATAAAATTATATACTCAACAATGAATTACATTTAAATTACAAACCTGTTTCGTCTGAGAGTCATAATATTGGCACAAGAGAGACCATATATCTACGTCGACTCTTGCAAAGTCCCGAGTATGTAGGAGAGCCGCTCTCTCTGCCTCGGGGTTTGCCGGCCATACCAAATAGCAGTCGATCTTCAGCTCGTTCCTATTGTATTGGACCTTTGATTGCATGTTCTTCCTCAGGCCCAGGTACAGAGCATGAAGATCGAGCACTCTTTCAGGATTATCAGGGTCAGGTACAGGTTGAAAGCCGTAATCCAACCGCAAATACAAAAAATAATGTATTTAAATTAAAAATGTTAAATAATAATAAATATAATAGATAATTCAAATGAAAATATATATTAATACCCGATCCTGATCCCAGAAGAGGGCAAATGAGCGCCGGTGCTGATCGCCCCCACTCAACGTGAAGTGGATATTTCTTTTGGATGCGGCTCTCATCCCCTATATACTGGCCAAACCTCTCGGCATAATTGCCAGTATAGAGATAATCGGAGGTAAAGAAGAGGGGGAATGGTGGCTCCCCTTATCTTTATCGGGCCTCAGCCTGTGAGACTGATTCGGCCATCGAGTCCCTCTCTCGGGATAGGGTTGTTCTGCACCTACAAGAAATATCAAGACAAGAAATATTAAGACAAAGTGGTATTAAGAAATTAAGGATTAATGAAAATTGAAGTGCGATATATAACTCCGGCGACAGCAGCACGAGCCTGGGCCCGGACAACAGCACGAGTGGGGCGATAGTTCCTCCGGTGAGGAACAGCCGGTGATCCGGACGTGGACGCATCCTTTTCAACTAGAAAATAAATATTGACGGTAAAATTATATGAAGTTCATGTTTATTCTTAGAGGATATGTAAAATGAATAAATATTTTACATTTATTCATACCAACTTGCAGACTGAGCGGAGGATACGAAAGAGGCGGGAGTGGCCTCTGCACCAGATGTGGATGCACCACCTATAGTTAGACAATTAAAAATAGATTAAATAAGTAATTGCAAAAAGAATATGTATATCAATAATATAACATTTTAAATCAATATGCATGCAATATAGGATATATAAACATACCCACAGACGGTGGTGGCCTCTGCCCGAGAAGTGGAGGCACCACCTACAGCTAGACAATCAAAAAATGATTATCTAAGTAAGAGCAAAAAGAATGTGTGTATATTTATGATATAACATTCTAAATCAATATGCATGCACTATAAGATATATAAACATACTTGCAGGTGCGGTAGTTGCCTCTGCCTCTTATGTGGACGCACCACCAACAGCTAGACAATTAAATATTGACTATATAAGTAATTTTGAAATAAATATGCATGTATATCTATAATATTACATTCAAAATGAATATGCGTGCATTATACCTGGAGGTGTGGCGAAGTTCACACGGAAGGAGTCATCCGAAGGGAATACCGATCGAGGTGCAAGACCAGCCTTCTGAAGCTCCCTACGCAGCTACCGCTCTGCCTCTGCCACTGCCGTGGCTGGTGCTCCTGCTGCCCCTCACTGCTCCGATCGTCATCATCAAACCTAGATAAGAGTACAATCATTACATATGCATGCAATATATGTATAGATCATAGAAATGTGAAGTAGTAATATAATATTATCGATAACCTTTTTCGTTTTGCGGACGCATTAGACATATCTACTTGGATTTCATCATCGATATCATTTCTAACCCACGTAACTTCACGATCAGCCGAAGACAACTCGTCTTTTGAAACAGACGGTCAGAGTACTCTAAGTGTTCTCTTTTCTTCATCCCCATCCGCAACATTTCAGAAATATAAAATATTATTTTTGGAAATTAATATTAAAATAATATATTTCACGAAAACTATTCGATTTGCGAATTTGGGGTTTTCATAAAATGGTATAAATATATACCAATATTTGGGAAATAATTGGAGATTAACATGATTTATTCATTTAAAAATATATTTATCGGATTTGGGCATTTTTATAATTAATTATATGCAAGTTTAAATTAAACTCGATTAGTGCACTACTAATCACAATTATGCCAAATCCGTATTTTAAATTAGTCATGGCTAGTGCACCATGACATGTTACATTTTTGTTGCATGATTGTTTTATTTATGTTGTCTCATTTGTATTTGTGATTTTAAATGAGAGAGAAAAAGGAAAGAAAAGAAGAAAAAAAGGATGACATGGGAGTATAGAATAATAAGCATGGGCATGAGAGAGAGAGAAAGAGAGGGAGAGAGAGAGAGAGTAGCATGGCTCCTACACTTGACTTTTCCCTTCACTCTTTTCCTTCATCATTTCATTTCTTCATCTCACCATTTCCTCACCTCCTTCCTCCACCTCCTCCACTTCCATGGATCACCTCAAAAACCTTACCAAAACCCCATACTCCCATCATTAAAAATGATCCCCACCTCTTCCTAAACCCTATGGACCTTTCAAGTTTGGATTTTGGAGATTTTGAGAATTTAGGGTTTTTCTTGAGTTGCCAAATGAGGTAATATTCCTTTCCTTTAGTTAAGTTATTGTGTTTAATATATCCTAATTATAGTTTAGAGTTAAACAAGTATTGAATTGTGATCTTAGAATTTTTCAAGTTGATGTTTACTGGAATAATTGACTTGTGAAGTGATATTTGAAGTGCTGTGAGTGTTTGCAAGACTTGAGTGGTGTTTTTACTGGCCTAGACCTGAGACTAGAGCCAATACATGGACTTAGAATTTCCCGACGTCAGATTTGTGACAGATTGTGATGGTAGATGGGAATTTGGAATGACTCGAGACCACCATAAAATAAGTTCTCTTGACAGTAAGACGAGCAGGCAGCTAGGAACCTACCCTTGAAACCCGAGCCCCTACAACCCAACCCAGGCCGCAGATTTATTCTTGGTGGCCGCAAATTGCAGCCACAATGTGATGTAATTGGTTGATTTTTGGTCCAGGGTTCCCTAATCAGATATCTTAACTAACCCTATATGCAAAATTCCCTAGTTTGGCCTAGGGTGAAATCTGGGAATGATTTCCTTCGTTGCTGAATTTGGTTTTCCGATTTATGAACTTGGGTTTTGATATTGATATTGTATTTGGTCGTTGGACGTTTGTACGTCAACGACGAGGGTTATTTTGTTGTTGTTGCATGCGTAAGTTATAGGTTCTAACCTATGAGCACTTCGTGTGCCATATCGGTTTTCGGACTAAGTTTTCATAACGTTGCGATATGTGTTGATTTGTAGGTATCTTGTGTGGACTTCGGAGACAACGAAACACATCGACTTCGGCTCAGCGAGGAGTATTGCAGGTGAGTAGATTTATATCTATGGGAGAAGTCGGGTGGATGGCGTATAGCACCCCCACAATTATGAAATGGAAACCGATATATACAATATAGTCGGAGAAACCTATACTAGGAAACTAAAAACATGATCAAAAAGTTAATTGGAGATGATATGAATGATGGAATACATATATCGAGATATGAGACGAAAGCTATAAGGATATGACATGAGATCGATGAATATGATAAGATTGAGATAGATGTGTTATGAGATCGGTAAAATATGATAAATATATATAAGATTACTTGATGTAAGATGCTGATGTGATGAAAAGAGAGTATGATGAGATAAGATGTCTTGGCTTAATATGTCGATATACGGATGAGTGGCGATATGAGAATATAGATACTGTTGCCAAGACATGATATGAGATTGATACGGATGTGACTTGGTGTGTATATATATATATATATATATATATATATATATATTTATGAGGACAATGATTGATATACCGTACGAGACGTTAGATCCGTACCTTCATTGTTATATAAGTTGATAGAATCCCTAATTGTTTAATGCCGCCGTACGATGGATTACCGTACGCGATGAGTTTTACCTGATGATTGATCCATACCCTTGACTCGAGGATGCCGTACGATGGATTATACCGTACGTGATGCTGTGAGGCTGGACTGCCGATTGATAGATTCATCGACTCGGATATGTTATAGATATTGTGAATCACTGTCTACACTACTTAGTTTAGTCCTTATGTAGATGTTATGTTAGATACGTATACCTTATAATAGTGCGCTTACGATTTACCTTCTGCTATGTTTACGATACTCTCATTGCATTACGTACCTGTGCTTCCATTATTTGTTATGATATCGTCGGCTAGTACACCTGCACAATTATCGATGATGAGTATGTTACACTTACACAAATTTGCCCGCTCACACACAATCATCATCGGTAATTGCTATGTCACTTACACAGTCAAATTGTTATATCATGCTATTACTCTTAATTATTTAGCATTATCACATGACTCGTTTGCATGATATATTGATATGCTCACATCACTAATATATGTTGCATGATATACTGATATGCTCACATTTCTTTTCTATGTTTGCATACGTCATGCTTTACGATTATACGCATTGAGATGCTGTTTTCATGAGATTCTCGATTTTGAGAACCGTGGTTATATTTCAAAGGAAAAATTATGTATTGCTTTAAAAACCCAGTTTCTTTTGATATGATATTTTGAGGCATCCACCATGAGCTTTCTCAGTTATGAGCTATGTGATACCGGATTCGAGGAGCTTGATGAACCGTTTGCGGGTATATGGTGGACCCGGTATGGTATCCCGGGGCAAGAAAGGTATGTTGTGCAGTAGACGATGAGCCTGGCAGAGGGACTACTGCCTACCGGTGATAGTTTAGACCCGGCGGTTATCCGGAGGATACCGACCGGAGTCGTGAGATGGATATGGGCCGATCCGGACTGACGGAGCCCATGGGCCGATCCGGACCGACGGAGCCCGAGATATGAGGATTTACGTGTCGATGATGGACATGGGTTTCATGATGTTTCGAGTATCGGTGTTGGGCACTCATGTTCTATGATTTTGATGTGTCGTTGATGGACACACGTTGGTTGTTATCCTCATATATACATGCTTATGCTTTCATGATGTTTCGAGTGTCGATATTGGACACTCAGGTTCTATGATGTTGATTGTGTTATTGATGGACACGTGGATGATATCCACATGCATACAGGCATATGATTCAGATGTTTATTGTATATGTCATTAGCGTTGATTATATTGTTGACATATATACAGGCATGGTCACCTTAGATATGATAGTATTACCTTCATGATATAGTATGATATAGGAATCATTGTTTTATTCGATTTTTACCTGCTGATGTTTTCTACTCATGAGTTGGCAACTCATCTCGTTGTGCCACAGTTCTTGCAGGTTTGTCCGCTTGGATCAGCAGCGGTATCGCTGGAACACAGCTTGCATTCGGGTGCTTTGCTATGGTAGGTGGGACACATTGGATCGTGCTCACTCTTATATTTATTATTTCCTATTGTATCTAGATAAACTCTATCAATTAGAAAACTAGTATTTGTATATTTAATAAGACTTAGAAAGACTTGTGTTTGCAAGACTTAGAGCGATGGAGTATATGTTCGCTATTGGTGGATTTGATGTCTTGCTTTAATCATATTATTCTTTCTGGGTTGATCTTCGCCGTTGGGCATCGTATACATTGCTTGCGTGGTTGTGATTCCGCCATTTGGCGAAGAGCTAGCTCCCGCTTGGGGATGCCTTTTATTATTGTCATGTATATGTGGTTTCGGTTCAAAATATACAAGGGAGGTGTTGCCCAAATTTTAAAGACGAACAATGTTCTCAAATTTAGTATATTCAGCTTGAGTTTCCTTATATCATTAGTTATGCTTTTATAGATGTAACATTTCAGAAATCGTTTAGGCGAATTTTCCGTTAATCGGTATATAATTTGTGTTTTCCGTAAAAACCAAGTTGTGATCATTTTTCAATATAGACTTAACTGCACCTAGTTTAACTAGGATATTGCTAGTTTGCGGTATTTTGTGGTCACTTGAAAACTTTAGTTCACTTAAATATTTTCCTTAATTAAAATATTATTAAAAGCTTTTAATTATGCACTTAATTAGTGGTAATTACAATTTGGATTGGGTTAATTATGCTAAACTGAATCTATGCTAATTTAATCACAAGATTAAGCATTTAACCTTCTTAGCAAAATATCCTTGAAAATATCTAGATATTTGTTGGAATTAAAAAAAAATTTAATTAGAAAAGAAAAAGATTAAGTGGTGGCATGGATGGGTGGTGCTTTTAATGGAGCTTTAATGAGTTTTGACCTAGATTTTTTCCACAACCTTCTTCTTTCATTCCACAATCTTCTTCTTTCCTTTTCATTTGGCCGACCCCTCCCTTGGCTGCCCCTTCATTTTCCCCACACCATTTCCACTTCTAAAAGCTTCAAAAATTCATCAAAAGTCAAAGAAAAATCCCTCAAACTCTAAATTAAATCCCTACCCATTATTCATTAGCCTAATCTAGCTTGGATCAAGATGAAAGTTAGCATTTTCGAGGCCATTTTGGTGGTGAAAATTTGCAAGTTTGATAGCAAGTTTGTGAGGTATAAATTCTCACCCTAAGTTTTAGTTATTGTTTAAATACTTTAATTTAGCTTATGGGGTGTTTAAATATGGTGTTAATTAGAAAGTTTTGAAATTTAAGAGAGGGTTGTGATTAATTAGTTATGGTTTATGTGTAGGTTAACATATTTAGACATGGAAAATCTAACCAAGTTGTGAAATTGTAATTTGTTATTTTCTAATTGTCCAAACTAAGCTTGATTTGGCAACTAATTTTTACTAAATCTAATATGGGTGAGATTAAAAAGTTAGTAAGGGTTTGTGTGGCATGATTAAGCTATTATATGATGATTGTGGCCACTGGATTTGTTCAAATATCTAGATTTGTGCTAAAATGTTTAAAAGATACTTACTAGGTTTTCGGTAAAATTTGACGTGAGTTTTAAATTTACGTGGTGATGATATATATATTATTTTCTATGATATATATTGTGTTGTGAATGAGTATTGGTACAATTGGTGGTTTTCACGAATAGAGACCCTAGTTAGGGTTTTGGCTATGTTTTCCGGTATTGGGATTTCTTGGTTTTGAGATTTGATATTATATTTGGGCGTTGGATGTTTGTAAGTCAATGACAAGGGTTGTTTGATTGTTTTGCATGTGTAGGCTATAGGTTCTAACCTATGAGCGCACCGCATGCCGTATTGAATTTCGGAACTTGATTTTAATGGTATTGCGATACGTGTTGATATTGTGGTACCTTCGCGTGGATTCCGAGACGACGAAACACATTGACTACGTCTAAGCGAGGAGTTTAGCAGGTGAGTAGATTTATATCTACGGGTGAAGTCGGGTGGATGGCGTATAGCACCCCCGCAAACATTGATATAGAAGATCGTTTGATTATTATATCCTGATAAATGATATGCGACGGACATGATTATAGGATTTAATAACGATAATATGATAAAAGTTGACACTAATGAACATAGTGACATATGGGAATATGAAATGAGAAGTGAATTATGATATGTACGAATTGAAAGAGAACGAGTATACGAAGTGATATGATGACTTAGTATGACATGTCGTTATATGAATGCGAGTTGATATGAGATGGTTGATACCTTTGTCGGTCTACGATATGAGATTGATACAGATGTGATCTGGGATATAGGTATATATACATATATAAGGTTGTGAATCTTGAGTGATATGCCGTACGATAGATTATACCGTACGTGATATGCCGTACGATATGATGACTTAGTATGACATCCCTTTAACCCCACCGGGACTGATTCCACCTCATTTAGATGCGAATAACTCGCAACCACCTCCTGTAGAAGCACTGTTCAAACCATAATATTGCATTTTTCATTCCCCTATTCTTATCCTTTTTATAAATAAGCAGGTACTCTTGACGCACGTTTGTTGCATATTACAGGATACAGGTTTCTGGAGCAAATACAGTGAAAAAGACACAAAACAACAGAAAAATGGACTTTTGACCAACAATTAGACGGATCCTAGTCAAGCCTAGACGAAGAACAGTGCAAGGTCCAAAATGTCAAGTGAACGGTCAAAAGATACGAACAAGTTTTCACTGAAGATCTGGAGAAGACCCAGAAGCCCAACAGAGAAAATACATATGAAAATAGGAAGCCCAAGAAAATACAACCCAAGTGCAGAAAATTGGTGACCCAAGCCCACCAAAGGGCCGCGGATCCGCAGCCCACCAAAGGGCCGCGGCCAATATTTGCCAAGGATCCGCGGCCATTCAGAGCCCGTGTCGGTGTATTTTCCTCGTGTCGGTGCGTCGGTGCGGGTGTTGGGATTTTTCGAGGGCATATCTGTAATTGCACATGCGCGAGACTCTGAAACCCTAATTTTACCTGTTTACTTATAAATTGTAATCTCAAATCTGTAAAACCCTATGCCTCTTTTCAATCAATAAAATTCAGACTTTCTGGGAGTTTATTCAGATGTGTTCTTCTTGTTTGGAGGGAGCCATCGAATTAGTAAGTAATTTTATTTTTGTTCCTTTAATTAAAATGTTTTCTCATCCCCTAATGAGCGAGTAATCTCCTCACTTGTTAGGGTTAGCCTTAGGGAAAGGGTTGAGAGATGAGATCTCTCACCCCTTTCAATGCCACCTTCACCTAATGAATTAGAACTCCATGCATACGCGCACAACCACTCCCTGCGGCATCCTACCCCTCGAGGTAACGATGAACCGTAGTATAAAGGGCCGGTTGCGTGCGTTTTCCATGGGGGTTAGGGTAATTATCAACAAAGGAAGGATACGAATCTAGAGGAAGAATATCTTCCCAAAAGATTCGGATCCACTTTATTGATAATAACCGTAACATCTAATAGATCTAAAAAGAAGGCATTGAAAGCGGTGAGGAAAACGTAATCTCCAAAACTTCCCCTAAGCCTAACCCTAGCAAGATTTTAAATTAGATTAATTAAGTTTAGTGATAGATCCAGTTTTTATAGATTTTTATAAACCAACCAAAACGACATTTTGAATCAACTCGTTAAAACACATAAAAGAAATTTACCCGTCTCTGTGGATCGACCCGTACTCACCGGCTAGCTGCAAAGCGACGCCGTTTCTGATTGCGGTTAACTTATATATTTTTGACACAAATCAAGCACCACAGCGAATCGCGCTCCAGGATCGTTTCTATCCTACCCGCTCTGCACTTCCTACCTGTCTTTCACTTCCGCCGGCCAATATGGATAATTTCGAAATTAAGCCCCATTTCATCAACATGTTGCCCAAATTTCACGGGCTGGAATCCGAAGATGCCTATATCTTCATCAACAAATTCCAGAACATCTGTGCAATGATGAAGACAACCCAACTGTCCGACGATACTATACGGATACGAGTTATTCCTTTCACTCTATGTGACCTTGCTGAGAAGTAGCTGTATAGCACCGCATCGCATTCCATAACCAGTTGGGATGAGTTTGTAAAAGCGTTTCTGAAAAAATTCTACCCGAATCACAAAAACGCGAGAATCCGAAACGAAATCAACCAATTCTCCCAGCTTCCTACCGAACCTTTTTGGAAGTGCTTTGACCGATACAAGGACCTTCTGGTTCAGTGCCCTCATCACGGTATTGAGAGATGGCAACTTTGCCAAATCTTATACGAAGGCCTGAACCCAGCAAAGAAGCAGTTGTTGGAAACCATTTGTCAAGGCCACTTCCTATCCAAATCTGACAAGGATGCTTAGCAATTCTTTGACGATCTTGCGGAACAGACGCTTCAGTGGGAGAGCATCAGACCGAGTACTTCTTCTTCTTCTTCCACTTCTCCCGGTCAGTCTAGAGCAGGCATTCATCAACTCGATATCTCAATTGCAATGAAGGCCGAGATGGCAGCTATCACACGGAAACTGGAAGCAATTGAGAGCAAATTCTTGTCTCCTTCTCCTACCCTGCTCCTCCCCCTCGTACCATCTGCGCTTGTTGTTCTGATCCATCCCATTTGACCGAAGAGTGTCCTTACAACCTACCTTCTCAAGGACAGGATCAGGTCAATCCTGCCTTTCAGCAAAGACCAAGAAATGATCCATACTCTTCCACCTACAATCCTGGTTAGAGGAACCACCCCAATTTCGCATGGAATCATAACCAGCATCAATTCCAAGGCCACAACAACTTCCAGAGGCCTCCTCCTCCTCAAAAACAAGCCCAGCAACAAACTCAACATCAATATCAGCAGCCCTTCCAACCCCAACCTTTTCAAAATCCGACGAACAATTTTGCACCCAACAATTCTCTTCCTCAAAATAACTTTGTTCCGTCAAACAACGATAAGGTTTCCTCGTAAGAACAGAGTCTGGAGTCATTTGTAAAGTAATCGACTCAATCCACCACCAACATCCAGTCTTCCATTCAATCTTTGGTGCAACACACTGCCGCCCACGGGCAAAGCATCAAAACCATCGAAGCCCAGATAGCACAGCTGTATGCGGCCTTAAGCGAGCGAGAGAAGGGGAAGCTTCCATCTCAACCACTCCCAAATCCTGGTCATCCACATAATGTACATGTTGCTTTTGAACAACAGAACCATAATGTGAGTGCCGTGACTACATTGAGATCTGGAAGGATGCTGCACAACAACATTGGGACACGGATAGATGATGACACCCCGGCCGCTTCTTCTTCTTCTTCGTCTTCTGAGCCTATTCTCCCTTCTTCAAAAAGCTCTTCTTCTTCTTCTTCTCTGAACGGACCCACTTCTCACTCCACGAAAACTCCAGCTCGGGGATCCGTTCCAACTCCACAATCTCCTCCACAAGCATTGGACTCAACCAATTTTAAAAACGTTCCATTTCCAAACCGGTTGAGGTCCAATAAACAAAATCCACAAATGGAGAAAATTCTGGAGTTGTTTAAGCAGGTTAACATCAACATTCCACTTTTAGATGCTGTCCAACAAGTCCCTTCCTACGCAAAAATCTTAAAGGACTTGTGCACGAAAAAGAGGAAATTTCAGGTACCCAAGAAAGTTTTCTTAGCTAGTGATGTGAGTGATGCTCTTACCCAAACATTACCTCAAAAACGGAAGGACCCTGGCTGTCCTACGATTTCAATTACCATTAGGGATAAGAACATCAACCGCGCACTTTTGGATCTTGGTGCCAATGTTAACCTACTTCCGTACTCTGTATATGAGCAACTAGGTGTAGGAGAGCTGAAACCCACACACTGTACTCTCCAAATGGCCAATCGATCTATCACCCACCCTACGGGTGAGCTAGAGGATGTGTTAATAAAGGTTGGGGACTTCATATTCCCCGTTAACTTTATTGTCTTAGACACACAACCTGTAGCTAACCCCCGGAATCAAATTCCAGTGATACTCGGTCGTCCATTTCTTGCAACCTTTAATGATGTGATCAATTGTCGAAATGGTTCGATGAACCTATCTTTTGGAAACATGACAATTGAACTCAACATTTTCAGGTTGGGGAATCATCCCTCTGAACCTAATGCTCATATACTAGATGTGTGTTCGATCCAGGAGATCACCTCAGAGGACTGTGAATTCGAGGAGTTTTTGTTCGATCACAGCAATCATGACGCCACTAGTGCGTTCCTCTTCGAACCTGCTGCTGCTTCTGCTCCCGACTGTGATTATGTGTTTCACTTTCTCGAACGATCTTGGCAAGTCACCACACGAGTTTGAATCCTTTGAATTTCCGGATGAGTCAGCTAAACCATCCAACTCGGTCTCTTACACTCATTTTGAACCTCTGCTGGAATCCTTTGAGTTCGAGACCTTTCACCAATCTTGCCTTCAATCGTTTCACCGCCAACGCTCGAACTCAAGCCATTGCCATCTCACCTTAAGTATGCTTACTTGGGTGAGAACAAGACCCTCCATGTTATCATCTCGGCTTCTCTAGCTCCAGAGCAAAAGAAAGCCCTTCTTACGGTCTTGCACAGCAATCAGCAAGTTTTTGGCCGGTCAATGGCGGACATCAAGGGGATTAGTCCCTTGATCGTTGAACATCATATTTATATGATGAATGATACCAAACCAGCCAGGGATCCATAAAGGCGACTCAACCCAGTCATGAAAGAGGCTGTAAAAAAGGAGATCGTAAGGTGTCTGGATAGTGGTATTATTTACCCTATCTCTGATAGCCAGTGGGTTTGCCCCATTCACGTTGTCCCCAAGAAGTCGAGCATAATGGTCATAACCAATGAGGCGAACAAGTTAATCCCTACTCGCATCCAGACTGGGTGGCGAGTATGCATCGATTATAGAAAACTCAATGCCGCAACGCGGAAAGACCACTTTCCGCTACTTTTCATTGACCAAATGCTTGAACGATTGGGAGGATACGAGTACTACTGCTTTCTGGATGGCGACTCTGGCTATAATCAGATTCCCATCGCCGAAAATGACCAGGACAAGACCACATTCACCTGTTCTTTCGGCACGTTTGCATACCGCCGCATGCCTTTTGGGTTATGCAATGCGCCCGCTACCTTCCAGCGGTGTATGATGCGAATCTTCTCAGACATGGTGGAAAAATTCTTGGAGATCTTCATGGATGATTTCTCCATTTTCGGCGATTCCTTTGATGAGTATTTGCTGCATCTTGACGCTGTCCTACCCGGTGTAAGGACAAGAACCTCACTTTAAACTGGGAGAAATGCCACTTCATGGCATGCGAAGGTATTGTCCTAGGACATATCATTTCGCAAAATGGTATTGAGGTAGATAAAGCAAAGATTGATGTCATTTCCAATCTCCCTCCTCCCAAAAGCGTCATAGACATCCGAGCCTTCCTTGGCCATGCCGATTTCTATAGACGGTTCATCAAGGACTTTAGAAAGATTGTTAGGCCCTTGACTCTTTTGCTGGCCAAGAACACGACATTTGACTTCAACTCGAGCTGTGTGACTGCGTTCGAGTCATTAAAAAGATCACTCACTTCTGCTCACGTCTTTCTTCTCCTGACTAGACGTATCCATTTGAGATTATGTGCGATGCATCTGACTTTGCCATCGGTGCGGTCCTTGAACAGCACATCGATAAGATGCCGCACGTAATCTATTATGCTAGCCGAACCCTAAACAATGCCCAACAGAACTACACAACAACCGAGAAGGAATTCTTGGCTGTTGTGTTCGCTTTAGAAAAGTTCAGGCCTTACTTGATCGGCTCTCCAGCCATCGTCTACACGGACCATTCAGCTCTTCGCCGTCTTTTTGCAAAGAAGGACGCAAAATCTCGGCTGATACGTTGGATCCTCTTACTTCAAGAGTTTGACCTTGTCATCAAGGACAAAAGAGGATGTGAAAACGTAGTCGCCAACCATCTTTCACGACGCCCTTCTTCGCCAACGCTTCAACTTCCGTTCAACGATGTTTTTCCGGATGAATAGCTCTTGACAGTATCTTGCGAACCCTGGTTCGCAGATATTGTGAACTATTTGGCCACAGGATTACTACCGACTGAATGGTCAAGTCAGGACAGACTTTGATTCTTATCCCAAGTAAAACACTTTTACTGGGACGAACCCTATCTGTTCAAGTACTGTCCCGATCAGATTATTCGTCGGTGTGTCCCTAATAATGAATTCAAGAGTGTGCTGTCGTTTTGCCACGATCAAGCATGTGGCGGGCACTTTGGCCCCAGAAAGATAACCGAGAAGATCTTGCAGTATGGTTTCTACTGGCTACAACTCTTCAAAGACGCCCATGACTACTGCAAGACTTGCTCCCGGTGCCAACACTTGAGCCGGATATCCAGGAGAAACGAGATGCCGCTCCAACCAATCTTGGTTGTGGAGATTTTTGATATTTGGGGGATTGGTTTTATGGGGCCGTTTCCCAGCTCTTTTGGGAACTTGTACATTCTTCTCGCTGTTGATTATGTCTCTAAGTGGGTCGAGGCTGTGCCCAGCCGGACTAACGACAACAAGGTTGTCGTTAGATTTCTTATGGAAAACATCTTTTCCTGGTTTGGGCACCCCGCGCGATCATTAGTGACAATGGAACTCATTTCTGTAATAGGACTTTCGAGGCCTTGATGCGGAAGTATTCCATTAATTATAAGCTATCAATGTCCTACCACCACCAAACATGTGGGCAAGTCGAGATTTCAAATCGATAAATCAAGCATATATTGGAGAAAACGGTTTCCAAGAACCATAAAGATTGGTCTTTAAAACCCACCGATGCCCTTTGGGCGTTTCGAACTGCTTATAAGACTGATCTTGGCATGTCTCCCTATCGGCTTGTTTACGGAAAGGCTTGCCACCTTCCAGTGGAAATAGAGCATCGCGCATTTTGGGCGATAAAAGAGCTGAATTTATCTCTCGAAGATGCGGGCAGCCATCGGAAGCTGCAGTTAAACGAATTGAGCGAGCTTCGGGATGAGACTTACGAAAACGCGGTTGTCGTTAAGAACCGAACGAAAGTGTTTCACGATAAACACCTTTTGCGCAAAACTTTCGCACCTGGTCAACAGATACTGCTTTACGACACCCGGCTACATTTCCATCCACGTAAACTCAGATCTCGCTGGAAAGGGCCATTTTTTGTGCGGAATGTGTACCCGCAAGGCGCTGTGGATTTGGAAAATCCAAAGGACGGTTAGTTTTTCAAACTAAACGGACACAGACTGAAACCGTACCTTAGCGCTGAACCAACAAAGGAGCTCCTGGTCTTACAGGAGCCGGTTTACCCTGCATAATCTTCCTCTGCCTACCACCAAACTTCGGTTATCCAGCTAAACAGTGGACACTGTTTCAAATAAGTTTGGGGGTATGTATATACTATTTTGTGTGTGTGTGTGTGTATATATATATATATATGTGGATATTTTTGTCCGGTGCATATCCA
Source organism: Agapanthus africanus (assembly GCA_030015575.1). Classification (NCBI taxonomy): domain Eukaryota; kingdom Viridiplantae; phylum Streptophyta; class Magnoliopsida; order Asparagales; family Amaryllidaceae; genus Agapanthus; species Agapanthus africanus. The sequence continues at coordinate 79,012,341 of JASDDO010000031.1, forward strand.
TTTTTGACGAGCAATCTTGTCTGGTGATGCTCATTTCATAATAAAAAAAATCAAAAAAAATGTGTATATCTAACTGACAATTTTGACCCTTCAATAATTTTTAATACAATGACAGTGAGGGCACTGTCCAGTTTAAGTTTGGGGGTACACTCGTGTTGGATATAGTGCCCTCTAAGTCAATTATTGGATCGCAGGTACGTGATTGCAATGATTGAGGGAGGACCTATACCGATAAAACAGTCTTACTCGAGATGATAGTATGCTATCTGGTTTGTCTTTATCATCATGATGGAGCCCATAGGATTCTTGTTTGACTACCAGCAGTATGATGGCGATCATATATGTGGGAGCTGGGGTCTATAAGCACATCCTTAAAGTGTCCCTAGTCGTGGGAGTTTCGAGACAGGGCATCGATACTCCGGAGTAGATTAGTGTATACAGTCGAGACCCCGACGAGGGGCGGTGGCCGGTCTCACAAGCCACTGGTGTCAGTTGGATCACCTAAGATGTATACAGGTGCTCATTGGGCTATGAGTATACTGGACTGGACTCGCCGGGAACATGCTAGTTGGTATTATACATATCGTCAGATAGCAGTTCCCTGGTGACATGTGTACAGGTTAGTTCATCGACCTGAGGTCGTCATTTGTCTCGTGTGAGTTCCCACCGTGCTTAGATTGCTACCCTACCACGCTCAAAGGAGTTGTGCAAACAGGTTTTAGTTGGGTACAGTCCCGAGCCACATTGGAGGCAAGTGAGCGGATCTTCGGGGATTCGTCTCTCCCGGTATTGGGGGTGAGATCGCGCTGTGTTTAGGAGAGCCATTACACGAAATCCCTGGCCAGGGTAATCGAGATATACTGGTAGGTATACCAATAGAATCTCAGGGTGTTCTGGGCTACTCTCTGACACGACTTATATCGCTGTTAGGGGTCTGACGTTTACCGGCCCCCTAGGCCGTATATACGATACTCATAGATGAATGTTCCGGACTGTACAAATATTGTCACTGTCAGGCTCAGTAGGGTTTATAGATGAGTTCGCTCATCAGTTTCCCTTTCAATCAATACATAGGCAAAACGTTATGTACAGCTTGTACCTCTGACGTGCTAGTGGTTATACCCAGTGCCAGTGTACTGATGAGTCATTAGAGTCCCCCACAGACACTTTCCCAAGTTCGGGCGAAACGTTGTAGAGGCCGTATGGGTTTATGGCAAGGTTCGGAAAATGCACGTGCGGTTTTGCACGTGTCAGTTTTCGGGCAGATAATACTGGTAGGCTTTGTTTTAAGCCGGAACCCAGTATTATACTGTGTAGATATAATATCTTTATCTCAGTTGCATTTATATTCGGTCGTAATATAAATGCGGGTATGTTTATATTGTTACGGGGTTATCCTGAAATTCGTTTCAGGATCACTTTTGGAAGTTGCCAGTTTCCAGTTTTCTATCAGCCGTATTTTGATATTCGGTTAAATACGGATTTATCTTTTCTTAATGAGGTGAGTCAGTGTTCTAGAAGGTTCTAGAGAGGGTGATTGGGCTAGTGACTCACTTGTTCATTAATGGTGCATTTATATGTGTTCACACTTTGTGTTCACACTAGATATTTTCTCTTAAGCTCACCCTCCCCTCTCCTACACTCACTCTCCCTCTTCTATATTATGGCCGGCCCCTCTTGTGAGGTTGTTCACTTGGATTTGAGAGAAAAGATTATGATAGTGGAGTGTATGGAAATTTCATAGCCCAATTTCCATTTACCCGATTCCAATTGGCAACTTCTATTAACCGTTCGTCCACAGCCATGGACGCAACGAGACAAAGTATTCTACTCATTCTCTACTTCATCTTGGTCGTCTCTTTTAGCAAACTTGACGATCGAGTTGCCTCGGTTCAGAGGCGGGAGCCCGTTTAAAGATCCGTCGACGTGGTGCCACCTGGACGACGAGACCGGAGATCGAGCAAGTTCGGATCAGTTGCAACATAGCGAGGGATGATGGTTGAAGACCGAAGGACTCGGATCATTCGGTATAACAATTCTACCCTCTTTACAATTTGTTAATTTAGCTTTAATGGACGATCCGGGATAAAGTACGCGATAGCGCCAATCGTAAAAGTTTTGTTCCGCATATTGGCATCTGTCAGACGGCCGGGGCGCTGCCGCGGACTTACAACTCGGTACGCATTTCTAACCTTCGCATTCATGTGTATATTTTGCATTTGCATACTTATTAAAATCCATAAAAATCAGAAAATTTTCTAAAACCATAAAAACTTTGTTATCAAGTTAGCTAGTGGGAGAACTTAGATTCAATATTTCGACGGTTTTGTTTAATAAGATAGGAACAACTAAATCCTATTTTTAGATTTTAAAAATCTGAAAGATAACTCTCCTTTAATGTTAACTATAGCTAATATACGTCTTTACATCACACTACACATGTCGTGAGTTTTGAAAATTAGATGACAGGTCTTTTATGTCTAAAAACTTTTAAATTGATAAACTATTTTTTGAGGATCAAATAGGTTTGTTCTGAAATAAGTAATATCAAGACGAGTTTATAAAGAAAGGTGGATATGAAGGGATATTATTGATGCCTTAATAAGAATTAATTCTGAAGAATAACCCATCTGAAACTTGATTGGAGTGATTACATATCTAAACCATTAAACACGTCTTTTATCCAAAAATATTTGAACAACCAGTTATATCTCCGTTCACATTAAATCGTTATGATTTTCACGCTAAAATTGGTCTTTTGTTTTAGGGCCTAGGTAACTTGAGCAATTAAGTCCGTCGGAGTGTCTTTACACCTAATGCCCTAAAACCAACTGGTTTGGGTGCATTGGCCCAAAGCTCGCTAAGAAACCTAAAAGTCCAGATTAAAACAAAGTCAAGCAAATGTTCTCCCCGGGTTAAAATACCTAACGGTTCTTTGTGTGAGAATAATCTTGACAAAAGACAGATTTTTATAAAAATATTTCTAGCGGAGGTATGAAGGTTTTATTCTATGATAAAGACTATTGCACGTTCACAGAAGTATGTATGAAACGAAAACAAGAAAAAGGTGGAGTGAAAAATAAAACCTAGTTTCCTGTTAAGGAAGATAGAAATTCTAAATTTGAAACCTAACTGGAAAACAAAACTTGAGATGTACTTAACTCTTTATAAAACTTGTGTGATCCTTTTTAAATCTTTATCTAGGCTTTATTTTGTGACATGTCGACTTTAATCGATCCTTTTGAAACTTAACGACACTATCTGCACTGCACGTAAAGACATATAGAATCTTAAGTTAAATAAGAAGCGAGGTGTGAAAACTAAAGGTTCAATAGTTCTAAATTCAGGATAACAGAATTGCTAGCTTTAAAACAAAACCTTGGGATTAAAATCATAGTAATTCCACAAAACTAGCTTAACGGAATTTTGTAGGTGTAATCCGCTAAAAACCCTCAAGATACAACACTCCTCCTACTAGGGACATCTAGAGGTTTAACGGCTTGTTGCACGAGCTCAGTGCAATCGCGTTCCCTACGAAAATGAGGTCCGGATCCTTTTATTTTTGTTGTTTTGCTCGGGACGAGCAAAAGATAAGTTTGGGGGTATTTGTTCATACCGGAATTTTGCATTTTAATACCGCTCATTCATTATCTATTTTTTGTATATATCGGTACTATTAACTAATGTTTTCTCAGTAATACAGAATACAGGCATCCGTGACAAAATACTGGAAATACATTCAAAATCACGGATATATCATTTGCGAGCCAACACTGCAACCAGAACCGCAAACCGACCGATATTTCAAGAGTTTCTTTTTGCAACATGCTTGTGTACACACTTTTTATCTAAATGGACCTACACAATACAAGTTGTACACAAGTGTGCACTAGGATCTAGGGGGCTGCCCAAGACACAAGTGGGCATGAGTGTGACATGCATTAAATGCTACAAGATATGTGTTGACTTTAAAGATTCAAGTTTCCCTAAAACCCAAACTGCAAACAAGATCAAACCAGAGAAAATAAACCGCACCAAGGTGATGCTGGAAACAACACTAACCATCACACGAAGTTCGAGGAACTTCCCCCAAAAACTGGCCGGCCCCACTCCTCCCCTGGCCGAGCTCGCCGGCCCCACCTCCTTTGATTGGCTCCATCTTTCTGTGGGCCCCCCTTGATGCCACATCAGCTCATTTTTATTGTTTATTTATTCAGTTTTTGAGCCTATAAATACAAACCAGAGGCATGAGGAATGGGACACCTTTTGTTTAGTTTTGTATCAAAACTCTTGTAATTTGTAAGCTTGCTTTCCTTTGTAATTCTTGAGCTCTTACCCCTTTGCCTTGACCTTGCAACTTCTTCATTGAACTTGCAAGCTTAAGATTTAGATTCTTGACTTCAAAATTAGTGTAACTTGTTTGTGATTCAATAAAAAGTTCTCATTTTTTATTACCATGTCTTGTTCTATGTTTACATATTTGAACTTGTGAAATTCTCGCTTTACTTTGATCTTGCAACCTCTTAAGTGAGCTTGCAACCTTAAAGTTTTGTGTTTGGATTTCACACCTCACCGGGCTTACGAACACTTGGAGATATTCGCACTTGGATTCATTGGTTCTCTCTTTTTCTTTCTTTTCTCGTATTTTTCATTATGTTCCTTACTCTTTTCCTTTTTTCTTATTTTTACTTTGTAAATATGTGTGAGTAGTCGCTGTACTTGTTAAGGGTGGAATATGGTTAGATTGTATTTGAAGATGTTATTTGCTAAAAACCTTAAAAAACTTAAACTTTGCAATTGAAACTCCATGCAAATTACTCGCAATTTCGCTCCGTTAGGCGTCCTATCCTACCCCGATAGCGATGATTCCTAATCATGACCGGATTGCTAGTGGTTTGCCGAAGGCTAGAATCAAGAGATAACAACGGAAGGACAAAGGACAAGAAAGAAAGATTTAGCAAAATGTCGCAAATACCGTATTTCAAGTTCCATAATCCGCGTTGTTACCTATTGCTTTAGTGTCAATACCAAAATTGGGTCTATAAGGATTCGGCTAACTTCACCTTCATACAAGCTAACCTATTACTACCTTTAACAAGTTCTTTTATTATACATATCCTTATTGGGACATTTAGTTTAATCAATAAATCAAAATACGTTGTTAACTCGTTAATATAAGCCTAAAAACTTACCGTCTCCCTGCGGACGACCCGTACTCATCGCGGCTCGCTACACGCAACACCGTTTTGATTGCGGTAATTTCTAAACTCTTTCTAATATACGACAGGGCAAAAACGTAACAATCAGGGCTTCTGATATTTTAAAACACATTTCAACATCTCATAAGTAAAATTCCACCTAGTTGGAATGTTGAATTTGAAAGATCTAATTTTTAAATTTAACCGGGTACAGGTTTGCTTAAAAATCTGTTTTCGGGGTTCAGAGATTTCAATAAATATCATTACATTTTTTAGTTTTGCCGGTCCTAAGTCCCACCATTGCCGGTCCCAAATCCGGATGAGAAAGGGTGAGGGTTGTGGTAGGCTTGCGACAGCCAACGTAAAACTTTGTCATATTCTATGAACCATAATAAGAATATCGTTGGGGCGTCCCCTACTCAGCGACCCGGCGTGATTCTCATGTTGCAATGGCAATGGCAAAAGGGCAAAAGGGAGACCGAAGAAAACATGGATGGAGGTGATACGAAACGATATGGTTGCCAAAGGACTCAATGAAAGTATATTGTTCGATAGTAGTGAGTGGAGGCGGAGGATTCATGTGCTGGACCCGGCGTGATTCTTATGTTGGTTCATGTAGCCTGCCCCATATGCTTGGGATAAAAGGCTCAGATTCTCCGCCAGCAACATCTCACGTTCCACGCCATCACGATCCCCATTAATGGGCGATCCGCTCTTTACGCGGGCGTGACGTCGGGAGCGTAACCAACGGCGAGATTCTCGTGCCTTCTACTGTGTGCTGCCGCCACTATAAAAACCCCATCACAGAGGGGTCAAGTAAGCCATTTTTTTACTCTTTAAGCCGTTACTCTGCTCGGATCTCATCACTAACTTGAGCGTCGGAGGGTCCTTGGTTATACCAAACCACCACGGGACTTCTTTGCAGGTACTCGGCACCAACTCCCTCACTTCACCTCTTCCTCCAAAACCCATTGAGACCCACACATAACGGAGGATAATCAACTAAGTCCACCACGAGATCAACGGAAGACAACATCTGACGGAGGCCTGAAAAGGAGCTCCATCAGTTGGCGCCGTCTGTGGGAAACTAAAACTCTACAAGAAAAAAGTTGGCCTTCCGATCTCCTTCAGCATGGCGTGCGATCACCCTGAAGACCCAGGTACCACCCGCCGCCTCCCCCTCATTGGAACCACGGATGGACCTCCTCCGGCGACCGTCATCAACGTCCTCGCCATCCGAATAGACCGACTAAAGTCCAAACGGCCAGGCCAGGGCCTCCGATCGCCGCTCCTCTGCCTCCAGAAGACTCTTCCCTCGTCGGCACGGCTGACCACCGACAGGCTACGCCCCATGGCCACAGATCTCACGGGCCGATACTCGTCCGCTGGGCGATTATTGGGCCTCCTCTGGCGGAATCGAAACGACGCGACTCTGGGGCTTCGCTTCCCCGCACAATCGATGCGCGTGCTACGCGCACGTTCCCTGCGGCTATTCCTCTTCCCCATACCTGCAACTGGATGGTCGGGTGAAACCTCATGAAGAATCAGCCGAGCAGCTACCCTGCTCGATTATCCTTGGCCAGTAGCTTCCTTACTCGCAACGCCAGGGATCAAAGCCCTCACCAAGAGGCAACCCAGCAGCTACCCTGCTCGGCTATCCCTGGCGGATAGCTTTCCTACCGCAACGCCAAGGATCAGAAAGCCCTCCCAGAGGCAGTCGAGCCCGAGGATCCCTCGCTCGGCTATCCCTGGCCGGTAGCTTCCCTACCGCAATGCCAGGGATCAGAAAGCCCTCGCAGAGGCAGTCGAGCCCGAGGATCCCTCGCTCGGCTATCCTTCAGGACAAAAGCCCTCGCCAAGAGACACCGGACAGTAACCCTGCCCGGTCAAGGGTCTTTGGTAGGCTTCGTACATCCCCTCCCGCGCTAAGGACCAAAGTCCTCCCAGAGGCAGTCGAATCCTTTCTCGGCTATCCCCGGCTGGTAGCTTTCTACCACAACCGACAGGGATCAAAGTCCTCGCCAAGAGGCAATGGGAAGTAACCCTGCTATCCCTGGCGGGTAGCTTCCCTACCACAACGCCAGGGATTAAAAATCCCTCACCAAGAGGCGCCGAGCAGCTACCCTGCTCGGCCATCCTTCGCAGGCCTCTCATGGCCCCTCCAGCGTCAAGGATCAAAGCCCTCGCCAGGAGGCACCGGGAAGCTACCCTGCTCGGCGCATCCCCAACGGACATCCTCCTGCCCATCAGATGCTGATGGTCTGAAGCCCTCGTCGCGAGGCCGCCAAGTTCCTTCTTGCTCGGCGCATCCTCAGCGGGCATCATCCTTCCCGTCAGACGCTGATGGTCTGAAGCCCTCATCGTGAGGCCGTCGAGTTCCTTCCTGCTTGGTGCATCCCCAGCGGGCATCCTCCTGCCCATCAGACGCAGATGGTCTGAAGCCCTCGTCGCGAGACCGCCGAGTTCCTTCTTGCTCGGTGCATCCTCAGCGGGCATCCTCCTGCCCGTCAGACGCTGATGGTCTGAAGCCCTCATCGTGAGGCCTCCGAGTTCCTTCCTGCTCAGTGCATCCCCAGTGGGCATCCTCTTGCCCATCAGACGCTGATGGTCTGAAGCCCTCGTCGTGAGGCCGCCGAGTTCCTTCCTGCTCGGCGCATCCCCAGCGGGCGTCCTCCTGCCCATCAGATACTGAGGAACTCAAGCCTTCATCGTGAGGCCGTCGAGTTCCTTCCTGCTCGGCGCATCCCCAGCGGGCATCCTCATGCCCATCAGATGCTGAGGATCTCAATCCCTTATTGCGAGGCCGTCGAGTTCCTTCCTACTCGGCGCCTCCCCAGCGGGCATCCTCTTGCCCATCAGACGCTGAGGATCTGAAGCCATCATCGCGAGGCCGCCGAAGTTTCTTCCTGCTAGGCGCATCCCCAGCGGACATCCTCTTGCCCATCAGACGTTGATGGTCTGAAGCCCTCTTCGCGAGGACGCCGAGTGCCTTCTTGCTCGGCGCATCCTCAGCGGGCATCCTCCTGCCCGTCAGATGCTGATGGTCTGAAGCCCTCATCGCGAAGGCCGCCCAGTTCCTTCCTTCTCGGTGCATCCCCAGCGAGCATCCTCCTACCCATCAGACGTTGATGGTCTGAAGCCCTCGTCGCGAGGCCGCCGAGTTCCTTCCTGCTCGGCGCATCCTCAGCGGGTATCCTCCTGCCCGTCAGATGCTGAGGATCTTAAGCCCTTATCGTGAGGCCATCGAGTTCCTTCCTGCTCGGCGCATCCCCAGCGGGCATCCTCCTGCCCATCAGATGCTGAGGATCTCAAGCCCTCATCACGAGGCCGCCGAGTTCCTTCCTGCTCGGCGCATCCCCAGCATGCATCCTCCTGCCCATCAGACGCTGAGGATATGAAGCCCTCATCGCGAGGCTGCCGAGTTTCTTCCTGCTCGGCGCATCCCCAGCGGTTAGCTTCCTACCCAACAAGAGACATCAGGTCTATCCAAGTTCGAGTAATCCCCTCTCGACTTCGGGGCCATGGAGATGCCTTCTTCTCAGCAGCGCTTGGCACACTTGGCAAGTGATCGAAATCAACTCGGCGGCCGATCGCTCCGCTTGTCGTTCCCGCACTGGGCTGCATCCCATCAGACGCCGCAGGTCTGCACACGTCGCGTCGGCCAACCGACGCTTGACACGCAGACAGTCGCTTCAGTGACAGGATGCACAAACCGGCGCACCTTCCTTAAATGCAGAGATTTCATCCTGATTCGCTGGCAGAAAAGGCAGCTGACAGCTCGGGGACGCGTCCTGACGAAATCTTAGGAGGGAGCTCTCCCCGGGCGGCCCGGTAGTCCACTCTTGGCCCGACCCGCCAGCTGGTCGGGACAAGAGTGGGGCGGGTCGGGACAAGAGTGGGGGGCTAATGATGATGCTCTATATTGGAGACCTTCCAGATCAGGACACGTGGTAGGTGATGTGTCCCAGAACTCAGAAAAGAAGGCCCACAAGGGCCGATCAGGCCACCCCTGTACCCGACCTACAGGCATAAAGTTGGCTCACCTCAGGGCCCCCTGCAAATTGGCATCTTCGGCCTCTCAGCTCGCCTCCGAGCTACCGCAGGACCAAGATACCTCGCCCCCTCGCTCGTTCCCGAGCTCTCCCGCCGAGACCATCTTCCTCGGTCCCTCCGACCGACCAACTCCACCACTCACAGGCGTAACCGCCGCTCCACAAATCTCGCCATGCCCAGATTCTCCACCAGCAACATCCCACGTTCCACGCCATCACGATCCCCATTAATGGGCGATCCGCTCTTTACGCGGGCGTGACGTCGGGAGCGTAACCGACGACGAGATTCTCGTGCCTTCTACTGCGTGCTGCCGCCATTATAAAAACCCCATCACAGAGGGGTCAAGTAAGCCATTTTTTTACTCTTTAAGCCGTTACTCTGCTCGGATCTCATCACTAACTTGAGCGTCGGAGGGTCCTTGGTGGTACCAAACCACCCCGGGACTTCTTTACAGGTACTCGGCACCAACTCGCTCACTTCACCTCTTCCTCCAAAAACGTATTGAGACCCACACGTAACGGAGGATAATCAATTAAGTCCACCGCGAGATCAACGGAAGACAACATCTGACAGAGGCCTGAAAAGGAGCTCCATCACATTTAGTCGGTGAGACGAAACGAGAGGAGTTCAACAGTGGCCGACATCGACCCTGCTCATCTTGTCTAGACACGAGTCAGGCGAGCTCGCCCGACTCTGGTTTTTTTCCTCTCTTTTTCCTAAACTGCAGACGTTTAGGACCAGACATTTGCAGTTCAAAAATTCCTTAGAGATGTTTGTCCACGTCTCTATTTAAAAACTGAGACCGAGTTAATTGATTTTTTTAGCAGACATCTGTAGTTCAAAAATTCTTAAAGAGACGTCTGCTTAGACATTTCTGCAGTAAAAATAGAGATTTGAAAAATAAAAAAATTCCTTCATCAGACGTCTGTTCCAGATGTCTGTATTTCAAAAGTTTCTTAAGCAGACGTCTGGGTCAGACGTCTGCAGTAGGATGGATTTTGAAATCAGATGGAAATTTAAAGAGTTTGAATCCAACGATTATGTTATGATTAAATAATACAATTTGTTTTTCTTAACATTAGAGATCGAACTCACTCGGGCTGCCTATGCATCCCTTCCAAATATTGAGCTCAATGAGCGAGAATTAGGTCTACGTAGTTCATTTTTTACTATTACAGTTCTTACTCATTGCTCGCCCTCACCGGTTTTTGTTCCTCCTTCGGTGTTGGACTCTCTCGATCCTGTAAACTCTTTAGGTTGGTAATCCGAGTCCAAACTGATTGCTTTTTTTTGTAACAGCTACCGCTTCCTAAACTTATGAGCAAATCTAGTGTCGTACACCAAACTACATCTCTTCTCGCTTCATATCCTGCAATCTGTACTATAAACACTTTCCGATGCTACCGTGAACACTGGAATGGTTAGTAAATCATAAGCCATAGTAAAAAGTACCGGATACAAATATCCGTAGTTTTTCCACCAGGCTAAAACATCAATCTCATTTATAGTATAATCTACGTCTATCTCAGTTTATAAATATATTCTTAATTCATTTAAAGATGACGATGATGAGGTCATGGGGTCTCGCGCCCTTTTTGACCGTTGAATATGTGCAAAAGTTGGAGTCGAAACATGTGAACTAGTTGCGGCCGGTGCTCTGGTATTTCTACCAGTAGAAAATCGTTCAACATATATATAAATCAAACACTTCATTTAAAATACATTTAACGATATTAATATAAGCATAAATATTTATAGTATGCCATATGCATCCATGGAACTCGTTTAAAAGAGCCTGCAAACCTTCTAATTTAATTTTAGGGTCCATTATCGAACACAAACTATAAAAAGTTGGAATTTCAGAGCAATATTTAGAAATCTTAGCTATCATAGAAAGTATAATGGGCTGAAATATCTAATTATTATAATGACTGGAAAAACATTGAGCTATATTATAAAATTCAGAGAGAATAATATGAGAAGTTGGGTTATAAGTAGCAGAAAAGCATCCGGTTGCTATTTTAAAAGTCATAAGAAAATTTTTGAAAAATTCTGCAACCGTCCAATGATCATTTGTTAAGTGGTTTTCTACAGGCAGTTGCTCATTCCACATGTTACTAATAATTCCGCTAGTTTTTGATGCAGTACGAAATATGTCATATATATTATTCCACCTAATGGAAACATCTTTTCTAAGAGACAGCCTTAATTCTGCAGCCTGGCATCTAGCTTTATATTCAAATTTTCTTTTTCTAGAACTTTTAATAAATTTACATACATCTTTTAGTTGTTTGAACGTTTGAAGAATATACTTTATTTGCATCCTGTACAACAAGATTATATATATGACATGCACATTAAATATGAAAAAAGCGACCATTACAAATTGGTTTGCACACCATAATAAGTTCAGCAACAACATAATTATTGTTCCTGGCATTATCGAAAGAAATAGAAAAAAATTTATTTACACATTGATATTTTTCTAAAACAGATCTAATTTCAGAAGATATATTAAAGTTATTATGCGGGAATTGAAACTGTCTAAAAGCAATAATTCATTTTTACAAACACCAGTAAGAATCTATCCAATGTACAGTAACATAAATCCAGAGAAGTTCCTTTCTATCCGTCCAAATATTAAAAAATTAATGATACACTAGTATCTAAAAAATTAAGAGTAGCAATTAATAGTTGTTTACCTTCATTGTAGAGCTCAAAATGACGACTTTTAAGCATACTCAGAACCTTTTTGTATCCCGGTTGTAATGCCCTTTGAACATACCGCTCAAAAGCTTGGCTTTCTCTGAATCCGAGAACGTGCATGTTCATTTGTCATGACAAATCTTGCCATTTCTTCAACATTTAGATCATGATTATATTGAAAAAGACCTTCACTGGAGAAATTAATTTGTGATTGTGTGGAGGAGTAACCGGCCGTGCTTTCTAAGTGTTTTTTACATGTTTATATAAAATACCGGTACCGGTACCTTTCTTATGTTTATTCGCAGTGGCACAATATTTGCATATTACGTATCTAACCCCTTCTCTATGTGCAATTGTATAGTGTTCCCAAACATTTCTACTAAATTCATGTTTTCTAGTTTCTCTAGATGTCTGTGTGGATTCTTCTCCTTCTGCATGTATTTCAGGATTAGAAACTTGGGTTTGATGTGTATGAGATGATCCCTCCATATAAATTTTTTAACTAATTAAAAAAAATTAAATACTAAATATTAACAATACCAATTTAATCGCAAGAAGAGAGCTAATAAAATAAAAAAAAAAGAAACAAGAATAGCTAAAACACCGTAGTAAAGAAATTGAGCAGAAGAGCAGTAGAGTAGAATAAGTCGGTCGGAGTGTCGAAAACTCGGAGTCGGAACTTCAATTCTTGAAAGATTGAAAATTGAGAGAAGGTTTTTTTTTTAATTTGAGACAGAAATAGATTTGGAATGAGATGAAATGGGTGTGAAGTTGTATTTATAGCGATTAAAAATTTTCTAAAAATTTTCAGCCGTTACAAGGCGAGGCAAATCGTCATAAAATCCAACGAATCCAACCGTTGGATTTAGATTTCGAGGCAAGGTGAGGCGAACCGTTGGATGTGGGTTTCGAGGCGAGACTATTCGTCACAAATTCCAATGAATCCGGCCGTTGGTTTGGAATCTCGAGACGAGTTGAGGAGCGAGGCGAAGCGAAGCGAATTGGAGCGAGAGTTGGCTCGCGAGACAGCTGACGAGTCAAGGCGAGTTGCTTGCGAAGCGAGGCGAGACGAGTCACTGGCGAGACGAGGCGAGGGGCGAGTTAGCATCAAGAAAATTGGGAACCGTCCCGCTTTGTCCAACCCGCTCTGAATCGGCGAATCGACTCGCCGATTCACCGACGTCAGCAATGAAGCGAATAAAATTTGCCTCGTTGCGAGGCGAGGCGCCGTCGACTCGTCTCATTTTCCAGGTAGCCATGACTCTTTTGTTCACTGTATTGGATAGACTTGAATCAATGAGACCCATGAAAATTTTCATTACCCATTGTTCACAAATTATTTTGCACTGCATGGGTTAGCCAATCATGAGCAAACACGTGCCCCCTAAATAGATGTGCTACTTATTAAAGGAAGGGGAACGATTTTCCTTTCAGTGAATTCTACTCCTTAAATAGTATAGAAAGCAGAAACACGATAAACAAAGTATAGGATAACAGAAGTTGGCAGATTTTATTAACAGATTGAAAGAAAAGTGAACAGATACATGAGATACATCGAACTTTCTATCCTTAGCCATTGGCTGAGACTTGATTAAAGCCTAAGTGCAAACGCATGGGTGGTCATCTGAATCGTTTGCAGCAGGAATTTTAAACTGAGTCCAGCTTTGATAGTTTTGAGTCAGTTACAAGAGTTACACAACATATAGCATGCTTACTCTGCTTCGGGTCAGCCTAGACTTGAGTTAAACTCGTTATACGAGTGTCGGACTAGACATTTGGATCATTCGTACAAACGACCTTTGTCACACCCCGTGTCACAGAATATGGGAGCGAGGACACGACGTGATCTGCGACGTATCTATACCGAGAAGTATATCGTCCCAATATAAACACGTTAAGCGTCTGGGAAGCGATAATAATACGAGACAATCCCATTTCAAAACAAATAACAATTCCAACAATATTTATTACATTTCAAGAGTTTAACAAATAAAGGAACATGATTGGTGTAAAATATTGCACATTTATTTATTTATCCGTATTTACCATATTTTGTTTAATTAATGCTACTCGAAATATGTTTTATGAACAAACGCATATTATAGGGTCTTAAGTGCAAAAGTACACAAAAGACGAATTTATGTGCGTTGGACGTAAACAATTTAATGAAGAAATCATAACAAGAGTCGAGCCAATGAACCAAGCAGATAGCCAAACCAATCAACTTATGGAATCAAGTCAGCACAGCAAAGTGGGACCCAATTAGAGCCAAATGACCGACTTTTAGCCGACTTGGTCCGGCTTTTAGCCGAATATGATTAATGGCTAACAATTAAAATTTTATTGCTCAAATCAATAAAAGTTGCGAAAGATAATATTAAATAGCAGCAATCGCAAATAACAAAAGAAATAAAATGAGTGGCAGGGAAGGTTTAACCTAACCGTACTAAGAAAGTGCAAACTCATGAACACCCACTGTTGATAACGGAGTTCGATACCGCGTATCTACATCTCTGCTTAGGTCTCTCCCTAGAAACTATCTATTAAGACACTTCTTAAGGTGAAGAAATCTTTACAATGCTGATAAATTAACTCTATCGGGAAATCGTTTTAAGGCTAAAATCAAACCTTTACAACGCAACGCTAGATGGATCACCTCAACCGGGTAAACCAACATGATAGAAAATCTCTACCGGATTATAGTACAAGAAAAGTAAAAAGAAAAATGACTGCTAATCTTGTATATAGATCAAACAATTTTAAAATCAAAGATTTAGGCTTTTAGATATATAAAGATGAAAATTTTTGATCTCAAGAATTGATAAAGAGTTTAGAATAAAATATCTACTTGAAAAAGAAAATGATTTAAATAAGTTTAGAAAATCCTTTGCAACATTAAAATAAAAAGCTTTTTATAAAACCTAAAAAGAAATTGGAATCTTGTGAAGAACCAGGGTTTCGAACCTTTTGGAGATGATGACCTTTCTTGAGAGAGAGAGAGAGATGATAATAGATCTCAATAATAATTGTTCTGATAATTTCGAACAAGGCTGTATATTTAATAGTTGGGAAAGAATCCCACAGAATAGGAAATAAATTGGTCAAAATGAAATCAGAGATTTGCAATGGTCAGAACTTGAACCGGCTCAAAATAAATATGAGTCGTCTCATGCAAACAGAAAAGAAATTTATCATCCAAAACGTATGTTGAGCTGGCTCAAAATGAACATGAACCGTTTCATGCACACAAAGAATAAACTCATCATATCAGATATGTGTTGAGCTGGCTCAAAATGAACATGAGCTATCTCATGAACGCAGAGAATAAATTCATCATCCAAGAGACTTGTGAGACGCCTCAAGTAATGGTTGAACCGGCTCATGGAGACAGAAAGCAAATGAATGATCAAGAGGACTTATTAGACTGCTCAAAACATCATGAACCGGCTCATAGCAAATATTTCGGATATTTGAAATAGTTAAGATTTTAAAAAGCTTGACACATACGAGATTTTAACCTACGACTCAGGAAAGAGAAAAATATATGGTTTTACACATTGAAGTTTTAACTCTTCATCTCTTAATCCATGTCTCCATATCTTTTTAGATCTTTGATATCGTCAATCTAGTTATTTTCCTTCGATATCGTCATTCTTGTTCTATTTCTTCGATATTTCCATTATTGTTCTGTTTCTTCGATATCGCCATTCTTATTATGTTTCTCATATTGAAATCATATAACTCAACTACAAGTATCATCGGTGTGTAAAATGATTAAACAGTGTTTTATCTAATATACAAACTAAGCTAAGTAGATGTTACCCAACAAAATCAACACCGATTGAAGCCAAATAGAGGGCGTTTAGCCGACTTGGTTCGGCTTTTAGCTGACTAATAGTTGAGTTAGGGGTTGAAATTTTTTGTGCTTCTGAAGGTTTCGAAAATATTTATTTCCATCTCTTGTAATCGGTCAGAGAGCCTATAAATACCGCAGTACTATTATTTAGTGTTTTTATCTTCTCTTTTTGATAGCCGTCGTGATTTTGAGGGGATCAAAAGTTTGTAAGTTTATTTTTATAATGAATTTTCTTTTTTATTATTTGTTTTTTTTCTTTTACCATGAGTAGCTAATTCTCTATTTAGGGTTGGAATTATTCTTGATCTATGATTGGTGTATATTTTCATTGTTCTATTCTTTTTCTATGTTCTTAATGACAAATAATTTATGATAAAGATAGGTTCTTTTTAATGCAATTCTAATAAATTAGATAGATCAATGAGTGATTGAGGACCTTTAAAGCTATCTATGGAATGTAAAGTTCGTATTTTTATTATTATTGTTCGATCTAGTTAATCTAGGGTTAGATTAGACCCCGCCAGTAAAATAAGGTAAGCATTTGATTGACGGCCATTGAGTTTACCAAGCTGAGGGAAGATCTAGCTAAATTCCTTAATTAGAATTAAATATTTAAATTGATTATTTACCTTTTAATAGATTAATAGGGTATTGCCATGATCGTATGAATTATGTTTTCTAATAGATTGATAGTTTATTACAATGCATGTATGCTATATTCTTTTTAGAATTGATAGGTAATTAATTTAAAGTTGGAAATCAAAAAAAGAAAAGATTATTATTTAAAACACCATGATTAGACAAGATGATTCTAAACTCTAGGCTTTTCTCTATCTTTAAAATCTATTTTATTTGCTATTTACTTTCTTTTATTAATATTTTTTTTATTAGTATAATTCCTTAAATCAAAGTTTTTATATTTAATTCGGTTTAGACTAACTAGAATCCTCATCCTCCATGTGGATCGATCCAAAAATGCTACAATCGGTTAGCTGTGCACTTGTGGTATAATTTAAGACTAAAAAAACACCACCAGAATACATCAAGAAAAGCATTGCACAATATGGCATTTATTCAACAGAAAATAAAAATAAGCGAAGGTGATGACCAAACATGAACATCTAATACTCCGCTTGGCTAGAAAGATGATCGAAGTCTCTCTGCACTAGATCCTGCTCCGCCTGCAAATCCTGTCTCGTCTCTAAGTTTTATGGACATTTAAGAAAAAGAAAAATCCGTCAGCGAGCTGAAACGCGTGCAAGTCCACCAAGAAGTGTGATGTGATGTGTAAGCATGTAAATATGTGTAACATTAAGGAATCATGAAGCATGGCAAATATACATTTAGTAAGAAGAGAGTATTATAATTAGTATGTGAAATGGCAAAACATGTCAACCGTAAGCATTAGTCTAGCAAGGGTTTTATACTTCAATTTCAGGAAGTATTCCGTTATTGTCCGGAACAATGGCCAACAAGTAGGGTTAGCATTCCGTTATTGCCAGGAACCACGGCCAACAAGTGCAATCCGTTATTTCCCGGAAGCACGGCTAACATGAGGGTTAGCATTCCATTATTATTGCCCAGAACCACGACCAACATGAGGGTTAGCATTCCATTATTATTGCCTGGAACCACGACCAACATGAAAGAACTACCGAAATTAGGTGCAGTACCTTCTAAACTACCCCATTCCCCGCGTTGATGAAAACAAGATATAACGATTACATACTAAGGAAAGAATGCACAAGACATGTATTGAGCATGATTAATAGCATGAGCACGGGTTCAAGTTATACGTAACATTTTACCCTTGCCCAGTTAACCGCTATAGGCTTATACACAAGTAAGCATGTCATAGCATGTGCATCAGGATCATTCACCACTACAATAATGGGTTGCCCCTATGGATTTAGCCGTAGAGACAAACCATTGCCCCTACGGAGATATCCGTAGGGACATAAAACTCCACTGTATGTCCAAAGGCCGCAGGTACAAGTTTTCGTCCTGAACATATCCCTACGAAGTAATAACTGTCCCTACGGATTACTCCGTATGGACATTTATCCCTACGGATTACTCTATAGAGACATAATCTTTATTTAATTTATTGGTTTATAAAATAAAATACCTGCCCCTACGGATTTATCCGTAGGGCCTGATAGATTCCCCTTCGGATTTATCCGCGGGGCCTGATAGATGCCCCTACAAATTAATTCGCAGGGACAAGTTTTACCCATGTTACTGAGTCCATAAGGATAAAATATCAGGTATATAATATTTTGTCCCTACGGCTAACTGTGTAGGGGTAAACATTGCACTTACGGATGAATCCGTAGGTGCAATAGATGGCCATACGGATTAATCAGTAGGGACAAAATATCAGTTTTTTTAAAAAAATGGGCTTCTTGTTTTTTCTCCGCCATGTGCACAATAATATAATATATATCATATAACCAAATACAGAAATATTCATAATCAACATCTCACGCATAATATATAAAAGAAATAAACAAACAGAATACGATATTAATCTAAATTATCGTGAACAAGCAAACAACCACCAATATCGTTCAAAATATATACAATATGTATCATATAAGTACATACGTCCTCAAAAATATAAAAAAACCCATCCTAGCTCGGTCCAGTTCTTCCACTTCTGATAATTGCCGTACTCTGACACATTTTCTCCTGAGTGCAGCCCTGAGTCATCAAAAACTCGACTAATGAAGAAGTGGACTGTGCAGGAGTCCGAACGGGCTGTTGAGTTGCAGGAGTGGTCTGTGCAATCGCAGTCGAGGTAGTGGTTTGCGGAGCCGCAGCTGAAGGAGATGCATGTGGAGCCGCATCCGAAATATCCTGTCGCATCTGTTAAATTTTGTGTGTAATAAACGAGTAAGAACGGTGTATTAGATTTTAGTCGAATTCGTTTCATTATCAGGTTATTGAGAAACCCCAATCTAAGAATACTAAGGGACTTAGGCCTCGTTTGGATATCTAGTTTGGAAAACCGTAGTTTATTTTAATTAGATAGTTTTATGTAAGTATGATTAATCAAAACTAAGTTTACAACCAAATAAGCTCAGGCTACTAATATTGCATATGTTACTATCTATAATGTGATATAATATTTTAATATTAAGTAATATACGTACCAACATCTCTTTCAACTCCTCGACGGTGGTTTTCAAGACGGCAACATCATGCTTCAGACGTCGCTCACGGGAGGTGGGAGAAGTAATCGCCGGAGTGGAGACCAACCTCATATGGGCCTTGCTATGATCCAGTCCCCGGCCTCTCTCCCAACGTTCGTGGTGCCCTCCGTATACGGCGTCTAGGACTGGGGTCGGTAACATCGGATCGGTCTATCCACTAAAATCGATCCTCGATGCCTCCGCTTGCTCCACCACCCGCTACTACACCCACATTAACCATTAAAATATAAGTATATCATTTAAATTTGAACTTATCAAAACAAAAATTTCATTCGAATTAGAATAAATATTAACACTTACGCAATACTCCAGGATAGCAGCGTCGGAAAATCGAAGCTCGTCTGTGGCGGGATCTGTCGAGGTGCCGTGGATAACAAGATACGCGGTCAGCACGCTCGGTGTACAACCCTGCGCCATGGTCTGAGCTCTATGCAAATCGCCAAAAATTTACATATATTATAAAATAACTCTTAATATTACATTATATCAAAATAGATCTATTGTAATTTATCGATGCCACCATGGCACGAGTAATGTTCCTCGAGCCACTTGTATAAGTGGGGCGACCAATCTTCGCCGACTTCCTATTCTCCTTATTTTGATCCGCCTATTCTGCACAACACATTCAGATTTATTTTTCTAATTAAACAATACTAAACATAAAATTATATACTCAACAATGAATTACATTTAAATTACAAACCTGTTTCGTCTGAGAGTCATAATATTGGCACAAGAGAGACCATATATCTACGTCGACTCTTGCAAAGGCCCGAGTATGTAGGAGAGCCGCTCTCTCTGCCTCGGGGGTTGCCGGCCATACCAAATAGCAGTCGATCTTCAGCTCGTTCCTATTGTATTGGACCTTTGATTGCATGTTCTTTCTCAGGCCCAGGTACAGAGCATGAAGATCGAGCACTCTTTCAGGATTATCAGGGTCAGGCACAGGTTGAAAGCCGTAATCCAACCGCAAATACAAAAAATAATGTATTTAAATTAAAAATGTTAAATAATAATAAATATAATAGATAATTCAAATAAAAATATATATTAATACCCGATCCTGATCCCAGAAGAGGGCAAATGAGCGCCGGTGCTGATCGCCCCACTCAACGTGAAGTGGATATTTCTTTTGGATGCGGCTCTCATCCCCTATATACTGGCCAAACCTCTCGGCATAATTTCCAGTATAGAGATAATCGGAGGTAAAGAAGAGGGGGAATGGTGGCTCCCCTTATCTTTATCGGGCCTCAGCCTGTGAGACTGATTCGGCCATCGAGTCCCTCTCTCGGGATGGGGCTGTTCTGCACCTACAAGAAATATCAAGACAAGAAATATTAAGACAAAGTAGTATTAAGAAATTAAGGATTAATGAAAATTGAAGTGCGATATATAACTCCGGCGACAGCAGCACGAGCCTGGGCCCGGACAACAGCACGAGTGGGGCGATAGTTCCTCCGGACAACAGCAAAAAGAATGTGTGTATATTTATGATATAACATTCTAAATCAATATGCATGCACTATAAGATATATAAACATACTTGCAGGTGCGGTAGTTGCCTCTGCCTCTTATGTGGACGCACCACCAACAACTAGACAATTAAATATTGACTATATAAGTAATTTTGAAATAAATATGCATGTATATCTATAATATTGCATTCAAAATGAATATGCGTGCATTATACCTGGAGGTGTGGAGAAGTTCACACGGAAGGAATCATCCGAAGGGAATACCGATCGAGATGCAAGACCAGCCTTCTGAAGCTCCCTACGCAGCTACCGCTCTGCCTCTGCCACTGCCGTGGCTGGTGCTCCTGCTGCCCCTCACTGCTCCGATCGTCATCATCAAACCTAGATAAGAGTACAATCATTACATATGCATGCAATATATGTATAGATCATAGAAATGTGAAGTAATAATATAATATTATTGATAACCTTTTTCGTTTTGCGGACGCATTAGACATATCTACTTGGATTTCATCATCGATATCATTTCTAACCCACGTAACTTCACGATCAGCCGAAGACAACTCGTCTTTTGAAACAGACGGTCAGAGTACTCTAAGTGTTCTCTTTTCTTCATCCCCATCTGCAACATTTCAGAAATATAAAATATTATTTTTGGAAATTAATATTAAAATAATATATTTCGCGAAAACTATTCGATTTGCGAATTTGGGGTTTTCATAAAATGGTATAAATATATACCAATATTTGGGAAATAATTGGAGATTAAAATGATTTATTCATTTAAAAATATATTTATCGGATTTGGGCATTTTTATAATTAATTATATGCAAGTTTAAATTAAACTCGATTAGTGCACTACTAATCACAATTATGCCAAATCCGTATTTTTAATTAGTCATGGCTAGTGCACCATGACATGTTACATTTTTGTTGCATGATTGTTTTATTTATGTTGTCTCATTTATATTTGTGATTTTAAATGAGAGAGAAAAAGGAAAGAAAAGAAGAAAAAAAGGATGACATGGGAGTATAGAATAATAAGCATGGGCATGAGAGAGAGAGAAAGAGAGGAGAGAGAGAGAGAGAGTAGCATGGCTCCTACACTTGACTTTTCCCTTCACTCTTTTCCTTCATCATTTCATTTCTTCATCTCACCATTTCCTCACCTCCTTCCTCCACCTCCTCCACTTCCATGGATCACCTCAAAAACCTTACAAAAACCCCATACTCCCATCATTAAAAATGATCCCCACCTCTTCCTAAACCCTATGGACCTTTCAAGTTTGGATTTTGGAGATTTTGAGAATTTAGGGTTTTTCTTGAGTTGCCAAATGAGGTAATATTCCTTTCCTTTAGTTAAGTTATTGTGTTTAATATATCCTAATTATAGTTTAGAGTTAAACAAGTGTTGAATTGTGATCTTAGAATTTTTCAAGTTGATGTTTACTGAAATAATTGACTTGTGAAGTGATATTTGAAGTGTTGTGAGTGTTTGCAAGACTTGAGTGGTGTTTTTACTGGCCTAGACCTGAGACTAGAGCCAATACATGGATTTAGAATTTCCCGACGTCAGATTTGTGACAGATTGTGATGGTAGATGGGAATTTGGAATGACTCGAGACCACCATAAAATAAGTTCTCTTGACAGTAAGACGAGCAGGCAGCTAGGAACCTACCCTTGAAACCCGAGCCCCTACAACCCAACCCAGGCCAGATTTATTCTTGGTGGCCGCAAATTGCAGCCACAATGTAATGTAATTGGTTGATTTTTGGTCCAGGGTTCCCTAATCAGATATCTTAACTAACCCTATATGCAAAATTCCCTAGTTTGGCCTAGGGTGAAATCTGGGAATGATTTCCTTCGTTGCTGAATTTGGTTTTCCGATTTATGAACTTGGGTTTTGATATTGATATTGTATTTGGTCGTTGGACGTTTGTACGTCAACGACGAGGGTTATTTTGTTGTTGTTGCATGCGTAAGTTATAGGTTCTAACCTATGAGCACTTCGTGTGCCATATCGGTTTTCGGACTAAGTTTTCATAACGTTGCGATATGTGTTGATTTGTAGGTATCTTGTGTGGACTTCGGAGACAACGAAACACATCGACTTCGGCTCAGCGAGGAGTATTGCAGGTGAGTAGATTTATATCTATGGGAGAAGTCGGGTGGATGGCGTATAGCACCCCCACAATTATGAAATGGAAACCGATATATACAATATAGTCGGAGAAACCTATACTAGGAAACTAAAAACATGATCAAAAAGTTAATTGGAGATGATATGAATGATGGAATACATATATCGAGATATGAGACGAAAGCTATAAGGATATGACATGAGATCGATGAATATGATAAGATTGAGATAGATGTGTTATGAGATCGGTAAAATATGATAAATATATATAAGATTACTTGATGTAAGATGCTGATGTGATGAAAAGAGAGTATGATGAGATAAGATGTCTTGGCTTAATATGTCGATATACGGATGAGTGGCGATATGAGAATATAGATACTGTTGCCAAGACATGATATGAGATTGATACGGATGTGACTTGGTGTATATATATATATTTATGAGGACAATGATTGATATACCGTACGAGACGTTAGATCCGTACCTTCATTGTTATATAAGTTGATAGAATCCCTAATTGTTTAATGCCGCCGTACGATGGATTACCGTACGCGATGAGTTTTACCTGATGATTGATCCATACCCTTGACTCGAGGATGCCGTACGATGGATTATACCGTACGTGATGCTGTGAGGCTGGACTGACGATTGATAGATTCATCGACTCGGATATGTTATAGATATTGTGAATCACTGTCTACACTACTTAGTTTAGTTCTTATGTAGATGTTATGTTAGATACGTATACCTTATAATAGTGCGCTTACGATTTACCTTCTGCTATGTTTACGATACTCTCATTGCATTACGCACCTGTGCTTCCATTATTTGTTATGATATCGTCGGCTAGTACACCTGCACAATTATCGATGATGAGTATGTTACACTTACACAAATTTGCCCGCTCACACACAATCATCATCGGTAATTGCTATGTCACTTACACAGTCAAATTGTTATATCATGCTATTACTCTTAATTTTTTAGCATTATCACATGACTCGTTTGCATGATATATTGATATGCTCACATCACTATTATATGTTGCATGATATACTGATATACTCACATTTCTTTTCTATGTTTGCATACGTCATGCTTTACGATTATACGCATTGAGATGCTGTTTTCATGAGATTCTCGATTTTGAGAACCGTGGTTATATTTCAAAGGAAAAATTATGTATTGCTTTAAAAACCCAGTTTCTTTTGATATGATATTTTGAGGCATCCACCATGAGCTTTCTCAGTTATGAGCTATGTGATACCGGATTCGAGGAGCTTGATGAACCGTTTGCGGGTATATGGTGGACCCGGTATGGTATCCCGGGGCAAGAAAGGTATGTTGTGCAGTAGACGATGAGCCTGGCAGAGGGACTACTGCCTACCGGTGATAGTTTAGACCCGGCGGTTATCTGGAGGATACCGACCGGAGTCGTGAGATGGATATGGGCCGATCCGGACTGACGGAGCCCATGGGCCGATCCGGACCGACGGAGCCCGAGATATGAGGATTTACGTGTCGATGATGGACATGGGTTTCATGATGTTTCGAGTATCGGTGTTGGGCACTCATGTTCTATGATTTTGATGTGTCGTTGATGGACACACGTTGGTTGTTATCCTCATATATACATGCTTATGCTTTCATGATGTTTCGAGTGTCGATATTGGACACTCAGGTTCTATGATGTTGATTGTGTTATTGATGGACACGTGGATGATATCCACATGCATACAGGCATATGATTCAGATGTTTATTGTATATGTCATTAGCGTTGATTATATTGTTGACATATATACAGGCATGGTCACCTTAGATATGATAGTATTACCTTCATGATATAGTATGATATAAGAATCATTGTTTTATTCGATTTCTTCCTGCTGATGTTTTCTACTCATGAGTTGGCAACTCATCTCGTTGTGCCACAGTTCTTGCAGGTTTGTCCGCTTGGATCAGCAGCGGTATCGCTGGAACACAGCTTGCATTCGGGTGCTTTGCTATGGTAGGTGGGACACATTGGATCGTGCTCACTCTTATATTTATTATTTCCTATTGTATCTAGATAAACTCTATCAATTAGAAAACTAGTATTTGTATATTTAATAAGACTTAGAAAGACTTGTGTTTGCGAGACTTAGAGCGATGGAGTATATGTTCGCTATTGGTGGATTTGATATCTTGCTTTAATCATATTATTCTTTCTGGGTTGATCTTCGCCGTTGGGCATTGTATACATTGCTTGCGTGGTTGTGATTCCGCCATTTGGCGAAGAGCTAGCTCCCGCTTGGGGATGCCTTTTATTATTGTCATGTATATGTGGTTTCGGTTCAAAATATACAAGGGAGGTGTTGCCCAAATTTTAAAGACGAACAATGTTCTCAAATTTAGTATATTCAGCTTGAGTTTCCTTATATCATTAGTTATGCTTTTATAGATGTAACGTTTCAGAAATCGTTTAGGCGAATTTTCCGTTAATCGGTATATAATTTGTGTTTTCCGTAAAAACCAAGTTGTGATCATTTTTCAATATAGACTTAACTGCACCTAGTTTAACTAGGATATTGCTAGTTTGCGGTATTTTGTGGTCACTTGAAAACTTTAGTTCACTTAAATATTTTCCTTAATTAAAATATTATTAAAAGCTTTTAATTATGCACTTAATTAGTGGTAATTACAATTTGGATTGGGTTAATTATGCTAAACTGAATCTATGCTAATTTAATCACAAGATTAAGCATTTAACCTTCTTTGCAAAATATCCTTGAAAATATCTAGATATTTGTTGGAATTAAAGAAAATTTTAATTAGAAAAGAAAAAGATTAAGTGGTGGCATGGATGGGAGGTGCTTTTAATGGAGCTTTAATGAGTTTTGACCTAGATTTTTTCCACAACCTTCTTCTTTCATTCCACAATCTTCTTCTTTCTTTTCATTTGGCCGACCCCTCCCTTGGCCGCCCCTTCATTTTCCCCACACCATTTCCACTTCTAAAAGCTTCAAAAATTCATCAAAAGTCAAAGAAAAATCCCTCAAACTCTAAATTAAATCCCTACCCATTATTCATTAGCCTAATCTAGCTTGGATCAAGATGAAAGTTAGCATTTTCGAGGCCATTTTGGTGGTGAAAATTTGCAAGTTTGATAGCAAGTTTGTGAGGTATAAATTCTAACCCTAAGTTTTAGTTATTGTTTAAATACTTTAATTTAGCTTATGGGGTGTTTAAATATGGTGTTAATTAGAAAGTTTTGAAATTTAAGAGGGGGTTGTGATTAATTAGTTATGGTTTATGTGTAGGTTAACATATTTAGACATGGAAAATCTAACCTAGTTGTGAAATTGTAATTTGTTATTTTCTAATTGTCCAAACTAAGCTTGATTTGGCAACTAATTTTTACTAAATCTAATATGGATAAGATTAAAAAGTTAGTAAGGGTTTGTGTGGCATGATTAAGCTATTATGTGATGATTGTGGCCACTGGATTTGTTCAAATATCTAGATTTGTGCTAAAATGTTTAAAAGATACTTACTAGGTTTTCGGTAAAATTTGACGTGAGTTTTAAATTTACGTGGTGATGATATATATATTATTTTCTACGATATATATTGTGTTGTGAATGAGTATTGGTACAATTGGTGGTTTTCACGAATAGCGACCCTAGTTAGGGTTTTGGCTATATTTTCCGGTATTGGGATTTCTTGGTTTTGAGATTTGATATTATATTTGGGTGTTGGATGTTTGTACGTCAATGACAAGGGTTGTTTGATTGTTTTGCATGTGTAGACTATAGGTTCTAACCTATGAGCGCACCGCATGCCGTATTGAATTTCGGAACTTGATTTTAATGGTATTGCGATACGTGTTGATATTGTTCTAAGTGCACGGCGGCGCCCCGGCCGTCAATCCGACGGCCAAGCGCGGAAACGGTGGTAAACTTTAATTTTTGCGGACTTGGCAAAACGGCACCACCGCGCACTAAAACCGGATCGGGCCATTAAACTAAATCTAGCTAACTACAAAGAGAAGGGGGTAGAGAAGTATACCATAGATCCAAGTCCTCCGGTCTTCATCTCCACTCCGATCTCCTCGCGGGATCACCGTCCGTCTCCTCCTCGTCGGAAAGGGCACCACGAAGCCGGGTACTTTTACGGGCTCCCACCTCAATACCGAGGCAACTCGCGCATGAAGCCGGCAACTCGACATGCTCAAGATATGCTGTAGGAAGTGTAGTGTAGAATCATAGCTCACTTTGGGGTTGGTTGCCATAGATGGAGGAATCGGATTAGGAAAAATGGTACTTTCATTTTTCTAAAACAAGAAGAAGAAGGAGATGAAGAATTCCTTCCAAAACTAAGATGAACTCTCTCATTCTTTTTCTTTCTCTCTTTTCTTTTTCTTCTTTCTTTCTTTCCTTTTTCTTCTTTCTTTCTTTCTACCATTTTTCATCAAGTGAGAGCAAGAGGGTGGAGGAATGAATATGATAGCAAAAACATGAAGGGAGGTGAGTGTAGGAGATAATGAAGGGTGACCACAACCAAGACATAATCATCACAAAACTCACATCAACTCTTCTTATCAAATCTAATCACATAAAGCAAATGATAATGAAGGATAAGAAAGGCATCAAAAGATGCTTTCATAATAAATCATCTTACAAATAAAACCTCCACAAAAGTAATTTGCAAAACTGCAAATTACCCCCTCCATCAGAAAAGTCCGGCCGGGAAAGAGCAAAGGAAAACCGGCCGGAACGGAATACAAACTGGCAACTCCAGAAAACTGGTCCCGTAATAAATTACAGGATAACCCCGATACTGTGCATACACACCTGCATTTGTATTCCGTCCGGATACAAATGCAAAGAGACAAAATCTACACTGTACTATACTAGGACCGGCTTAAACCAAAGCCGGCTAGTAATATCCGTCCGATCCTGATCCGTGCAATACCGCACGTATCTGATCGAACGCTGCCATATATCCATACGGCCACTAGTACAAAACTGTCCGATCCTGATCCGTGCAATACCGCACGTATCTGATCGGACCCTGCCATATCTCCATACGGCCTCTACAGCGTTTCGCCCGAAAGCTTGAGTAACTGAAAGTGTGGTGGACTCTAAAGACTCGTCAATACTATGGCTGTGGATTTAACCACTAGCACGTCAGAGGTATAAGCCAATACGTGACGGGCCACCAGCTATTGACTAAAAGGGACGTCGATGAGGAAGCTCACCCCGACACCCAACTGAGCCTGTCAGTGACAATATCCGTACAGTCCGGTCCGTTCGTCTATGAGTATCGCATGGCGGGCCTAGGGGGTTGGTAAAAGTCAGACCCCCAAAAGCGGTACAAGTCGTGTCGGAGTGTAGCCCAGAACACCCTGAGATACTACTGGAATACCTACCAGTAAATCTCCTGCCTTGGCCAAGGTCTTTGTGTAATGGCTCTCCTAGACACAGCGCGACCTCACCCCCAATACCGGGAGAGACGAAACCCCCGAAGATCCGCTCACTGCCTCCATGTGGCTCGGGACTGTACCCAACTAAAACCTGTTTGCACGACTCCTTTGAGCCGTGGTAGGGTAGTAATCAAAGTACAGTGGGAACTCACACGAGACAAATGACGATCCCCAGGTCGATGAACTAACCTGTACACATGTCACCTGGGAACTGCTATCTGACGTCAGGTATAAGACCAACTAGCATGTTCCCGGCGAGTCCTGTCCGGTGTACTCATAACCCAATGAGCACCTGTATACATCTTAGGTGAACCAACTGACACCAGTGGCTTGTGAGACCGGCCACCGCCCCTCGTCGGGGTCTCGACTGTATACACTAGTCTACTCTGGAGAATCGATGCCCTGTCTCGAAACTCCTACGACTAGGGACCTTTTAAGGATGTGCTTATAGACTCCAGCTCTCACTTATATGATCGCCCTCATACTGCTGGCAGTCAAGCAAGAATCCTAGGGGCTCTATCAACGTGCAATAGCGACATGTCAGGTCGCCTAAAGCAGTACACGATGATAAAGGTAAACCAGATAGCATACTATCATCTCGAGTAAGACTGTCCTACCGGGATAGGTCCTCCCTCAATCATTGCAATCACGTGCCTGTGATCCAATAATTGACTCTGAGGGCACTATCTCCAACAATTGTGGTACCTTCGCGTGGATTCCGAGACGACGAAACACATTGACTACGTCTAAGCGAGGAGTTTAGCAGGTGAGTAGATTTATATCTACGGGGGAAGTCGGGTGGATGGCGTATAGCACCCCCGCAAACATTGATATGGAAGATCGTTTGATTATTATATCCTGATAAATGATATGCGACGTACATGATTATAGGATTTAATAACGATAATATGATAAAAGTTGACACTAATGAACATAGTGACATATGGGAATATGAAATGAGAAGTGAATTATGATATGTACGAATTGAAAGAGAACGAGTATACGAAGTGATATGATGACTTAGTATGACATGTCGTTATATGAATGTAAGTTGATATGAGATGGTTGATACCTTTGTCGGTCTACGATATGAGATTGATACAGATGTGACCTGGGATATAGGTATATATACATATATAAGGTTGTGAATCTTGAGTGATATGCCCTACGATAGATTATACCGTACGTGATATTGTGAGGCTGGATGCCGATTGATAGATTTACCGACTCGGACATATTGTAGACGCGTGTACCTTATAGCATTTAGCTGACGATGTACCTTATGCTATGTTTATAATATTCTCATTGCATTATATATGTACCTGTGCTAGTACACCTACACCATTATCGATATTACACTTACACAGATTGCCGGCCGACACACTTTCATCATCGATAATTGTTATGTCACTACACAGTAGAATTGCTACATCATGCCATGATATACTTGCTATGCTCACATCACTATGCTATGTTGCATGATATACTTGCTATATTCATATCATTGTTCCACGTTGCATGAGATATACAGATATGCTTACATTCTGTTATATGTTGTATACCTACATGCTTACATATATACCTTGCTATAGCTACATGGTCACTTTATATGATATTGCATTTGATTTTGGATAATTGGGAACCGCGTGATATGTTTAATGACTTGATGCATTTAAATAGCGGTTGTTCTCTTGTTATGCTCATATTACGGTTTTATGTTGCATATATTATATTTCACGGATTTATGAATTGAGATATGGAATTCATATGATATTTTCTGGATGTTTACTCCTGATGATATATCAATGGTATGGGACGCTGTTATATATGTATATATATCAGTGGTATGAGACGCTGTTATATATGTATATATATATATAATATATCATCATAATGATCTATGCAAGTATTCTTATTCTTTACTTGATATTTCGATGCATCCACCCTGAGATTTCTCGGTTCTGAGACTTGTGTTAGAAACATGATATGATACGTGGATTGCGAGTGTCGGAGTTGGACACTCAGGTTCCATGAGACGTATGGATATATGGATTGCAAGTGTCGAGATTGGACACTCAGGTTCCGTGGATTGTGAGTATCGATGTTGGACACTCAGGTTCCGTGAGATGTATGGATATGTGGATTGCGAGTGTCGAGGTTGGACACTCAGGTTCCGTGGATTGCGAGTGTCGATGTTGGAAACTCAGGTTCCGTGAGATGTATGGATATGAGGGCCAGTCCTGATGATGGCGCCTGAGAGATGAGTATTTAAGTGTCAATACTGGACACTGGTTTTCATGATGTTTCGAGTGTCGATGTTGGACACTCAGGTTCTATGATTTTGTTGTGTCATTTATGGACACACGTTGATTTATATCCTCATATTTTCATGCATATGCTTTCATGATATTTACAGGTATTAATTATATTGTTGGATGATATCCACATGCATACAGGCATTGATTATATTGTTAGATGATATCCACATGCATATAGGCATTGATTATTGTTGGCATATATGCAGATACGATCACCCTAGATATCATAATATTACCTTTATGATATAGTTGACATAGGAATCGTTGTTTATTTCGATTTCTACCTGATGATGTTTTCTACTCATGAGTTGATAACTCACCCCGTTGTGCCACAGTTCTTGCAGGTTGACCGCATGGATCAGTAGCGACATCGCTGGCACACAGCTGTTTCGGGTGATTTGCTTTGGTAGGTGGTACATGTTGGATCGTGCCACTCTTGTATTACTATTCATATTGTATCTAGTCAACTCCATCAAATCAGAAACTAGTATTTGTATAAGCAGTAAGACTTAGAAAGACTTGTAGTTGCGAGACTTGAGCGATAGGTTATATGTTCGCTTAGTGGGTATGATGTCTTGCTTTTCATTTTACTTTGTGTTGATCTTCGCCGTTCGGCGTCGTATACATATATATGCTTGTCGTGGTTGTTTCCGCCGTTGGGCGTGATTTGCTCCCGTTTGGGGATGCTTTCTTTTTATTCTATGTTGTACTTATTTCGGGGCTAGTTTTTACAAAGGAGGCGCTACCGAAATTTCAAAAAAAAGGGAGATTTAAGGATTTTTACTTAAGCTTTCCAAATGTTGTATCAATTTTTTCATTACTTACTTCTTTTGAAAGGTTTAGATTTCTGGGTTTCGGCTTATTTAAGTTACGTTATGCCTGTATACGTTGCGTGATCTAAGTGCCGATCACGAGCTAATATTTCGGGTCATGACAATAGATAAACCTTATTTCTTTATACCTTTATTTCAAAACTGCAACCCTAATATTTTCCGTAAAAAGGTTTATATTTTCTGGGCTTCGGCTTACTTAAATTACGTTACGCATTTGGACGTTGCGTGATTTAAGTGCCGGTCACATGCCAAAAAAAAAAATGGGTCGTGACAAAATTGGTATTAGAGCGTTATGTTTAATCTTGGTTGAGTCTGGGTTTGACTATGCGGAGTCTATGGCATATCTATATTTCATAATCTAGGCTTGACCTTATGGAACTTAGACTTGACGGGGGGGGGGGGGTATTAGACCCGAACTTTCATTTCATAGGTTGACCTTGATTGATGGAGTATGTAGCTTGAGTAGAGTGACGTACCGTACGCATATTCCACGGCATACTTATGATACGATACTCCACTTAAGAGTCCTTAGGATATATATTCTTAAGATTTGTGTTCCAATGATCATACTCTCATTGATTCCGTTCCTCCTTATAATCATGTATCCATTTTGGATCTGTTGATTTCTTTCGTTCCTATGATCTATCTTCATCGATACCTGCTTGAGGTTCCTGTCACCTTGGTTTGAGCGCAGATTGAGCTGTTGTTGCTCGAGATGTGGTCAGGACAAGCTCGTCACGGGCGAGGACTGACCATGATGTTTTCTGGTGACATAGGGATGTGTAGGTATGGTGTTTGTATCATGACCTCTTGTTTGAGGCGAGTGTTCGGTTTTGCACCGGATGATCGGGCCATTAATTGAGGCTGCCTGATTGAGAGGACTGTTGATGTACAGTCTGTCTCAGAGATCGTGATGTTGTCTACCGTGCAGACGGATGACCCAGCTGTTTCTGAGATTGATGGGACATCACCTCCAGAGTTATAAGCTGAGATCGCTGGAGCTCTCAGGCAGAGATGTGACAGAAGATAGCTAGTCTATCTTGAGTTAAGAGATGAAGATGATTCGTCTGATTTGATGCGCCGACGCAGGCCCAGTGGAGTTGAAGATTTTCAGTGTGGAGATTCTTACTCAGAGTTAGAGTAGATCAATCCAAAGAGGACGTTGTTCGTTGGATGCTCCGATAGGAGATCAGTAAGTTGACCAGCTTCGGATGGAGGACCTCACCTAGATGCGTTGTGAGTCGATCGAGAACGGACGAATAAAGTGTATTCCTCCGATTCTTTGGATGAGTTCCCGAGGACATGTTCGGCTAGATATCTTCTACAGAGTGATGAAGATACCGAGTTCGAAATTTCGAGTCCGTGTGAGAGACTCCGGATTGACCATAGCTGAGGATGAATTGCAATATGCAGACAGTATGAGATGACGTCAAAGTGGACGATAATAAAGACGAGTGGAAAAAGAGATTCGTGCGAGATGTTAACGAGCGGTTTTACTCTCCGTTGATGCCAGAGGATGGATATGTGTGCAAAGGAATTAGTTATGGCCGATTTAGAGGGAAGCTATGCTGAGAACACAAATGTCCAGAAAAAACGAGAAGGATTTAGTAAAGAGTGCTAACCTCCGTGTTGTTCGGCATAGGCGAGATCGGGAGAGACCTTTAGCAGGTTCTTTCCAGGGCACTGCTGCGATACGATTTGCACCCAGGATCGGTTGTGTTGCATGTATTCAGAGGGCCAGATGCCGATATCAGTAATGTGCCGTTTGCGAGTGGTCATGATAATTGGCGAAGAGATGATCTGCAGAGTGCTAGAGCGTACTGTTCCGCTAGTACACCTGACCGGGCCGACGAGCCGAAAAATTGCGAGATTGGTAATTCAGAGAGTAAATGAAGACCCAGAGACTGAAGACGCCAGACCGAGAGCAGGAGGCAAGTAGATGATCTTGCTCTGCCAGTTTAGGTGCGCCGGCATATTTTCAATATTGAAAGAGGTGTACCTCAATATCATTTATTGTGATTCGTGTTTTGTGATCCGAGTATCACACTTTTATCGTTTGGATTTGAGTTTCGATGATTGGGTTTTGTGATTTATATTTTGTGCACAGTTATTGCACTCGATTTATATTTATACACCGCTACAATGGTTTATGATTTTTGCATATTTATTGCACTTGATATCGGTTTTGTGCCTTGGCTACACTTACTTATGAGCTTGTGGATTTCGAAACTGTCGATTTGATTTTGTGCATGTGGTACGCACTCGATTTGATTTTTGCATTTGGTATAGCTTACATGTGCTTGCAGTGCATTGATACATGTTTTGTGCACATAGTTGCACACGTTTATGATTTTATACACCTTGGTACGCTTGGTGTTGTTTTCGTGAGCATTTGAGACATTGATGAGTTTTCGTGCATTTGTTGCACCGGATTTATATTTTGTGCATTGGTTGCACCAGATTGGTATTTCGTGCGCTGGTTGCAATAGTTTTATACTGTGTATATTGGTTGCACCCGATTTATATCTTTGAGTATTTGTTTCACCAAATTTATGTTTTTTGTGCGCGTTTGCCCTTGACGTTCGTTATCATGCACTCTATTGCACAAGATATTTATTACGGACCTGACGCGCTTGGTTTAGATTTTTGCGCATATTAGGCGCATGGTACAAGATTTTATTCGTGTATGTCGGATGCACTTGATTGAGATTTTATTCACGCATGTTTGATGCACTTGATAGAGACTTTATTTGTGCATGGTTGTTGCGCTTGATTGAGATTTTTGTGCACTTTAGATGCACTTGATGTTGTTGTCATGCACACCAGTTGCATTTGACAAATGCTCTCATGCACACCCATTGCACTTAGTTTGGCTTTTTTGCACATTCGTGGCACTTGTATTGGGCTTTGATTTCCGTGCGCACCAGCCACACGTGATGATTGGATATGCCTTTTGAGGCTGATTTTTGCTCTTGAGCATTATATTTTGATATTGAGTACTATATTATGTAGTAACCGAGCAGGTCTGATCTGAGAACGGTGCCTGAGTACTTTGGCATGCATTAAAAAGTTCACCAAGAGTTTTTTAAAAAGGAGCTATAATCTCGCTATTTCTTACGTGTCCGTGAGTGACATGAAATTTTACAAGTAAAACCTTCTGGGATATTTCAAAAGGCGGGACGTATAATTTAAGCAAAAACATATATAGATATATTTACTACTTTACAAATGATCGTCCGCCACTTGTGTCATGAGCTACGCATCGCACGGTGATTAGGAAAGGATTTTGCATGCATTTTATCCTGTTTTTAGAGGAAATTAAAAGGGATGCGTACTATATACGTATTATGATTTTGATAATAGCATATTGTATTTTAGTAGTGGATTTTGAGATCTATATCTCCATTGTAACTTCGATAATTGCGTTACGCTTGACGGAGTTCGATTTTGAGTTTCACACTCGTTTTCATGCACACATGATGCGCTGTGGTATTTCTGTATCTTCCGTGATTTCGGAGCCCCGTTGATTTGAGCTGATTATTGAAATGATTAGTAATTGGGGATTTAAATTTAAATTCGGGGACCGGATTTATTTAAGGGAGGAAGATTGTAACATTTCAGAAATATAAAATATTATTTTTGGAAATTAATATTAAAATAATATATTTCACGAAAACTATTCGATTTGCGAATTTGGGGTTTTCGTAAAATGGTATAAATATATGCCAATATTTGGGAAATAATTAGAGATTAAAATGATTTATTCATTTAAAAATATATTTATCGGATTTGGGCTTTTTTATAATTAATTATATGGAAGTTTAAATTAAACTCGATTAGTGCACTACTAATCACGATTATGCCAAATCCGTATTTTTAATTAGTCATGGCTAGTGCACCATGACATGTTACATTTTTGTTGCATGATTGTTTCATTTGTGTTGTCTCATTTGTATTTGTGTTGTCTTATTTGTATCTAGGGTTTTTCTTGAGTTGCCAAATGAGATAATATTCCTTTCCTTTAGTTAAGTTATCGCGTTTAATATATCCTAATTATAGTTTAGAGTTAAACAAGTGTGAAATTGTGATCTTAGAATTTTCCAAGTTGATGTGGAAGAATTGACTTGTGAAGTGATATTTGAAGTGTTGTGAGTGTTTGCAAGACTTGAGTGGTGTTTTTACTGGTCTAGACCTGAGACTAGAGCTAATACACGGACTTAGAATTTCCCGACGTCGGATTTGTGATAGATTGTGATGGTAGATGGGAATCTTGAATGACTCGAGACTACCATAAAATAAGTTCCCTTGACAGTGAGACGAGCAGGCAGCTAAGAACCTACCTTTGAAACCCGAGCCCCTGCAACCTAACCCAGGTCGTAGATTTATTCTTGGTGGCTACAAATTGCAGCCACAATGTGATGTAATTGGTTGATTTTTGGTCCAGGGTTCTCTAATCAGATATCTTAACAAACCCTATATGCAAAATTCCCTAGTTTGGCATAGGGTGAAATCTAGGAATGATTTCCTTCGTTGCTGAATTTGGTTTTCCGATTTATGAACTTGGGTTTTGATATTGATATTGTATTTGGTCGTTGGACGTTTGTACGTCAACGATGAGAGTTATTTGGTTGTTGCTGCATGCGTAAGTTATAGGTTCTAACCTATGAGCACTTCATGTGCCATATCGGTTTTCGGACTTGGTTTTCATAACGTTGCGATATGTGTTGATTTGTAGGTACCTCGCATGGACTTCCGAGACGACGAAGCACATTGACTTCGGCTTAGCGAGGAGTATTGTAGGTGAGTAGATTTATATCTATGGGGGAAGTCGGGTGGATAGCGTATAGCACCCCCGCAATTATGAAATGGAAACCGATATATACAATATAGTCAGAGAAACCTATACTAGGAAACTACAAACATGATCAAAAAAGTTAATTGGAGATGATATGAATGATGGAATACATATATCGAGATATGAGACGAAAGTTATAAGGATACGACACGAAATCGATGAATATGATAAGATTGAGATAGATGTTTTATGGGATCAGTAAAATATGATATATATATAAGATTACTTGATGTGAGATGTTGATGCGATGAAAAGAGAGTATGATGAGATAAGATGTCTTGGCTTAATATATCGATATACGGATGAGAGACGATATGAGAATATAGATACTGTTGCCAAGATATGATATGAGATTTATACAGAGGTGACTTTATATATATATATATATATATATATATATATATATATATGAGGACAATGAGTGATATACCGTACGAGACGTTAGATCCGTACCCTCATTGTTATATAGGTTGATAGAATCCCTAATTGTTTAATACCGCCGTACGATGGATTACCGTACGCTATGAGTTTTACCTGATGATTGATCTATACCCTTGACTCAAGGATGCCGTACGATGGATTATACCGTACGTGATGCTGTAAGGCTGTACTGCCGATTGATAGATTCATCGATTCAGATATGTTATAGATATTGTGAATCACTGTCTACACTACTTAGTTTAGCTCTTATTTATATGTTAGGTTAGATATATATACCTTATAATAGTGCATTTACGATTTATCTTCTGCCACGTTTACGATACTCTCATTGCATTACGTACATGTGCTTCCATTATTTGTTATGATATCGTCGGCTAGTACACCTGCATAATTATCGATGATGCGTATGTTACACTTACACAGATTTGCCGGCTCACACACAATCATCATCGGTAATTGCTATGTTACTTACACAGTCAAATTGTTATATCATGCTATTACTCTTAATTGTTTAGTATTATCACATGACTCGTTTTCATGATATACTGATATGCTTACATCACTATTATATGTTGCATGATATACTGATATGCTCACATTTCTGTTCTATGTTTTCATACGTCATGCTTTAAGATTATACGCATTGAGATGCTGTTTTCATGAGATATTGGATTTTTAGAACCATGGTTATCTTTCAAAGGAAAAATTATGTATTAATTTTTAAACCCGGTTTCTCTTGATATGATATTTTGAGGCGTCCACCATGAGCTTTCTCGGTTATGAGCTATGCGATACCCGATTCGAGGAGCTGGATGAACCGTTTGCGGGTATATGGTGGACCCGGTAGGGTATCCCGGGGCAAGAAAAGTATGTTGTGCAGTAGACGATGAGCCTGGCAGAGGGACTACTACCTACCGATGATAGTTTGGATCCGGCGGGTATCCGGAGGATGCCGACCAGAGTCGTAAGATGGATATGGGCCGATCCGGACCGACGGAGCCCATGGGCCGATCCGGACCGACGGAGCCCGAGATATGCGGATTTACGTGTCGATGATGGACACGGGTTTCATGATATTTCGAGTGTCGGTGTTGGGCACTCAGGTTCCATGATTTTGATGTGTCGTTGATGGACACACGTTGGTTGTTATCCTCATATATACATGCTTATGCTTTCATGATGTTTCGAGTGTTGATGTTAGACACTTAGGTTCCATGATGTTGATTGTGTCATTGATGGACACGTGTATAATATCCACATGCATACAGGCATATGATTCAGATGTTTATTGTATATGTCATTGGCGTTGATTATATTGTTGACATATATGCAGGCATGGTCACCTTAGATATCATAGTATTACCTTCATGATATATTATGTCCTAGGAATCGTTGTTTTATTCGATTTATACCTGCTGATTTTTTCTACTCACGAGTTGGCAACTCACCCTCGTTGTGCCACAGTTCTTGCAGGTTTGTCTGCTTAGATCAGCAGCGGTATCGCCGACACACAGCTTGCATTCGGGTGCTTTGCTATGGTAGGTGGGACACATTGGATCGTGCCCACTCTTGTATTTATTATTTCCTATTGTATCTAGATAAACTCCATCAATTAGAAAACTAGTATTTGTATATTTAGTAAGACTTAGAAAGACTTGTGTTTGTGAGAATTAGAGCGATGGGGTATATGTTCGCTGTTGGTGGATTTGATGTCTTGCTTTATTCATATTATTCTTTCTGAGTTGACCGTTGGGCATTGTATACATTGCTTGCGTGGTTGTGATTCCGCCATTTGGCGAAGGGCTAGCTCCCGCTTAGGGATGCCTTTTATTATTGTCATGTATATGTGGTTTCGGTTCAAAATATACAAGGGAGGTGCTGCCCAAATTTTAAAGACGAACAATGTTCTCAACTTTAGTATATTCAACTTGTGTTTCCTTATATCATTAGTTACACATTTATAGATATACCTTATTTCTTTATACTTTTATTTCAAAACTGCACCCCCACTATTTTCCGTAAAAATGTTTAGATTTTCTGGGCTTCGGTTTACTTGAATTACGTTACGCGTTTGGACGTTGCGTGATTTAAGTGC
Organism: Agapanthus africanus; assembly: GCA_030015575.1. Classification (NCBI taxonomy): domain Eukaryota; kingdom Viridiplantae; phylum Streptophyta; class Magnoliopsida; order Asparagales; family Amaryllidaceae; genus Agapanthus; species Agapanthus africanus. The sequence continues at coordinate 79,050,996 of JASDDO010000031.1, forward strand.
CGGTCACGTGCAAAAAAAAAAAAAAAATTGGGTCGTGACATTATCGCTGTCCTCCATACGATCCTTGAATTTTGGAACATCGTAAATATCCCTGGGTTTCCAATGGCATATGACACTCCATCTCGGATGCTTCAAGCACTGTGAGTAGTATACTTGGAACGCTTGGTTTGGAAAGATAAATGGATCGTCCTGACTGTAAAATCAAAGTGTGTTCACATTAGTCAATCCATATTCATCTTTTCATGTCCCGAGATTATTTCTCCATTTATCCGTATCGGTTCGTGTATCGTACCAAGTACACTGAAATATATAAAACGGTTCTGATTGTTCGAGATATTGGATGCCAAGTATGCAATTTAAGTATCCATAATAAATCATACCATCCTATCCTACCGTCGCAATCCCATTATTCTGAGTGGTTCGAGATATTTCTATGTCCTTAATTTCAAATTTGTATCCAAGGACACCGAATTCTTTATAATATGCAACCTCCATACCAGGAAACTGAGCTAAACATCTTGAATCTCTCTCAAATGATGCAAATAAGTTCGGATCATGGATCTAAAAAAATAAATTTTACGGAAAATACATAACGATATAAGTTTAGATTAAGACCGGTAGAAATAACATGTTATTCGAACAACTTATATGATCTGCAACCCAATCGCAAAAATTATCCTGGTGATATTTTTTCAATCGTTCATCATTCCAATCAGGATGCCTCTCACATACCTCATTAATATGAATTTTGTTCTCAACAATAAATTATGACATTAATATTATATTATTTTATACACACACAAACACAAATATAACAATTAATCCAAAAAAACTACTCTCTAATTTTTTCAAGACATACGTTATTGAAGAGGATAAACCGATATATTTTGTTGATAAACATAGTGTCTACTTTCTTATAATTAGTTTTACCATATGGCCCGTCCTGAATTCTTCGAGACCGGTTAAATTTCATCTTAATATTTTCGTCCAGATAGCGGGAATAAAATGTGGTTATTTCATATAGAAGATAATCTTATATGATAGAAACCTCTGGTCGATTTCTATTGCGTATATACTTTTTTAGAGTATAGAGCTACCTAAACAAAAATATATTAAATAAATAAATATGGGAATATAGGACAACAATAATTTTACAAATTGCGTGAAACAAAAAATTCCACGTATCTTTCGACGGGATATAACCATCGATATTGTACCAGTCCGGCTAACTTAGCCTCGGTTACAAGATGAACCGTCAGATGTATTATAATATTGAAGAATGACGGTGGGAAATGTGCTCAAGCTTGCAAAGTATCAATGAAATTGAATTTTTTAGATTCTCCAGCATCACAACATCCAGGGTTTTGAAAGTTGACCCTAGTACCACCATGAAGTTTTAGTAGTATCAAGCATACCAAATTCAAATTTTAATTAGGTGCTACTAAGTTAGACTATACAAGATCTTTGCTAGAATATTAGGGTTTAGTAAAACTATGAGAAGCGAAAGATGGCTATACCCTCGTAGATCGAGTCCTTCACTTCACATGTTCCGTGTAGTAGTCCCGCGACTCCACTAGTATCCAATTGAGGCTTTGGACAAGCTTCATCCGATGACCTTCGTGCCGAAGATGATCCACGTGAAGTCCCTCCAACTCAAGCTACCTCTACACTAAACTCTTTAGCGTAGTAAACACGCTACACTCGATCGCTAGTCAAGTGTAGGATGGTGAAGTAGGGGATGTTAAAGCTCACAAGTTTGTATACAAGTTTCATGGTTCACATCACATGTGAGGGTTGAAGCTTGAACAACGACATTGAGGAAGAAGAAGAAACTAGAGAGCAACCATGGGAGCAACTCAAGAAAAAATGGCTAAGTGTTCAAAATGAGCTCCACAATGAATGGCAACCCTTGACCCCCCACTCATTCAAGCATGGAATTTTGCAATATAAAATTGCAACCATGCTTGAATAGTGAGTCAAGATGAATAAACAAATATAAATCCCATGCTTGCAACCATGCTATCATTTTCCACCTCATTTCTATTTTTCTCAAAAATAGAAATTCAAGCCATGCTTCATTATATATATATATATCATATATATTAATATATATATATATATATATATTATGAAGAATAATTATTGAGCTAATGATATTAGTTAAGATATAATTATATCATATATAATATATATCACATTATTAAATCAACACTTGATTTAATAATCCGGTTATATCACATATGACCGACTAATATCATTTATCTATATATCACATTATTAAATCAACACTTGATTCGACAATCTGGTTATATAACATATAACTGAACCGATAACAGATAACTGCCAGATTACAATACGGTATCACATACACGTATTTAATCAGGCTCACACACATATCACATATGTGTCCTACTTCGTTTCGCTTGAACCAGGAAACTTCTGTGTGGGACTCTAAAGACTTTTTAATACGCTAGCAGTAGGTGATGATCACATCAGTCACCCACAAGCCGTCAGCGGTACTAGCTGGATGTAACGGCTACCCGGGTATTGAGTGATATGAAGATCAACAAGCAAGCTTGTCCATAGTCTCTCTGAAACCTATCAGTAACACTACCGTACAGTTCGGTATCTTCGTATGATATGTCGCATATCAATGTCAGACCCTAGTAACGTGATAAGTCATGCCGATGTCTGGCCTATAACGGTTCGAGAAACTACTGATAACTCTTATCAGTAAATCTCGGCAGCAGCCCTGGCTAGGGACTTCCAGTTATAGCCAATCGAGTATAGCGTAATATCAACCCCCAATACCGGGAGAGACGAAACCCCTCCTATCGCTCATTTCCTCCATGTGACTCGGGACTGTACCCAAAATCCACCTGTTTTAACGACTCCTTTGAGTCATGGTAGGGAGGAAATCAAAGCACAGTGGGAGCCACACAAAACTCTATGACGATCTTGGGTCTACAGACTAACCTGTACCGGTGTCACCAGATGACTGCTATCTGACGATAGGTATACTACCACATAGGAGTCCTCGGCGAGTCCTGTTCGGTGTACCCATTCTCCAATGAGCACCTATGTACAATCTTTGATGTCATACACCAATGGTTGTGGGATCAACCATCGCCCTCTAAGGGACAAGAAACGTACACACTAGTCTACTCTAGAATATCGATACCCTAGTCTCGATATTCCCTCGACTAGGAACTGATTAAAGGATGCACTTTTGGACCACCCTGGCCCCACTAGTATGATCTCATCATAATCCTAGTAGTCAAGTACATATTTTAAGAGCTTTATCAACATGTAAGAGACAGACAATATAAATACTGGTCTACATATTAAGATAAAGGTAACCTGATAGCATACTATCATGTCGAGTAAGAAAGTTCTCAATATATATGTCCAAGCATCCACTATTTCATCAATAATGGCCTCTAGAGCATACATATTCCTAACAATCTCCCACTTGCACTAAGGCCAGTTGTTGTAGTATCTCATACCCAACGTCCTAAAAGTCTCTCAAATAGCATCTGGGAATGGCCTCGGTGAGTGGATCCGCTGTGTTATCCTCTTTGCTATTTCTCCTGACCTCGATCTCCTGGAGATCAACTATCTTCCTGATCAGGTGATACTGTCTAAGAATATGTATGGATCGCTGACGAGATCGGGGTTCCTAGGCCAAAGCCACAGCTCCATTGTCATCACAATACACAGGTATTGGATGCTCAATGGTAGGAACCAAGTTCATCACATGAACTTTTTCATCCAGACAACCTCTTTGGGAGCATTGTTGGTAGCGATATAATTAGCCTTTATCAACGAGTCTGCTACGGTATATAGCTTGGAACCTTTCCAATATACCGTCCCTCCACTGAGGGTGAAGAAAAAAATCCGAGACTGACTCTGGAAGCTTGAATCGGTAAAGGAATCCATCTGGAGTTCACAGTACACCAAGAACATCTCTTTAGTCCTTCTCAAGCACTTAAGAATGTTCTTCAGCTGTCCAGTGGTTTTCCAAAAGATCTTTTCGATACTTACTCACAACACTTAGTGAGTAAGCTACATCTGGTCCGGTACATAACATCGCATACATGATTGACCCGTCTGCCAAAGCATAGGGCATTTCTTGCATGCGAGCCCTCTCCAAATCAGTCTCGAGAGACATCTCTTTGGAGAAAGTGATTTCTGAACAAGCGAGTACATTAACACGCTTAGAATTATCTATACTAAACCCCTTTAGTATAGTTTCAATGTACCTAGATTGGGACAATCCCAAATCCATTTAGATCTATCTCTATAGATCTATATCCCCAGGATGTAGGAGGCATCGGTTAGATCTTTCATGGAGAACCTGTGTGATAAGAGGAGTTTGACCGAGTGTAGCATAGGAACATCGTTTCCTATCAAGAGTATGTCATCCACGTACAATACAAGAAAGACAACCATACTCTCTACAACTTTCCTATTTATACATGGTTCATCTACCTTTTTGATAAAGTCAATCTCTTTGACAGTTTCAATAAAAACAGATGTTCCATCTCCGCGATACCGGTTTTAACCCGTAGATGGATTAAAGCAGCTTGCACATGCTTCCGCTACTCCCACTGTCTACGAAGCCCTCTGGCAGTGTCATATACACGCTTTTCTTCTAAATCACCATTTAGAAAAGCGTTTTTGATGTGCAGTCTGCCAGATTTCGTAGTCATGGTATGCAGCAATGGCAAGTAGGATCCTGATGGACTTAAGCATAACTTTGAAAGTCTCAACTTTTCCATCTACACCAAATTATCTTTCTCAAAGATTCTATTGCTCCCGATGGCTTTTACCCTTTCAGGAGCTGTTAGTTATATGTATGCCCTAGAGGCCATTACTATACATAGGATGTATATTGTAGTGGATGCTTGGACATATATAGGGAGGACTTTCTTGCTCGACATGATAGTATGCTATCTGGTTACTCTTTACCTTAACGTGTACACTGATTGTCTCTCTGTTACATGTTGGTAAAGCCCTTAGGATGTGTACTTGACTACCTGGACTATGATGCGGATCATACTAGTGGGGACATGGTAGTCCATAAGTATATCCTTCAAGGTCCCTAGTCGTGGGTGTATCGAGACGGGGCATCGATATACCAGAGTAGACTAGCGTATACCTTCTCGATCCATACAGATGGGCGATGGATGATCCCATATCCATTGGTGTTTGACATCAGAGATGATATACGGATGCTCAGTGGAGACTGGGTACACTGGACGGACTCCCCGAGAACTCCCAGATGGTATTATACCTTACGTCAGATGGCAGTTCTCTGGTGACACTGGTACAGGTTAGTCTGTAGACCCGAGATCGTCATAGAGTCTTATGTGATTCCCACTGTGTTTTGATTTCCACCTTACCACGTCCAAGAGGGCGTGCAAAACGGTGGTTTTTGGGTACAGTCCCGAATCACATGGAGGTAATGAGCGATAGGAGGGGATTCGTCTCTCCCGGTATAGGGGGTTGATGTTGCGCTGTGTTCGATTGGCTATAACAGGAAATCCCTGGCCAGGGTTGCTGAGATTTACTGGTAAGTGTTACCAGTAGTTTCTCGAACTGTTCTAGACCTCATATCGACACGACTTATCGAGCTGTTGGGGTCTGACGTTTACCATCCCTAGGCAAGATATGCGACATATCAGACGATCAGACCGGACTATAGGTAAGTGTTACTGGTTGGATTCACAGGAGTGTGAGCGGCTTGCTCGTCGATCTTCTGATCGCTCAATACCCGGGTGGCCGTTACGTTTAGCAGACCGCTTGCGGCTTGTGGGTGTTTGATATGATCATCGCCTGCTGCCGGTGTATTGACGAGTCTTTAGAGTCCTACACAGAGGTTTCCTGGCTCAAGCGAAATGAAATAGGAGCGCATATGAGATATGTGCGGGACCGAGAATAATACAAGTATATGATACTGTATTCGATTCTCGCGATTTGTGACATTGATCGGTTATATGCGATATAGCCGGGTTATCGGATCAAGTGTTGATTCGATAAGTTGTTACTATTGATATTAGTCGGTTATATGCAATATGACCGGATCGTTAAATCAAGCATTGATTTAATGATTTAATGTATAATTATATATTAGATATATTACTTTACATTAACTAATATTTGTTCACTTAAAAAGGATTTTCTCACTTGATGTGCACATTGTATATGTGATATACTTTTGTGCATTTGATTGTATCATGTTTGATGATACATGAGGGTTTGTGTGTGTGATTAAACCATGGTTATGTTAATGGTTAGGGTTTTGTTTATTTACTTATTCATTTATTTATTTATACATTTTAGAAAAAGATGAAGAGAAATGGTGGTTTGATTTGTTTTCTAGTTGAAGCTTCATGAAGTTTTGAATAAGTCCACCATTTTTGTTTCATGCTTAACCCTAACCATTCAACCTAACCTTAGTTTATTCTCTACACCTAACTATAGTTGCAAATATGATAAGTATGATATTATTTCCTATTTTTCATACACTTATCATATTATCTTCTTCTTCTTCTTCTTCAAGATGAAGAAGCTTGCTACCAACAATGGTGCCTTGAGAAAAAGAGTGAGAAATCCAATTCTAAAGTGAACCCACTTCCTATTTCTTCATCCTCTACCACTTTCCATGTAGTATAGGTTGTTTTCTTCACAAGTTTCATGACTTGGTGAAGTTGGAGCTTGATCTTGTGTTGCCTCGACGTAGATCATCTTCGGCATCGAAGTCGACGACCTAGCCCGCCCATTTTTCCGATGAAGCCGATGCTAGAGTCCGGGATCCGATGATTGCAGCGAGGGGACATCTTCACGGAGCTATGGAGGTGGAGGACCGGATCTACAAAGGTAGTATTTCCGTTCACTTAGCAGTAAAGTAGTTTACTTGTTCTAGTTTCGCCTATTCTTTAGTTAACGATCCGTATTAGGGTTTCTCGGCACTTGTAAAATTTGAAATTGGCATGGTTGATGCCTTGTGAGACCTCATTAGTTGCCTAGGAACCCTACAGTAGTATCAAAGCCTAGCTAGAGCCTCAGGCGATGCGTAGACGATGTTAGAAACCCGATCGAACCCGAAACCCCAATTTTTCAACCTCTCTGGACATTTTTTCAAAACTGGGTTTTTTCTAGATTAAAAATTCTTAAAAAATTCAGCAGGAAATTCTATGAATTACGGTGCAAAAATGACCAAGTGATACGGCTAAAGCGCGGCGGAACCGCGGCATAAGCATAGCTTATGCGGCGGTTCCGCGGCCAAATAATGAGATTGGACTTCCATTTTTGCACAGTAATTTGTCTTTTTAGGTGCTGAGTTTTCTGGGAATTTTTAATTTGCACTCAAGAGTTGAGTTTTCTGGGTTGTATTGGGGACTCAATGATTCGATCAGAATCTCTAATTTTGTCTATGTGTTTTTCTGGATAATTTTTGAATATGTTAAAAAGTTCGACCGGATATAAATACCCAATTTTTCCGTTGTTTAAAGACGTTCTAAATAGTGCAAGTAATGCAATGGTCCCTCTAGAAGACAACAAACCTTAACCCGATTATGTGACCGTCTTGAACTGCCCTTTGAACCTTCGGGTTTGGGGCAGTACGGCGTGCCACATGTGAGGCGTTAGCTTGACCCTTCTACGGCTGGACCGTTGGTACTGAGGCATGAACTGGATGTTTTTAAACTTGTTTCATGTGTTGAGCTGTTTCGGGAAAACTTGGGTGTTTGAATATTCGATCGGAAAGTTTAACATTTTCTATTTATCTGGAATGAGATACAATAATTGGAATTCACAAGTAGTTATAAGATAACTGAATGAATGTTATAAACATAGCACTTTAGTCTCACTTGATCGGTTCCCACGGAATTTTGATGCGATCAAAAGTCCGTCGCAATCACGTAGCGTACGCGGATACTCGCTGGATAAACTTAATAGACAGCCTCACTCCATAGCCCCGACCAAGTGACTGTAGGAGAACCCCGTCGCCGATAGCATCTGTTCGGGTGCTCGCGGCAGCGGTGTTCCGCCTTGGTGCACTTCGTCGGAGGCATCGGGGGTGCAGCCGTCTACTGAAGTTTGCGACGAGCATTCGATCAGGATGTCGGGAATCTTGTTGAATTGCCCGACTTGATATTGAAAAGTATTTTTGATTTTGAGACTAAAATGCGGGGTTTATAATTGTTAGGCATGCGATGTCTAAGGAATTCATTTGATTAGGCATGCGATGTCTAAGGAGGTTGCGGATTCCAACTGTTGTAGTTTTACACTTTCTTTTTGTGACCGTAAGTGTAATATGTGATATCGCCGGTTTCGTTGCTATATGTCAACGACAATTGGGATGCGCATATTTACTTACGTTGATGACATGTGATGTTATGTGTTGCTGGATATGTTATATTGGATCGTCGTGTTTGAATAGCCCGGGGTTTTTTTTATGTGAGATGAGTGTTTTTCATTTTCATTCATGTAAAAACTTATATGTAATATTCTTTTATTGGGGCACTTCCAGGTTGCGGAACATATCACCCATTGTATATTATTTTCTTTTCCGCACTAGGATAGACCCAAGGAGGAGGGCACAAGTAACCGGGTTCTGGAGTCCAGTGGGAGACCAACTCGAGGAGCCGAGTCCGGGTCTCCTAACTCTAGAATTGGTAGGGTTGCTTGCCGCTCTCGTAGGGGTCTAGGGGTGTGGGTTTGGCTATTCATCGCGACCGTGGAATCCGTGTTTTATACTGTCTCGTATTGAAAACACGGACATCCTAGTATATCCAATGTTTCATATGTTTCTTCTGCTGCGATATCTGTGATGTATCATTTGATATGTTCTGTGATAAATACTTTATATAGTATATATGATATATTATATAGATGTAACTTATGTTTTACACCCGCGCTAGCCCTGCCCTGCTCTGCCGTTAGTTACCTAACCTAACGGTGCATGAGGGGACATCGAGGCGAATGCGGATGGTATAAGTGTACGTCGTATTTATCTGTGATGTTTAGGTGCTTAAATGATGGGACTTCATTAATGTAATTAATGAAAGAAAAGAAACCTAAGATGTTGTGGAATCGAATTTCAAAATAAAACAGACAGCTACAGTTCTTGCTTTGCATTGCGGTGTTCCTTGTAGAACATCCTGCACCTTATTTGATAAGGAAAGGACCGAGATCCCTTAACCGGGAGTGACTCCTTTAGCAATAACTGGCAGATGCTCCAACTCTCGGTTTGTATTTTGATTGATTCTATAGTTTCTGCTTTGCACAGTGATACATATGATATATCCCGCACCTCATTCGACGAGGAAAGGGCCGACGATCCTTTCACCGGGAGTGACCCCTTTAGCAAAACTAGAAAAGCCTAAAAAACACTCCATTTTAAAATTATTTGATTCTACAACGATATCAAGTTCATTACGCAATAGGTTTTCAGAAAAACCTGTCGTAGCCCTCCGTCATTTCAGATAAGTTGTATTCGTCAAGGTGCAGTGTGAGGTAGCTATATGCTGCTTATCTGCTGCATACGATGCGATTGGATTAGGGTAGTCGTGCGGCTTTGTTGGCTTTCGTCAAGGGTCGTGCGGGTGGGTTTAATTCAATCAAGAAATGTACGGGTTGAACTTGACTAGCGGGCTATGGTTTGTTGGCTTTCGTCAAGGTCATAGCACGTTAGGAGCAAAATTATCGGGAATTTCAAGTGTTGAAATTTGCAATGAGATTGCATACCTTCTATGAGATAGTTGGATCCCGATACCCACTGCGAGTAAGAGTTACTCCTAGGAGAGTTTTACACATTATAATTAGCCGATCAAGTAGGTGTCTAGAAAGGTGTTAACGAGGTTACGCCTCTGGGAAAACGAGGTTTACATTAATTAGGTTCGTGCAAAAGCACGGGGGACCTCCCTCAAAGTACCGACACTGGCCTGGCTGAAAGATTGGCGAACTTGTAGCGTGTAATTAATCCCGGCTAGTCTTTCCTTTTAAGGTTTGAAGGAAGATTTGATAAAAACAGTGGGAGCCATCCTGATTAGATAAAATAATAACCAATCTGATCTTGCAAGAGCGCACGCTGAGTGTTTTCTTCTCTCTCTCCAGGTAGCGACCATATCACGCCTTAATCAAGATAATAATACGGATATTTGACCGAACCTGCTTGTTATACTGAGCTGGGGAACGTTGGTCCCGCTCCAACTTATAATTGTTATAAGACAGAGCAGGAAATTGGGGAATACCAGATTTCCCGTGCCGCCCAAACGAAGAAAGTGAATATGATGCATCTTCTTTGGGTGTGTTCATTACAAAGAACTGTTTCTCAATATCCTCTGCGTCCTGGGTATTTGATACCGCATCAGGATCCCATATATGTAATCTGTTACATAGGGCTACAGATAGGTAGAGAACTGAGAACGGGTGATAAGTTTCATGAGGCAGAAAATGGGGCAAGTGTTGCAGCCAAGTCTGTTGGTCACTGTCATCCTGTATTACAAATACTTTGATTCTGAACGAATGTTATTAGATACCGAACCTGATATACAAAATCATATCAGTCTCTTTATAAGTAAAGAAATGATAAAATTTTGTATTGTTGGATAATATTTTGAACATTTCCTATATCAAAAGTTGATCGGTTCAGGCACGTTATCTAAAAGCATTGATGTTCTAAATCAAACTACAGTTTTTAAGTCTACATAACACACACAAGAGGAAGAGTTCAGAAATGAACGAATCCTTCTTGAGGCATTGTAGACTAGGTCATATCAATGCGACCCGACTGGCTGAAGTTACATTTAGATGCATATTTAAATTAGTTTGAATTTACATCTTGTGAAACTTGCCAGTCATGTCACAAAGATTAGATGACCATAGCTCTGTTTATTGGAAACAGAGAAAGAGTTAGTAAACTCTTGGGATGATGCATGTTGATGTATGTAGGTCCCCTGTCTACACATGCCAAGACCGGTTCTTTGTACTTCATTAAATTCTCTGATGATCTTTCGAGATTCAGACCTATGTTCCTGTTGAAACACAAGTCCGAACCTTTTGAGATATTCATAGAATATAAATTAGAAGTAGAGAACCAAAATACGGGTATAAGTATTATGTCCTTTGATGTGATCGAGGAGGAGAATACTTGAGCACGGAAATCCTGGACTATTCTAAAGGAGAATGAGATTCTCTCTCAGCATTACTCCTCTGTACACCATAGCACGATGGTATATCGGGGCGGAGCAATCACACCCTATATGATAAGGTGTGCTCTATGATGAGTATTACTAAGTTACCTATTTCCTTTTAGGGGGTTATGCACTTGAGAAGCCGCATACCTATTGAATTAGGTTCAAATCAAATCAGTAGCCTACCACTTCATATGTGATATGGAAAGGGAAGAGCCCATATCTTAAGTTTCTTAAGATTTGGGGTTGTCCGGCCTATGTCTAAAAAGCAAAATCCGGACAAGCTCGAGGCAAGGTCAGTTATGTAGAACTGGAAGTGTTTCAGCTATACAAACTACAACAGATGATTTGGTAGAACCGAAGGATTCAATAGTAACCAACGAACTTCAGCCTCTCCGCCGATCTAGTGGGTTTCCTCACCCACCTGAGAGATACTTCGGTTTCTCTATGACAGTGGGAGCGAGGATTGCATCATGAGATGATGACCCAACTAGTATCGAGCTGGCCATCAGGAGTGAGACTCTGTAAGAATGGCTGGATGTTTATCGATCTGAGATGGAATCCTTATACACCAACAAAGTATGGACTTTGGTTGCTATATCTGAAGGGTTAAATCCCCATCAGGAGCAAGTATATCTTGAGAAGATTACTTGGTGTAGATGGAAAAGTTGAGACTTTCAAAGCTAGACTTGTTAAAGGTTTTCGTCATCAACCAGGCGTCGATAATGATGAAACCTTTTCTGGGGCCTATGCTTAAGTCCATCCAGATCCTACTTGCCACGGCTACATACCATGACTACGATATCTGGTGGTTGGGTGTCATGACAGCTTTTCTAAATGATGTTTTAGAAGAGGGCGTCTATAAGTACACAGCCAGAGGGCTTCGTAAACAGTGGGAGCAGCGGAAACGTGTACAAGATGCTTTATAGGATAAAGCAGGCATCACGGAGTTGGAACATCTGTTTTGATGTAGTAGTCAAAGAGTTTGACTTCATCAAAATGGTAGATGAACCTTGTATATACAAGAAGGTAGTAGGGAGTATGGTGGCGATCCTCGTAGAGTACGTGGATGACAGATTCTTGATAGGGAAGGAGTTTCCAATGCTACGCTCGATCAATCTCCGCTTATCACAATGATTCTCCATATAGGATCAAAGTGATACCTACTAAATCCTGGGTTTTGGATCTATGAGATAGATCTAAATGGATGTTAGGATTCTCACTAGTTGTAGTAAGATGGTATCAATCGATCCTGGGGAGAATCACTGGAAGTGTTCCAGGGTGATAAGGACGACTGAATGTCAGTCACAGGCATTGTCTTTACCCTTAGTAAAGGGACGGTATGTTGGAAGAGTTCCAAGCTAGATAACGTGGCATACTAGATGATAAAGGCAGGATACATCGCTACTTAAGATGCTACCAAAGAGGCTGTCTGGGTGTATATTTGTTCATGAGATGAACTTAGTTCCTCCCATTGTGTGACAATGGAGTTGTGGCTTTGGCCCGGGAACCCCGGTCCCATCAGTGACCCAGACATATTCTAAGGCAGTATCACCTGATCATGGAGATGGTTGATCTCCAGGGTGATCGAGGTTAGGAGAACAGACTCAGAGGACAACACGGCGGATTCACTCACAAAAGCCTTTTCCCAGAGAGAGACTTTTATGGGATGGTTGAGTATGAGATACTACAACCACTGCTATCAGATGGCCCTAGTGTAAGTGGGAGATTGTTAGTTATATGTATGCCCTAGAGGCCATTACTATACATAGGATGTATATTGTAGTGGATGCTTGGACATATATAGGGAGGACTTTCTTGCTCGACATGATAGTATGCTATCTGGTTACTCTTTACCTTAACGTGTACACTGATTGTCTCTCTGTTACATGTTGGTAAAGCCCTTAGGATGTGTACTTGACTATCTGGACTATGATGCGGATCATACTAGTGGGGACATGGTAGTCCATAAGTACATCCTTCAAGGTCCCTAGTCGTGGGTGTATCGAGACGGGGCATCGATATACCAGAGTAGACTAGCGTATACCTTCTCGATCCATACAGATGGGTGATGGATGATCCCATATCCATTGGTGTTTGACATCAGAGATGATATACGGGTGCTCGGTGGAGACTGGGTACACTGGACGGACTCACCGAGAACTCCCAGATGGTATTATACCTTACGTCAGATGGCAGTTCTCTGGTGACACCGGTACAGGTTAGTCTGTAGACCCGATATCGTCATAGAGTCTTGTGTGATTCCCACTGTGCTTTGATTTCCACTTTACCACGTCCAAGATGGTGTGCAAAACGGTGGTTTTTGGGTACAGTCCCGAATCACATGGAGGCAATGAGCGATAGGAGGGGATTCGTCTCTCCCGGTATAGGGAGTTGATGTTGCGCTGTGTTCGATTGGCTATAACCGGAAATCCCTGGCCAGGGTTGCTGAGATTTACTGGTAAGTGTTACCAGTAGTTTCTCGAACTGTTGTAGACCTCATATCGACACGACTTATCGAGCTGTTGGGGTCTGACGTTTACCACCCCTATGCAAGATATGCGACATATCAGACGATCAGACCGGACTGTACGGTAAGTGTTACTGGTTGGATTCACAGGAGTGTGAGCGGGCTTGCTCGTCGATCTTCTGATCGCTCAATACCCGGGTGGCCGTTACGTTTAGCAGACCGCTTGTAGCTTGTGGGTGTTTGATACGATCATCACCTGCTGCCGGCGTATTGACGAGTCTTTAGAGTCCTACACAGAGGTTTCCTGGCTCAAGCGAAATGAAAAAGGAGCGCATATGAGATATGTGCGGGACCGAGAATAATACCAGTATGTGATACTGTATTCGATTCTCGTGATTTGTGACATTGATCGGTTATATGCGATATAGCCGGGTTATCGGATCTGGTGTTGATTCGATAAGTTGTTACTATTGATATTAGTCGGTTATATGCGATATGACCGGATCGTTAAATCAAGTATTGATTTAATGATTTAATGTATAATTATATATTAGATATATTACTTTACATTAACTAATATTTGTTCACTTAAAAAGGATTTTCTCACTTGATGTGCACATTGTATATGTGATATACTTTTGTGCATTTGATTGTATCATGTTTGATGATACATGAGGGTTTGTGTGTGATTAAACCATGGTTATGTTAATGGTTAGGGTTTTGTTTATTTACTTATTCATTTATTTATTTATTCATTTTAGAAAAAGATGAAGAGAAATGGTGGCTTGATTTGTTTTCTAGTTGAAGCTTCATGAAGCTTTGAATAAGTCCACCATTTTTGTTTCATGCTTAACCCTAACCATTCAACCTAACCTTAGTTTATTCTCTACACCTAACTATGGTTGCAAATATGATAAGTATCATATTATTTCCTATTTTTCATACACTTATCATATTATTTTCTTCTTCTTCTTCAAGATGAAGAAGCTTGCTACCAACAATGGTGCCTTGAGAAAAAGAGTGAGAAATCCAATTCTAAAGTGAACCCACTTCCTATTTCTTCATCTCTACCACTTGCCATGTAGTATAGGGTGTTTTCTTCACAAGTTTCATGACTTGGTGAAGTTGGAGCTTGATCTTGTGTTGCCTCGACGTAGATCATCTTCGGCATCGAAGTCGACGACCTAGCCCGCCCATTTTTCTGATGAAGCCGATGCTAGAGTCCGGGATCCGATGATCGCAGCGAGGGGACATCTTCACGGAGCTATGGAGGTGGAGGACCGGATCTACAAAGGTTGTATTTCCGTTCACTTAGCAGTAAAGCAGTTTACTTGTTCTAGTTTCGCCTATTCTCTAGTTAACGATCCGTATTAGGGTTTCTCGGCACTTGTAAAATTTGAAATTGGCATGGTTGATGCCTCGTGAGACCTCATTAGTGTGCCTAGGAACCCTACAGGAGCAACATCCAAAGTCAATACTTTGTTGGTGTACATGGATTCCATCTCAGATCGCATAGCATCCAGCTATTTCACATAGTCTCCACTTGTGATGTCCTGCTCAAAACTAGTTGGGTCATCATCTCTATGATGCAATCCTCGCTCCCACTGTCTATGAGAAAACCGTATTATCTCTCAGGTGGATGAGGAACCTAACTAGATCTGCAGAGTGACTGCGGTTTGTCGGGGACTACTGAATCCTTCGGTTCCACCAAATCGTCAGTTATAGTTTTCTTCACTGGAACTTCTTCCAGTTCTAACTCATCGCCACTAATTTCTTCCACAAGAAATTCCTTTTCTAAAAAGGTGGCATGCCGAGAAACAAAACACCTTTTGTTTCTCAGTGTGGTAGAAGATATACCCTGCGAACGTTTGGGATATCCTACAAACTTGCACAGAACTGACCTTGCCTCGAGCTTGTCCGGATTTTGTTTTTCAACATAGGCCAGACAACCCCATATCTTAACTCGTTTAAGAGATGGTCTCTTCCCATTCCATATCTCATATGGAGTGGTAGGCAACGGATTTGATCAGAACTAAATTCAATAGGTATGCATCTTCTCAAGTGCATGTCCCTGAAAGGAAATAGGCAATTCAGCAGTACCCATCATAAAGCATACCATATCTCATAGGGTGCAATTCCTCCACCCCGATATACCGTTGTGCTATGGTGTATACGGAGGAGTAAACTGAGAGAGAATATCATTCTCTTTTGAATAGTCTAGGAATTCTGTGCTCTAGTATTCTTCTCCCCGATCATATCGAAGGATTTGAATACCTTTACCCATCTGGTTCTCTACTTCATACTTATCTTCCTTGATATTCTCAAAAGATTCAGTTTTGTGTTTCAATAAGAACACATGCCCGTATCTTGAGAGAACATCGGTGAATGTAATAAAGTACGCGGAACCATCCCTGGCATGTGTAGACATATGACCACATACATCACCATGTATCTGTCCAAAAGTTCAGTAGCTCTTTCTCCGTTTCCACTAAACGGAGATTTGGTCACCTTGGTCTTTGAGACATGACTGGCAAGTTTCATAAGATGTAAATTCGAATAGATTCAAATATGCATCCTTATGGAACTTTAGCTAGTCTTGTTTCATCGATATGACCCAGTCTACAATACCCCAAGAAGACATCGTTCATTTCTGAATTGTTCCTCTTGTGTGTGTTCTGTACATTTAGAACTGCAGTTTGATTCAGAATGTGTACACTGTTATACAACATACATTACCCAATCAACACTTGATTTAGGAAAATATTCACAATATTATTGGTATGAAATAACAGTCCCTCAGAATCATTGTATTACCAGTTGGTAACACTAGGTGATATTTGCCAACTGTTTTGGCTGTAACAATTGCACCATCTCTACTACTAGAGATATATCACCCTATCCCAGTTCTCTACCTGTTTTTGGCCCATGTAACAAATTACATATATGGGATCCTGATCCGGTATCACATATCGAGGACGTAGAAATGACTGAGAAACAGTTCTTGGTAATGAACACACCCGAAGACGGTGCATCAACATACTTTTTCTTCGTTTGGGTGGCATGAGAATCCGAATATTCCCCTATTCCTTGCTCAGACTTATGACAATCATAAGATAGAGCAGAACCTAACTTAGTATAGTAAGTAGGTTCGGTCAATACATCCATATTATTATCTTGATTAAGGCATTTCATTGGTCGCTACCAAGAGAGAGAGAAGGATAATCACTTTGCGTGCGCTCTTAGCAAGATTAGATTGATTATTTTATCTAATCAGGATGGTTCCCACCGTTTTTATCAAATCTTCCTTCAAACCCTAAAAGGTAAGATTAACCGGGATTAATTACACCCTACAGGTTCGCCAATCGTTCGGCCATGCAGGTATCGGTACTTCGAGGGAGGTTCCCCGTGCTATCGCACATACCTAATTAAAATAAACCTCGTTTCCCTAGAGGCATAACCCCATCGACACCTTTCTAGACACCTACTGGATTAGATAATTGTAAAGTGCAAAATTCTTCCAGGAGTAACTCTTACTCGCAGTGGGTATCGGGATCCAACCATCATATAGAAGGTATGCAATCTCATTGCAAATTTCAACACTTGAAATTCCCGATAATGTTTTTATCCTTAACGTCCCATGACCTTGATGCAGGCCAACAAACCATACGGCGTTAGTCAAGTTCAACCCGTTCATTTCTCGATTGAATTAAACCCACCCGCACGACCCTTGACGCAAGCCAACAAAGTTGCACGAATACCCTAATCCAATCGCATCACATGCGGCAGATAAGCACTAATTCAGCTACCGCACACTACGCCTTGACGTAGGCCAACAAACGTAGCACGAATACTAAAATAGCACTTATCTGAAATGACAGAGGACTACGTAAGTTTTGAAGAAAATCATGAGCGTAATGAACTTGATATCGTTGTAGAATCTAGTGATTTTGAAAAGGAGTGTTTTTTAGGCTTTTGCTCGTTTCTCTAAAGAGGTCACTCCCGGTGAAGAGATCTCAGCTCTTTCCTCATCGAATGAGGTGCTGGATATTCATGAATACCACTATGCAAAGAAAAAACTAGAGAAGCTGTCAAAAACAAAACCGAGTGGGTTGTAGCATTTGCTAGTTTCGCTAAAGAGGTCACTCCCGGTGAAGGGATCTCGGCTCTTTCCTCATTGAATGAGGTGTTGGATATTCATCAAGGAATACCACTATGCAAAGCAAAAACTAGAGCTGCCATTTTTGAAAATTTGATTCTACAACATCTTTTGGTTTCTTTCTTTTCATTAATCTCATTAATGAAGTCCCATCATTTAATGTTTCCTAAACATCACAGAAAAATGAAACGAAAATAGTACGTAAGCTTATGCCATCCGCATTCGCCACTAGGCCCCGTCATGCACCATTAGGTTACTTAACTACCGACAGAGCGGGGGCTGGACTAGCGCGGGTACAAAACATAAGCAACGTTTATTATATATGATATATAATATAACATTCGTCTCATACAGTTATATGATCAACATCACAGAACCAAGCAGCAGAAGCAACATATGAAATATTGGATATACTAGAATTTTCGTGTTTTAAATTTAGTTAGTAATGTAAAACACGGATTCTACAGTCGTGATGAATAGACAAACCCACATCCCATAGACCCCTATGAGAGTGGCAAGTAACCCTACCAATTCTAGAGTTAGGAGACCCGGTCTCAACTCCTTGAGATGGTCTCCCACTGGACTCTAGAACCCGGTTACTTGTGCTCCCCGCCTTGGGTCTATCCTAATATGGAAAAGTAAATAATATACAACAATGGTGACATCATCCTCAATCCGGAAGTACCCCAATAAAATAATATTACATACAGATTTTACATGAATGAAAATAAAAACTCTCATCTCACATAGAACCCCCTGACTATTCTTTCACGACGATCCAATAAATCATATCAACATCAATACATGATATCACATATCATCAAAGTTACCAAATATGAGTATCCCTAAAACTTGTTGATATATAGCAACGAGATTGGGATACCCCACATATTACACTTACGGTTGCAGAAAAGAAAACAGAAAACTACAATAATTAGAATCCGCAATATCCTTAGACATCATAAACCCGGAATATCTCATATTCCGGATTTCATGCCTAACTTATAAAACTTGCATTTTAGTCTCAAATTGAAAACTCTTTTTAATTTATTTTCGGGTTATTCAACAAGATTTCTGAATTAGTGATCGCGTACAATACGCAATTGCGACGGAGTTTTGATCCGAATCAAAACTTCATGCCAATCGATCAATTGAGACTAAAAGGCTAGGTTTACAATATACTAACTATTTTTCATAAAACTAATTTATCCGGATTCTAATAATTGTATCACACATCACAAAGCTTGTAAAGTAACCGCGACATTAGAATTCCGCACGCAATTAGCAAACTTTTCTAATTTTTCCAAGACATGAAAAATTCAGTGAGCTAAAGTTCCAAAACCGATCGTTTTAAGCCAATCCGAGAGTCGAAATGAACTCGAAACCCACCCGAATCTTCACGGAGGCGAAGATCCAAAAATTATCTATCAAATGGAGGGCCTGGGGGGGTACCCACCCCCAGGGGCCACCTCGAAGTGGCCCTTAGGGGAAGGCAGACCCGAGAGCACCCAGTTGGGGTGCTCTCGGGTCACCCACCCCCAAGGCCACCTTATGGTGGCCTTAGGGTGTGGGTCCGGCCTCTGGTCCCCCTTGTGGTGTCCCCAGGGTGCGCACGCTCCACCCCGCAGGTTCTCGGTTTAAACCGTGAGCCCGCGGGGTGTGCAAAAAACTCAAAACATCATTTTTAGAAACTGTTTTTATCGGCAATTTTTGCTCGACAAAAACAACGGATTTCTAACGTTGCTACAAACTATGATAGTCTACCTTAATGTTCTAGCTTGGCTCTGATACCATGAATGTCGACCCTATCACCACTATGAAATTTTAGTAGCATCAAATATGCCAAATTCAAATTTTTATTAGGTGCTAAGTTAGACTATACAAGATCTTTGCTAGAATATTAGGGTTTAGTAAAACTATGAGAAGCGAAAGATGGCTATACCCTCGTAGATCGAGTCCTTCACTTCACATGCTCTGTGTAGTAGTCCCGCGACTCTACTAGGCTCCACTTGAGGCTTTGGACAAGCTTGCTCCGATGACCTTCGTGCCGAAGATGATCCACACGAAGTCCCTCCAACTCAAGCTACTTCTACACTAAACTCTTTAGCATGGTAAACATGCTACAATCGATCGCTAGTCAAGTATAGGATGGTGAAGTAGGGGATGTTAAAGCTCACAAGTTTGTGTTGAAGTTTCATGATTCACATCACATATGAGGGTTGAAGCTTGAACAATGATATTGCGGAAGAAGAAGAAGCTAGAGAGTAACCATGGGAGCAATTCAAGAAAAATGGCTAAGTGTTCAAAATGAGCTCTAGAATGAATGGCAACCCTTGACCCCCACTCATTCAAGCATGGAATTTTGCAATATAAAATTGCAATCATACTTGAATAGTGAGTCAAGATGAATAAACAAATATAAATCCCAGGCTTGCAACCATGCTATCATTTTCCACCTCATTTATATTTTTCTCAAAAATAGAAATTCAAGCTATGCTTCATTATATATATATATATATATCATATATATATATTATGAAGAATAATTATTGAGCTAATGATATTAGTTAAGATATAATTATATCACATATAATATATATCACATTATTAAATCAACACTTGATTTAATAATCCGGTTATATCACATATGACCGACTAATATCATTTATCTGTATATCACATTATCAAATCAACACTTGATTTGACAATCTGGTTATATCACATATAACCGAACCGATAACAGATAACTGCCAGATTATAATACGGTATCACATACACATATTTAATCAGGCTTACACACATATCACATATGTGTCCTACTTCGTTTCGCTTGAACCAGAGAACTTTTGTGTGGGACTCTAAAGACTCGTAAATACGCCAACAGTAGGTGATGATCACTTCAGTCACCCACAAGCCGTCAGCGGTACTAGCTAGACGTAACGGCTACCCAGGTATTGAGCGATATGAAGATCAACAAGCAAGCTTGTTCATAGTCTCCATGAAGCCTATCAGTAACACTACTGTATAGTCCGGTCACTTCGTCTGATATGTCGCATATCATGTCTAGGGGTGGTAAACGTCAGACCCCAGTAACGTGATAAGTCATGCCGATATCTGGCCTATATCGGTTTGAGAAACTACTGATAACTCTTATCAGTAAATCTCGGCAGCAGCTCTGGCCAGGGACTTCCAGTTATAACCAATCGAGCATAGCGCAACATAAACCCCCAATACCGAGAGAGACGAAACCCCTCCTATCGCTTATTTCCTCCATGTGACTCAGGACTGTACCTAAAATCCACCTGTTTGCATGACTCTTTTGAGCCGTGGTATGGAGGAAATCAAAGCACAGAGGGAGACACATAAGACTCTATGATGATCTCGGGTGTACAGACTAACCTGTACCAGTGTCACCAGAGGACTGCTATCTGACGATAGGTATACTACCACATAGGAGTCCTTGGCGAGTCCTGTTCGGTGTACCCATTCTCTAATGAGCACCTGTGTACAATCATTGATGTCACACAACAATGGTTGTGCGATCAGCCATCGCCCTCTAAGGGATAGGAAACGTACACACTAGTCTACTCTGGAATATCGATGCCCTAGTCTCGATATTCCCTCGACTAGGAACTGATTAAAGGATGTACTTTTGGACCACCCTGGCCCCACTAGTATGATCTCATCATAATCCTGGTAGTCAAGTACATATCCTAAGGGCTTTATCAATATGTAAGAGACAGACAATATAAATACCAGTCTACATGTTAAGATAAAGATAACCTGATAGCATACTATCATGTCGAGCAAGAATGTTCTCAATATATATGTCCAGGAATCCACTATTTCATCAATAATGGCCTCTAGGGCATACATATTCCTAATAGCTTTTAGCGCACAATTCTCTAAAAAAACAACAAAGGTCATTGATTACTAGACCAACCGATTCGGGAAGGGAAGTCTTGAGAGCTAATGGGAGAAGGTGCTCTATAATAACATGGTAATCATGACATTTCAGCCCATCGATCTTACCTTTCATAAATTTTATGTTCTTACTAAATGATCCTGAGTGTGGGAACTTTCAAATTATGCAATACTTGCAGGAACCTTTTCTTCTCCGGTTGTGACATATGATATGCGGTATTAGGAAGTACAAACTTGCCTGATTTACCCGCTATCGGTTTAGGATGCAATTCATCTCTAATTTCCCAGTCCTGAAGATCCATCCGAGTACGGAGCTTGTCTTTCGATTTTCTGTCTTTACAAAAAAGCAAATTGAGTACGTGCTCAGATACTCTCTTCTTTTTGTTCATGACGTCCAGACAATGACGCACTAAGTTTTTTGACCAGTACGGAAGCTCGTTGAAAATGCTTAATTTGTTCTAGTAGGATGGTTTGACCTATTTTGCCGGATCTATCCCGAAGGTCACATTATTGTAGCCATCCCACTGAGCAATCATGTCCTCTTCTGACAATGAGGCTGGAGGCCCAAGAAGCTCCTGATGACTATTAAAATGAGCAGAGTCTAACCTGTAAGGATGATCTAGTGGCAGGAAACGCCAATGAACGCAATAACAAACCTTCCTACTAAAATTCAACCATTTCGATATTGTATATTAATGGCAATAAGGGCATGCTTTGTGACCATGTACGGACTAACCTGATAGCATCCCATATGCAGGAAAGTCATTAATTGTCCATATTAAAGCTGCACGCATTATGAAAGTTGTATCTGTGTTTGCATCGTAAGTATCTACACCATCAATGAATAAAGATTTTAACTCATCGATCAGAGATCGGAGATAGACGTCGACATTGTTTCCCGGTGAGTTTGGTTCATTAATAAGAAGAGGCATCATAAATTAGGATTGATCCATAGCTAACCAAGGCTATAGATTATAAGTTATCATTACAACGGGTCATATGCTGTGGTTTCCAGCCTATAGTTGAATGGACAGAAGCCATCACTAGCGAGTTCGAGCCTGACATTGCGAGTATTACTGCTGAATATTTCGTGTCTCATATTGAAATCCTTCCATGCCGGTGAATCTCTTAGATGGCTTATTTTTCTATCTTCGCTTGGAGTAGCACGGTGATGCCAAATCATTGTCTCGGCTGTTTTCTTGCACCCGAATAGCCTCTGCAGCCTCTGTGTTATGGGATAGTATCGTGCTGTCTTGACAGGTATATCGGTATTCTTATCAGATTCTTTCGGTTTATACCTGGCCTCTCTGCATGTTGGACACTCTTTCAAATCCGAATTCTCTTTCCGGTACAACACGAAATTCTTAGAACATGCATGAATGTTCTTACACTTCAGACCCAAATCAGATATCATCTTCTGGGCTTCGTACCAGCTGTTGGGCACATTATTTCCCGTGGGCATAGAATCTTTCAGGAACTTCAGAAGTATCGTGAATGACTTGTTGCTCCATCCAGTTAGACACTTAATTTAGAAAAATTGGACGAACCATGATAGGGTGGAATACTTTGCATTCTCATAAATTGCTCTTCTAGCATCATTCATGAACTTTTCATACTTATCCGCATGCGGTCCTTGACCGGAAGGAATGTCATTTTCGGTAGGAATACTATCACCTAGGGCAGACTCTACCATATCTTCCATTTCTTCTTCTGAAAAGAAGTTATCCTATTCTTCTTCTGCCGCATTACCGACTTTTTCTTGTCCTTCCCTATGATATAGCCAAGTTGTATAAATTCTAGTAAAACTATGTTTAATGATGTGAAACTCTACGATTTCTACCTTTTGCCAGAACTTATTCCCACATCTATCGCACGGGCAGATAAACTTCTCTAACACGATCTTATTATGTGCGCGTGCAAATTCAATGAAAGCAACAACTTCTGCGACAAATTTAGATTGCATGTGTTGATGCCAATCCACGTACATCCAGTCCTTAATTCTGATGTACTTATGAGCCATATTATACTGTATAACATATAAACTGTAGATATGGTGACTATATTGAGAAATCTAAGAACTAGATGGTTACCGACAAAAGAAAATCCGTAGAAGCAGGTTTGTCGTTGAAAAGAATAAATTATCGATAAATAAAGTTAGATTTGAAAATACCCAAGTATGAGTTGTATTCCGTGTTTGTGTGTTTCAATTTATGATTTCGTTTAAGTGTAGGGTTGTTAGTATGTATGTGCTTTGTGTGTGCGTTTTTTGTGCATTCGTGTTGTATGTGTGTGTTTCGGCTATCGGGGGTAAGGTTTCTATCCCATTAAAAATGTATAGAGCAGTCACCCATTCACTTGTGCTTTTATCCGTTTCGAGTAAATTTTGGCAGTACCTCCCTGCTGTTCTCAAAGTACATTGTAATAGAATAGATAATCATTTCAATACTGTGAAACAATGTTGAAATGAACATCTAATCTATCTTTGTACACGGAGAACTAGCGGAAATGTATCGACGAAATAACTCAAAACGAATGTAAACACAAGTGAATGCAGGTGTTTGCTTTATACATTCCTAACTTGTCCACACTGGACAAATCTCTCAGTTATTATACGATTGAATCTTCTCGTTATATAGACTACACGACGGTTGCTAGCACCGAACTATACCGTCCGATATTTAACATGTTTCGTATAGTTCTAGGTCACGACGAAGATCAAACGTATGTTAACCGATAGATAAGGACTAAGTCGCGCTTTGATTTTCACATATGAGCATCGATGAGAATATGAAAGTTTCATATTATCATTTAGTATCACATATTGATTTTAACTTAAACATTTAACTTGAATAGCTTTTATGTTTACGTTTCGTTTTTAAGGGTATGAAGTTTTTAGTTTAGGATAAAGTTTTCTTACGTTTACGGTAAAATTTTACGTTTACGTTATCATCGATTATCCTACTGAAAGAACTAGTACACCCTAAATCTTAACCCTAATTAACCCTAATCACTATCCTAACTCAAATTATCCTTAATTAACCAAAAATTAAGCCAATTAAACCAAATTAACCCTAATCAGCACCCTAACCCAAATTAACCCTAATTTACCTAATTAACCCAAATTAACCCTAACCCTAATCATTATCTAAACCCAAATTAACCCTATTTTACCTAATTAATCCAAATTAAACCTAATCATCATCCAAACCCTAACCTAAATTAACCTAGCCCAAACCAAAATTAATCCTAATTAATCTAATTAACTCTAACCCTAACCATCACCAACTCTATTTTACCTAATTAACCCAAATTAATCCTAACCTTAACCCTAATCATCACCCAAACTCTAACCCTATTTTACCTAATTAACCCTAACCCTAACCCTAATCATCATCCAAAGTCTAACCCTAACCCAAATTAACCCCCAATTAACCCGGCCCTATAACCCTAACCCTATTTTACCTAATTAACCCTAACCCTAATCATCACCCAAAACCTAACCCTAATCCAAATTAACCCCCAATTATCTCGGCCTTGTAACCCTAACCCTAAAATCAACAACAATAACACCAATTTAAAACAAGAAATTATAAATTAAAATCAAAATTAACCCACCTCTGCCGACGAGTAAAGTTCCTCGAAGAGGTAGAGAGCAAGGCTTCGACGAGATGGAGGAGGCCGGGAAGATAGAGCTCAAAGTGGTGGAGGCGGCGACGATGACGATTGGCGGCGACGAGAAACTCCATGACGAGCTCGATCGACAGCGATGAAGGAGGAAGTCGGCGACGAGAGTGCAGCGGCGACGATGGGCGAGGACGGGCGACGATGGCTGTTGTCACGACCCGAAATGGCAGGTGACTGGAACTTGAATCATGTGAAGTCTATAGGATCCCACCTAATTCAAGTAAGCTAAAAGCGCAGAAATCTAAACCATTTAAAGAAATAGAGTGAAGGGAAAACTTGTTTTAAAACAAGCGGTTTTAACAAAACAAGTGGCATTAAATATTTTAAAAGCAACATCATATTTTCCTGAAAATTTCGGTAGAGTCTCCTTTGTAAATACTGGCCCCCAAATGGGTACAACACATGAAATACATAATAATGAATAAAGGCATCCCTAAGCGGGAGCTAGCTCTTCTCCAAATGGCGAAAACCACCACACAAGCCATATAATATACAACGCCGAAGGGTGAGGATCAAAAACTCAGAAAGAAACCAATATCCTCAAGAAAACCGGATAAGAATCATAATAATACAAGCACGCGACTCTAAGATCGAAAGAATAACAACTGGTTTTCTAAGTCTACTAAATATATAAGTCTGGTTGATGGAGTTTACTAGATACAACAGAAATAAATAAAGTACGACGGTGGTCACGATGCGAGTGAACCCACCTACCAAAGCAATCACCCGAAAGGAAGCAGTATGCCAGCAAGCCGTAATGAAACCTGTATGGCCAAACCTGAAAGAAACTGTGGCACAACGGGGGTGAGTTGCTAACTCGTGAGTAGAAAACATCACCGAGAAGAAATCGCATGTATGACTCTCTTCTAGGTCATACAAATAAATACACAATACTACTACAAGTGTAATAGTATATCATAAGTGTGTTATCAAAGTACTCGTGTCTGTGCCAAGACTAATAATATATCGATGCGTGATATGTACTAATGCACCATCCAACGTGTGTCCAGCAATGACACATAAATCATGATAAAACCCGAGTGCCCAGCATCGGCACTCAAAACATCATGAAGTCCGTGTACAACAGTGACACATAATACTTAAATCTCGGGCTCCGCATAATCAGGATCGGCCCATGGGTTCCGCATAATCAGGATCGACCCAAACTACGAACGGTATCCTCCGGATATCCGTCGAGTTTCCATACTATAACCGGTCTATAGTGCTCCCCTGCTGGGCTTAACGCCATCATTTGCGATCTTCTTGCCCAGAGGTACCGCACCGGGTCCACCATGTACCCATAGACGGTGCATCCCCCTCCTCGAATTAGGTATATGATACCGCTTAAGAACCAAGAAAACACATGGTGGACGCCTCTCACATCATATCATGAGAAAACCACAAATTTCTATCTTTAGAAAAGAAAATGAGTTTATAAAATCCTTACGGTTTCTCTAAATCCAAAAATGTCATGGAAAATCCGATATCCAAAAATCTTAGAGTAAGTAAACAGTGAATTACCAGCATAAAGCCCCATAATATTGCATGACCATAATTATAAACATGCATGGGTATCTAAGTAAAGAATGTAATATCTAAACTAGCATAGTAATCATATATTGGAACTATCAGCTAGCGAGTTATATCAATGAAGTAATATTCTCTAAAGTGTACGTGACATGACAATTACCGATGATGATGTGTGTGAGCCGGCGAGCAAGTGTACGTAGAGCATACGCATCATCGGTAATGGTGCTGATGTCCTGACAACAGGGGTTCATAATAACTAAAGAAAACGCATATATAAGCATGCAATGCGATGAGAACAACATGAATGTACAGGAAAATATGTAGTAACCGCAACATTAAAGAATATACATATCCATATACGAGTCATACAGTTCTTTGTGTTTGAAATAGCACGAATCATTGTTTTAGAAAAAAATTGGGGCTACGGGGTCTTTGAGAAAAGATACGTTTTTTGAAAAATCCGTAGTATCCCTCGGCCTATCTTTAAAATAATCACGATTCGTTTGTTTTGAAAATAAGTATGAGTCGAGCCCAGTCTAAAGGGTAAAGAAAATTCACCTAAAATCCGAGTCGATATATCTAGTAGTCGGCGATCCCGCCTCAATAGCGTTACGTACAGTAAAAATACATAGTACGACATCCTCGAGTCAAGAGTGCGGATAAATCATCATATCTATATCTTGTACATTAAAATCCATCGTACGGTATCCCAAATTCGGGGTATGGGTCAAATATCACATATACCTCATTATCCATATAGTATCATTATCGATAAATCAAGAATTTGGGATACCGTTCTAAAACCTAGTACATTCCCATATCATCAAACATATATACTCGTGTGTATGAAAATACCTCGCCTAACGATCTGCTATAATATCATGTTGTATCATATCACGACCCAATCACATATCACAACTCATGGCATCATGCCCGATCATATCGGCTCATCTCCTAGTATCATATACTGGGCTGATCATCCTTGTATATGTATATGTGTATGTATACACACATACACACACACACTAACACATCTGTGTGTGTGTGTGTGTGTGTGTGTACATATAAACATATACACTCAAATCAAACCACGTGTGTGCATGTGTGTGCGTGTCAACCTCTACTCTAGGGTTTCGCGACTAAGAAACTAACTAAAATCACTTTCTTCCAATTTCACAAAATCCAACCCATGGTCTCCTAAGGTCTTTCTTGCTAAATATTCACGTCTAATAATAAACTATATATACAAATATATCATAACACATCATATCCTATGAAATTGCGGGGGTGCTATACACTATCCACCCGACTTTCCCCGTAGATATACATCTACTCACCTGGATGTCTTGGCTAATCTGCTCCGATTTCAGCTCTGTCCTTTCCGCGCCACATCCGACGCCCCTGCACCCGATCGTAGAACGTACACAAGTAAAAAGAGAATAAATATATTGTTGGATATAGTGCCCTCAGAGTCAATTATTGGAACACAGGCACGTGATTGCAATGATTGAGGGATGACCTATGCCGGTAGGACAATCTTACTAAAGATGATAGTATGCTATCTGGTTTATCTTTATCATCGTGTACAGTTTTAGGTGACCTTACAAGTCACTATTGCACGTTGATAGAGCCCTTAGGATTCTTGCTTGACTACCAGCAGTATGATGGCGATCATATACGTGGGAGCTGGGGTCTATAAGCACAACCTTAAAGTGGTCCCTAGTCGTGGGAGTTTCGAGACTGGGCATCGATACTCCATTAGTAGACTAGTGTATACAGTCGAGACCCCGACGAGGGGCGGTGGCCGGTCTCACAAGCCATTGGTGTCAGTTGGTTCACCTAAGATGTATACAGGTGCTCATTGGGTTATGAGTACACCGGACAGGACTCGCCGGGAACATGCTAGTTGGTATTATACCAGACGTTAGATAGCAGTTCCCTGGTGACATGTGTACAGGTTAGTTCATCGACCTGAGATCATCATTTGTCTCGTGTGAGTTCCCACTGTGCTTTGATTACTACCCTACCACGGCTCAAAGGAGTCGTGCAAACTGGTTTTAGTTGGGTACAGTCCCGAGCCATATGGAGGCAGTGAGCGGATCGGCAGGGGTTTCGTCTCTCCCGGTATTGGGGGTGAGATCGCGTTGTGTCTAGGAGAGCCATTACACGAAGTCCTTGGCCAAGGCAAGAGATTTATTGGTAGGTATTCCAGTAGTATCTCAGGGTGTTCTGGGCTACACTCCGACACGACTTGTACCGCTTTTGGGGGTCTGACTTTTACCAACCCCCTAGACCCGACATGCGATGCTCATAGATGAACGAACCAGACTGTACAAATATTGTCACTGACAGGCTCAGTAGGGTGTCAGGATGAGTTCGCTCATCGACCTCCCTTTTGGTCAATATCTGGTAGCCCGTTACGTACGGCTAGTACCAATGACGTGCTAGTGGTTAAATCCATAGCCAAAGTATTGACGAGTCTTTAGAGTCCCCCACAGACAGTTTCTCAAGTTTCGGGAGAAACATTGTAGAGGCCGTATGATATATGGCAGGGTTCGATCATATACGTGCAGTCGTGCACGGATCATGATCATACTAGTGGGCTTTGGTTTAAGCCGGATCCTAGTATTAGATTTGTTGGATTACTTTAGTCTCATCGCATTCGCATTCAGTCGGAATGCGGATGCAGGTATGTATATACAGATGAGGGGTATCCTTGTGATCCGTCACGAGTTTACTTTAGATGTTGCCGTATCTTTTTATTGTTGTAAACATTTGGGTTAATGTTTACAAATGGAAATAATAAGCTAGAAATCATTATTAGGAGCATTAATTATGACACATGCACAAGTGGTGACTCATGGTCTCTTTCTTTGTGCATGTGTCATATTTTGTGATTGATTTGTGGGTTGAAATGAGAGGGAGAGAGAGCAGGGCAGCCATATGTAAGGTTTTCTCTTGTATTTTTCCACTCTCACTCTCTCATTTTTATGATACAACACAAGAAAGAAAAGGCTCCTCTTCTTCTTCTTCCTCCTTCTTTCTTGAGCTCATTATCTCCATTAATGGCATCATCTTCATCCTCCATCCATACACTCTCATGTGTTGAGAATCAATGGATGCTTGAGAAAAAGTGATCACACACATTCTCTATTTCATGTTGGACACGTCGGCTAGCAAATTTCGTGTCCGAGTTGCTTCGGACGAAGCGGGAGCCCGTAAAATGACTCATTGATGTGGTGCCCTTCCGACGAGAAGACCGGAGATCGGAGATGCCGCGAGGAGCTTGGGTTGGTGGCCAAAGACCGGAGGATACGGATCGACCGGTATTGCTTTTCTAACCCTTCTCTAGTTTGCTAGTTATAGGTTAATGGTTCGATCTGGGATTAAAGTCTGCGATAGCGCCGATTTCAAGTTTAGAAAAGTTTTCGTTTCCGCATTTTGGCCTTGGACAGACGGCCGGGGCGCTACCGTAGACTTACATGGTATCAGAGCTACGCCATTAAGCTTTACTAGCTTGTTCTAACGTATTTAAAACATCGATCAAACAAAATTTCCGAAACCGCAATTTCAAAAATGAAGTTTCTGTCGAATTTTTTTTGTGGTCGAAAAATTATTTTGAGTGTTGCAGAAAAATAGGCATGCTTTTTTAAGAAATCTGTAAAAATTTGGTAGCATGATGCTATAGTAACGCCGCGGAACCGTGGCCATACCCATGTTTTGGCCACAGTTCCGCCGCCATTTTGTGGCCTCTCTGCACCAAATTTTCTACAGTGGTTTTTAACTTGAATTGGAGTTTCTGGAATTTTTATTTTTGGCCCAGATTATTTTGAGTGCTGCAGTTGTACTTGGGGCCCACTTCGGGAAATTTTGTCAATCGAAAATTTTAAATATATTAGTTTATAGTACTTACACTATATCTGCGATCGTGAATGTCATTTGATCGGTAAATCTTGTCTAATTGCTATAGCCCTTTTAGATGGATTTGCGAACGTGACATTCACGTTGGTGTTCTGTGTTGTGCTTTGATGTTACGGATTTGTTGTGGTGGATAGCCTGGTGCAATGGTAGTACAGTTTGGTTGTATTTGTACATTTGATATTGCGGGGTGAGCGTCCGACTTGTGGACTGCCATCACTGCCTATTTGTATATTATTCTTTTGGGGCACGACCAGGCTGAGGTCGATGTACCCGTTGTATATATTTTACTTTCTGTACTAGGATTACCCCACGGTGGGGTGCATGGAAAGCCGGGTTCTAGAGGGCAACGGGCCCGCATCTCATGGCTTTGAGACGGAAGGGGATTCACTCTAGAATTTGCGGGCTATTCGCCGTACTCGTAGGGGGTATAGGTTGACCCAAGGAGGGGTGCCCAAGTTACCGGATTCCGTGAAGTGCTGGGTGGTCCATTCACTTTGTTGAAGGGGGCTGCCTCGCTTCAGGTTTTGGCGGGTAACTTTCCGCGCCCGTAGGGGTCTAGGATTTCATTGCACAGGCTATCCACACGACCAGGGGAACGTCGGGTTTCAGTAGCGGCTCTATGAAACCCGGGGATCCCAGATTATCTGTATTATTATGTGATGCTTATTACTCTCTGTGATGTTGCATTTTATCACACCATCAGCGAATATTATATATTGATATATATACTAGTAGATATTGTATATGTTTTACACCCGCGCTAGTCCAGTCTCCGCTCTGTCGTTAGTTAAGTAACCTAACGGGTGATGACGGGACCCAGTGGCGAATGCGGATGGCATATACGTACATCTTATTTTCGTTCTTTTGTGGTGTGATTAATTGATGGGACTGCATTGATTCGGATCAATGTAAGCCAAACAAACCTATTATGATGTTGATGGAACATTTTTCAAAAAAGCTGTTATTGCAAGGACGTTCTCTTTTGTTTTGCACAGTGGTATTCGGTTATGAATATCCGGCACCTCAGTCGACGAGGCAAGGGACGAGATCCCTTCACCGGGAGTGACCCCTTGGACAGAAGTTTGTGTCAGGGTAATAATTTCACTATAGCCGATTGCCTTTTTGCTTTGCATCGTGGTATTCAGTTGGAATATCCTGCATCTCATTTTACGGGGTAAGAGCTGAGATCCCTTCACCGGGAGTGACCTCTTTAGCAAAGGTTTTCGCCACTATATTTTTATAAAAAGCTATCCGGTTCCTTCAACGATATCAAGTTCATTACGTTAAAGGTTTTTTGCCAAAAACCATTCGTAGCCCTCCGTCATTTCAGACGGGTAGCACTTAGTATTCATGCTATGTTTGTTGGCCTTAGTCAAGGCATAGTATATGGTAGCTATTTGTTACTTTTCTGTTGCATAGATAGATGCGTTGGTTTGGGATAGTCATACAGCCTTATTGGCCCTTGTCAAGGGCTTGTACGGGTGGGTTCAAATTAACCTAGACAATGACGGGTAGAACTTGACATGTGACTTATGATTTGTTGGCCTTAGTCAAGGTCATAAGAGCATGGGGTAAAAATCACATCGGGAGTTTCTAAAGAAACTGAAACTTTCCAGATATGCGCATACCTTCTGGAGTGTGATAACGTGAGTAGATTCCATCACGTTATAATGCGATGATAGTTGGATACCGATTCCCACTGATGAGTTGGTTTACTCCTCGGGTGATCCCGACTAATTCTTCTTTCAGGTTTGGAGGAGAATTTGACGATACAGTGGGAGATTTCCTGATTAGATAAATTGATAACCATTCTGATCTAGGTTAGAGTGCACACAGAGTGTTTCTTTTCTCTCTCTCTTTGGCAGCAACCATGACCCGACCCTTGACTATAACTTAGTGACCAAGTTAACCGAACTTTCTTAAAACACTGGCTTTTGGATTGTCTGAGTTGCATACTTCATTGCCACTCCTACTTTTACCCTTTTCTCCAGAACACCCCGTATTACTACGAACATCCACTTTCATTGGATAAAACCATCGTATGGTTATATATGAAATCGAAGGAACTTGCTCCAGATTCGAGGATGGTTTCCGGTTCTGGAGAAAATGAATAGGACAATTCAGTTGTCTTTTCCTTTTACCTTCTCTCAGGTTGCGAGTGCTCCTTGGATTAGGACGGTACACCTATTATGCTAGTTGGATAGTCTTCTTCCAAACCATAGGCAGGTGCCGAACGGTGGGGAATGAAGAAAACCAATTAGCCTAACGAAGGTGTGTAGAAGGTATTAAGTAAAGACAAATAAAGGGATTAGTAAGAGGGCAAAGTAAATTGCGACTGCTATTCACGACCAAACCAAGTATTTCATCGCCACTCTTACTTCACCTTTGTATTTCTCCAGGACACTCCGTATCACCACGAAGATCCACAGTTATTTGGATACTCCATCGTATGGTTATATACGAACTCGAAGGAACTTGTTCCAGTTCGGGGATGGATTCTGATTCAGGAGAAATAGGATTAAGGTATTATTCAGTTTTCTTTTATCTTTACCTTCTCTCGGGTTGCGAGTGCTCCTAGGATTAGGAGAGTACACCCATTATGCTTATTGGATAGTCTTCTTCCAAACCATAGGCTGGTGTTGAACGGTAGGGAAGGAAGAAAACCATTTGGCCTAAAGGGGTGTACAGAAGGTAATGACTAAAGACATATAAAGAGATTTGGAGAGATGGCAAAGAAATATACGGTTACAGTTGTGAATCTGATAATAGAAGAGGCATTACTAAGAATACCCGGATACCCCTTCGAAACATTTACATGTTTCAGTTTCACTATGTATTGTTAAAAGAAAACCGATTTCCCAATTAGTCCTTGCTCCAGGGTATGTATTTACCAGGTTTGATTCTCACATCTGTATGGTGTTACAGATGATGAGTGGGAGTAAGTTATTGGGAATTGGGTGATCATCCTCATTATATCGGGATCCGTTGTAATTGGTGATATTCGAGGAAATCGCCTGGGTTGTTTGCCAGACGGCAAATATTTGGTTTTGAATATCCGTTGTTATGCACCAATTTCAAATTGATATATCTGTACGTTTATTTTTATAAAGTGAGATATAACTTTTTGAAATTATGTCTATGACATTTACCTATATCAGTGGATGGTTAGGTAAGGAGCATTAAACAGCGGTGTAATTCTTCTTAACCATAAGTACAATTTTCAACCTACGACACACATTGAATGGGTTATTAGATTCAGGGGACTTATACAGAGTATTGTATGTTGTCTAATGTCCATGAGGACAGAGGGGTTGGTACTCGTACTATATTCTGTTTACTTATGACTTCTCTAGTTCTTAGACATGTGTTTCGTAGAAATGCAAGGTCTAAGTTTTGAGAAGTTATAGGTATAAGAGTAACGTAGAGAACCACGTGTTGCAAGTATCAGGATTCTTCAAGGTAATCGAAGATGTAGATACTTGTATATGGTATTCAGTTGATAGTAATGATTATGAGAACTTGCTTCTCTTTCAGGTTACTCATATCTGGATGTATTCCTAAGTTGAGTAATGCTGATCGGCCTCTCTCCATTTAGTTGACATGCATTGGAGACAGCTGCATGATTTGAATCTGGTTCCAATTAAACCAGTGCCTCTGTTTCTATATTGGATATAAAGTAGTTCATATCATAACAATGCTAAGGTACAGGGAGTTGTCCGGCTTATGCTTCAAACCAGACTCTGGATAACTCAAGGCACGTTTCTGTAATAGCTGTTTGTGGGTTGACCCGGGCTATGACGAGGGTTGACATTCTACCATCTGGAAGATCAATATATTGTTCTTGACTCGCCACAGTTTTAGTAAAATGGATTTTTTCAGAAAACAGTAGTGGGAGTATGGTAGAACTGGAAGTGAAACGATTACTGAAAATTTAATAGGACCTAAAGATTCAATCTGGATTGACGTTCCATTGGCCACTCCGCAGATATGGTGGGTAACCTCAGGCACCCGAGAGGTGCTCCGGTAGCCTCAAGGACGGTGACAGGGAGGTTCTTGTTTACGCAGACTTGCCATTACCGTTGTTCCAGACTGTGAGACCCGGCAGGAGGATGAGTATAGCGTCGTTCTAAACTAGCTTTAGAAGTGTACGTGTATATGACTCTACCAGAGGGTTGTCGTAGTCAGTGGGAGCAGCGGAAGCACAGTGGACAAGTAGCTTATGTCTATTTATAGACTAAAGCAGATATAGCGGAGATAGATCATCTATTTCTGATGTGATAGTCATAGGTTTGCTTTCATCAGAATAGGGGATGGATCTGTTAAGAAAGTAGTAGGGTGTGATGTCCTGGTATTTGGATGACATACACAGAGTAGGAAGTGAAATTCCTATACTATGATCGGTTATACTTTGGTTGTCACACAGTGGTTTCTCCACATAGGACTTGGATATTATATCAGATATTCTGGTTACTAGATCTATAGTTTTAGATCTGGATTTGAGTAGTATCCCAATCTGGTTACTTAGACAGCATTCTACAGGTGTTTTAGAATGGACGACTTCTGGCACGGTAGTGTACCTGTAGGTGATGGAGTCACCCTCTCTAAAGGTGTTTTACAGACTAAAGGGGAGAGGGACGTGCATGATTGGTGATTGAATGTTTTCCGGTGTGTATGTAGAAAATATATAGAAATCACAACCAAAAATATTTTGACCGCAATCAGTAACGGTGTCGATTGTAGCGAGTTAGCGAGTGCGGATAGTCTACAGGGAAAGTGTAATCCGTTCGTAATTCGAATTAGATGAATTGAAAATTAAAGAAAAGAGAAAACAATTAAATTCAATTCAAGATTTGTAAAATGAAGTTCAAGAATTATCTAGATCTAAATCTAAAATCAAGAACAACATTAAAAATTCAAGAATCAAGAAGTGATGATATCCAATCCAAGAATCAAGAATCGAAGTGAGGCTCGTAGGAATTGATCGAATCTATAGACGTGATGAAATTTATTGATTACGTGTTCTTATCCATTAATGATTTGATACTAGATCGATGACGATTAATCGAGGTTTAAGGACCTTTTAAGGAAACTAGGGTTTCTTCATCTCATCCTTTATCATTTCGATGAATCTCATTCAATTTCTAGCCTAGAGTAAATTCAAGAATCGATCGTAGATCACTAATTAAGAGCGAACACAATCAAGAACGTATCGCTCGAAACTAAGTTGCCGATTCTTCAATTTACACGAGTTTACAAAACTTATAGGAATTAAAAATCGTTTCAAGATTTGTCACATCATCATTTATTGATTCTCTCGACTCCTTCACGAGCGGAGTTTTACTCAAACATCACAACACGAAATACAATCACAAATTGAGATTGAATCATGATGCAAGAATGTAAAGAAAGCAAGATATAGAAATTTCACCTTTATTTATCAACAATTTCGTTACAATTCTCTCAAGATCTACAGGAGGAAAGAACTCGATCGTCGATTTCGGCTTTGCTCGTCTCCTTGAGTCGCGGATCTCCTTGGATCACTTGCTCCGATGAAGTCCGGCGTCGCTTTCTAAAGAATCGAAGGCTTCATGCTTGATTTGGTACTCGAAGTTCTTGATTTTGGCTTTGGATTTTGAATTGGGGATTTAGGGTTTACAAGTCGTGTCAGTCAACTTGTATTGGGGATGGATGTAATGAACAACCGAACAACCTCTAGATAGAAGCTTTAGGGTTCCTTTTATAGCTTTAGGATTGGGATTAGCTTCCTTTAGAAGCTAGGTTTAGTTTATCTTCCCTTGTAAGCTAGGTAGTTAGGTAGAAGCATCTAGAAGTAGTTAGTTAGGCTTTAGCTTCCTTCATAAACTTGGAGGTTAGGGAGAAACTTCTAGGTTTAATTTGTTAAGTGAGAAGCTTGCTTTGGAAGCTTGGAAGTTTAGCTTGAACAAGGAGTTTGCTGATCTGGCAGAAGACTCTAGAGATTTCTGGAAATTGCCATAGCTTGATGAGATGTAGGCCATGAGAGAAGAATACTGCAGCTGAAATGGGCTGACGTCACCGCTATGTAGCCGCGGATCCGCGGCCGTTCTGGTGCCTTGGTGCATCAATTTCTCTGTGGTGCTTTGTTTTGACTTTAGGTTTATCTTCTGATGTGTGGAATCTTTTAATTATCTTCAGTTCATTGCCAGATCTCAAGTCTTGGAGTTGGCGTATTTTTATCAGCACTTTTTCACAGATTTGGCTTTTCTCCTGGAATTTCCTGCACAGATTCTCGAAACAAGTGTTGCGCTATACAAAAATGATGTGATGCCATGATAAACACTCAATTTCCCTCAAAATGTCAGTTTTAAGGTATAACACAAGCAATTCGGTATTTTACGGGTGTTTTGCTAATATGTGCAATATTAATACCGAACACCTCTAGATGAGTGCAAATGGTAGCGAAATTGTCGTGTTAAAAATGCAATATTTTCGACTGATCAAATTCCCCCAAACTTATTTTTGGTCGTCTCGAGCGAACTGTTTTATTAAAAAGAGAAGGAGAAAATAAGGAAAGAGAAAAACTAACTAGCACACTTTCGTAAGCAACACGATTGCACTAAGCACATGCAACAAGCCTTTAAAGCTCTAGATGTCCCTAGTAGGAGGGTGTTGTCTCCTGAGGGTTTTCAGCGGATTGCACCCACAAAATCCAATAATAAAATGAAGACCATGAATATTACATTTAAAGATAAGAATTGTAAAAGAAAAGATTTGAAAATTAGGG
Organism: Agapanthus africanus; assembly: GCA_030015575.1. Lineage (NCBI taxonomy): Eukaryota > Viridiplantae > Streptophyta > Magnoliopsida > Asparagales > Amaryllidaceae > Agapanthus > Agapanthus africanus. The sequence goes on from JASDDO010000031.1 coordinate 79,088,645, forward strand.
TTTCCAACTATGCTAGCTTTTCGGTTGTCATGAGCCCTATCTTAATAGTCATGAAAAGATATCAGAAATCACATCATCCTTCAATAAAACATCGTCTTTATTCTTCATTCCTATCTTTCTTCCAAACATCGATCATATAACCCTACGTGTGTGTAAAGAACATCCTTACACCCGGAGAATTCAATTCAAGCTATCATACTCTTGTCCATCTGCCTCAGTACTTTTTAATTAATGAATATTTAGATGAATTTGCTCACACACTTTCATGCGACCGTTAATACTTCTTGAGATACTAACCGACCGATTACTCATGTGCTTGCTCATTAGGTGTATTTTCCTCGTCTTGCACCACCTAAGGCTTAGCAGTGACTCCCAGACCAGTTGGTCTAAGACACTAGGTGAAGAGGCACCCTCGCTATATTTTTTTATTGCTGCCTTGACGATAACAAAACCAGTGTTCATTTTATTCACCATTTTATATTTTATTCATTTTTTATTTCCTTCATACATCGGCTTTTAGACAAGAGCATTTCAAGGTATCCTCTACTATCCCGAGCTTCAAGATGTGTGTAAGTGCGTATAGTAGGATATCAACGTTCAAAATATTTGGCTTCCAGAATAGGAACTATTTTTCAGACTTATTTTTATCCTCAGATTAGTGACTTCCTTCATCTTACTAACCCTTGGGACAATGGCTCATAACTACATATTACTAGTTTGTATAAGAAAACTTCTAATTTTCTTGGTTTTCTTAAATTTTTCTAATCTTTTGGATGTAATTTTTCACTATCTAATATTTTATTATCTTATTTATGTACAGAAATATTATTTTATTTTTTTGAAATTTTTTAAATTTTTATAGGTTTTAAAAATGTTTTGTGCTTATGCAAGGTAATATGCAAATGATGTGAAAATAAGCACAAACCTCCCCCAAACTTGTTTTCAACAGTGTCCTCACTGTTGCCATCTGCTAAATCTTAAAAACCTGTAAACCTGGGAGGAAATTTATTAATGGGGGCAAAATATTTAAGTGAAAATCCTCCCCCAAACTTATTCTTTGGCTCATCATTTTGTGTAAAATTTTTTTTTTCAGGAGCCAGATTACATCCCCCCAAATTTTAGTTGAACCATGTTAAGCTTTGAAAATCACAAGAGTGGGTTAAAGTTATTGGTCGATGCCAAGCTTTGCAAAGACCGAAGGTCAGCACCAACCATTCGAAAAGTTTATCAATGTAGTGCTCTGGTTGGTGGAAGAAGAAGTGGGGAAAATGTACGTGGTAGAATAGAATGTGTGTGCGTCTCATTTTGGAGAGACGATGCAGTGAATGTGATGGATTACTCACATTCTTTTTACAGTTCAGAAGAAGGGGTGGAGGTTCAATTTCAATGTTTGGGAGATGATTCATCTCAACACCTGTGTCATTCAAAAATGCGAGTTCTTCAGCGAAAATTTTCTCAAAAGTCTCATCAATACCCCAAAGAATAATGTCATCACAAAGCGCGGGGTGATCTTCAGACTCCAAAAATGGTTCATAATCAGTATTAGTTGTTGACCCGGACAACTCGGTGGAAGAGTCCGTATGTGTATGATACATAGTTGGGTCAAACAACAACATATGAAAAGAGTCTAGATCAGTATCATGAGGATCATCAAATTCGCTGTTGTCGACATCCATTAATTCGACAGAACAGACCTGAGCAGTAGGTTCGGAGGGTACACTTCCCAACTTGTAGATGTTTAGCTCAATTGACCTATTCCCGAAGGATAGGGTCATAGAGCCATTACGACAGTTGATTATAGTGTTGGAAGTGGCCAAAAAGGGGCGACCTAAAATCACCGGAATTTGATTCCGTGGGTTCGCTACAGGCTGTGTATCAATTACAATAAAGTCCACAGGGAATACAAATTCCCCGATTTTTATTAACACATCCTCCAGTTCACCCCTAGGTTTGGTGCTTGATCGGTCAGCCATCTGGAGAGTTATGCTCGAGGGCTTTAACACTCCGATCCCTAACTGCTCGTAAACCGAGAAGGGAAGCAGGTTAACACTTGCGCCAAGGTCAAGTAGAGCACGGTTGATGTGTTTTTCCCCGATAGAAATGGAAATCGTAGGATAGCCAGGATCCTTACGTTTCCTCGGTAATTGCTAGGGAAAGGCTGTGTCTATGGTTTTTGCCATAAAATCTTCTTGGGTACTTGAGTCTTCCTCTTTCTAGTGCACAAGTCCTTAAGAGTTTTCGCATAAGCGGGGACTTGTTGTATAGCATCTAGAAGAGGGATGTTGATGTTAACCTGTTTAAACATTTCAGTGATCTTCTCTATTTGTGGACTCAGTGTGTTTTCCCTTAACTGATTCGGGTAAGGAGCTTGAGCAATAAGGTCGGGGTCCAACACTGGAGAAGATCGTGTGGGTGGAAATGATCTAAGAATAGGAGTGGGGATCGTTTTCGGTGGACTAGAAGAGATGGGCTGAGGTGTCGAGCCTTCTGGAAAACGGAGAATAGGCTCAGAAGAAGGTGGTGGGGTAGAAGAACTGGGGTTAGAATTAGAAGTAGAAGTGGAAGGAAAGGTCTTAGCCAGGGTATCATTGATAGATTTTTCAGTGTCATCAATCTCTTTCCCAACGTGATTGTCAAGCACTCTTCCAGATCTCAACGTGATTGCATTCACATGATGTGAATAGCCAGGATTGGGTAAAGGTTGAGCTGGACGTTTCCCTTTCTCTCTTGCACTCATTTCGGCTTTTAATTGTGCAATTTGTTCTTCCATCGATTTAATATTCTCATTTTGAGAGACAATGATCTTCATCACATTATCGAAGGAAGATTGCATTTTTGCCGTCCCTTGGATGGATTGTTTTATAAAAGTATCCAAGTTTTGTGCTAGTGCAGATGTATTATCTGTACCGGTCAATTGCAAAGAGTTTTCATGTGGTGCAAAAGTGTTGGCCGGATTTTGGAAGTTTTGTGACTGGTAGGGGTGCTGACTCAATTGAAGTGGTTGCAGTTGTGGTGGAGGGACCCTTTGGAAATTGTTTTGGGTTAGAATCGTGTTTTGAGATTGTGATTGGTTCCAAGCAAAGTTAGGGTGATTTCTTCAATCCTGATTATAAGTGGAAGAAAATTGATCGTTCCTAGGTCTTTGAAAAGCAGCATTGGTATGCTCATGACCTTGAAACGGAGAATTCATTGGACATTCTTCCGTCAAATGAGAAGGATCAGAAAAACATCCACATACAGTTTTGGAGAGTGACATTTGATTTAGGGCGGCGGTTAAAAATTTATTTTCCATAGTCTCGAGTTTCTTTTGCATAGCTGAAATGTCAGCTCTAACTCCTATGGAAACTTCCGATTGGTTATTGCCACCCCTAGACGATTGACTCACACCCTCCCACTGTAAAGATTTTTCAGCGAAATCTTCTAGGAATTTCCAGGCTTCCCCATCATCTTTGGTCATGAAGTTGCCTTGACACATTAATTCAAGGGTCTGTTTTGTGTTAGGATTAATGCCCTCATATATGATTCTGCACAGATCCCATCTAGGGATTCCGTGATGTGGACATTGAACTAACGGATCCTTAAAACGTTCAAGACACTTCGAGAATATTTCATTTGGAAGCTGGGTGAATTGATTTATTTCGCTACGGACTCGAGCTGTTTTATGATTGGGGTAGAATTTCTTTAGGAATGCTTTTACGAATTCTTCCCCGTTTGAAATGGAATGTGCGGTAGTGTTATACAGCCACTTCTCGGTTATATTGCACAAGGTAAATGGGAGAAGACGAAGACGCATAGCATCCACAGAAAGTTGTGAAGTACCCATCATTGTGCATACATTTTCAAATTTGGTAATAAAGACATATGCGTCTTCAGTCTCGAGACCGTGATATTTGGGTAGAAGGTTGATGTATTGGGGTTTAATCTGAAAATTGTCCTCGTTGGCTGGTGGAATGGAGAGACAGGTCGAAAGAGGACCTCGTGTAGGATTGCACCTCTCTTGGAGAGAGGTGCGGGGTGGATTCTGCGCACCAGCGGACGGCGGCAGAGTAGTGGTAAAGAAGTTCGATGGAGAATCGTCCATCGAAATGGGTGTGGTGGTGGGTAAAGAAGAGGTAAACGTAGAAATACCGACTTTGGGGTCGATCAGGGAAACGCGGACTAAACGGGCACTAGAATCCTGTGTCCAGCCTATCTTGCACTAAAAGGGATTAGTACAAGTCGCGGCGTTGATATAATTAGGAGAAATGAATGTGATTGGTGTTTGTTTTGAAAAATATACGGATTTTTAAAAAAAAATGATGCAAATCACAACAAATGCAAGAAGCAACCCTAAGTCTAGTGGTCACCTAGGTCAAGGCTCTAGACCGCTTCTAACTGCCAAAAGAAAAGTCGCAGGATCAATCCTCCACTGCTTCTTTGTCCTTCCTGTGGCCAAGTAAGTGCCAGGTAAGTGGGAGGTTCTCCACTACGTAAGTAGTGGGCCTAATTAAGTTACCACTTGCCTTAGACACACTTGCCTTAGACACCACAAAAGAAACGCGGATAAGCAATGAATTACCCACGGCCTTCTTCTGTCCTAAGTGAGCGCGACGGTCCTTAGAGTCATCTCTAGATTTCTTTTAGTTAATGAGGGTAATGCGGATGCAAGTTTGTGATTTTTCGGGACTTAGAAAGGGTAATGAACTCCCCACCTAATCTGGATTTGGCCGTGCCCTTTAATTTCCGTATTAATATGCAAACAACCAAAAGTAAAAAACACACACAATTTTTATTTCTTTTTACGGCGCTGCGAATTTTTACAAAGAAACCTGCAGCAAATTGTGAATGGAGCAGATGAGAAAGAGATAAGAAAGTACTGGAGATACCAGAGACTTTTAGTGCACTGAAGCTACAGTGCCATCGCCCTTCCGCTGCAATAGGCTGCTAATGCCGCGGATCCGCTGCGGTTCTACAAGATCACTGCACAAAAATTTTACAGAAGGCCTCTGTTCACCTCCTGAGCTCTCTGGAATATTCATAAAAATTTTTCCCAAGCTCCATAGATTCCAGATTTCCTCGCAACAAATCACAACAAATTGTTTAGTGTTTGCGCGAATTTTGATCTCAAAATTATAATGGAATAAACTTTTCAACTCAAATTTCAAAAACGAACGAATTAGCACACTATCCCCAGCAACGACGCCATTGATTGAATGTTTTCAGGTGTGTATGTAGAAAATGTATAGAAATGACAACCAAAAATATTTTGACCGCAATCAATAACGGTGTCGATTGTAGCGCGTTAGCGAGTGCGGATCGTCCACAGGGAAAGTGTAATCCGTTCGTAATTCGAATTAGATGAATTGAAAATTAAAGAAAAGAGAAAACAATTCAATTCAATTCAAGATTTGTAAAATGAAGTTCAAGAATTATCTAGATCTAAATATAAAATCAAGAAAAACATTAAAAATTCAAGAATCAAGAAGTGATGATATCCAATCCAAGAATCAAGAATCGATGTGAGGCTCGTAGGAATCGATCGAATCCATAGACATGATGAAATCTATTGATTACGTGTTCTTATCCATTAATGATTTGATACCAGATCGATGACGATTAATCGAGGTTTAAGGATCCTTTAAAGAAACTAGGATTTCTTCATCTCATCCTTTATCCTTTCGATGAATCTCATTCAATTTCTAGCCTCGAGCAAATTCAAGAATCGATCGTGGATCACTAATTACGAGCGAACATAATCAAGAAAGTATCGCTCGAAACTAGGTTGTCGATTCTTCAATTTACACGAGTTTACAAAACTTATAGGAATTAAAAATCGTTTCATGATTTGTCACATCATCATCTATTGATTCTCTCGACTCCTTCACGAGTGGAGTTTTACTCAAACATCACAACACGAAATACAATCACAAATTGAGATCGAATCATGGTGCAAGAATGTAAAGAAAGCAAGATATAGAAATTTCACCTTTATTTATCAACAATTTCGTTACAGTTCTCTCAAGATCTACAAGAGGAAAGAACTCGATCGTCGATTTCGGCTTCGCTCATCTCCTTGAGTCGCGGATCTCCTTGGATCACTTGCTCCGATGAAGTCCGGTGTCGCTTTCTAAAGGATCGAATGCTTCATGCTTGATTTGGTACTCGAAGTTCTTGATTTTGGCTTTGGATTTTGAATTGGGGATTTAGGGTTTACAAGTCGTGTCAGTCAACTTGTATTGGGGATGGATGTAATGAACAACCGAACAACCTCTAGATAGAAGCTTTAGGGTTCCTTTTATAGCCTTAGGATTGGGATTAGCTTCCTTTAGAAGCTAGGTTTAGTTTAGCTTGCCTTGTAAGCTAGGTAGTTAGGTAGAAGCCTCTAGAAGTAGTTAGTTAGGCTTTAGCTTCCTTCATAAGCTTGGAGGTTAGGGAGAAACTTCTGGGTTTAGTTTGTTTAGTGAGAAGCTTGGAAGTTTAGCTTGAACAAGGAGTTTGCTGATCTGGCAGAAGACTCTGGAGATTTCTGGAAATTGCCATAGCTTGATGAGATGTAGGCCATGAGAGAAGAATACTGCAGCTGAAATGGGCTGACGTCACCGCTATGTGGCCGCGGATCCGCGGCGCAAGCCTGCTCCGGCCGTGGATCCGCGGCCGTTCTGGTGCCTTGGTGCATCAATTTCTCTGTGGTGCTTTGTTCTGACTTTAGGTGTATCTTCTGATGTGTGGAATCTTTTAATTATCATCAGTTCATTGCCAGATCTCAAGTCTTGAAGTTGGCGTATTTTTATCAGCACTTTTTCACAGATTTGGCTTTTCTCCTGGAATTTCCTGCACAGATTCTCGAAACAAGTGTTGCGCTTTACAAAGATGATGCGATGCCATGATAAACACTCAATTTCCCTCAAAATGTCAGTTTTAAGGTATAACACAAGTAATTCGGTATTTTACGGGTGTTTTGCTAATATATGCAATATTAATACCGAACACCTCTAGATGAGTGCAAATGGTAGGGAAATTGTCGTGTTAAAAATGCAATATTTTCGACTGATCAATTGGCAGATCACCTGCTTCGGCAATTGAGTCAATCATGATATGTCAAGTACCACACCAGACGTTGTTTTTTGCAGTAGGTGAAATAAGTTGATATTAATCCTATCCTGGAGAAACGTTCGGAAGCAGTTTTAGAACATAAATGGATGTTCTAGGGATATGATAACGATAGTCTCTTTCAGGAGACGGTTATCATTCCAGGCTTCCAAAGTGGCCTAGATGACAGAATGACTGTCAGAGTTGTGGTTTTCCCTCTGATAAGGGGCAGTGTTTTGGACAGGCGATTCAAGCGGATACTGAGGGAGGCATGGCGCGGGATACTGATTAAATTCAGTTGACGATACAGTCTAAGAAGTTTGGATTTGGAGTTCATTTATGAACTAGGTCCCATCAGACATCCAAACATATTCTAAGACAGGTATTGCTCATTTCGGGAGATGGTTTTCTCCGCGAACTTGAGATAAAGAGACACATAGAAAGAAATATTAGGGCGGATCCACTCAATGAGGCTATTCCTCGAACGCAATAGTTTCGCAAACAGGCTTTGTGAAACTGATTAGTAGAGGAGTTGGGTGTTCGGTATCACACGGACTGTGAGTATGCGACATCGAAATAATTAGCCTTGAGTGCAAGTGGGAGATTGTTGGATATAGTGCCCTCAGAGTCAATTATGGGATCACAGACACGTGATTGCAATGATTGAGGGAGGACCTATGCCGGTAGGACAGTCTTACTCAAGATGATAATATGCTATCTGGTTTATCTTTATCATCGTGTACAGCTTTAAGTGACCTTACAGGTCACTATTGCACGTTGATAGAGCCCTTAGGATTCTTGCTTGACTACCAGCAGTATGATGTCGATCATATACGTGGGAGCTAGGGTCTATAAGCACATCCTTAAAGTGGTCCTTAGTCGTGGGAGTTTCGAGACTGGGCATCGATACTCCATTAGTAGACTAGTGTATAAAGTCGAGACCCCGATGAGGGGCGGTGGCCGGTCTCACAAGCCATTGGTGTCAGTTGGTTCACTTAAGATGTATACAGGTGCTCATTGGGTTATAAGTACACCGGACAGGACTCGCCGGGAACATGCTAGTTGGTATTATACCAGACGTCAGATAGAAGTTCCCTGGTGACATGTGTACAAGTTAGTTCATCGACCTGAAATCGTCATTTGTCTTATGTGAGTTCCCACTGTGCTTTGATTACTACCCTACCACGGCTCAAAGGAGTCGTGCAAACATGTTTTAGTTGGGTACAGTCCCAAGCCATATGGAGGCAGTGAGCGGATCGGCAGGGGTTTCGTCTCTCCCGGTATTGGGGGTGAGATCGCGCCGTGTCTAGGAGAGACATTACACGAAGTCCTTAGCCAAGGCAGGATATTTACTGGTAGGTATTCCAGCAGTATCTCAGGGTGTTCTGGGCTACACTCCAACACGACTTGTACCAATTTTGGGGGTCTGACTTTTAACAACTCTCTAGGCCCGACATGCGATGCTCATAGACGAACGGACCGGACTGTACGGATATTGTCACTGACAGGCTCAGTAGGGTGTCAGATGAGTTCCTTCATCGACCTCCCTTTTGGTCAATACCTGGTAGCCCGTTACGTACGGCTAGTACCAATGACGTGCTAGCGGTTAAATCCACAGCCAAAGTATTGATGAGTCTTTAGAGTTCCCCACAGACAGTTTCTCAAGTTTCGGGAGAAACGTTGTAGAGGCCGTAAGATATATAGCAGGGTTCGATCATATACGTGCAGTCGTGCACGGATCATGATCGAACGGATCATACTAATGGGCTTTGGTTTAAGCCGGATCCTAATATTAGATTTGTTGGATTACTTTAGTCTCATCATATTCGCATTCAGTCGGAATGCGGATGCAGGTATTGTGTGTCTACGGTAGCGCCCCGGCCGTCTGTACGAGGCCAAAATGCGGAAAACAAAAACCTTTTCAAACTAGAAACCGACGCTATCGCGGATTATAACCCGGATCGGACCATTAACCTACTACTAGCTAACTGGAGAAAGAGTAGAGAGCTATACCGATTGATCCGTGTCCTTCGGTCTTTGGCCACCATCCCGATCTCCCCGCGGTATCTCCGGTCTCGATCTCCTCGTCGGAAAGGGCACCACATCACCGAGTCTTTTTACGGGCTCCCACCTCTGAACCGCGGAAACTCGGATACGAAGTTGGAACGCCGATGTGTCCAAGATTGCTGTAGACTAAGTGTAGAAACCTTTGTCTCAAGGGGTTAATGAAGTTTCCATTCGTAGTGAGGAGAAGAAGAAGTGAGCTCTTTGGAATGGCAAAAGGATTTTATGCAAGATCAAAATGAATCATATTTTTCCCACACCCAAAAAAAAATCCTCACTCCCAATCTATGTGGCTGGCCATCACAATAGAGGAGGGAGAAAAGGCAAATGAAAATGTATGATAACAAGAAATATATGTCACACCAATATCTCATTCTCATCCCATCACATAAAGCAAGTCATGATGAGAAAAAAAGAATCAAAAGATGCTAGAACCATCATGAGTCCTCCACCACAAAAAACACCCTCCATTTTGCTAATTTGCACATTTGCAAATAAGCCCCTCCCATCAATTTTCAGCCAAGAAGGAATAAAGGAAAAATGGCCGAAACGGAATCCAAACTGGCAACTTCAAAAAGGCGATCCCGTAATAAATTACAGGAAAACCCCGTGACTGTATATACATACCCGCATTTGTATTCCGACCGAATACAAATGCAATGAGACAAAATCTACACTGTATAATACTAGGATCCGACTTAAACTAAAGCCCGCTAGTATTATCCGTCCGATCATGATCCGTGCACTACCGCACGTATATGATCGAACCCTGCCATATATCCATACGGCCTCTATAGCGTTTCGCCCGAAACTTTAGAAACTGTCTGTGGGGGACTCTAAAGACTCGTCAATACTTTGGCTATGGATTTAACCATTAGCACGTCAGAGGTATTAGCCGTACGTAACGGGCTACCAGGTATTGACCAAAAGGGAGGTCGATGAGCAAACTCATCCTGACAACCTACTGAGTCTGTTAGTGACAATATCGGTACAGTCCGGTCCGTTCGTCTATGAGCATCACATGGCGGGCCTAGGGGGTTGGTAAAAGTCAGACCCCCAAAATCGGTACAAGTCGTGTCAGAGTGTAGCCCAGAACACCCTGAGATACTACTGGAATACCTACTAGTAAATCTCCTGCCTTGGCCAAGGACTTCGTGTAATGGCTCTCCTAGACACAGCGTGATCTCACCCCCAATACCGGGAGAGACGAACCCCTGCCGATCCGCTCACTGCCTCCATATGGCTTGGGACTGTACCCAACTAAAACCTGTTTGCACGACTCCTTTGAGCCATGGTAGGGTAGTAATCAAAGCACAGTGGGAACTCACACGAGAAAAATGACGATCTCAGGTCGATGAACTAACCTGTACACATGTCACCAGGGAACTTCTATCTGACGTCAGGTATAATACCAACTAGCATGTTCCCGGCGAGTCCTGTCCGGTGTACTCATAACCCAATGAGCACCTATATATATCTTAGGTGAACCAACTGACACCAGTGGCTTGTGAGACCGGCCACCGCCCCTCGTCGGGGTCTTGACTGTATACACTAGTCTACTCTGGAGTATCGATGCCCTGTCTCAAAAACTCCCACGACTAGGGACCTTTTAAGGATGTGCTTATAGACCCCAGCTCCCACGTATATGATCGCCATCATACTGCTGGCCGTCAAGCAAGAATCCTAAGGGCTCTATCAACGCGCAATAGTGACCTGTAAGGTCACCTAAAGCAGTACATGATGATAAAGATAAACCAGATAGCATACTATCATCTTGAGTAAGACTGTCCTACCGGCATAGGTCCTCCCTCAATCATTTCAATCACGTGCCTGTGATCCAATAATTGATTCTGAGGGCACTATATCCAACAATCTCCCACTTGCACTCAAGGCTAATTATTGCAATGTCGCATACTCACAGCCCGTGTGATACCGAACACCTAACTCCTTTACTAATCAGTCTCACAAAACCCGTTTGCGAAACTATTGCGTTAGGGGAATAGCCTCAGTGAGTGGATCCGCCCTAATGTTTCTTTCTATGTCTCACTTTATCTCAAGTTCACGGAGAAAGCCATCTCCCGAAATGAGCAATACCTGTCTTAGAATATGTCTGGATATCTGATGGGACCTAGTTCATAAATGAACTCCAAATCCAAACTTCTTAGACTGTATCGTCAACTGAACTTAATCAGTATCCTGCACCACGCCTCCCTCAGTATCCTCTTGGACCACCTGTCCAAAATACTGCCCCTTGTCAGAGGAAAAACTATAACTCTGACAGTCACTCTGTCATCCAGGTCATCTTGGAAGCCTGGAATGATAACCGTCTCCCGAAGAAGGCTGCCGTTACCAAATCCCTAGAACATCCACTTATGTTCTAAAACTGCTTCCGACCGTTTCTCCAGGATTGGATTAATATCAACTTATTGTATCTACTGCAAAAACTACGTCTGGTGTAGTACTTGACATCTCATGATTGACTCAATTGCCTAAGCAAGTGATCTGTCAATCATGCACATCCCTCTCCCCTTTAGTCTGTAAGACACCTTTGGAGAGGGTGACTCCATCACCTGTAGGTACACTACCGTGCCAGGAGTCATCCATTCTAAAACACCTTTAGAATGCTGTCTAAGTATCCTGATTGGGATACTTCTCAAATCTAGATCTAAAACCATAGATCTAATAACCAGAATATCTGATATAATATCTATGTCCTTTATGCGGAGAAACCACTATGTGAAAACCAAAGTATAACCGATCGTAGTATAGGAATATCACTTCCTACTCTGTGTATGTCATCCAAATACCAGGACATCACACCCTACTACCTTCTCAACAGATACATCCCCTATTCTAATAAAGTCAAACATATGACTGTCATATTAGAAACAGATGATCTATCTCCTCTATATCTGCTTTAGTCTATAAATAAACATAAGCCACTTGTCCACTATGCTTCCGCTGCTCCCACTGACTATGACAACCCTCTGGCAGAGTCATATACACGTACACTTCTAAAGCTAGTTTAAAACGATGCTATACTCATCCTCCTGCCGGGTCTCACAGTCTGGAACAACAGTAATGGTAAGTCTGGGTAAACAAGAACCTCCCTGTCACCGTCTTTGAGCATACCGAGGTACCTCTCGAGTGCCTGAGGTTACCCACCATATCTGCGGAGTGGCCAATGGAATGTCAAACCAGATTGAATTTTTAGGTTCTTATCAAATTTTCAGTAATCGTTTGCGGTTCTAGAATCACTTCTAGTTCTACCATACTCCCACTACTGTTTTCTGAAAAAAATTCATTTTACTAAAACCGTGGCGAGTCAAGAACAATATCACTATTGATCTTCCAGATGGTAGAAAGTCAACCCTCATCATAGCCTGGGTCAACCCACAAACAGCCATTACAGAAATGTGCCGTGAGTTATCCAGAGTCTGGTTTTAAGCATAAGCCGGACAACTCCCCGTACCTTAACATTGTTAAGATATGAACCGTTCTATATCCAATATAGAAACAGAGAAACAGAGGCACATATTTAATTGGAACCAGATTCAAATCATGCAGCTGTCTCCAGTGCATGTCAACTAAATGGAGAGAGGCCGATCAGCATTACTCAACTTAGGAGTGCTTCCAATTATGAGTAACCTAAAAGAGAAGCAAGTTCTCTTAATCATTACTATCAACTGAATACCATACACAAGTATCTACATCTTCGATTCTTGAAAAATCCTGATACTTGCAACACCTAGTTCTTTACTTTATTCTTATACCTATAACTTCTCAAAACTTAGACCTTGCATTTCTACGAAACACATGTCTAAGAACTAGAGAAGTTATAAGTAAACAGAATATAGTACGAGTACCATCCCCTCTGTCCTAATGGACACTGGACAATATACAATACTCTGTATAAGTCCCTTGAGTCTAATAACTCATTCCCTGTGTGTCGTAGGTTGAAAACTGTACTTATGGTTAAGAAGAATTACACCGCTGTTTAATGCTCCTTACCTAATCATCCACTGATATAGGTAAATGTCATAGACATAATTTCAAAAAGTTATATCTCACTTTATAAAAATAAACGTATAAATATATCAATTTGAAATTGGTGCATAACAACTGATATTCAAAACCAAATATTTGCTGTCCGGCAAACAACCCAGGTGATTTCCTCAAATATCACCAATTACAACGAATCCCGATATAATGAGGATGATCACCCAATTCCCAATAACTTACTCCCACTCATCATATGTAAAACCATACAGATGTGAAAATCAAACCTGGTAAATACATACCCTGGAGCAAGGGCTAATTGGGAAATCAGTTTTCTTTTAACAGTATACAGTGAAACTGAAACATGTAAATATTTCGAAGGGGTATCCGGGTATTCCTAGTAATGCCTCTTCCATTATCAGATTCACAACTGTAACCGTATATTTCTTTGCCATCTCTCCAAATACCTTTATATGTCTTTAGTCATTACCTTTTACACACCCCTTTAGGCTGAATGGTTTTCTTCCCTCCCTACCGTTCGGCACCAGCCTATGGTTTGGAAGAAGACTATCCAATAAGCATAATGGGTGTACTCTCCTAATCCTAGGAGTACTCGTAACCCGAGAGAAGGTAATGATAAAAGACAACTGAATAAAACCTTATTCCTATTTCTCCTGAACCAGAATCTATCCCCGAACTGGAATAAGTCCCTTCGAGTTCGTATATAACCATACGATGGAGTATCCAAATAACTGTGGATCTTCGTAGTGTCCTGGAGAAATACAAAGATGATGTAGGATTGGCGAAGAAATACTTGGTTTGGTCATGAATAGTAGTCGCAGTTTACTTTGCCCTCTTACTAATCCATTTATTTGTCTTAACTTATTACCTTCTGTACACCATCGTTAGGCTAATTGGTTTTCTTCATTCCCCACCGTTCGACACCTGCCTATGGTTTGGAAGAAGACTATCCAATTTGCGTAATAGGTATACCGTCCTAATCTAAGGAACACTCGCAACCTGAGAGAAGGTAAAAGGAAAAGACAACTGAATAGTCCTATTCGTTTTCTCTAGAACCAGAAACCATCCTCAAATCTGGAACAAGTTCCTTCGAGTTCGTATATAACCATACGATGGTTTTATCCAATGGAAGTGGACGTTCGTAGTAATATGGGGTGTTCTGAAGAAAAGGGTAAAAGTAGGAGTGGTAATGAGGTATGCAACTCTGACAATCCAAAAGCCAGTGTTAAGAAGGTTCGGTTAACTTGGTCACTGAGTCATAGTCAATGGTCAGGTCATGGTCGCTGCCAAAGAGAGAGAGAAAAGAAACACTCAGCGTACACTCTAACCTAGATCAGAATGGTTATCAATTTATCTAATCTGGAAACCTCCCACTGTCACCTCAAACTCTCCTCCAAACCTGAAAGAAGAATTAGTCGGGATCATCCGAGGAGTAAACCAACTCATTAGTGGGAATCAGGATCCAACTATCTTCGTATGATAATGTGATGGAATCCACTCACATTATCACACTCCAGAAGGTATGCGCATATCTGGCAAGTTTCAGTTTCTTTAGAAACTCCCGATGTGATTTTTACCCCATGCTCTTATGACCTTGACGAAAGCCAACATATCATAAGTCACATGTCAAGTTCTACCCGTCATTATCCAGGTTAATTTGAACCCACCCGTACATACCCTTGACGAAGGCCAAAATATTAGTACGACTGTCCCAAACCAACGCATCTATCTTTGCTGCAGAAAAGTAACAAATAGCTACCATACACTATGCCTTGACGAAGGCCAACATACATAGCATGAATACTAAGTGCTACCTTTCTGAAATGACGGAGGGCTACGAATGGTTTTTGGCGAAAAACCTTTAACATAATGAACTTGATATCGTTGAAGGAACCGGATAGCTTTTTATAAAAATATAGTGGCGAAAACTTTTGCTAAAGAGGTCACTCCCGGTGAAGGGATCTCAGCTCTTTCCCCGTAGAATGAGGTGCAGGATATTCCAACTGAATACCATGATGTAAAGCAAAAGGCAATCGGCTATAGTGAGGTTATTACCCTGACGCAAACTTCTGTCCAAGGGGTCACTCCCGCTGAAGGAATCTTGGCCCTTGCCTCATCGACTGAGGTGCTGGATATTCATAACCGAATACCATTGTGCAAAACAAAAGAGATTTCCCTTGCAATAACAGCTTTTTGAAAAATGTTCCAACAACGTCAAATAGGTTTGTTTAGCTTGCATTGATCCGAATCAATGCAGTCCCATTAATTGATCACACCAATAAAGAACGAAAATAATGATATACGTATATGCCATCCGCATTCGCCACTGGGTCCCGTCATCACCCGTTAGGTTACTTAACTAACGACAGAGCGGGGACTGGACTAGCGCGGGTGTAAAACATATACAACATCTACTAGTATATATATCAATATATAATATTCGCTCAAGGCGTGATAAAATGCAACACCACAGAAATGTGATAAGCATCACAGAACAATACAGATATCTGGGATCCCCGGGTTTCATAGAGCCGCTACTGAAACCCGACGTTCCCCTAGTCGTGTGGATAACATGTGCAATGAAATCCTAGACCCCTACGGGCATGGCAAGTTACCTGCCAATACCTGAAGCGAGGCAGCCCCCTTCAACAACGTGAATGGACCACCCAGCACTTCACGAAATCCGGTAACTTGAGCACCCCTCCTTGGGTCAACCTGTACCCCCTACGAGTGCGGTGAATAGCCCGCCAATTCTAGAGTGATGCTCCTTCCGTCTCAAAGCCATGAGATGCGGGCCCGTTGCCCTCTAGAACCCGGCTATCCGTGCACCCCACCGCGGGGTAATCCTAGTACAGAAAGTAAAATATACAACGGGTACATCGATCTCAGCCCGGTCGTGTCCCAAAAGAATAAAATACAAACAGGCAGTAACGAAAATCCACATGTCGGACGCTCGCCCCGCAATATCAAATGTACATATACAACCAAACTGTACTAACATTGCATCCAGGCTATCCACCACGACAAATCCGCAATATCACAGCACAATACAGAACATCAACGTGAATGTCACGTTCGCAAATCCGTCTAAAAGGGCTATAACAGTTATATAGGATTTACCGATGAAATGACATTCACGGTCGTAAATATAATGTAAATACTGTGAACTAACATGTTTAAAATTTTCGATCGACAAAATTCCCGAAGTGGGCCCCAAGCACAATGCCCAGTACTCAAACAAATCTGGGACCAAACAGAATATACCAGAAACCCCATTTCCAAGTCAGAGAGCACTGTAGGAAAAATGGTGCAATGAAGCTACTGTTCGGCGGCGGAACCATGACCAAAATGAGGTTATGGTCGCGGTTCCGCGGCGCTACAGTAGGATCAGGGTTCTAAATTTTTACAGTGTTCTATGAAAACCCTGCACATATTTCTGCAATACACCAAATATTTTTTCGAGCACAAAACAAAATCGACAGAAAGTTCATGACTTGGAATCGCGGTTTAGGAATTTTCGTTCGATCGAAGTTCTAAACACATTAGCGCAAGCCAGTAAAGGTTAATGGCGTGGCTCTGATACCATGTGTGTCTACGGTAGCGCCCCGGTCGTCTGTACGAGGCCAAAATGCGGAAAACAAAAGCTTTTTCAAACTAGAAACCGGCGCTACCGCGGATTATAACCCGGATCGGACCATTAACCTATTACTAGCTAACTGGAGAAAGGGTAGAGAGCTATACCGAGCGATCCGTGTCCTTCGGTCTTTGGCCACCATCCCGATCTCCCCGCGGCATCTCCGGTCTTGATCTCCTCGTCGGAAAGGGCACCACATCACCGAGTCTTTTTACGGGCTCCCACCTCTGAACCGCGGCAACTCGGACATGAAGTTGGCAAGCCGACGTGTCCAAGATGTAAGTCCATGCTACCTCTCCCGGTACTTTCGGGCATGCGGAATTTGATGAAAAACGATTTTCATAGAGGTGGTAACATGGACTTAAAGACCCGGATCTTTTTTAAACATCTAACTAACAACCTAACCAGGAGTTACTAACTACTCGGTTAGGGGGTTTATACCTTTCTTATCTCGAACTCCTTCGTCTTCAAGCCTCGATGGTTGTCCGGATCGGCTTCTCCCCGTCGTCTCCTTGCGCCGAAGATAGATCCACCTGAAAGCTTCAACTTTTGGCTCCTTCTTCGAACTTTGAAGAAACTAGTTCACTCGGTTTGCTAAACCTTGTGAACTAGAGTCAGTAGAGAAGAGTTTGTATGGGATTTTATCTATGGTTCTTGGTTCTCAACTCATGAGACAAGTGAACCATAGACTCAAGAGAGGGAGAGCAAGAGGAGGAGATGAGAGCTCAAGAACAAGAGAGAGAATGAGCATGAAAGAATAAGAGAAGACTTTTCTCATTTGGCTCTCATAATCCAAAACAATCATAACACCTCATATCAAACAAGTATTATATGATGGTTTAAGCAACCATAGCCATATCATTTCATGCACTCATTTTGCACAAAAGAGCAAGCAAGCAAAAGTCTTTGCCATGAAATGATAGCTATAGTTATCATGATGGTCAACTAGTCAAGCCTAGTCAACCGGTCAACAAAGTCAACAAGTCAACAAAAGTCAACAAGTCAACAAAGTCAATCCCTCAACAACCATGTCACCATAATACTTAATTAATATAATTGTTAATCACACATCATATTCTCATTAGGGTTGAGCAAAAAGTCAACAGTCAACTGTCAACGGTCAACAACCCTAATGAGAATTCTCTGCCTCTGTCTCTCCGTCAACTGTGCATACACACCCGCATCAGCGTTCCGAGGAACACGAATACAAACTGGATAAAACCAATCCCAAAAGGTACACTAGGATCTGGCTTAAACCAAAGTGTCACATCCCGAAAGTACGGAACATGACCGGCACTTAAACTACGAACGTCTCGAAGCGTACGTAATCTAAGTAAGCCGAAAACCCAGAAATCCAAACCAAGAAAATTAGTAGAGTGAAGGAAACCAACTTAAAATCAAGTAGTTTTAATAGCATAAGCCGAATTATGCGGTTTTAAAAACATCCAATATTTCCTGAAAATTTCGGCAGGGTCTCCTTTGTAAATACAGGCCCCCAAACGGGATACAACATGAATAGTATACGAAATAAAAAAAAAAGGCATCCCTAAGCGGGAGCTAGCTCTTCGTCAATCGACGGTCACAACAACACAAGCAATATAATATACAACGCCAAGGGCGAGGATCAAAACTCAAAAGGAAACTCAAGACAACAAGAAATCCACAGAAATATAACGCGCGACTCTAAGGTCGAAAGAATGACATCACTGGTCTCTATCTCAAAAATAAATATATGTTTGGTTGATAGAACTTCTAGATACAACAGAATAATAATATACAAGATATATAATGGGGGCACGATACAAATAAACCCACCTACTAGCAAGTCACCCGGAAAAGGAAATAGTGCCAGCAAGCCGTAATGAAACCTATACGGCGAAAGCTGCAAGAACTGTGTCACAACGGGGGTGAGTTGCCAACTCGTGAGTAGAAAAACATCTACGCACAGAAATCGCATAAATAACGCAATCCTAGGTCAATGATCATAATATATCCTCAAATATGTATATAACATGCAGCCTATAACAATGGCTAGGGTAAATATCTAACCCGAGTGTAATCTCATGTGCCTGTGTCAGTGCCTCAGGTAGCAATATATCATATGGATGATGTATGAATGCATGAAACAGAATGCATGTACTGAATACAACTGGTTTCATAAATCAGTGAGATTTCTGTATTTTAAAAGAAATGAGGTACCATATATGAAATCAGCATAAAACAGTGCCCAGCATCGACACAAAACAAGTGTCCAAATACCTCCTGTGTCACAATTGTTAGGTCCACGTTACCTCTCCCGGTACTTTCGGGGTTGCGGAGACGGTAAAACAAAATTTTTTCTAAACTTTGTAACATGGACCGTAAAAGCCGGATCTTTGCTAAACAATACACTAGCATCCTAACTTGAGATGTTATCTACTCGGTTAGGGGTTATACCTCAACTTGAACTCCTTCTCTTCTTGTTGTTCTTCACTTCTTGTTGTTCTTCTCTTTGCTTGCTCAATGATTGATCCGGACTTTGGTCACCTCCGCGGCCTCCTTGAGTCGAAGATGATCCACCCGAGAGATGTACACCGAGCTCCACCTCAAGCCGAGGTAACTAGGGCAAGGAGATTGCTAATCTAGAAGCCCTAGGATGTGTAGAGGATATGTATGGATGTGTTTGTCAAGTGGAATCCTTTTTCTCTCAACACATGAGATCAAAGGAGAAATCAAGAGGAGGAAGAAGGAGTTTGCTAGCAACCATGAAGCTTCTCATTTCAAGAGAGAGAATGAGAAATAAAATTATGATACAAAAGAAAAACAACCATGGTTGCAAATAATGCAAAACAACATCATTACTAATCCCATCAAGATAAAGTTGATGGCTACTTTGAAAAGACCATTATCATAATCCAAAAGAAAAAGGAAAAGAAAAGAAGAGTGTGGAACCCTCTTGAAAGTCAATGGTCAACCCGGTCAACCGGTTAACAAAGTCAAGAGAGGTCAACGGGGTCAAATGGTAATGCAATTAGCCATCATAAGATTATCACTAATAGGATTAGTAAATGATGTTCGTGGCTCATAATGGTTTTGACCAAACGAACTGTCAAAACCCTAATGAGTCCGCCTCAAAATAGTTTTGGCCGAATCAACTGTCAAAACCCTAATGAGCCTGCCACATAACGGTTTTGGCCGAACCAACTGCCAAAACCCTAATGAGGCACCTCCTCCTTCATCACTCCGAAAAACTGTGCATACACACCTGCATCCGTATTCCGTAGAATGCGGATGCACAGAAGACAAAACAAATCCATCCGTGCAATACTAGGATCCGGCTTAAACCAAAGCCTACTAGTACTACCTGCCCGAACACCATACACACACAAGTGTAAGTAAGTGATCGCAGCCCTGCCGTAAAACCATACGGCTTCTACACGTTTCGCTCAGTGCAGGGAAACTCTCTGTGTGGGACTCTAAAGACTCGACACTACGCTGGCAGTGGGTTTAACCACAGACCGCAAGCGGCACTAGCTGTACGTAACAGTCCTCAGGTAGATGTCGATAAGAAGGCCGATGAGGTAAACCCATCCGAACTCCTACTGAGCCTGTATGTGACAATCTCCGTACAGTCCGGTCTGTTCGTCTGATACATCGCATGTCGGGCCAAGGGGGGCGGCAAGCGTCAGACCCCTAATAGCGGTACAAGTCGTGTCGGAGTGAAGCCTAGAACACCCTGAGATAACACTGGAACCTACCAGTATATCTCGCTTGCCCTGGCCAGGGACTACTTGTGTAATGGCTCTCCTAGACACAGCGCGATGTCAACCCCCAATACCGGGAGAGACGAATCCTGTCTAACCGTCACTGCCTCCAAGTGCTTCGGGACTGCTCCCAACTACTATCTGTTTGCACGACTCAGTAGAGCCGTGGTAGGGTAGTAACCAAAGAACAGTGGGAACACACTCGAGGCGAAGTGACAGTGTCAAGTCAGCGGACTAAGCTGTACTCATGTCACCTGGGAACTGATAACTGATGATAGGTATAATACCAACCATCAGTTCCCGACGAGTCCTGTCCAGTGTACTCGTAACCCAACGAGCACCCGCATACTATCTCAAGTACGACGTACCGACGGCTGTAGGACAGACCGTCTCCCGTGCTGGGATGAGAAGCGCATACGCTAGTCTACTCCAGAGTATCGATGCCCTATCTCGATACTCCTACGACTAGGGACGTGTATAAGGATGTGCTTGTAGATTACCCAGCCCCCACGAGTGTGATCGCCATCACAACGCCGATAATCAAGCAAAGATCCTAAGGGCTCTACTAATGCGTATAGGTGATATAATAAATAAACACACATGTACACATTAAAGCAGAGACAAACCAAGTAGCATACTACTATATTGAGCAAGATTGTCTGTACAACTGTGAATATCCCAAGCTTCCATCAAGTAATATACATACTAGTATGATACAATAATGGCCTCTAGGGCATATACACTAACAATCTCCCACTTGCACTAAGGCCATGTACTGGCGTATCGAAGACCTATCATCTCGATCAGCCGCTCGAACTGAGTCTGGGGTAAAGCCTTCGTGAATGGGTCCGCAGTTTTGTCCTTTGTGTCCACTCTCCGCACCTCGATCTCCTGTCGATCAATGATCTCCCTGATCAGGTGATACCGCCTTAAGATGTGCCTGGATTTCTGATAGGACCTTGGTTCCTTCGCTAAAGCTATAGCCCCATTGTTATCGCAATACAAAGGTATTGGGTCAACAATGGACGGAACCACCTGAAGTTCACTAATGAACTTCTTCATCCAGACCGCCTCTTTTGCGGCATCGCTTGCAGCAATGTATTCAGCCTCCATCGTCGAGTCTGCGACGGTATCCTGCTTGGAACTCCTCCAACATACCGCCCCTCCGTTGAGGGTAAACACAAAACCCGAGACAGACTTGCTGTCATCTTTGCCACTCTGGAAGCTTGAATCGGTAAAGGACTCGACCCTGAGGTCTCCATTACCGTAAACCAGGAACATCTCCTTAGTCCTTCTCAGGTACATGAGAATGTTCTTCACTGCCATCCAGTGGTCCTCCCTTGGGTCTGACTGATACCGGTTTACCGCGCTCAACGCGTAAGCTACATCTGGTCTTGTACATAGCATCGCATACATTATAGATCCTACCGCCGAAGCGTAGGGTATAGTGCTCATGCGAACCCTCTCCTCGTCAGTCTTAGGAGACATCTTCTTGGAGAGGGTAATTCCGTGCAATGCGGGTATGCTACCGCGCTTGGAACCCTCCATACTAAATCTCTTTAGTACGGTCTCTATGTACCTGGACTGCGAAAGTCCCAATAGTCTCTTGGATCTATCTCTATAGATCTTGATCCCCAGAATGTACGAGGCATCACCCAGGTCCTTCATGGAGAACCTTTGTGACAAAAATAGCTTGACCGATTGTAGCATAGGAATATCATTTCCTATCAAAAGAATGTCGTCCACGTACAAGACTAGGAATACGACAGTTCGTCCTACAATCTTCTTATATACACAGGGTTCATCTTCGTTCTTGATGAAATCAAATTCCTTGATTGCCTCATCAAAACAGATATTCCAGCTCCGCGATGCCTGCTTTAATCCATAAATGGATTTAAGCAACTTGCACACCCTTCCGCTGCTCCCACTGTCTACGAAACCTTCTGGTTGATCCATGTAAACGTACTCTTCCAAACAACCGTTTAGGAAAGCCGTCTTAACATCCATCTGCCAGTTTTCATAGTCATGGAAGGCAGCAATGGCAAGTAGGATCCGAATGGATTTGAGCATAGCCACCGGAGAAAAAGTCTCGTCATAGTCCAAACTAGGTCTTTGACGAAAACCTTTTGCAACGAGTCTAGCTTTATAGGTTTCCACCTGCCCATCTACACCAAGTTTCCTTTTGTTGATCCATTTGCATCCAACGGGTTTTACCCCAGGTGGAGCAATATCCAAGGTCCATACTTTATTAGCGTACATGGACTCCATTTCGGATTGCATTGCTTCCTGCCACTTATCAGAGTCCCTACTGATAATGGCCTGCCTGAAACTGGTAGGGTCATCTTCTTCCAAGATGCAATCCTCTCGATCCCCGTCAATGAGAAAACCGTAGTATCTCTCGGGCGGAAGAGAAATCCTACCGGATCTGCGGAGTGGCTGAGGTTCTTCTGGGGTTATTGAATTCTGAGGTTCTGTCAAATCTTCAGTTTCATTTTGTGGTCGCTGAATTTCTTCCAGTTCTACCGAACTCCCACTTGTTTCTTTTGCAAGAAATTGCCACTCTAAAAAGGTGGCGTGGCGAGATACAAACACCTTCTGTTCCTCGGTGTGGTAGAACAGATATCCTGTGGAGTTCTTAGGATATCCCACAAATTTACATAGATTTGAACATGCCTGAACTTTTTCCGGATTTTGTACTTTTACATAGGCCGGACAACCCCATACCTTAATACGTTTAAGATACGGCTTTTTACCATTCCATATCTCGAACGGTGTCTTAGGCACAGATTTAGACGGAACATCATTCAACAGATATGCCGCCGTCAACAGCGCATGTCCCCAAAATGAAAGAGGTAACTCGGCATTACTCATCATGGAGCGAACCATATCCAGTAGGGTACGATTCCTCCACTCCGATACACCGTTGTGCTGTGGTGTATAAGGAGGAGTAAGCTGAGAGAGAATACCATTCTCTTTTAAGTAATCTAGGAATTCCGTGCTTAAGTACTCCCCTCCCCTGTCAGACCGGAGGATCTTGATACTTTTGCCTGTCTGGTTCTCTACTTCGTTTCTGAATTCCTTGAATTTCTCAAAAGCTTCAGATTTGTGTTTCATCAGATACACATATCCGAACCTAGAGAGATCGTCAGTGAATGTGATGAAGTACGAGAACCCACCCCTTGCATGTATAGACATCGGACCACATACATCACTATGTACGAGTCCCAAGAGCTCTGCTGCTCTTTCTCCATGTCCGGTGAACGGAGATTTGGTCATCTTCCCTTTGAGACAAGACTGACAAGTTTCATAAGATGAAAACTCGAACGCATCCAAGAGTCCATCTTTATGCAACTTACTCAGTCTTTTCTCTCCGATATGACCAAGTCTACAATGCCACAAGTAGGATTCATTCGTATCTAAATTCTTCCTCTTGCGTGTGTTTTGTATATTGAGAACTGTATTCTGATTTAGAACGTAGATACCATTACACAGTGTACCCTCTGCAACCAGTACCTTATGAAGGTAGATGTTCATGATATTCTTGTCAAGAACAAAGTTATATCCATCTTTATCGATTAAAGAAACTGATATGATGTTGCAAACCATTGAGGGTACATAGTAGCAATCGTTCAAAATCATAGTCTTGCCATTTGGCAATACTAGGTGATATTCACCGACGGCTACCGCATTAACTTGTGCTCCGTTCGCTACTCTGAGCGACATATCACCCGGTGCAACTTTCCTACTTTTTCTCAGTCCCTGTAATAAATTACAGATATGAGATCCTGATCCGGTATCAAGTACCCAGGAGGTAGGGCTGACCGTAAAACAGTTCTCAATTACAAGAACACCTGAAGTAGATGCAAAACCATGCTTCTTCTTCGACTGGGTATCCCAGAAATCTATACAATCCCCTTTCCCATTCTCATACTCATGACTGTTGTCACAAGTTAGAGCTGAACCACCTTTCCCCAGTCCCGAATAAGAATTCGGATCGGTCAAGCGATACATTTTATTATCTTGATTAGGGCGTGAAAAGGTTGCTGCCTGGAGAGAGAGAAAAGAAACACTCAGCGTATGATCTTGCAAGATTAGATTGGTTTATTAGTTTATCTAACCAGGATGTCTCCCACTGTTTACTCAAATTCTTCTTAAAACCTTTTAAAACAAGAACTAGTCAGGATTTTAATTCACGTCACAATACTTGCTTAACCTTTCAGCCAGGCTAGTGTCGGTACTTCGAGGGAGGTTTTCCAACGCTTTCGCGAAGTTCCTTAATTCAAGAACCTCTTTTCCCTGGGGGCGTAACCCCGCTAACACCTTTCTAGTCACCTACTAGGTTTATAGCATTGATTGTTAAGTGAAATAATCTCCCGAGAGTAATCCAACTCATCAGTGGGATCGGGATCCAACTATCACTGTGTGATGACCTAGATGGAATCTACTCTGGTCACCACACTCCAGAAGGTATGCTAAATCTGCAAGTCTCAGTACTTTTGAAACTCCCGATGTGGTTTTTGCCTCTAGGACCCAAGTGACCTTGACTGAGCCAACATATCAAAGGATCCTAGTCAAGTTCAACCCGTCATTATCTTGACTGCATTAGACCCACCCGCACGAGTCCTTGACTGAGTCAAAATGACCGTACGACTGTCCTAACCAATCACTTTGTATCCTACGGAAAGATATTACATAGCTACCGTACACTACGCCTCGGCTGAGCACGAAATACGTAGCATGAATACTAAGCAATATCAATCCGAAACGACGGAGGGCTACGACTGGGTTTTGGCGAAAACCCGTTAACGTAATGAACTTGATATCGTTGAAGGAACGTGATACACTTTTTTGAAAATATAGCGGCGAAAACTTTTGCTAAAGAGGTCACTCCCTGTGAAGGAATCTCGGCTCTTTCCTCGTCGAATGAGGTGCAGGATATTCCAAACTGAATACCTCGATGCAAAGCAAGAATAATCGACTACAGTGAAGTTATTACCCTGATGCAAACTTTTGTCCAAGGGGTCACTCCCGATGAAGGGATCTCGGCCCTTGCCTCGTCGACTGAGGTGCTGGGCATTCACAACCGAATACCTTGATGCAAAACAAAAGTGAACGTCCTTGCAATAACAGCTTTTTGAAAAACTTGTTCCAACAACGTCTTTTAGGTTTATTTTCTTGCATTAGTTCTTTTAATGCGTCCCATCATTTAAATCCTACCATTGCAGAAAACAACCAAAATATGACGTACGCTTATGCCATTCGCATTCGCCACTGGGCCCCGTCATCACCCGTTAGGTTACTTAACTAACGACAGAGCGGGGGCTGGGCTAGCGCGGCTGTAAAACATAAGCAACGCCTAAATAGTTATTATATATAGATATACTGCAATGATAGCCAATCCAGATCACAGATGAACACTTTGGATTGTTCCCCTCCGAACGGCGGCGCACAAGACTGCGATGTCTTGGCACTGAGATTCGGGGCAGATGCTAATTGGTGCTATCCGTCCACCTCTCCGAAGATGCCAAGTCGATCTATGGCACCTGTGTATCGAAGGTTTAGACGGATGCGGCCGATGTAGCAGACTTCGTCAGATTCCCCCTCGTTTGAGGGGTTTTTTGATTGTGGGGACGCTCTTCCCTGCAGGCGCAAGCCCCTGCAGTTAATTACGCTACCGCATCGCGGTAACAACTTTCTCCTTCTCCAGATGGTCACTTCGTGTCGTGGGTGTTTATTTCGTTTTTTATTGCCCGTGGATTGTTTACGGAGACTGAGTTATGTCGTCGCCCGTAGGGCGTGGACTAGTCCAAATCCGTGTTTATCTTAGATTTGGGTTTGGGGGTTTGGTTTGAGGATACATCAGCCATACTTGAGGCCAAGATCAACTCAAACATTTGTTAAGGATACGTTAGTCTAACGTTGAGACTAAGATCAACTTAACGGGATCGTTTAGATCCGACAAAAGAGCATTTGGGCTCTATTGTTCCAGTTTAGGGACATAGTGGTCCATCGCATATGTAGCCGTCGGGACCCGTCACCTCTCTGACGACGTTGAAGGATTACAATGACGGGTGTCAGAGGAGTTCAGAGATGTACCCTCGAGCCAGAGTTAATTTGGGGGATTCATAGTCCAGTCTGTTTGAAGGTTTAAGGATACGTTAGCCATCTTTGAGGCTAAGATCAACTTAAACGGGACCGTTTAGATCCGACAAAAGAGCACATGGAGCTCTATTGTTCTAGTTTAAGGACATTGCGGTCCATGGGTAGTTTAAGGACATTGCGGTCCATGGGTAGTTTAAAGACATTGCGGTCCGTAGTTAGTTTAACGACATTGCGGTCCGTAATTAGTTTAAGGACATTGCGGTCCGTGTGTAGTTTAAGGACATTGCGGTCCATAGGTAGTTTAAGGACATTGCGGTCCGTTGTTAGTTTTAAGACATCTCGGTCAAGGTTAAGGACATCGTAGTCCATGGGTTTAAGGACTCCACAGTCCGGTATGTGCTCTGGATGCTTCACACGGGTTCACTGCCGTGCTTGGCGAGGACCAGGCTCCGCTTTGGGCGTTTTCCGCGGGGTCAAAGAGTGACATTATCCACGTTCCACGTAACCAGGAATTTTGCACTAGATGCTTCACACGGGTTCACTGCCGTGCTCGGCGAGGACTAGGCTCCGCTCTGGGCGTTTTCCGCGGGGTCAAAGAGTGACATTATCCACGTTCCACGTAACCAGGAATTTTGCATTAGACATGAGTTTAAGGACCCCACAGTCTATATCATGGGTGGTCGTCGGGACCCGTCACCTCTTTGAAAAAATTGAGGGATTACAATGCCAGGTATCAAAGGAGTGAAGAGATGTACCCTAGAACCGGAATGGATTAAATAGTCCTTGGCCCAATTTAGGCTCAAGACCCATTAATTATATTATGAGCCCATTGACCCAGTTAATTTCGAATTGAGGACTTATGGCCAGCTTGGGCTAAGTCCTATCATGTCTGGAATATTGACTTCTTGTGGGTCCATTGAGGGAGAGGCTTTGCCTCTATCCCTTTAGCCAATTGGGCCAAAGCCTAGTGTTAAACACTTCAGAGCAATCAGTGTTGAACACTGGGAATGAGGTTGACAAGTTAGTGTTTAACACTAAAAGATAATTGGTGTTAAACACCAGCAACAAGGCTTTCAGATTAATGTTAAACACTAAAACTGATCAGTACCAAGCATCGGCAACAAAGCTCTCAAATTAGTGTTAAACACTAAGGTAGTCAGTGTTGAACACTGCAAGTAAAGTTCTTTGATTGGCGTTGAACACTGCGGCCCAACAGTGTTTTAACACTGGATTCAGGAGTTCCAACTTAGTGTTAAACACTAAAGCAAGAGGGGTCACGTGGTGACACGTGAGAGCGCCCTCTCTCCATTCATTCTGCTAAGATTATTGCATCTTTCAGAGCGTCACGTGCCATCATGTGACGGGGATTCATATGCCTTTGTGTTAGAGCTTCCGTCAAGGGTCACGTGGGTCACGTGGGGGATTGCCTCAAAAGGCTTTCTGTAGATCTTTTGAGGGGGTCACGTGGTGGCACGTGACCCTGCCTCCATGTATATTGTTTAGAGAATCTGTTGATCCTTTTTTTTAGGAATTAAATTCTTAAAGCTTTAATTTTCAAAGGAATTAAATTCCTACTTCCTTTTGAAGACTTATATTCTGGAGTAGAATTGAACCCTGAATCTTCTGCAGGAATTAAATTCCTCGTTTATGTGAAGAACTGAATAGGGTTAAACCCTAATAAAAGCTTTTTAAGGAATTAAACTTCCAGTCCCTGTTAAATTATGATTAAGGGAATTGGATTCCCGTTGTTTCACCAGAACTAAGTTCTTAATTAGGGTTAAACCCTATTTCTCTCTGTCCTGAAGGAATCAAATTCCCATAACACAGGGTCAAGCCCTACTTTTAGAGGAATTAAATTCCTATAGTTCTGTGAGAATTAAATTCTCGTTTTTCCATTCCCTCTCCATGTTTTGGATCTGCATGGCAGGTTCTCAACCCATTGAGAATTAAATTCTCAACCTAAAGGGGAGATGTGCACTTTGCAGATCCTCTATCAAAGAGAGAAGAAATATATTTCTTCTGTTTTTTATTTTGTCAGAGTTAAACTCTGTTGAGAATTAAATTCTCCTTCTTTCAGGAAGCCTTCCCTTTCTTACCTAGGGTTTTCTTTTTTCAGAAGCTCCAAATTCCTCAAAGTATCAAGGCTCTCTCCTTTTTTTTCCCCTCTGCGTGTATATATCTTTCTTTTGTGTCTCCAGGCTCCTATTTATAGGAGAAGCAGCCGAATCAATTAGTTTTTGACGAATCTTCATTAAGAGATTTGATTTGTATCCATCATTTGTTTTTTTGACCCTTGGATTATTAGGTGAATTTTATTCACCATTGGATTTCAAATCCAGGGATTCTCCTTTGTTATTTCTGTTAGATTTAAAGGGGAAATCTTTCCAAACTCGAGATTTTCCATAGATAGATGATATTTAATCATCTCTGAATCTTTAATTTGATCGGTTCCAGATAATTGCTTTCCTTTGAAAAGATTTGAATCTCTTTCAGAATTTAATTCTGTTAGCAAAATGGGCTTTGAAAGCCGGTCACGTGTGACCACGTGACCCATGGTCACGTGTGGACACGGGACTCTTTTGGAATGAGCCTTTTTCTTCTTTTGGACTCTGCTTTCTTCTGCTGCTTAGCCGTCACGTGCTACCACGTGACCCCTGGTCACGTGTCAGCACGTGACCCTTGTCTGGCGCCTCTTTCTTTGGTTCAATTGGAGAGCGAGTCTGCTGCTTTAAACGTCACGTGCCAACACGTGACCCTGGTCACGTGGGAGCACGTGACCTCTTCTGAAGCCCTTTTCCTTGACTTGATCAGGGAACCAATGTGCCCTTTTCCGCTGCTTTATATGTCACGTGTCAACACGTGACTGCTGGTCACGTGTAAGCACGTGGTCCCTTTTTGAAGCTTTTCCCAAAAGATTTCCTGATTTTAAATCAGGAAACAAATGCCCCCACAGCGTTGTTCTCATGTGTCTGCACGTGAGTGCAACGCTGTCACCTCTTGTGACCGTTGGATTCCTCTAGGGATCTGGGGAGATGAAACGTTTCCACTGCCTTCTATAAATACCTCTGTCTCTTCATAGGAGCCTTCACTTTGCTCATCTTCTTCTTCCGAGAATTTCTTCTTTGAGAATTTAATTCTCGCTTTCAGAGCTTAGTTCTCTGTCTTGAAACAATCTTCAGAGTTTAACTCTGTTCGAAAAGAACCCTTTTTTCCTCAGGTAATGTTCTTGGACAACGATGAACCTTCACATTTATCTGGATTTTAAATCCAAAACAAGGGTTTTTACCCTTTTTCCTTCAGATTTTCCATAAGAACGTGAAACCGCTTAACCCTCAAACTGTAGATCTCTTAGGGTTTAGATGATCTTTGGGGAGATGATGATGGCGCTTCAACCCCATGGAATTTAATTCCATCAAAAATGCTTCTGGGAATTTAATTCCCTTTTCTTAATTAGGAATTTAATTCCAATGAAGAACTCAGTTTCTTCGCATGGAGGCTTCCTGAGGTCTCTTGGCCCTAGGTGGTTCTTCCTGACATTAATGCAATGGGGGTTTTGTAATGATGTCTTGTGACTTTTATTTCAGGTAACATGGATGCCCATCTGTATAGTCTTGACGAGATCATTTCCTACGGGAATATTCGTGCGCTGGGCCGCAGTCAGAACCAGGAGTTCACCGATGCTCAGTGTGCCGAGATCATGAGCCGCTTTGACGAGTACAACCATCGGCTACTCCCCCGTCGCTCTTCTCTTCTGAGGTTGATCGTGCTGGCGATCAGGGAGGCTCTCCCTTTATTTTGTGCTGGTGTGCCGCTTGGGTCATTGGACGCCGCCGAGGATAAAGTACACTCGGTGTATTTGATGCACTTGATTTCCAAGAGAAGGCAGGATAATCTCATTGATCTCCTGCATCAGATTTTTCAGCAATCAGCCATACTTGCCGCCTACCGGAGGGTAGAGGACATCCGCGGGGACCCCGACGCTTGTGACCGTGAGAGAAAGCATACTCGGGAGGTTCGAAATGCTTGGAAGATCTTGAATAAAGTTAATTTTGAGTTTCTCAACCCATGCCCCGCATCTGAAGTTTTACCATTGTAAATGTGTCTTCTATATTTTTGTATGAACCTCTTGAAGTATGAGTGACAAGTTTTATCATGTCTTCCCATATTTGCATGCCTTTTCTCTGGGATTTTATCATATTGCTATTATTGTTGTTTGTGCTTTTAATATGCAGGGTACTGCTCCATATATTTCCCTTTAAGTGCACATCAAGTTTAGGCCTCACGTGTTCTGCACGTGGGGTCCCTTGATGGGGCTGTTCACAGAATTTACCCCATGCCATATTTTCAGTGCACAATATTAGATGCAGAAAGAGGGCCTTGGAAATAGTTCCATCTCCTTGATTTTCGATGCCTTTCTTTTTTTGGGCCTTGGAAATAGCTTCACCATGCAAGATTTTCCGCGCACAGCACTTAATGCATTTCTTTATATATAAGGCTATAGCTTTCTTTTCCCTTCGCAAAGAGATTTATATCATTTTTTTTTATCTTGGAGTAACTTGTCTTGAGAAACAAACGAGCGCTATGGCCTGCAATCGCCCTCATGCTCGTCGACAGCCATGGGAAGTTCCTCTTGAGGAGATGATCCCCCGTTTTGCTGCTCGGTTGGTGGACTCCCTCCTTTCCGACAACGAATGTGACTTAGCCATGCATGAGCTCTCGATCCGTAGAGGGTCTTCCCTCCCGATGGGTTCCCTCTGGCTCCGGATGATTCTCACGGCCGTGCTTACCGACATCCCTCCTCACCCAGCGGAGATGACCCTGGCGATGCTCGACGCGACGGAAGAAAAGCTCGAGGGTTTTCATGAAGCGTGCCTGATTACTCAGGCTTTGAAGGACTGCTCAATTCATCTGCTAAGCGAGATAAAGGCTCGGCGAGCTATTATGTTTGCTTTCACGGACGAACATGGCACCAACCGATGGGGAGCGACTTCTCGCAAGAATCGTCGCTTCGATGTGCTGGAGAAAGCAGAGAGAGAGATGGAGAATTTTGTCCTTTGCTTCATTAACCCTTGTGCCGTTGATCCTGTGTTTGGTGACCTTTTCCGTTAGCGTAGAACATTTTTAAATTAGTCCCTCCTTTTTGTATGCTTTATGTTGAACTTCCATGTAGGCTTGGTACTCGTATGTATGTTTCCGCTTGCATGAATAAATTTTGTGTTCCTTTTATGAAAACTTTCTTCAATTATCAATACTGTTGTCATGTCGCGTGCATATTAAAGCTTCAAATTTTATTTCTTTTTCGGATGTTCATATGATTGCGAACACATGCTTGATAGGATAATCGTCGGAAAGTTTTTCATTGCTTTTCATTCCGGGTTGTGTGAGCGCGTTCTGGATCGATTATTGCTGTCGATCGGAAGCCCATTTATATGGTCTCGAGCGTGTATGTCTTATTTCTAAGGTTGCGGTCGCAAAGTGAGCTTACATGGCTTGATAGGGCGACGCGTGGCGAACATATTGTCGTGTGAAAAAAGGGTTCGGCCGTAAATTCTCGGAGAGGGAGTTGGCCTTTAAGGCGTTGAGCGAGCTTCATGTGAGTCTTAGGCCAACAAAGCGTATGAACTCTGGCGAGTGCTCCAGGAGTCCATAAAGGAGGTGGTGGCTCTCGATAAAGCCGCCACGTCTACTTGCGAGAGGGTTGAGGCTCATAAGGCCACTTGAGAAAGAGCTTGAAGCCCGGCTTGCTTCATATCAGGCCCAATAAGCTCAGGCGGAGGCTCGCCTTCTGGAGATCTTACGTCATGAAGCCGTGGCTCAGCAACAGAACGATGAGCTGGTAAAATTACTACACCGCCCGCCGGCTTGAGGACTTGTATCTTTTCTCCCCTTTTTGTACATACTCATGGATGAGAGTATCCTTTCTTTTTTGTTTCTTTCATAAATTGTACTTTGTATCCATTTTGGTTTATGAATAAAAGATACAATTTTCCTCTCGATGGTATGTCCCCTTTTTATTGAATGCATTCTGCGGATACTATATCTTGATCTCCTTGCAGGACAGCGATGGCTTGGGGTTCAGGGTTAAGATCTGCTTCCTAAGACCTTTGCATTTTATGAGCCACGAAGGTCTCATAAGGAGTTTTTCTCCCTACAGGTCGAGAGGATCCCATAGGTGTAAGTTCTTCTTAAGAATCGTGAGGATTCTTAAGCGGGTTTTCCCTTGAGAGTCGTAAGGATCTCACAAGAGAGTTTTTTCTTCCTTACAGGTCGTGAGGACCTGCAAGTGCTGGCTGTGGTCGCCCTTATCCGTGTTTCACGGGGTCAGAGGCTACTCCGGGTATTGTAGTTTAAAGAAGTCGCGGTCAAGGTTAAGGACCTCGTAGTCCGTGGATTTAAGGACTCCACAGTCCGATGTTAGTTTTAAGACATCACGGTCAAGGTTAAGGACCTCATAGTCCGTGGATTTAGGGACTCCACAGTCCGGTGTTAGTTTTAAGACATCACGGTCAAGGTTAAGGACCTCATAGTCCATGGATTTAGGGACTCCACAGTCCGGTGTTTGGTTGCAGGGACCCGCCACCTCTTTGAAGACGTTGAGGAATTACAACGCCAGGTATCAAAGGAGTGAAGAGATGTACCCTTAAACTAAGACAGAATCCGTAGGGAATCGGGATGGTTGATCGTTTGTTTTAAGACATCATGGTCGAGGTTAAGGACGTCATAGTCCGTGGATTTTAAGGACTCCACAGTCTGGTATTTGCTCTGGATGCTTCACACGGGTTCACTGCCGTGCTTGGCGAGGACCAGGCTCCGCTCTGGATGCTTCACACGGGTTCACTGCCGTGCTCTGCGAGGACCAGGATCCGCTCTGGACGTTTTCCCACGGGGTCAAAGAGTGACATTATCCGTGTTCCACGTAACCAGGAATTTTGCACTAGATGCTTCACACGGGTTCATTGCCGCGTTAGGCGAGGACTAGGCTCTGCTCTGGATGCTTCACACGGGTTCACTGCCGTGCTCTGCGAGGACCAGGATCCGCTCTGGACGTTTTCCACGGGGTCAAAGAGTGACATTATCCGCGTTCCACGTAACCAG
Source organism: Agapanthus africanus (assembly GCA_030015575.1). Classification (NCBI taxonomy): domain Eukaryota; kingdom Viridiplantae; phylum Streptophyta; class Magnoliopsida; order Asparagales; family Amaryllidaceae; genus Agapanthus; species Agapanthus africanus. Next base: position 79,122,371 of record JASDDO010000031.1, read on the forward strand.
GAAGTTTGCACTAGATGCTTCACACGGGTTCACTGCCGTGCTCGGCGAGGACTAGGCTCCGCTCTGGACGTTTTCCCCGGGGTCAAAGAGTGACATTATCCGCGTTCCACGTAACCAGGAATTTTGCACTAGATGCTTCACACGGGTTCACTGCCGCGTTAGGCGAGGACTAGGCTCCGCTCTGGACGTTTTCCACGGGGTCAAAGAGTGACATTATCCGCGTTCCACGTAACCAGGAAGTTTGCACTAGATGCTTCACACGGGTTCATTGCCGCGTTAGGCGAGGACTAGGCTCCGCTCTGGACGTTTTCCACGGGGTCAAAGAGTGACATTATCCGCGTTCCACGTAACCAGGAATTTTGCGCTAGATGCTTCACACGGGTTCATTGCCGCGTTAGGCGAGGACTAGGCTCCGCTCTGGACGTTTTCCACGGGTTCACTGCCGTGTTCTGCGAGGACCAGGATCTGCTCTGGACGTTTTTCCACGGGGTCAAAGAGTGACATTATCCGCGTTCTACGTAACCAGGAAGTTTGCACTAGATGCTTCGCACGGGTTCACTGCCGTGCTCGGCGAGGACTAGGCTCCGCTCTGGACGTTTTCCACGGGGTCAAAGAGTGACATTATCCGCGTTCCACGTAACCAGGAATTTTGCACTAGATGCTTCACACGGGTTCACTGCCGCGTTAGGCGAGGACTAGGCTCCGCTCTGGACGTTTTCCACGGGGTCAAAGAGTGACATTATCCGCGTTCCACGTAACCAGGAAGTTTGCACTAGATGCTTCACACGGGTTCATTGCCGCGTTAGGCGAGGACTAGGCTCCGCTCTGGACGTTTTCCACGGGGTCAAAGAGTGACATTATCCGCGTTCCACGTAATCAGGAAGTTTGCACTAGATTCTTCACACGGGTTCACTGCCGTGCTCGGCGAGGACTAGGCTCCGCTCTGGATGCTTCGCATGGGTTCACTGTCATGTTCTGCGAGGACCAGGATCCGCTCTGGACGTTTTTCCATGGGGTCAAAGAGTGACATTATCCGCGTTCCACGTAACCAGGAATTTTGCACTAGATGCTTCACACGGGTTCATTGCCGTGTTAGGCGAGGACTAGGCTCCGCTCTGGACATTTTCCACGGGGTCAAAGAGTGACATTATCCGCGTTCCACGTAACCAGGAAGTTTGCACTAGATGCTTCACACGGGTTCATTGCCGCGTTAGGCGAGGACTAGGCTCCGCTCTGGACGTTTTCCACGGGGTCAAAGAGTGACATTATCCGCGTTCCACGTAACCAGGAAGTTTGCACTAGATGCTTCGCACGGGTTCACTGCCGCGTTAGGCGAGGACTAGGCTCCGCTCTGGATGCTTCGCATGGGTTTACTGCCGTGTTCTGCGAGGACCAGGATCCGCTCTGGACGTTTTCCACGGGGTCAAAGAGTGACATTATCCGTGTTCCATATGACCAGGAATTTTGCTGATTGTATCCGCATTTCACGGGATGGAGGTTGGACTCTTGGTGATATGTATCGCCGAGCCATGGAACTGGGGGTTGCCGCTGTCCCATTTCGCTTGATGTTTTGTCTGCTGCCATGAGACGGACGTCGAGATGATCTCTAAGCTATCTATGAACCGTCGAGATTTGGCTTCTCCTTATGATGAAACCTGGGGAAGGAATATGATCCCTTCTTTGTTTGCGCCCCTGGATTGTATACAGGGTAGATGTACCATCACCTGTAGGGCGAGGATTTCACTTTTGTTTTATTTCTTTTTCCGCGATGCTCTATCGTTTCAGCTTTTATATCGCGAAGGTCGCGATTGCCCCATCATTTCGGCTATTTATTTATTTTCTGCTCGCTGCTTTTTATTGCGAGTTGCCCCATCATTTCGGCTATTTTTCATGCCTTCATTTTTACTTGCTGCTTTTTATTGCAAGTTGCCCCATCATTTCGGCTATTTTGTAGGCATGTGTGGCTTGCTAGCTTTTTCGCTGCAAGCCTGGATTTTAGGCACCGATTTCGGCATCAGCACCGCTACAACTGGAATGTTGCCAGGAGCGAATCATCATTTGCCTTTGTCGATGACGAACAAAGGTGGCTCAGCAAACAGGGTTAAGGGTCCTGTCGACCAAGGCTTTTGACTTCATGAGCCGTAAGGGTCTCACAAAGGTATTTCTCCCTACAAGTCGTGAGGATCTTGCAGGTGTATTTTCTCCTTAGGGATCGTGAGGATTCCTAAGTGTGTGCTCCTCTGTAAGTCGTAAGGATCCTACAAGAGGGCTTTCTCCTTATGGATCGAGAGGACCTACAAGGGCTGGACTTTGCTGGGGAAATGTTTATTCGCGCCCGTGGATTGTATACAAGGGTCAGTATTAAGCCCCTTGTAGGGCAATATCGAAGGTTGTGGAGGATTTGCTTAAGAACAGGTTTAGGTTTCTGTAACTTAAGACTTTCAAATCTTATGAGCCGTGAGGGTCCCATGAGAGAATTCTCCTTACGAGTCGTAAGGATCTCGCAAGTGCGTTTTCTCCTTAGGAATCGTGAGGATCCCTAAGTGTGTTGCTCCTTTGTGAGTCGTAAGGATTTCACGCAGGTGGTTTCTCCTTACAAGGTCGAGAGGACCCTATAAGTGTCTTTTAACGAGGTTGCGCCCCTTCGGGTTTTCACAAACACTCGCCGGTAGTCCTGCTGTTTTTACTCACGGAGCCCTTTCGGGTTTTCATCCGTGCCCGTTTTGCTTATGGACATACCGTTTTTATTTTATATACTTTTTTTTCTTTTTTTTTATCTCGTCAGCCTAAGGATGCTGCGGTAGTAGTTTAAGGACGTTTCGGTCCGTTGTTAGTTTAAAGACATTTCGGTCCATCGATAGTTTAAGGACGTTTCGGTCCGTCGTTAGTTTAAGGACGTTTCGGTCCGTCGTTAGTTGAAGGACGTTTCGGTCTGTCGTTAGTTTAAGGACGTTTCGGTCCGTCGTTAGTTTAAGGACGTTTCGGTCCATCGCTAGTTTAAGGACGTTTCGATCCGTCGCTAGTTTAAGGACGTTTCGGTCCGTCGTTATGGGAAGGCCAGCTGCTGCTTGTAAAGTCTGAGCCTAGGAAGATAGCGAGCTGACATAGTCGTCGTCATCTATCATTGACCCAGGCTATGGCTCATTAAGCATAGTATTTCTTTAAGAAACGGCCGTTTATTTGCCTGAAAGGCCTTTCACCGTGCATGTCCATGAGTAGATAGGCTCCACCCTGGTAGACCTTGTCTATGATGTAAGGGCCTTCGTAGTTTGGCTCAAATTTCCCCCTTATGGCACGATTGAGGATCATAGGTCTTTTGACCACTAGCACGAGTTCGCCTTGGCGGAATGTCCTCGGCCTGGTCAAACTTTCGTACGAGCGCGTCATCTTTGCTTTATAGGCTTCTAGATGTTGTTGCGCTATGAGCCGGGTTTCGTCGAGGGCATCAAGCTCCTCAAGCCGAAGGTGAGCATTTTCTTCGTCCGTCAGCTCGTGGTGGACTGCCACTCGCAGAGAGGGTAACTCTATCTCGAGGGGGAGTACTGCTTCCGTCCCAAATACCAACGCGTACGGCGTTGTGTTCGTGGCCGTCTTGAATGTAGTTCGATAAGCCCAAAGGGCCTCTTGCAGCCTCTCGTGCCAGTCTCTCTTATTCCGGGAAACGGTCTTTTTTATGATCTTCGTCAAGGTCTTATTGAAAGCCTCGGCTAGACCGTTAGCTCGTGGGTTGTAAACTGAAGAATATCTCCAGTCTATATTGTGCTGCTGCGCGAAGCGGCTAATCTTATGGCTTCGATAGGCTGGCCCATTATCGGAGATAATCCGCCGTGGGGTTCCAAACCGATAGATGACGTGCGTTTTGAAGAAGTGGAGGATATTCTCCGTCTTCACTTCCCTCAGTGGTACTGCTTCTGCCCATTTGGAGAAGTAATCAGTTGTCGCCAGGATAAAACGATGTCCCCGGGATGATGCTGGCTCGATGGGGCCGACTATGTCAGCCCCCCACATTTCGAATGGCCAACTAGCCACCGTTGGGTGTAGTGGATTCGGATGTTGGTGGATGAAGTCTCCATGAATCTGGCACGAGTGGCATTGCTTCGCATACTCGAGGCAGTCCTGGATCATCGTGGGCCAGTAGTAACCCATCCGTTTAATTTTTAACTTCATCTTTGGGCCTGCTTGGTGAGAACCACAGAGTCCGTCATGAACTTCCTGAATGACTCTTTCCACTTCGTTAGGTCCTAGGCATCTCAGCCAGAGAGAATCAAACGACCTCTTGTATATAGTATCGTTGACAAAGGCGAAAGATAGGGCTCGTTTCATGAGCTGATGCCTTGAGGATGTATCCTTGGGCATTCGGTGGGACTTAAAGTAGTCTACGAAGACTTCCCTCCAGTCCTCAGCCTTCTCATGGTCTTTTATTTGTAGGGTCGTCTGCTCAGTCGCTCCCTTTTCTTTATATAATTCCGGAGGTATTTCTGCCGGGGCAAGCACTCGACGGCTTTGTACCACGATTCTTACATCATCGAGGTTTTCGTCTGCCAGTTCTTTAGCAAGTTTGGCTAACGCGTCTGCTTTGCTGTTTTCCGCGCGTGGTATGTTCTCCAAAGTATAGGAGGGAATTTGGGTCAATAGTTGTTGCACCTTTTCGCCGTACTTCACCAACTCCGGTTTGCACGTTTGGTAATCACCATTTACTTGACTGACAACCAGTTGAGAATCCCCGTATATAAGGAAGTCTTCAATTCCCAAGTTGATGGCGATTTCGAGGCCCGCTATCTGAGCCTAGTATTCAGCTTCATTGTTTGTCCTCGGCTCTATTAAGGAGAAGGCGAAGCGCATTATCCCTCCTTGTGGAGTTGCAAAGATGAGGCCTATCCCCGATTTGATCATTGGGATACCTTGTTTCTGTTTCTTTATGGAGGACGCTCCATCGAAATAGAGTTCCCATCGGGTGCTACCGCCGCCAATCGCATCAAATGCATGCTCGTCCGGCAAATCACAGTTCAGAGGAGAATCGGCCGGTATCGGGTGCTCAGCGAGGAAATCGGCAATGGCTTGGCCTTTTACTGCCTTGAGAGGTTGATACGTTATCGAGAACTCCATCAAGAGCAGGGCCCATTTAGCGAGTCGTCCCGTCAATATGGCTTTTGACATTAAGTATTTAAAGGGGTCCACCTTTGAAATGAGACGGACTTCATGCGCCAACGCATAGTGCCTGAGCTTTGTTATCGCGAAGATCAATGCCAAGCAATGTTTTTCAATGGGAGAGTAGTTGTTTTCTGCCCCCAGCAGAACTCGACTTAAGTAGTAAAGTGCTCTCTCTTTCCCCTGATCGTTCTCTTGTGCCCATAATGCGCCCAAGGAACCTTCGAGGGCGGTTGTATAAAGAATGAGGGGTTTTCCTTTGACCGGCGCAGCCAACACCGGAGGGTTCTGCAGGTACTGCTTGATCTCGTTTAGTGCACCTTGGCATTTGTGATCCCAAACGAACGGAGTCCCCTTTTTCATCAGGTGGCTGTAAGGACAACATTTGCCAGAAAGATTGGCGATAAATCGCCGGATGTATGCGAGCTTCCCTTGGAGAGACCGCAACTGTTTGAGAGTTCTTGGCGGAGGCATTTCTATGATCGCTTTAATCTTTGACGGATCTATTTCAATTCCTCGGTGTCGAACGATGAATCCCAGGAATTTTCCCGAGGAGACTCCAAACGCGCATTTGAGGGGATTCATTTTCAAGTTATATTGCCGAAGGCGTTGAAATACAGTCTCCAGATGCTTTAAATGATCTTCGTATGACATGCTCTTTACTACGAGGTCATCGATATAGCACTCGACGATGTCATGTATGAGGTCGTCGAAGATCTTTGTCATGGCCCTTTGATAGGTAGCGCCCGCGTTCTTTAGACCAAAGGGCATAACCCTGTAGCAGAATATACCCAAAGGGGTCCGGAAAGCGGTGTGCTTCTGGTCTTCGGGATGCATCTTTATCTGATTGTATCCCGATGAACCGTCCATAAAGGAGAAAACCTCGTGAGTGGACGTGTTATCTATCATCAGCTCGGTTACCGGTACCGGGAAATCATCCTTTGGACAGGCTTTATTGAGATCCCTGAAATCCACACATATGCGTACTGTCCCATTCTTTTTCATTACCGGGACGATATTGGCGATCCAATCGGGATATTGGACTTCTTGAATAAATCCAGAATCGATCAGCTTCTTGACTTCGGCGTTGATGCTCATCTCAAGCTCGAGTCGCATCCTTCTTGGCGCTTGCTTGACTGGCTTGATATCCGGGGATATTGCTAATTTATGCACGGCAACCTCCGGATCTAATCCTGGCATCTCAAAGTAGTTCCATGCGAAGCAGTCTTTATGCCGTAGAAGCACGTTCTTTAACGCGGCCACCTTTTCTTCAGAGAGTAGCTCGCTGACAAATGTCGGTCGCGGGTCATCTGCCGATCCCAACTCAATCTTCCTGAGGTTATCCGCCGTAGTATGTATACCATCTTCCAGTTCTCTCGGAGCTGGCGGAAATTCTGAGATCACCTGGTCGTCGCTGTTCTCAAAGCACTGGGGAAAGTCATCCATGTTCTCGCGCTCTTCTTTTAATATCGTAATCGTATAACAAGTGCGAATCCGCTCCCAGGACTGAGGTGGATCCGGTTCTACTCTTGCGGCCTTGGGTTTATGCTTTTGTGGCGGCGTTACCCTCCAGCTGTTGGATAAAGCGAATCTGCCCCGTTGGTACTGGTCCTCGACCCAGTTCTTGAAGGTGAAGCAGTCTTCGGTAGGATGTCCTATGGCTCGGTGATAAGAGCAATAGCTCAAACGAGAAGCCTTGTTATCTTGCTCAGGGTGTCTAGACTCTGGAAGCGCGATCATTTGATGTTTTAAAGTGAGCTTGAGTAACTTCTCCGTCTTGTCTCGGGGGAAGGAATACGCTCGACTCATCTTCTCTATGAGAGACGAATCCGAGCCGCGCAGTACCCGTAACCCTCTAATCCTGCGTCGTTGTTGTCGGCTCCTCTTCCCGCTTCTTAATTTATTTCCGTCTCCGCATCGGGCCTTTCGCTCAACGGGTTGACAAAGATGAGCATCTTTGTCTTTTGGAGCCTGTTGAAATAGGCGTTGCGTCCTGGCCTTCTCGTAGAGGGCCATTTCGCGGTTGTGGTTTTCCTGAGCTTTCGAACCCATTTTCCTGGTAGGCTTGTCCGTTCGTTCTCCAAACGACGGACTCGGCGTTTCGATCGCGGGGTGTAATTTTGACGAGGGGTTGGCATCTCCTGACAGGGCGTCCTCTTCTTCATCAAAGGTGTATATGGCGTAGTTACTGTGGACCCGTCCCCGCTTTCCCGCTCTCGCGTATCCAAGCCCGAGTGTTTCCATTTTCCCGTTGGGAAATTTGCGCTGAGTCCCAAGGACATCCCAGATCTTGTTGTAGAACCGAGCCTGTTGAACAGTCTGTTTTAAGGGTACTCCTTGGCGCTTCAATAGCTTCTTTAATCCATTTGTATAGTATCTGGGCAGACGGATGGGTTGGAGTCTGTCGCATGTAGGATCCACGCCATGCCAAATCTCTTTCTCTATTTTCGTCTCTGAGGATCTGTAGAATAGGATCACCTTCTCACCCCTTCGCCTGGGAGGGACGTAAAATGTTTGCAGGTCCTGCACATTGTGAGCTTGAAGCGTGTCGAGATCCTTGTAGTGTTCTCGCGGTACCATGGTGATTTGCAAACTATGGTCATCGCCAGGGGGTGCTTGTATTGACAGCCGATTGGAGAACACGGCATTAACTTCATCTTCTGAATCACTTCCGAAGACCAACATGGGGGCGAGCGTCCCCAGATTGTTGCGTTGAGATGGCCCTGCATAAACTATCTCTTCCTCTTCTTCGGTATCGCTCCCGAAAACAGGGATGGTGGCGGCGGCTTTGTTCTCCGGGTTGCGACACCTTTCTGTATCCTCGAAATCTGGCAAAAAGTATTTCGCATCCTCGTATTTGCGGACTTCGTTCACGGAAAATGGGTTCAACTCGCCTGTTACAGTATACTCGAAACCATCCTTAAAGTACTTCATACACTGATGTTGTGTAGAAGGGATGATGTTGTACTCGTGTAGCCAAGGACGGCCGAGCAAGGCGTTGTAGCAGGTCTTAGCGTCAATGACACGGAATTTGATGTCTGTGACGAGAAGCCCAAAGCGTAATGTTAGTATCACAGATCCGAGAGTCCGTGACGAGTGTGAATCGAAACCGGAGATAGTAATTTTGTCACGAGCGAGATGTTGCACACTCATGCAGATTTCCTTCAACACCCGAACATTAAGGAGATTGACGGAGGATCCATTATCCACCAGGATCTTGCCTATCTTGATATCATGGCAGTATCCGGAGACATTTAGGGGACGGTTATGGTCGCACGTCCCGAGAAGGAGGTCTTCGTCACCGAAAGTGATATCGGCTGTATGCACTTCCTCCAGTTCATCCTTCATCTTTTCAGTGGCGAGGAAGGCTTGGAATTGTTCAGGTTCTTGTAATGCCTTAATTAGTGAGTCTCGCGCTTCTTTTGATAATAGGAGGGCGTCGAGAATGCTAAGCTGAGAAGGTAGCTTCCTTAGGTGCGCGAGGATGTTATAGTCCACTTTACTCCTCCTAGGAGGGTCTTTGGCAGCCAGTTCTTTCATGACTTGGTCATCTAAAGTGATATCTTCAGTGGCCTTTTCCTTTCCCTTATCTTTTCTACTTACGGGCCCGAGATTCTTTTCTGGGAGTGTGCGATTGCGCAGCTGAATGTTTTCGCAGGCTTCTAGTTTCTCCTCTTTCTCTAAGACGGATTCTTTAAAGAGAGGGCCCAGAGCCATTTCTTCATCAGAGTCGCTCCCAAAGGTGAGAACTTGTGACCCCCCGGCGTTGACCATGTAACAGTTGCCAGTAGTTCTGTTGTGCCCTTCGACAGTACTTCTTCGCTCCCGACGGCTCTTGCGTTTCATGCGCTTAAAATGTTGCTGACGAGTAATATTTCCTTGCCACCATATTTTAAAGGCGTTGCACTCCTCCGTGGGGTGTGAGATTTTTCAATGATATGCGCAATAATTAGGGTGCCTCTCCGCCCCATCGTGTGTATTCCCTTCCGAGGGTGGTAGCTTCATCCCCATTGACATGGCTTTGGCAAACCTTTTCCTCGTCTTGAATATCTTTTTGTCTACTTCAGACGCCTTTTGATCTGGCGGGGGTAGTTCAACTCTTTCATTCAGTCGCCTGCATTTGGTTCTTTCTGACGTCGCCATCTCATGCTCCTGATCCGCCTTACTTTTTAGACGAATTTCGTCTAAGAAGGCTTTGATCATTTCATTTGTCAGCCACGCACGCTCTGGTTCAGGTTCCGCCTCCAGCTTCTTAGTGCTAGGAGTTTTCTCATCATCGGTAAACGAGTGGGAGATTACGTTACAACTCGCCACATACTCTTCGGATTCATCCGATGAGCTCTCTTCATCATCTCCCCTTTGAAAGATGTGGTTGAGGAACTCTTGCAGTGTGACAGGAGTTCGAGCCTTTTGATTGTATTCTTCCAGCGCGTCGATTTGCTTCTGCAAGCTCGTGTGCTCGTCTCCAGGCTTCGCGGGCTTCTTGGATTTCTTCTTCTTTTTCTTCGAAGATTTCAACGGTTGGGCGTGAGTATTTGGGCCTTTATCCCGAGCCTTCGTAGCTGTGCGGGGCTTCAACATCCCCTCGATAATTTGAGGTTCAAGAGGGTTTTTCCATTCGATCGCAGGGCACGCGTGAAGGTCTCTCAGCATTCTTCTGGTTTTCGTTGATAGCACGACCTCCCATGGAGCTTCTTCAATAAAGGAGCAGTTTGCCCCCAATGTATCTGTTTTCTTAGGAGTATGCGGCTGTGGTGGGCTCACCTTCCACTTCTCGGACAGTACAAACTTCCCCTGGAGGTATTGATCTTCAATCCATCCTTTGAAGACGAAGAAATCTTCAATCGGATGGCTTACTGTTTGATGGTAAGGGCAATAGTTAGGGTTATTCACTTCGGTGGGTTGCGGCGGTCGCCTTGGATTCGGTAGGTTTATAAGTCTGTTGCGTATTGCCAGCTCGAATAACCGTTTCGTCTTGTCTCGTGGGAACGAGTAGGGACGTTTCATCTTCTAATTATAATACCGGCGTCTTTCTTCCAATTGATCTGCCGGTTTCGGGGCGTTAGGTTGCTGTTGGGCATTCGCGACGAAGGTTGCCCTTCCTTTACCCTTGTCATTCCGCGGTTCCGACTTCGGGGGAGGTGGTCTATGACCCATCTGGTCCATCTGAGCCAACTTGTCGATTAAAGCCTGGAATGTGGTTGGCTTAAAGAACATCATAAACTGGGAGATAGTTGCGTGGGGGTCTAGGGTTCCCACGAACATGCCCACTGCGGGTGCCTCCTCAATGCGTTGCTCGCATCTCGACCACAAGTTCCGCCAGCGTATAGCATACTGGACCTAGGTTTCGCCTGGTTTGACCCTGGCATTAATCAAAGCAGTTATTGGAGTGCGTTCGCTGGCGCTTGCGAATCGCTGAGTGAATAACAACTCCATTTCAGCGAACGTTTTGATAGAATCGTTCGGGAGTTCCGAATACCATTCGAATGTTGTTTCTGATAAGCTGCCCACGAACTGTCGGAGCAACAGTTTATCATCACCGCCGGTGTTACCGCAGAGGGCTCGGAACTGGGCGACATGTTGATGGGGATTGCCGGTCCCCTTGTACACGTGGAATTTTGGTATCGTATAGCCTTGCGGGTATTTGATTTGGTCGTACCAGCTTGGATACGGCCGCCCCGTTTTCACGACTTGACCAGCTGCCTCAGTCGCATGATGGACCCGGATTTGCTGGGCTATGTAGTCAGCCAAGTCCGCCTTAGAGATTGCCTCCTCCTTGGCCGTTGAGAGGGCCGGCAGTGGATTCGACGTTTCTCCTCGGTCGTCTTCAAGAACGATTGGGGGATCTTCGACGGGCAAGTCCTGCTGGATCATCATTCCTATCATATCTTGGAAGAGAAGGCCCATACGTTGTATGTTGGCTGCTTGTTCAGCAGCCTCTTTGTCCTTTTTCTCCAGTATCCGGCGAAGGAATTCAGCTGGTTTCTTCCTCTTGGCGCGCGTCTGAGGATGTTTCTGGGCTTTCTTTTGGCCCGGTAAGTGCGGCCATAGCACTCATCATTTCTTGGAGCTTTTGTTGCTGCTCCTGGGCTTTCGTCACGGATCGGGTAAGTGGTCGGTGGCTTGTAGAAGTGCGGCTCTCCTCCTTTCCAGAGGCCATGTATATGGTGTGGACCATCATGCCCCCAGACCTAGGGCGTCTGGGTTTAGTGATTTTAGCCGTCGTTGCACGTTGGGGGGTCTTCTCTGGCCTCCTCCTTTTATGAGCCATGGAGTTTGAGGGGGCCGTTGAGGTGGGCGTCCCGACAGCCTTTCGGGGTTCAGCCTGGTGACCAGCTTCCGGTTGGATTTTCAGCTTCTTGTGCTGGCGGGAGGAGTTTGGATCGATGGTCGAGTCTCGGGCCTGCCGCCAAACCTTATAGATTTTGGAAGACAGCCGTTGAGGAGATTGGGGCTGTTCTGATTCCATTTCCACAACCTTTTTTAACGGGGGAGGAGACCTCTTCAGCACTGCGGTAGGAGAATTTCTTCGCACCTTATTTAGCATTTCGAAGCTGTTCCCAGTTGGAACAGCAGCATTAACTTCTGCCACCGGGGCCGATGGAGTCAACCCAGAGGGGGAGTTGCCCCCAGCCTTCCTTACTCGGCGCCAATGGCGACGTCGAGCGTGTCGAGCGGACGACGTTGGGTCAGCGGTAAGAATGGTTTTGTCTTGCCCCCTGTGTGGGTGGGGGGTTGTTGTTGGTGTTAGCCTGTCAAAGACCGACGTCTTTTGGATAGCAGGAGCGGGAGCTGGAGCCGTCAATCTTGAAAAGACCGACTTTGTGGCAGGGGAAGTCGCTTTGATGTCTTCAGGAGCAGGACCGGTCACTTTCTTAGAAGCAGCCTTCTCTGAGATTGTAGTCCCTATGATGAGTTCGCAGGATTTCCGGCCCAATCTAGAGAAGACCGAGGCGTTGACGCTGGGCGACTCGTTGAGAGGAGCCGCGGCAGGGGTAAGACGATCAAAGACTGACTTCTTGGGAGCTTCCTTTGTCAGTACCGGCGCCGCGAAGCTTGACGATGGGAGTATAGTCCCGAAGAACAATCCGGTAGTGGCTTGAGTCACTTGGTCCACCGGCATTGTGAACAACGAAGCAGCTTGGGGTCCATAGGCTATACCTCCTGGCGAGGTAGAGCGTTCGTCGCAATTGCAGTTTGAGCAGTTGGAGAATTTCGCAGAAGTAGAAGCCATCGATCCTTTGCTTTCTGCAATAAGCAAGATGCCAATTCTTAGTATCTTGAAACCCAAGGGCAACTATTAGCGAACCGCGATTAGTTCGCGAATCATGACACACGAAGTGTGGAGTGGAAAGAGGAAAAGGTCCCACCGGGCGTGCCATAATCTGTTCCCCTCCGGACGGCGGCGCACAAGACTGCGATGTCTTGGCACTGAGATTCGGGGCAGATGCTAATTGGTGTTATCCGTCCACCTCTCCGAAGATGCCAAGTCGATCTATGGCACCTGTGTATCGAAGGTTTAGACGGATGCGGCCGATGTAGCAGACTTCGTCAGATTCCCCCTCGTTTGAGGGGTTTTTTGATTGTGGGGACGCTCTTCCCTGCAGGCGCAAGCCCCTGCAGTTAATTACGCTACCGCATCGCGGTAACAACTTTCTCCTTCTCCAGATGGTCACTTCGTGTCGTGGGTGTTTATTTCGTTTTTTATTGCCCGTGGATTGTTTACGGAGACTGAGTTATGTCGTCGCCCGTAGGGCGTGGACTAGTCCAAATCCGTGTTTATCTTAGATTTGGGTTTGGGGGTTTGGTTTGAGGATACATCAGCCATACTTGAGGCCAAGATCAACTCAAACATTTGTTAAGGATACGTTAGTCTAACGTTGAGACTAAGATCAACTTAACGGGATCGTTTAGATCCGACAAAAGAGCATTTGGGCTATATTGTTCCAGTTTAGGGACATAGTGGTCCATCGCATATGTGGCCGTCGGGACCCGTCACCTCTCTGACGACGTTGAAGGATTACAACGACGGGTGTCAGAGGAGTTCAGAGATGTACCCTCGAGCCAGAGTTAATTTGGGGGATTCATAGTCCAGTCTGTTTGAAGGTTTAAGGATACGTTAGCCATCTTTGAGGCTAAGATCAACTTAAACGGGACCGTTTAGATCCGACAAAAGAGCACATGGAGCTCTATTGTTCTAGTTTAAGGACATTGCGGTCCATGGGTAGTTTAAGGACATTGCGGTCCATGGGTAGTTTAAAGACATTGCGGTCCGTAGTTAGTTTAAGGACATTGCGGTCCGTAATTAGTTTAAGGACATTGCGGTCCGTGTGTAGTTTAAGGACATTGCGGTCCATAGGTAGTTTAAGGACATTGCGGTCCGTTGTTAGTTTTAAGATATCTCGGTCAAGGTTAAGGACGTCGTAGTCCATGGGTTTAAGGACTCCACAGTCCGGTATGTGCTCTGGATGCTTCACACGGGTTCACTGCCGTGCTTGGCGAGGACCAGGCTCCGCTCTGGGCGTTTTCCGTGGGGTCAAAGAGTGACATTGTCCACGTTCCACGTAACCAGGAATTTTGCACTAGATGCTTCACACGGGTTCACTGCCGTGCTCGGCGAGGACTAGGCTCCGCTCTGGGCGTTTTCCGCGGGGTCAAAGAGTGACATTATCCACGTTCCACGTAACCAGGAATTTTGCATTAGACATGAGTTTAAGGACCCCACAGTCCATATCATGGGTTGTCGTCGGGACCCGTCACCTCTTTGAAGACATTGAGGGATTACAATGCCAGGTATCAAAGGAGTGAAGAGATGTACCCTAGAACCGGAATGGATTAAATAGTCCTTGGCCCAATTTAGGCTCAAGACCCATTAATTATATTATGAGCCCATTGGCCCAGTTAATTACGAATTGAGGACTTATGGCCAGCTTGGGCTAAGTCCTATCATGTCTGGAATATTGACTTCTTGTGGGTCCATTGAGGGAGAGGCTTTGCCTCTATCCCTTTAGCCATTTGGGCCAAAGCCTAGTGTTAAACACTTCAGAGCAATCAGTGTTGAACACTGGGAATGAGGTTGACAAGTTAGTGTTTAACACTAAAAGATAATTGGTGTTAAACACCAGCAACAAGGCTTTCAGATTAATGTTAAACACTAAAACAGATCAGTACCAAGCATCGGCAACAAAGCTCTCAAATTAGTGTTAAACACTAAGGTAGTCAGTGTTGAACACTGCAAGTAAAGTTCTTTGATTGGCGTTGAACACTGCGGCCCAACAGTGTTTTAACACTGGATTCAGGAGTTCCAACTTAGTGTTAAACACTAAAGCAAGAGGGGACACGTGGTGACACGTGAGAGCGCCCTCTCTCCATTCATTCTGCTAAGATTATTGCATCTTTCAGAGCGTCACGTGCCATCACGTGACGGGGATTCATATGCCTTTGTGTTAGAGCTTTCGTCAAGGGTCACGTGGGTCACGTGGGGGATTGCCTCAAAAGGCTTTCTGTAGATCTTTTGAGGGGGTCACGTGGTGGCACGTGACCCTGCCTCCATGTATATTGTTTAGAGAATCTGTTGATCCTTTTTTTTAGGAATTAAATTCCTAAAGCTTTAATTTTCAAAGGAATTAAATTCCTACTTCCTTTTGAAGACTTATATTCTGGAGTAGAATTGAACCCTGAATCTTCTGCAGGAATTAAATTCCTCGTTTATGTGAAGAACTGAATAGGGTTAAACCCTAATAAAATCTTTTTAAGGAATTAAACTTCCAGTCCCTGTTAAATTATGATTAAGGGAATTGGATTCCCGTTGTTTCACCAGAACTAAGTTCTTAATTAGGGTTAAACCCTGTTTCTCTCTGTCCTGAAGGAATCAAATTCCCATAACACAGGGTCAAGCCCTACTTTTAGAGGAATTAAATCCTATAGTTCTGTGAGAATTAAATTCTCGTTTTTCCATTCCCTCTCCATGTTTTGGATCTGCATGGCAGGATCTCAACCCATTGAGAATTAAATTCTCAACCTAAAGGGGAGATGTGCACTTTGCAGATCCTCTATCAAAGAGAGAAGAAATATATTTCTTCTGTTTTTTATTTTGTCAGAGTTAAACTCTGTTGAGAATTAAATTCTCCTTCTTTCAGGAAGCCTTCCCTTTCTTACCTAGGGTTTTCTTTTTGCAGAAGCTCCAAATTCCTCAAAGTATCAAGGCTCTCTCCTTTTTTTTTTCCCTCTGCGTGTATATATCTTTCTTTTGTGTCTCCAGGCTCCTATTTATAGGAGAAGCAGCCGAATCAATTAGTTTTTGACGAATCTTCATTAAGAGATTTGATTTGTATCCATCATTTGTTTTTTTGACCCTTGGATTATTAGGTGAATTTTATTCACCATTGGATTTCAAATCCAGGGATTCTCCTTTGTTATTTCTGTTAGATTTAAATGGGAAATCTTTCCAAACTCGAGATTTTCCATAGATAGATGATATTTAATCATCTCTGAATCTTTAATTTGATCGGTTCCAGATAATTGCTTTCCTTTGGAAAGATTTGAATCTCTTTCAGAATTTAATTCTGTTAGCAAAATGGGCTTTGAAAGCCGGTCACGTGTGACCACGTGACCCATGGTCACGTGTGGACACGGGACTCTTTTGGAACGAGCCTTTTTCTTCTTTTGGACTCTGCTTTCTTCTGCTGCTTAGCCGTCACGTGCTACCACGTGACCCCTGGTCACGTGTCAGCACGTGACCTTTGTCTGGCGCCTCTTTCCTTGGTTCAATTGGAGAGCGAGTCTGCTGCTTTAAACGTCACGTGCCAACACGTGACCCTGGTCACGTGGGAGCACGTGACCTCTTCTGAAGCCCTTTTCCTTGACTTGATCAGGGAACCAATGTGCCCTTTTCCGCTGCTTTATATGTCACGTGTCAACACGTGACTGCTGGTCACGTGTAAGCACGTGGTCCCTTTTTGAAGCTTTTCCCAGAAGCTTTCCTGATTTTAAATCAGGAAACATGGATATACTAGGAACCCGCGATTCGTTCGAGCCTGCAACGAAAAGCGGATTACACGGTCGCGATGAATAGCCAGTACCCCACCCAAGACCCCTACGAGTGCGGCAAACTACCCGCCAAGTACCCAAAGCGAAGCAACCTCCCTCAACGCCATGAGTAGGCCACTCGGCACTTCGAGATACCCGGTAGTTTGTGCACCCCCTCCATGGGTCTATCCTAGGAGAAAAAATAGTAAAAAGAATTATACAATGACAGCTACAACCCCGACCCGGTTGCGCGGCCATACAAATAATATTACATCAATTTACAAATTTATTACATGAATGAAAGAAAAAGAAACTCTCATCTCACATCCACCCCAGCTATTCATCCACGACAATCCAACGAGTTCATATACACAAACCATCAACAACACAGATCACAGATATGTATAACCCCCACTAATCGACGTATAGCGATTAGTAGACGTTCAATACACATATAACATCACAGAGATAACCATTAGCCAAAGTCTACAGAACATCGACCCAATAAAAATACGGATTCTTAAGCCCCAAAAACTAATTTTTCTTTCTGGAAAATCTGGGCAGAAAAGTCATATACCAAAAATCCTAAAAACCCACCAGAAACAAACTGCAACAAAAATGATCCACGGCCGAGTCAACTCGGCCGCGGTTCCGCGGCAGAAGCAAGCTTCTGCCGCGGAAATGCAGTGAGTTGGTCGACTCGTGCGATCATTTTTCTTGCCTGTTCTAACAAAAGCCTGAGCCGATTTTTAAGACATGATTTATTATCTTTTGAGCAGAAAAAAAATCGGCAGAGAATCAGGTTTTCCGGGGTGTTTTTTCGGTTTTTCGTTCGGTCGATGTTCTAAACACTTCGCAAACATGCTAGGGTGTGTTTAGTTAGGCTCTGATACCACTGTTAGGCCCACGTTACCTCTCCCGGTACTTTCGGGGTTGCGGAAACGGTAAAACAAATTTTTTTCTAAACTTTGTAACATGGACCGTAAAAGCCGGATCTTTGCTAAACAATACACTAGCATCCTAACTTGAGATGTTATCTACTCGGTTAGGGGTTATACCTCAACTTGAACTCCTTCTCTTCTTGTTGTTCTTCACTTCTTGTTGTTCTTCTCTTTGCTTGCTCAATGGTTGATCCGGACTTTGGTCACCTCCGCGGCCTCCTTGAGTCGAAGACGATCCACCCGAGAGATGTACACCGAGCTCCACCTCAAGCCGAGGTAACTAGGGCAAGGAGATTGCTAATCTAGAAGCCCTAGGATGTGTAGAGGAGATGTATGGATGTGTTTGTCAAGTGGAATCCTTTTTCTCTCAACACATGAGATCAAAGGAGAAATCAAGAGGAGGAAGAAGAGGGAGTTTGCTAGCAACCATGGAGCTTCTCATTTCAAGAGAGCGAATGAGAAATAAAATTATGATACAAAAGAAAAACAACCATGGTTGCAAATAATGCAAAACAACATCATTACTAATCCCATCAAGATAAAGTTGATGGCTACTTTGAAATGACCATTATCATAATCCAAAAGAAAAAGGAAAAGAAAAGAAGAGTGTGGAACCCTCTTGAAAGTCAATGGTCAACCCGGTCAACCGGTCAACAAAGTCAAGAGAGGTCAACGGGGTCAAATGGTCAATGCAATTAGCCATCATAAGATTATCACTAATAGGATTAGTAAATGATGTTCGCGGCTCATAATGGTTTTGACTAAACGAACTGTCAAAACCCTAATGAGTCCGCCTCAAAATGGTTTTGACCGAATCAACTATCAAAACCCTAATGAGACTGCCACATAACAGTTTTGGCCGAACCAACTGCCAAAACCCTAATGAGGCACCTCCTCCTTCATCACTCCGAAAAACTGTGCATACACACCTGCATCCGTATTCCATAGAATGCGGATGCACAGAAGACAAAACAAATCCATCCGTGCAATACTAGGATCCGGCTTAAACCAAAGCCTACTAGTACTGCCTGCCCGAACACCATACGCACGCAAGTGTACGTAAGTGATCGCAGCTCTGCCGTAAAACCATACGGCTTCTACACGTTTCGCTCAGTGCAGGGAAACTCTCTGTGTGGGACTCTAAAGACTCGACACTACGCTGGCAGTGGGTTTAACCACAGACCGCAAGCGGCACTAGCTGTACGTAACGGTCCCCAGGTAGATGTCGATAAGAAGGCCGATGAGGTAAACCCATCCGAACTCCTACTGAGCCTGTATGTGACAATCTCCGTACAGTCCGGTTTGTTCGTCTGATACATCGCATGTCGGGCCTAGGGGGGGCGGCAAGCGTCAGACCCCTAATAGCGGTACAAGTCGTGTCAGAGTGAAGCCCAGAACACCCTGAGATAACACTGGAACCTACCAGTATATCTCGCTTGCCCTGGCCAGGGACTACTTGTGTAATGGCTCTCCTAGACACAGCGCGATGTCAACCCCCAATACTGGGAGAGACGAATCCTGTCTAACCGTCACTGCCTCCAAGTGCTTCGGGACTGCTCCCAACTACTACCTGTTTGCACGACTCAGTAGAGCCGTGGTAGGGTAGTAACCAAAGAACAGTGGGAACACACTCGAGGCGAAGTGACAGTGTCAAGTCAGCGGACTAAGCTGTACTCATGTCACCTGGAAACTGATAACTGACGATAGGTATAATACCAACCATCAGTTCCCAACGAGTCCTGTCCAGTGTACTCGTAACCCAACGAGCACCCGCATACTATCTCAAGTACAACGTACTGACGGCTGTGGGACAGACCGTCTCCCGTGCTGGGATGAGAAGCACATACGCTAGTCTACTTCGGAGTATCGATGCCCTATCTCGATACTCCCACGACTAGGGACGTGTATAAGGATGTGCTTGTAGATTACCCAGCCCCCACGACTGTGATCGCCATCACAACGCCTGTAATCAAGCAAAGATCCTAAGGGCTCTACTAATGCGTATATGTGATATAATAAATAAACACACATGTACACATTAAAGCAGAGACAAACCAAGTAGCATACTACTATATTGAGCAAGATTGTCTGTACAACTGTGAATATCCCAAGCTTCCATCAAGTAATATACATACTAGTATGATACAGTAATGGCCTCTAGGGCATATACACTAACCAATCTATGTACCTCAAGTCTCAATCTCAATGTCTCAATCACAATATCTAGGGCTCCGTCAGTCCAGACCGGCCCCTACTATCCATCTCAAGACCACGACGGTACCCTCCGGATATCCGACGCGTCGGGTAATATCACCGGTAGGTAGTGCTCCCCTGTCAGGCTCACATCGTTATCATCATGCGTTTCTTGCCCCGGGGTACCATACCGGGTCCTCCATGTACCCGAAACGGTTCATCCATCTCCTCGAATCGGGTCTCGAAATCCATCAGCAAACTTATGGTGGACGACTCATACATCATGGGAAAAACCGCACTTTTATTTAAAAAGAGAGAAATCAGTTTATATATATTTTGCGGTTTTCCTCCAAATCCAAAAAATATCATGGAAATCCGAATCTTTAATAGCATGTAGAACCATGAATATAAGCATGAGAATGAATAACAGTATGCATGAAGCGACAAGTAATAACTACAATATCTAAGCTGGCATATAAGGTATGTACACTAATATTATGTCAAACTACTGGCTATCAAGCTAAGTTAAGCAACAATATTTTCTAAGGTGTACGTGACATGGCAATTACCGATGAAGATGTGTGTGAGCCGGCAAGTAAGTGTATGTGGTACATATGCATCATCGGTAATGGTGCTGGTGTCATAACAGCATAATGTCAACAATGCAATATGAAATAACAATGTAAATATGCGATGCGGAGTGAGCAACCAAAATGAGCGGGAGCTAAAAACTAGACGCAACTATAACTAATCTGCATTAATCTAATATAAGTCCTACAAATTGTGCCATTTGAAATAGCACGAACCGCGGGGTTTTGAAAATAGGGCTACGGTGGTTTTTAAGAAAGGATACGTCTTTTGAAATATCCGTAGATCCCTTGACCTGTCTTTTAAAATACCCACGATCCGCTAGTTTTGAAATAGGTAGGAGTCTAATCTAATCTAACAACTACACTAAACTATACGGCTGAACTAACAAGCTGAACTACAGGTAAGGAAACCGCCTAACATCTGAGTCGATACATATACATACCTGTATATATATTAGTCGGTGATCCCGCCTCAATAATATCATATCCGATACCATATCTATAATCAGACATCCCAAGTCAAGAGTGCGGATCAATCATCAAAATATAGCTCGTACGTAAATCCGTCGTACGGCATCCCCAAATCTGGGTACGGGTTAATATCACATTCATCATACTATTCACCTGGTATCCTCTTTATCAAATATCATGATCGGGGTACAGATCTACGTCTAGTACAATACTGATACCGCCTAAGTATGCATGCATGTGTGTGAAACACTACGTCAAGACCCGTTACAACGTCATGTCGTATCTCAAATACGAACCCTGCTATATCACCGATCTCACGGCCTTAACTAAAATCTCATCGACTGATCTTAAATCCTAAGTACTATCCTCATTATCCATGCATGTGTATATGAATGTACATATGCATAGTCCCATACCCACGCATATATACATATATACATATCCCAATCGGTGCACAAGAAAGTAATGTATGCAAGTGTGTGTGTGCGTATGTGGTATAACAACTACTCTAGGGTTTCGCAACTAACCCAAAGCTAATCCAGGAACACCTAAACATAACATGGATACATCTTCTCGTATAAAAAAAACACCTATATAAACATATATATATAAGCTACTCTACGGACTGCGGGGGTGCTATACGCCATCCACCCGACTTCTCCCCGTAGATATAAATCTACTCACCTCGATCTTCGCTTGCTGATGCCGATGTCGACATGCGCTTTCTTGTCTCCTTGAAGTCTTCGTGAGGGTACCTACATATCATAACACACCGCATCGCATTAAAGTCCGACTCATGACCAAATCGACACACGAATCCCACATAGGTCAAAACCTATGGTTGCTTTCACAAATCAACCCAAAAACCCTCGACGTCGGCGTACTAAAACTCGACGTCGGCGTACCCAAAATCACGAGCACTAATTATAGTATAAAATAGCTTAAAATAGCTTAAAATTCACAAAAACCCTAAACTCACTTTAAAAGCCATTTTTCCGAGAATCTAGCAAGCAATATTACCCGTTTTAGTACAAAACTCGACGTTTAAACAAATCTAGTGGCCATAATACATATTAAATATCTTAAATAAGTCATAAAAACAATTTCCATAATTTAATCCCATTAAATTTTCATTAACCCCAAAATCCTTGTTTGCCAAAATATCCAATTTTAACAATTTTCAAAATAACAATTCACAAATCATCAACTTGACTAGGTTTTGCATGAACTAAGGTGGTAAACTACAACTTATAAAATTAATGATATCATGAAGAACCTAATTAGATTTTTAATCTTATAATTTGATTTAATTTTAAAACCTATTTTGCAAAATAGCTTAATTATTACAATTTTAAGTTAACAATTTGCAACTAGCAACTAGATTAGGTTTTAACATGTCTTAAGATGTTAAATACATCACACAACCATAATCCCATTACTCAAAACCCTAACTTGAAATCAACCTCATTCTTGAATTTTTCAATCATGCAATTAGAACCAATCTAAAACCTAATTAAACACTTAATAAGCTAACATAAAGCAATTAAACAAAAAATTCACTAAAGGGTTAAAATTTATACCTCCCAATTGAGTTCTAGCATGAAATCTAAGCTTTCCAAATTGCTTCCTTTTCACCAAAATCCATGCTTGAAATGCTAAGGAAAAATGGGTAGGGCTTGAATTTGGAGTTTTTGGGATTTTTGATGGATTTTGAGGGAATTTTGATCAATTTTTTTCAAGAGAAAGAGAGGTGAAATGGAGGGGGGGCTGTTGCTGAAATTTGGGGAAGGGCTCGGCTGATTTGGGAGGGGGATTGGAGAGAGAGTGAGGTGTTGAAAGTGGTGGCCAAGTCAAAGGAAACCATGCCTCATTTGACTTTAACCCTTCTTTCTTTATTCCTTCACTTTATTTTACTTTTTTGATGAGGTAAAGAAAAGAATTGGAGGGAGAGGGGGCTGTTGTGGTTTCCGCCAGCCCATGATGGGGTGTGTGTGTGTGTGTGGGTGAGGAAAGAAATGATAAATATTATACCCCAATTTCTATTTAGCTATATTTTTCCATTTAAGCCCTTTTTCTTCGATATTTTCGAAACCGTTTTGGCAAACCATTTCATTTTAAAAACCACATGATAAAATTTTATTTAATGTTTTATGATGTACAAAATTTGTTTCAACTCATTCCAATTTGTAATTTTCCCTAATTAAATGTATTAATGGCGGCTTAAAATAATAATAAAATAATTTTTTTTTCAGAAAATTTGAGATTTCACCAGTGGCTCAATAAACACCAAATACTAGTAATTACATAGCTAGAATATGTATATTTAATTTTTATAATAAGATATTTGTATTTTGAATTTTTACAGAAAACCCCCTTATTTTACCGATTTTTTCGAAATTTCACCGAAACGATTTTCAAAACGTTACAATCTTCCCCCCTTAAAGAAATTCGGTCCCCGAATTTAAATTCAAACTCTCCCCAAATACAAAAACATCTAAGCAAAACCATCAAGTCGTCGGGGCTCCGAAATCATAAGTACATAAAACGCATCATAGCGCATGAGTAATGAGCAGATAACTCAAAATCTAAACTCCGTCAAGCATCCCGCAATTATCGGAGTCACGGTAAAGACACAAATTTCAAATCCAATACAAAACCAATATGATATAACTCGAAACTATACATGTAAATATCAAATCTATATATGTAAATATCTGAAGGAAATGAATGCCAAATATATTCAGGTACTGTCCTCTGACTAGTCCTGCCCAGTACGAAAACACATGGCAAATATCATAAAAACGTACTGCTCTATAGGAAAAATCAATCCCAAATACGCGTATGAATACTACGTGCGTCTGGTGCGCACGGAAATCAAAATCCATATACGTGCCATACAAGTGCACAGAAACAAGATCTAAGTGCATCGGGTGTGCACGAAACATCTGTCGTAGGCAACATGTGTGCCTGACAGCAAAATCAGGTGCATCTGACATGCACGAAAAATCTCGATTTAGTGCATCTGGCGTACACCAAAATCACACTTCAAAACATGCGCCCAACATGCGCGAAAATCCAAATCAGGTGCATCCATCGTGCACGAAATCATGAAATCCAATATCAAGTGCCGAACATGCGCAAAATCAAATCAGGTGCACAAGGTGCACAAAACAAATATCGAACATCACCATCGAAATCAAAGTCCAGTGCATCTAAATGCACAACATACGTAACACCGCACTGCAAGCATATATGAACTATACCGCGTGCAAAAACCAAATCGTGTGCGTATATACGCACAAAATCAACTCAAATGTCTAAAACCGTAAAATCACAAACATGTGAAACCAAGCACGAAAACGATATCAAGTGCAACACTGTGCAAAGATCGTAAATCCTCAATCATCAAAATCAAATCATGCGAATAAATCACCCAAAACATCGAAATCAAATATGGAGGAATAGTCCCCGCTCAAGCACTTCCTCTAAGAACCTCTGGCTAACTGTCGTGGTCACTCATGGCATGTCTCATCGACGATCCTGAACTCTGGCCTGCCGGTGTGCGTAACATGACCACTCCTAGGTCCAAGTCTTCTCGTAATTCATTCCAGAAAGGTCCTGTCGAAATCTCTCCCAAATCTCGTCTCTGCCGAACTGTCCGGAAGTCATCATCCTTTAGTATATCTGTTTCTTATTCCGGAACGGCTGCATACTCACCGCGACTCCTTCTGGAAGGTATATCCAAGTACAATGCCTCGGCATGAGTATCGCATCTCTGATGTCGGCGGAGTGGAACATCGTCTTATCCAGATCTCGTACGAACCTCTTACCCCACTTTTCTCTAATGTCGACTGCTCCGGACTCGTCTCGTCGTGGCTGCATGGACTGAGCACCAACGGCTATCCTCGTATCTGGAGTCTCCCAAGAATGCACCTCACCACCTAGCATCCGAATGAAGTCGAACCATTCGATCGATTCGTCAAAGCCTCATAATACCCCAAGAGCTCAATATCTTGGGCACAGTTTAATAGTATCGAATACATACCACAACATCGGTGGTCCAGCCGTAGAAGGGAAAACCCAAGCCTCACTAATGGCGCCGTGGAACTGCCGCAAACCCGAAGGTTCAAAGGCTTTCACACGGTCATTATGTCGAGTTAGGGTTTCATTCTTCTAGAGGGTCCATAGAACTGCCTGCATGTCTTTCCGAATACTTTAAACTTGGAATAATAGGTTTCTGACATTCGATCGTCTCTGTCGGCCCCCACGTCTCTGCGTGAAGTCGTCTCTAGCTGGAATCAATCTATCTGATGACCTTGCATCGGAGTAGCGAACGAACCACATGTCCTAGTCATTTATCCTCAGTGGCTAGCGACCTTCTATCATCTCTTCGTACTACTTGTACTGCAATAGCTCCAACATCTGGGGCGATATCTCGTCGTTCATAGCAATTACTGGCTCGCTCGTCTGCACGCTGAACGGTGCCTCAATCATCAGGAGTAAGCAATACTTCAATGGTCATCAAATCTGGCTGGCCTATATCAGTGGCTCAATCCTCTAGTGCAAATCGGCACGTCCGAGTAATCTTATACAATAATCCACCCAACGCTCGTGGCGCGAAGACACAATGAAAAGAAACATCTCTGCAATCGTGTGTCGCCGGAATCATGCCCTGGTCAGTCCTCGTTCTTGACGAGCTTGTGCTGACCGCAATTCTAACCGTAGCTCTCCTTGCCCGTAATCGTGGCAGCAAACCGTAACTGGTACCGATGAAGCTAGATCAGGAATGAATATAATACTGAACAAAGAAATGTATATCCTAAGGCTTCTTAAGTGGAGTAGCGTATCGTAAGTATGCCGCGGAACATACCCACGGTACGTTACTCTACTTTAGTCACCTATTCCATCAACTAAGGGTCATCCAACGCTCCGAAGGTAAAACCTAACGCTCTGATACCAACTTTGTCACATCCCGAAAGTACGGAACATGACCGGCACTTAAACTACGAACGTCTCGAAGCGTACGTAATCTCAGTAAGCCGAAAACACAGAAATCCAAACCAAGAAAATTAGTAGAGTGAAGGAAACCAACTTAAAATCAAGTAGTTTTAATAGCATAAGCCGAATTATGCGGTTTTAAAAACATCCAATATTTCCTGAAAATTTCGGCAGGGTCTCCTTTGTAAATACAGGCCCCCAAACGGGATACAACATGAATAGTATACGAAATCAAAAAAAAGGCATCCCTAAGCGGGAGCTAGCTCTTCGTCAATCGACGGTCACAACCACACAAGCAATATAATATACAACGCCAAGGGCGAGGATCAAAACTCAAAAGGAAACTCAAGACAACAAGAAATCCACAGAAATATAACGCGCGACTCTAAGGTCGAAAGAATGACATCACTGGTCTCTATCTCAAAAATAAATATATGTTTGGTTGATGGAACTTCTAGATACAACAGAATAATAATATACAAGATATATAATGGGGGCACGATACAAATAAACCCACCTACTAGTAAGTCACCCGGAAAAGGAAATAGTGCCAGCAAGCCGTAATGAAACCTGTACGGCGAAACCTGCAAGAACTGTGGCACAACGGGGGTGAGTTGCCAACTCGTGAGTAGAAAAACATCTACGCACAGAAATCGCATAAATAACGCAATCCTAGGTCAATGATCATAATATATCCTCAAATATGTATATAACATGCAGCCTATAACAATGGCTAGGGTAAATATCTAACCCGAGTGTAATCTCATGTGCCCGTGTCAGTGCCTCAGGTAGCAATATATCATATGGATGATGTATGAATGCATGAAACAGAATGCATGTACTGAATAAAACTGGTTTCATAAATCAGTGAGATTTCTGTATTTTAAAAGAAATGAGGTACCATATATGAAATCAGCATAAAACAGTGCCCAGCATCGACACAAAACAAGTGTCCAAATACCTCGATATCTCTGTGTCACAATCTATGTACCTCAAGTCTCAATCTCAATGTCTCAATCACAATATCTAGGGCGCTGTCAGTCCAGACCGGCCCCTACTATCCATTTCAAGACTACGACGGTACCCTCCGGATATCCGACGAGTCGGGTAATATCACCGGTAGGTAGTGCTCCCCTGCCAGGCTCACATCATCATCATCACGCGCTTCATGCCCCGGGGTACCTTACCGGGTCCACCATGTACCCGAAACGGTTCATCCGTCTCCTCGAATCGGGTCTCGAAATCCATCAGCAAACTCATGGTGGACGACTCATACATCATGGGAAAAACCGCACTTTTATTTAAAAAGAGAGAAATCAGTTTATATATGTTTTGCGGTTTTCCTCCAAATCCAAAAAATATCATGGAAATCCAAATCATCAATAGCATGTAGAACCATGAATATAAGCATGAGAATGAATAACAGTATGCATGAAGCGACAAGTAATAACTACAATATCTAAGCTGGCATATAAGGTATGTACACTAATATTATGTCAAACTACTGGCTATCAAGCTAAGTTAAGCAATAATATTTTCTAAGGTGTACGTGACATGGCAATTACCGATGAAGATGTGTGTGAGCCGGCAAGTAAGTGTATGTGGTACATACGCATCATCGGTAATGGTGTTGGTGTCATAACAGCATAATGTCAACAATGCAATATGAAATAACAATGTAAATATGCGATGCGGAGCGAGCAACCAAAATGAGCGGGAGCTAAAAACTAGACGCAACTATAACTAATCTGCATTAATCTAATATAAGTCCTACAAATTGTGCCATTTGAAATAACACGAACCGCGGGGTTTTGAAAATAGGGCTACGGTGGTTTTTAAGAAAGGATACGTCTTTTGAAATATCCGTAGATCCCTTGACCTGTCTTTTAAAATACCCACGATCCGCTAGTTTTGAAATAGGTAGGAGTCTAATCTAATCTAACAACTACACTAAACTATACGGCTAAACTAACAAGCTGAACTACAGGTAAGGAAACCGCCTAACATCTGAGTCGATACATATACATACCTGTATATATATTAGTCGGTGATCCCGCCTCAATAATATCATATCCGATACCATATCTATAATCAGACATCCCAAGTCAAGAGTGCGGATCAATCATCAAAATATAGCTCATACGTAAATCCGTCGTACGACATCCCCAAATCTGGGTACGGGTTAATATCACATTCATCATACTATTCACCTGGTATCCTCTTTATCAAATATCATGATCGGGGTACAGATCTACGTCTAATACAATACTGATACCGCCTAAGTATGCATGCACGTGTGTGAAACACTACGTCAAGACCCGTTACAACGTCATGTCGTATCTCAAATACGAACCCTGCTATATCACCGATCTCACGGCCTTAACTCAAATCTCATCGACTGATCTTAAATCCCAAGTACTATCCTCATTATCCATGCATGTGTATATGAATGTACATATGCATAGTCCCATACCCACGCATATATACATATATACATATCCCAATCGGTGCACAAGAAAGTAATGTATGCAAGTCTGTGTGTGCGTATGTGGTATAACAACTACTCTAGGGTTTCGCTACTAACCCAAAGCTAATCCAGGAACACCTAAACATAACATGGATACATCTTCTCGTATCAAAAAAAACACCTATATAAACATATATATATAAGCTACTCTACGGACTGCGGGGGTGCTATACGCCATCCACCCGACTTCTCCCCGTAGATATAAATCTACTCACCTCGACCTTCGCTTGCCGATGCCGATGTCGATGTCGACACGCGCTTTCTTGTCTCCTTGAAGTCTTCGTGAGGGTACCTACATATCATAACACACAGCATCGCATTAAAGTCCGACTCATGACCAAATCGACACACGAATCCCACATAGGTCAAAACCTATGGTTGCTTTCACAAATCAACCCAAAAACCCTCGACGTCGGCGTACAAATGCCAGACCTTCGAGAAAAAGCCAAACACACTCATTTGTACAATCACGTGCACTAATTATAATATAAAATAGCTTAAAATTCACAAAAACCCTAAACTCACTTTAAAAGCCATTTTTCCGAGAATCTAGCAAGCAATATTACCCGTTTTAGTACAAAACTCGACGTTTAAACAAATCTAGTGGCCATAATACTTATTAAATATCTTAAATAAGTCATAAAAATAATTTCCATAATTTAATCCCATTAAATTTTCATTAACCCAAAAATCCTAGTTTGCCAAAATATCCAATTTTAATAATTTTCAAAATAATAATTCACAAATCATCAACTTGACTAGGTTTTGCATGAACTAAGGTGGTAAACTACAACTTATAAAATTAATGATATCATGAAGAACCTAATTAGATTTTTAATCTTATAATTTGATTTAATTTTAAAACCTATTTTGCAATATAGCTTAATTATTACAATTTTAAGTTAACAATTTGCAACTAGCAACTAGATTAGGTTTTAACATGTCTTAAGATGTTAAATACATCACACAACCATAATCCCATTACTCAAAACCCTAACTTGAAATTAACCTCATTCTTGAATTTTTTAATCATGCAATTAGAACCAATCTAAAACCTAATTAAACACTTAATAAGCTAACATAAAGCAATTAAACAACAAATTCACTAAAGGGTTAAAATTTATACATCCCAATTGAGTTCTAGCATGAAATCTAAGCTTCCCAAATTGCTTCCTTTTCACCAAAATCCATGCTTGAAAGGCTAAGGAAAAATGGGTAGGGCTTGAATTTGGAGTTTTTGGGATTTTTGATGGATTTTGAGGCAATTTTGATCAATTTTTTTCAAGAGAAAGAGAGGTGAAATGGAGGGGGGCTGTTGCTGAAATTTAGGGAAGGGCTCGGCTGATTTGGGAGGGGGATTGGAGAGAGAGTGAGGTGTTGAAAGTGGTGGCCAAGTCAAAGGAAACCATGCCTCATTTGACTTTAACCCTTCTTTCTTTATTCCTTCACTTTATTTTACTTTTTTGATGAGGTAAAGAAAAGAATTGGAGGGAGAGGGGGCTGTTGTGGTTTCGGCCAGCCCATGATGGGGTGTGTGTGTGTGTGTGGGTGAGAAAAGAAATGATAAAAATTATACCCCAATTTCTATTTAGCTATATTTCACCATTTAAGCCCTTTTTCTTCGATATTTTCGAAACCGTTTTGGCAAACCATTTCATTTCAAAAACCACATAATAAAATTTTATTTAATGTTTTATGATGTACAAAATTTTTTTCAACTCATTCCAATTTGTAATTTTCCCTAATTAAATGTATTAGTGATGGCTTAAAATAATAATAAAATAATTTTTTTTTTCAGAAAATTTGAAATTTCACCAGTGGCTCAATAAACACCAAATACTAGTAATTACATAGCTAGAATATGTATATTTAATTTTTATAATAAGATATTTGTATTTTTACTTTTTACAGAAAACCCTCTTATTTTACCGATTTTTTCGAAATTTCACCGAAACGATTTTCAAAACGTTACACAAAGCCCGCTAGTGTGAACTGTCCGGACACTGTACGTGCACAAGTGCACGGATGTGACCGAACCCTGTCGCAAAACCATGCGACCTGTCGCAAAACCATGCGACCTCTACTCTTTTGCCTAAAGGCGAATAACTTTCTGTGTGGGACTCTAAAGACTCGACACTACGCTGGCAGTGGGTTTAACCACAGACTGCAAGCGGCACTAGCTGTGTGTAACGGTCCCCAGGTAGACGCCGACAAGAAGACTGACGAGGCGAAACCCATTTGAACTCCTACTGAGCCTGAATGTGACATTCTCCGTACAGTCCGGTCTGTTCGTCTGATACATCGCATGGCAGGCCTAGGGGGCGGTAAACGTCAGTCCCCCAATAGCGGTACAAGTCGTGTCGGAGTGAAGCCCAAAACACCCTGAGATAACACTGGAAGCCTACCAGTATATCTCGTTTGCCCTGGCCAGGGACTACTCGTGTAATGGCTCTCCTAGACACAGCGCGATGTCAACCCCCAATACCGGGAGAGACGAATCCTGTCTAACCGTCACTGCCTCCAAGTGCTTCGGGACTGCACCCAACTACTACCTGTTTGCACGACTCTTTTGAGCTGTGGTAGGGTAGTAATCTAAGTGCAATAGGAACACACTCGAGGCGAAGTGACAGTGTCAAGTCAGCGGACTAAGCTGTACTCATGTCACCTGGGAACTGATAACTGACGATAGGCATAATACCAACTAGTCAGTTCCCAACAAGTCCTGTCCAGTGTACCCGTAACCTAACGAGCACCCGCATACTATCTCAAGTACGACGTACTGACGGCTGTGGGACAGACCGTCTCCCACACTGGGATGAGAAGCGCATGCGCTAGTCTACTCCGGAGTATCGATGCCCTGTCTCGATAGTCCTGCGACTAGGGACCTGCATAAGGATGTGCTTATAGATTACCCAGCCCCACTAGTGTGACTGCCATCACATCGTTGGTAATCAAGCAAAGATCCTAAGGGCTCCACTAATGTGTATAGGTGATATACTAAAATAAACACATGTACACATTGAAGTAGAAACAAACCAAGTAGCATACTACTATTTTGAGCAAGATTGTATATACAAGGTGAATATCCCAAGCTTCCATTAAGTAATATACAAACTAGTATGATACAGTAATGGCCTCTAGGGCATATACACTAACAATCTCCCACTTGCACTAAGGCCATGTACTGGCGTATCGAAGACCTATCATCTCGATCAGCCGCTCGAACTGAGTCTGGGGCAGGGCCTTGGTGAATGGATCTGCAGTGTTATCTTCTGAAGCGACTCTTCGAACCTCGATATCCTGGCGATCTATGATCTCCCTGATCAGGTGATACCGCCTCAAGATGTGTCTGGATCTCTGATGGGACCTGGGTTCCTTCGCTAAAGCTATAGCCCCGTTGTTGTCGCAATACAGAGGTATTGGATCAACAATGGACGGAACCACCTGAAGTTCTTTCAAGAACTTCCTCATCCAGACAGCTTCTTTTGCGGCATCAGATGCAGCGATGTATTCCGCTTCCATCGTCGAGTCTGCAACGGTTTCCTGTTTGGAACTCTTCCAACACACCGCCCCTCCATTGAGGATAAAGACAAAACCCGACATGGACTTGGAATCATCCTTGTCACTTTGGAAGCTGGAGTCAGCAAAGGCTTCGATCTGGAGGTCTTTTCCGCCATACACCAAGAACATCTCCTTAGTCCTTCTCAGGTACTTGAGAATATTCTTTACCGCTATCCAGTGTTTCTCCCCAGGGTTTGACTGATACCGGCTTACCACACTCAGTGCATAAGCTACATCCGGTCTGGTACACAACATTGCATACATTATAGAGCCTACCGCAGAAGCGTAGGGTATAATAGACATGCGATCCCTCTCCAAATCAGTCTTGGGAGACATCTCTTTAGAGAGGGTGATCCTGTGACAAGCCGGTAGGTTACCGCGCTTGGAATCTTCCATACTGAATCTTTTCAGTATGGTGTCGATGTACCTGGACTGAGAAAGTCCTAATATCCTCTTGGATCTATCACGATGGATCCGGATCCCCAGGATGTATGAGGCATCACCCAGGTCTTTCATGGAGAACTTTTGTGACAAGAACCCCTTGACAGATTGTAGCATCGGAATGTCATTTCCTATTATGAGAATGTCATCCACGTATAAAACGAGGAATACGACAGTTCTCGCTACAAATCTACTATAGATGCATGGTTCATCTGGATTTTGGATAAAGCCAAATTCCTTGACCGTCTCATCAAAACAGATGTTCCAACTCCGTGATGCCTGCTTTAGTCCGTAAATGGACTTAAGCAACTTGCACACCTTTCCGCTGCTCCCACTCTGAATGAAACCCTCTGGCTGGTCCATATAGACATACTCCTCTAAATTTCCATTTAGAAAAGCTGTATTTACGTCCATCTGCCAAATCTCATAATCGTGGAAGGCAGCAATGGCAAGAAGGATCCGAATGGATTTCAGCATAGCCACTGGAGAAAAGGTTTCGTCATAGTCCAAACCAGGTCTTTAACGAAAACCCTTTGCTAGCTTTATAGGTCTCAACCTGTCCATCTACACCAATCTTCCTTTTGAAGATCCACTTGCATCCTACGGGTTTTACCCCGTCCGGAGCAATGTCCAACGTCCATACCTTGTTGGTGTACATGGACTCCATTTCGGTCCGCATTGCATCCAGCCATTTTACCGAGTCGACGCTCTGAACGGCTTGCTGGAAGCTAGTAGGCAATCTATGATGCAATCCTCTCTATCCCCGTCTATGAGAAAACCGTAGTATCTCTCGGGCGGATGAGACTGCCTACTACTCCTGCGGAGTGGCGTAGGAATGTCCTGTTCTTTTGAACCCTCTGGTTCCACTAAGCTTTCAGTAATAGTCTGTGGTTCTGGAATTTCTTCCAATTCTATTGCGCTCCCACTAATTTCCTTTTCTAAGAACTGGTGTTCTAGAAAGTGGGCATGACGAGAAACAATAACCTTTTGTTCCTCTTTGCAGTAGAAGAAATATCCCTTGGAGTTCTTTGGATATCCCATAAACTTGCACTGTACTGAGCGTGCCTCGAGCTTGTCCGCATGCTGCTTTTTGACAAAAGCTGGACTTCCCCATGTCTTAATGTGATTAAGATGGGGCCTCTTCCCACACCACATCTCAAATGGTGTGGTAGGCACAGTCTTAGTGGGAACTCGGTTCAAAAGGTATGCAGCTGATTCTAGTGCATACCCCCAGAATGATTGCGGTAACTCAGCGTTACTCATCATGGACCGTACCATATCCAATAGGGTTCGGTTCCGTCTCTCCGATACACCGTTATGTTGCGGAGTGTATGGAGGAGTAAGCTGAGAGAGAATTCTGTTCTCTTTTAAATAGTCCAGGAACTCGGCACTTAAGTATTCACCACCTCGATCCAATCTTAGGATCTTGATACTTTTGCCGGTTTATTTTTCTACTTCATTCTTATATTCCTGGAACTTTCTAAAGGCTTCGGACTTATGTTTCATTAAGAAGACATAACCGTACCTTGAAAAGTCATCCGTAAAAGTAATGAAGTAAGAATAACCGCTTCACGCATGTGTAGATATTGGACCGCACACATCGCTGTGTACGAGTCCCAAGAGCTCGCTCGCCCTTACTCCGTGTCCAGTGAACGGAGTCTTTGTCATCTTTCCTTTGAGATAGGATTGAAAAGTGGCATAAGATTGATATTCGAACGGATTCAAATATCCTTCTGTATGTAACTTCGTCAACCTTCTCTCATTGATGTGACCCAATCTATAATACCATAAGAAAGTCTGATTTATTTCCGGAGACTTTCTTTTGTGTGTATTCTGGACATTGAAAATCTGTGGTTGGTTTAATACGTATATACCATTGCTCAATGTACCTGACCCAATCAAAACTTGATTAAGGTGAATGTTTACAACATTACTTACAAACGCAAATTCATAACCTTCTTTAGAAACTAAAGATACAGAAATGATATTACAAGATGCGTCGGGTACAAAAAAGCAATTACGCAAAACCAAAACATGTCCATCTGACATTCCCAGGTGATAGTCCCCCACGGCCTTAGCATCCATGCTAGCTCCGTTCGCAACTCTGAGGGTCATGTCACCTGCTTTCAAAACACTACGGTTTCTCAACGCCTGCAAAGAATTACAGATATGAGATCCTGATCCGGTATCCAATACCCAGGAAGTAGAGTTTATTGAAAGACAGTTTTCAATAACATACACACCTGAAGCTAAAGCTGCAACCTGCTTCAATTCCTGTGTTCTGGCCTTCCAGGCCCTGCAATCATTCTTCCAGTGTCCTTTCTTATGACAATAGAAGCATTCTTCCTTATCCACAAGCTTCCCCGCTTTCTTTGTTGCTTTTGCCTTTCCCTTCGTATCCACTTTACTAACACCGCCCCTTGGTTTGGCGGGGGCTTTCTTCTTCTTTCCCTTTGCTTTCGCCTTGGACTTAGAAGAAGATGATCCTCCTACAAACAAAGTGGATGTTTCCCTACCTTTCTGTAGGGTGCCCTCTGCGCTCCTCAGCATGTTGAGGAGTTCTGAATGTTCAACTTCTTTTTCTTGTAAGTTGAAGTTCAGTATAAACTGGGCGTAAGTGGAAGGAAGGGACTGGAGAACTAAGTCCGTATAGAGCTCACTCTCCAATGTGGTTCCTAGGTCCGCGAGCTCCTCAATGTAGCCGATCATCTTAAGCACGTGTTCTGCTACTGATGATCCGACGGCCATCCTTGCCGAAAATAACTTTTTCGACGCTTCGTATCTTGCGATACGAGACTGCTCTCCATACAGTTCTTTTGTATGAAGAAATATGGATTCCAGGTCCATATTCTCGTGCCTCCTCTGATGTTCATTGTCCATAGAGGCAAGCACGAGGCACTTGGCCTTCGCGCTATCAATCTCCCAAGTTTTACGGATTTCCTTATCCGCGACGCTGGAAGTGGGACCAGGGACTCGGGGAGCTTTGGTGGTAAGAAGATACCCCAGCTTGTCGTAAGTGATTGCCATTTTGACATTCCTGAGCCAATCTTTGTAGTTTGGCCCTGTCAGTATGTTTTTATCTAGAAGTAACTTAAGTCCAGTCATGTCGATTGGTCGCTGCAATTAGGAGATAGAAGAAGAAACACTCAGCATGATGCTCTTGCAAGTTTAGAGTGGTTTTTAGTTTGTCTAAACAGGATGGCTCCCACTGTTTCTCGAATCCCTCCTCAAACTAAAAAGGAAGAATTAGTCAGGATCAACCTCACAGTACAATACTTGCTTAACCGTTCGGCCAGGCCAGTGTCGGTACTTCGAGGGAGGTTTTCCAACGCTTTCGCGAAGTTCCTTAATTAAATAACCTCTTTTCCCTGGGGGAGTAGCCCCGCTAACACCTTTCTAGACACCTACTAGGTTTATAGCATTGATCGTTTAGTGAGAAATTTCCCGAGGAGTAGCATATACTCACAGTAGGATCGGGATCCAAATATCATCGCGTGACGAAACTGAAGGAATCCTACCAGAATCATCACACTCCAAATGGTATGCAACACTAGCAAGTCTCAGTTCTTTTGAAACTCCCGATGTGGATTTTTGCCCCATGCTCTTATGACCTTGGCGTAAGGTCAAAATGTCATAAGTTACATGTCAAGTTCTTCCCATCATTATCCAGGTTAATTTGAATCCACCCGTACCTACCCTTGACGTAGGCCAAAATGGTAGTACGACTGTCCCAAACCAACGCATTCTATCTATGCAACAGATAAATATCCGGCAGCTATCAATCACTATGCCTTGGTGTGAGGTCCAAATACATAGCTTGAATACTACCGAATATTTAACTGAAATGATGGAGGCCTACGAATGGTTTTGGAAAAACCGTGAACGTAGTGAACTTGATATAGTCGATGGAACGAGATAGGTTTTAAAAGGAGTGGCTCAAGCTCCGCATTTAAAAGCTGTTTTTGAAAAGAACCGAGTGGTTTTTCGAAAGTGTTCCAACGACTTTAATCTTGGTTTATTTTCTTGCATTAGTTCTTTTAATGCGTGATATTCTTGCATTAGTTCTTTTAATGCGTCCCATCATTTAATCCTACCATTGCAGAAAACAACCAAAATATGACGTATGCTTATGCCATTCGCATTCGCCATGGGGCCCCGTCATTACCCGTTAGGTTACTTAACTAACGACAGAGTGGGGGCTGGGCTAGCGCGGCTGTAAAACATAAGCAACGCCTAAATAATATCATATATAGATATATTGCAATGATAGACATTTCAGATCACAGATGAACACATTGGATATACTAGGAATCCGCAATTCGTACGAGCCTGTAACGAAAAGCAGATTACACGGTCGCGGTGAATAGCCAAAACCCCACCCAAGACCCCTACGGGTGCGGCAAACTACCCAAGCGAAGCAACCTCCCTCATCCCCGTGAGTAGGCCACTCGGCACTTCGCCATACCCGGTAGTTTGTGCACCCCCTCCATGGGTCTATCCTAGGAGCAAAAACAGTAAAAAGAAATTATACAATGACGGCTACAACCCCGACCCGGTTGTGCGGCCATACAAATAATTATTACATCAATTTACAAATTTACATGAATTGAAAGAAAAGAAAACTCTCGTCTCACAACCCCCGGTTATTCACCCGCGACAATCCAATGAATTCATATACACATTCCAATAACATTACAGATCACAGATTTCTATAACCCCCACTATTCGACATATAGCGATTAGCAGACGTTCAAGACAAATATCACATTACAGAAAAACCCGTCAGCTAAAGTCTTTTAGAAGTTCGATCAAAAATACAGATTTTTAGGCCCCAAACACAAAATTTTCGTTCTGGAAAATCTGGGCTAAAAAGACATATTTCAAAAATCCTAAAATACCCCTATAAGCAAACTGCAAAGAAGAAACCCCATGACCGAGTCAACTCGGCCGCGGTTCCGCGGCGGGAGCAAGCTCCCGCAGTGGAATCACGGCGCTTTGATCGAGTTAGGGGGTCAAATTTTTGCAGTTTCTTCAGAAAACCCTGAGTCGATTTTTGGTGTATCACAAAAAATTTTTCCAGCACTTTTAAAATCGACAGAAAGTTTAAAAAATGGGGTTCGTTTTGCGACTTATTCTTTGATCGATCTTCTAGCTACTTTGCTAACATGGTAGATAGAGTTTAATTAGGCTCTGATACTACTGTAAGTCCATGCTACCTCTCCCGGTACTTTCGGGCATGCGGAATTTGATGAAAAACGATTTTCTTAGAGGTGGTAACATGGACTTAAAGACCCGGATCTTTGTTAAACATCTAGCTAACAACCTAACTAGGAGTTACTAACTACTCGGTTAGGGGGTTTATACCTTTCTTATCTCGAACTCCTTCGTCTTCAAGCCTCGATGGTTGTCCAGATCGGCTTCTCCCCGTCGTCTCCTTGCGCCGAAGATAGATCCACCTGAAAGCTTCAACCTTTGGCTCCTTCTTCGAACTTTGAAGAAACTAGTTCACTCGGTTTGCTAAACCTTGTGAACTAGAGTGAGTAGAGAAGAGTTTGTATGGGATTTGATCTATGGTTCTTGGTTCTCAAATTATGAGACAAGTGAACCATAGACTCAAGAGAGGGAGAGCAAGAGGAGGAGATGAGAGCTCAAGAACAAGAGAGAGAATGAGCATGAAAGAATGAGAGAAGACTTTTCTCATTTGGCTCTCATAATCCAAAACAATCATAACACCTCATATCAATCAAGTATTATGTGATGGTTTAAGCAACCATAGCCATATCATTTCATGCACTCATTTTGCACAAAAGAGCAAGCAAGCAAAAGTCTTTGCCATGAAATAATAGCTATAGTTATCATGATGGTCAACTAGTCAAGCCTAGTCAACCGGTCAACAAAGTCAACAAAAGTCAACAAGTCAACTAAGTCAATCCCTCAACAACCATGTCACCATAATACTTAATTAATATAATTGTTAATCACATATCATTTTCTCATTAGGGTTGAGCAAAAAGTCAATAGTCAACTGTCAACGGTCAACAACCCTAATGAGAATTCTTTGCCTCTGTCTCTCCGTCAACTGTGCATACACACCCGCATCCGCGTTCCGAGGAACACGAATACAAACTGGATAAAACCAATCCCAAAAGGTACACTAGGATCTGGCTTAAACCAAAGCCCGCTAGTGTGAACTGTCCGGACACTGTACGTGCACAAGTGCACGGATGTGACCGAACCCTGTCGCAAAACCATGTGACCTGTCGCAAAACCATGCGACCTCTACTCTTTTGCCTAAAGGCGAATAACTTTCTGTGTGGGACTCTAAAGACTCGACACTACGCTGGCAGTGGGTTTAACCACAGACTGCAAGCGGCACTAGCTGTGCGTAACGGTCCCCAGGTAGACGCCGACAAGAAGACTGACGAGGCGAAACCCATTTGAACTCCTACTGAGCCTGAATGTGACATTCTCCGTACAGTCCGGTCTGTTCGTCTGATACATCGCATGGCAGGCCTAGGGGGCGGTAAACGTCAGTCCCCCAATAGCGGTACAAGTCGTGTCGGAGTGAAGCCCAAAACACCCTGAGATAACACTGGAAGCCTACCAGTATATCTCGTTTGCCCTGGCCAGGGACTACTCGTGTAATGGCTCTCCTAGACACAGCGCGATGTCAACCCCCAATACCGGGAGAGACGAATCCTGTCTAACCGTCACTGCCTCCAAGTGCTTCGGGACTGCACCCAACTACTACCTGTTTGCACGACTCCTTTGAGCCGTGGTAGGGTAGTAATCAAAGTGCAGTGGGAAAACACTCGAGGCGAAGTGACAGTGTCAAGTAAGCGGACTAAGCTGTACTCATGTCACCTGGGAACTGATAACTGACGATAGGCATAATACCAACTAGTCAGTTCCCAACAAGTCCTGTCCAGTGTACCCGTAACCTAACGAGCACCCGCATACTATCTCAAGTACGACGTACTGACGGCTGTGGGACAGACCGTCTCCCACACTGGGATGAGAAGCGCATGCGCTAGTCTACTCCGGAGTATCGATGCCCTGTCTCGATAGTCCTGCGACTAGGGACCTGCATAAGGATGTGCTTATAGATTACCCAGCCCCACTAGTGTGACTGCCATCACATCGCTGGTAATCAAGCAAAGATCCTAAGGGCTCCACTAATGTGTATAGGTGATATACTAAAATAAACACATGTACACATTGAAGTAGAAATAAACCAAGTAGCATACTACTATTTTGAGCAAGATTGTATATACAAGGTGAATATCCCAAGCTTCCATTAAGTAATATACAAACTAGTATGATACAGTAATGGCCTCTAGGACATATACACTAACACAAGATTGCTGTAGACTAAGTGTAGAAACGTTTGTCTCAAGGGGTTAATGAAGTTGCCATTTGTAGTGAGGAGAAGAAGAAGTGAGCTCTTTGGAATGGCAAAAGGATTTTATGCAAGATCAAAATGAATCATATTTTTTCCACACCCAAAAAAAATCCTCACTCCCAATCTATGTGGCCGGCCATGATAATAGAGGAGGGAGAAAAGGAAAATGAAAATGTATGATAACAAGAAATATATGTCACACCAATATCTCATTCTCATCCCATCACATAAAGCAAGTCATGATGAGAAAAAAAGAATCAAAAGATGCTAGAACCATCATGAGTCCTCCACCACAAAAAACACCCTCCATTTTGCTAATTTGCACATTTGCAAATATGCCCCTCCCATTAATTTTCAGCCAAGAAGGAATAAAGGAAAAATGGCCGAAACGGAATCCAAACTGGCAACTTCAAAAAAGCGATCACGTAATAAATTACAGGAAAACCCCGCGACTGTATATACATACCCGCATTTGTATTCCGACCGAATACAAATGCAATGAGACAAAATCTACACCGTATAATACTAGGATCTGACTTAAACCAAAGCCTGCTAGTATTATCCGTCCGATCATGATCTGTGCAATACCGCACGTATATATGATCGAACCCTGCCATATATCCATACGGCCTCTACAGCGTTTCGCCCGAAACTTGAGAAACTGTCTGTGGGGGACTCTAAAGACTCGTCAATACTTTGGCTGTGGATTTAACCACTAGCACGTCAGAGGTATTAGCCGTACGTAACGGGCTACCAGGTATTGACCAAAAGGGAGGTCGATGAGCGAAGTCATCCTAACACCCTACTGAGCCTGTCAGTGAAAATATCCATACAGTCCGGTCCGTTCGTCTATGAGCATCTCATGGCGGGCCTAGGGGGTTGGTAAAAGTCAGACCCCTAAAAACGGTATAAGTCGTGTCGGAGTGTAGCCCAGAACACCCTGAGATACTACTGGGATACCTACCAGTAAATCTCCTGCCTTGGCCAAGGACTTCGTGTAATGGTTCTCCTAGCCACAGCGTGACCTCACCCCCAATACCAGGAGAGACGAACCCCTGCCGATCTGCTCAATGCCTCAATGTCGCTCGGGACTGTACCCAACTAAAACCTGTTTGCACGACTCCTTTAAGCCGTGGTAGGTTAGTAATCAAAGCATAATGGGAACTCACATGAGACAAATGACGATCTCAGATCGATGAACTAACCTGTACACATGTCACCAGGGAACTGCTATCTGACGTCAGGTATAATACCAACTAGCATGTTCCCGACGAGTCCTGTCCGGTGTACTCATAACCCAATGAGCCCCTGTATACATCTTAGGTGAACCAACTGACACCAGTTGCTTGTGAGACCGGCCACCTCCCCTCGTCGGGGTCTCGACTGTATACATTAGTCTACTCTGGAGTATCGATTCCCTGTCTTGAAAACTCCAACGACTAGGGACCATTTAAGGATGTGCTTATAGACCCCAGCTCCCACGTATATGATCGCCATCATACTGCTGGCCGTCAAGCAAGAATCCTAAGGGCTCTATCAACGCGCAATAGTGACCTGTAAGGTCATCTAAAGTAGCACACGATGATAAAGATAAACCAGATAGCATACTATCATCTTGAGTAAGACTGTCCTACCGGCATAGGTCCTCCCTCAATCATTGCAATCACGTGCCTGTGATCCAATAATTGACTCTGAGGGCACTATATCCAACAGGTATGTATATACAGGTGAGGGGTATCCTTGTGATCCATCATGAGTTTACTTTAGATATTGCCGTATCTTTTTATTGTTGTAAACATTTCGGTTAATGTTTACAAATGGAAATAATGAGCTAGAAATCATGATTAGGAGCATTAATTGTGACACATGCACAAGTGGTGGCTCATGGTCTCTTTCTTTATGCATGTGTCACATTTTGTGATTGATTTGTGGGTTGAAATGAGAGGGAGAGAGAGAAGGGCAGCCATATGTAAGGTTTCCTCTTGTATTTTTCCACTCTCACTCTCTCATCTTTATGATACAACACAAGAAAGAAAAGGCTCCTCTTCTTCTTCTTCCTGCTTCTTTCTTGAGCTCACTATCTCCATTAATGGCATCATCTTCAACCTCCATCCATACACTCTCATGTGTTGAGAATCAATGGATGCTTGAGAAAAAGTGATCACACACATTCTCTACTTCACCTTGGACACGTCGGCTAGCAAACTTCATGTCCGAGTTGTTTCGGACGAAGCGGGAGCCCGTAAAAAGACTCATTGATGTGGTGCCCTTCCGACGAGAAGACCGGAGATCGGAGATGCCGCGAGGAGCTTGGGTTGGTGGCCAAAGACCGGAGGACACGGATCGACCGGTATAGCTTTTCTAACCTTTCTCTAATTTGCTAGTTATAGGTTAATGGTTCGATCCGGGATTAAAGTCTACGATAGCGCCGGTTTCAAGTTTAGAAAAAGTTTTCGTTTCCGCATTTTGGCCTCGGACAGACGGCCGGAGAGCTACCGTAGACTTACATATATAATTAGTCGTGGACACAACCAATACAAGAATGCGCCCTAACTAGACATGCACGCATTTGGTGCAAAAAACGCTCTCGCGACAACGCCACAGACCATAACTAGGGTCGCAATACGTGGCAACTACAAAACCAAAAACCCAATCGCATCAATCGCGCGTCCATGACACATTAAATATTATATGAAATAGGTTATAATTCACCAAAACCTCAAACCTAAATAAAATCGATTTAACCCAAAAACCTAGTTAGCATCTTTTAACCGTTTTAGTACAAACTTGATGTTTTGATAATTTTAGTGGCCGCAATGCTCACTAAATAACTTAATTAGGTCACACAAACCCTAACTAGATTTTAATCTCACTTATTTCCATTAATCCCAAAATTCTAGTTTGCAAATTATGTAATTTGGACAAATTAAATGTAACAATTTACAATTTAACAACTAGACTAGATTTTGCATGTCTTAGATACTAATCTACACATTGCAATCTTAATCAAGTAATAAAAAACCCTAACTTTATCTAAACCCGAATTCTTGGAATTTCAAGTTTGCAATTTGAACCATAATTGAACACCAAATTTATTAAATTGGAGTAATTAACCAACAATTAAGACATAGGTTAAGATTTATACCTCACAAAAATCAAGAGATCAAACATGAAATCTAGCCTCCCAAAAATGGCCTCCATGCTCCGAGATCCATACTAGTTTGGCTAATGAATAATGGGTAAAGTTTTAATTAGGGAATTGTGAGGTTTTTGCTTAGATTTTTTTTAATGGATTTTGGAGAATTTTTGAAAGGATTTGAAGTGGGGGATTTGGGGAGGGGCTGCTGCTGGAAGAATGGGGTGACGGCTCAGCCATTTTTAGGATGAGGAGAGAGAGATTGAGTTGTTGGAATGCTAAGTCATATAAAACCCCATACCATAATATAATAAGCCCATGCTTTATTCTTTAATCTTTTCCTTCTATTTTCTTTTCTTTATGACTTTTGAAGTGGGGAAAACCTTGGGGGAGGGGCAGCTGATTTCAGCCACTTTAAGAGAGAGGGTAATGGTGTGTGGGTGTGTGTGAGGAATACCAAGTAACATGCAACCATACCCCAAGTCAACAAGCCCAAACCTCACTTCTATTTAATTTATTTTCACAATTTAAGCCTTTTTATTTTATATTTTCGAAAACCATCTTGACAATGTCTTTTCATCTCAAAAACAACATGTTACATTTTTGGTTTAATGTGTCATGATGCACAAAACTTGTACTAACCCATTCTAATTTGTAATTATCACTAATTAAATATATTAGTTAAAGCTTAAAATAATATTAAAAATAATTAATTATGGAAAATATTTGAGTTAAACTAGAAAATTTACAAGTAACCAATTAAATACCAAATACTAGCAATTACATTGCTAGAATAGATATATTTAAGTCTATATGAGAAAAATAAATTATATCTTGGTTTTTACGGAAAACACCAGTTATTTTTTTTACTGATTATCGGAAATTTCACCTAAACCGATTTAAAAAACGTTAAAATTTTCCCCTTTAAAGAAATTCGGTCCCCGAATTTAAATTAAAACTCCCCCAAATACTGAAATATTTCAGCAAAACACTCAAGTCGTCGTGGCTCCGACATCGTAAATACTTAAAATACATCTTAGCGCAATGCCATGCGCATGAAAATGAGTATATAACTCAAAATCAAAACTCCGTCAAGTTTCATGCAATCATCGGAGTCATGGTGAAAATACCAATGTCAAGGTCCAATACGAAAACCAACATGATATACTCAAAACTATAACATGTACATAGTACGCATCGTTGTAAACTCGTCAAAACATCTGGAAAAAAAAATACATGCCAAACCTTTTCAAGTCACTGTGCGATGCGCATCTCACGACACAAGTAGCGGACATTTATTGTAAAAAATTACTATATATATATATATATCCTTTGATTAACATACACGTCCTGCTATTTTGAAAATAATTTAGAAGGGTTTCCTTTGTAAAATGTTTCGTGTCATCTTAGACACATAGGAAAAATATTGAGACTGTAGCTCCTTTTTGGAAATCCCTTCTGGTAACTATCGATGCATGCAAAAACACTTAGGTATTGTTCTTAGAACAGTCCTGCTCGGTTACTAACCTAAATAGTAAAATATCATAAGACGTACCACTCAAAGGAAATCATACTCAATAGTATATGCAATAACGCCACGTGCGTCTGTTGCGCACAGAAATCGAAATCAATGAATGTGTCATACGTGTGCACAAAAACAAAATCTAAGTGCAACGGTGTGTGTACGAACAACAATATCAGGTGCATCTGATATGCAAAAAAAATCCGATTTAGTGCATCTGGTGTGCACCAAAATCGCATCAAGCGCACTACGTATGCGCAAGAAATCCAAATCAAGTGCACAAGGTGCACGAAAACAAGTATCGAATACCACAATCGAAATCGATGGTATACAACATATCTTAATCTAAATCAAGTATACCGTGGTATACAATCTCACAACCACGTGCATCAGCGTGCACAAAATCGAATCCAAGTACTAAAAGTGCATGAAAACTACACCGAAGGCACAAGTCAAATCACATAGTGCCATAGGCATGAATCAATCAACCTACTCAATCAAATCGAAATCGAGTGCAACT
Source organism: Agapanthus africanus (assembly GCA_030015575.1). Lineage (NCBI taxonomy): Eukaryota > Viridiplantae > Streptophyta > Magnoliopsida > Asparagales > Amaryllidaceae > Agapanthus > Agapanthus africanus. Next base: position 79,166,849 of record JASDDO010000031.1, read on the forward strand.
ATGGTGCACGAAAACTCAATCATATAAATAAATCGCCAAAAACACCGAAATCCAAAATGACGGACACGTGATATTCGAATCACCAATCGCAAATCGCAAACACCGTCGTCGATATATCCATCCTTCAGAGTCGAGAAGGTGTCGGTGCATCTAAAGATAGCAGAGCAAGATATCTACTTGCCTCCCGTTCATGGTCTTATGCCTTGTGTCCTTAGGCCCTCGTCTCTCTCTGTGAATTGCCAGTTACGTAACTCCTCGGCTCAACGGCCCAATATAGAAATGATGACGGAAACAGTTCCACTCTGGCACATCCTCTAAAGATCTCTGGCCAACTATCATGGTCACTCATAACATGTCTCGTCAATGATACCAAACTCTGGCCTAATGGGTGTGCGTAATACGACCGATCCTGGGTCCAAGTCTTTTCGTTTAGTATTCCAGAAGGATTCTGTCGGGGTCTCTCTCAATCTCGTTTCTGCCAAACTGCCCGGAAGTTATCTCCCTTTACTAAATCCATTTCTTGATCCGGAACAGCTGCATACTCATCACGACTTCTTCTAAAATATATATCCATATTCAACGCCTTTGCATGTGTATCCCATCTCTGATGTTAACGGAGTGGAACGTCATTTCGTCAAAATCTCGTACAAACCTCTTACTCCACTTCCTCTAATGTCGAATGATTCGGACTCATCTCTTCGTAGCTGTATGGACTGCGCTACAAACGGCTATACTCGTATCTAGAGTATTCTTTCCGAAACTACAAACTCGACAGCTCAATATCCTGTAGTAGGCATCTTTCCAATTACCTTCTCGGAAGATAGTTCAATTTATCAGAGTGATGCGCTTACGCTCTTCCTCCTTCGATCGACTCACAACGTGCCTGTGTGAAGTCTTCTCTAGCAGAAATAAATCTATCTGATGACCTCGCATCGGGGTATGCAAAGGAACCACATGTCCTAGTCATTCATCTATGGGGGACTAGCGATCTTCTATCATATCCCTAAGTATAAACTCGTGTTGCAATAGCTTCAAGCATCTGGAGCGATATCTTGTCAGTCGCAACAACTACTAGTTCATCCGTCCGCACGATAGACAATGCCTCAATCATCAAGAATAAACAGTGGATTGACGATCATTACATTCTGGCTGGCCTCTAGCGGTAGCCCGATCATCTGGTGTAGATATCAACCGCTCACATCCATGAGAAAACATAGTAAAACGACATATCGAAACGCTCATGTCACCGAAAAACACAATAAAACGACACATCTATACAATCGTGTGTCACCAGAATTACGCCCTGGTCAGTCCTCGTCCATGATGAGCTCATGCTGACCGCAACTCTAGCCGCAGCTATCTCTGCCCATGTAACCGTGGTAACAGAAACCACAAACTGATATCGATCAGGATAGATCAATGAACGAATAGAATACTGTGCAAAGAAAGGTACATCCTAAGGCTCTTTAAGTGGAGTAGCGTATCGTAAATATGCCGCGGAACGTACAAATGGTATGTCACTCTACTTAAGTCACCTACTCCATCAACCAAGGTTAACCTATGCAACGAAAGTTCGGGTCTAATACACCCTCGACCAAGTTTAAGTTCCGTAAGGTTAAGCCTAGGTTCTGAATATAAATATATGCCCTAGACTCCGCATAGTCAAACCTAGACTCGAACCAAGGTTAAACCTAGCGCTCTGATACCATATTTTTCACGACCCACATATTTGTCACGACCCACCCCCAAACACAGATGGTATTGTCCGCTCTGGCCGAAGCCGCACGGTTTTGTCCATTTGAATGAACCCGGGGCTACTTCCCAGTAGGTCACCCATCCCAGAATTTCTCTAGCTCAAGCACGCTTAATTACGGAGATTTTCAAACTCCGTAGTTCCGATTCATCCAAAAGGCACCTCTGTGTTATAAGAGTGGTATCATTCCATTTATAGTTCAGATCGTGCCTCTTTCGGAATGGAATTTGATACTCCCCATTGTTCTGGTGGGTCCCCGTGTGCATCCGTATCGGTTACATCCCCACCTTGATACCGGATAATATCTCACTTCTCACGGGGTAGGTGGTATTCAACCCCAACTCCACCTGGGGTATTACATTCCCCCACTTAGAACAATGATTCGTCCTCGAACCACATACCTACTTTTGAGGGACCGGCTCTGATACCAACTTTGTCATGACCCGAAATAGCACGTGACTGGCACTTGAATCATATGAAATCTATAGGACCCCACCTAATTCAAGTAAGCCAAAAGCCCAGAAATCTAAACCATTTAAAAAATAGAGTGAAGGGAAAACTTGTTTTAAAACAAGTGGTTTTAACAAAACAAGTGGGATTAAACATTTTAAAAGCAATATCATATTTTCCCGAAAATTTCGGCAGGGTCTCTTTTGTAAATACCGGCCCCTAAAAGGGTACAACACATGAAATACATAATACTGAATAAAGACATACCCAAGCGGGAGCTAGCTCTTCGCCAAATGGTAGAAACCACCACACAAGCAATATAATATACAATGCCGTAGGGCGATGATCAAAAACTCAGAAAGAAACCAACATCCTCAAGAAAAACAGATAAGAATCATAATAAGACAAGCGTGCGACTCTAAGGTCGAAAGAATAACAGCTGGTTTTCTAAATCTACTAAATATACAAGTCTAGTTGATGGAGTTTACTAGATACAACTGAAATAAATAAAGTACGATGGTGGTCACGATGCGAGTGAACCCACCTACCAAAGCAATCACCCGGAAGGAAGCAGTGTTCCAGTAAGCCGCAATGAAACCTGTACGGCCAAACCTGAAAGAAACCATGGCACAACGGGGGTGAGTTGCCAACTCGTGAGTAGAAAACATCACCGAGAAGAAATCGCATGTATGACTCTCTCCTAGGTCATACAAATAAATATACAATACTGCTACAAGGGTAACTGTATATCATAACTGTGATATCAAAGTACTTGTGTCTGTGCTAATACTAATAATATATCGATGTGTGACATGTACTAATGCACCATCCAACGTGTGTCCAGCAACGACACACAAATAATGATAAAACCTGAGTTCCCAGTATCGGCACTCAAAACATCATGAGTCCGTGTCCAACAGCGACGCATAATACTCAAATCTCGGGCTCCGCATAATCAGGATCAGCCCATGGGCTCCGCATAATCAGTATCGGCCCAAACTCCGAACGGTATCCTCCGGATATCCGTCGAGTTTCCATACTATCACCGGTCGGTAGTGCTCCCCTGCCGGGCTCAACGCCATCATCTGTGATCTTCTTGCCCTGAGGAACCGCACCGGGTCCACCATGTACCCGAAGATAGTGCATCCCCCTCCTCGAATCGGGTATGTGATACCGCTCAAGAACCGAGAAAACACATGGTGGACGCCTCTCACATCATATCACGAGAAAACCGCAAATTTCTATCTTTAGAAATGAAAACGATTTTATAAAATCCTTGCGGTTTTTCTAAATCCAAAAATCTCATGGAAAATCTGATATCCAAAAATCATAAGAGTAAGCAAACAGTGAATTACCGACATAAAGCCTCATAATATTGCGTGACCATAATAATACACATGCATGGGTATCTAAGTAAAGAATGCAATATTAAAACTAGCATAGTAATCATATATTGGAACTATCAGCTAGCGAGTTATATCAATGAAGTAATATTCTCTAAAGTGTATGTGACATGGCAATTACCGATGATGATGAGTGTGAGCCGGCGAGCAAGTGTACATGGAGCATACGCATTATCGGTAATGGTACTGATGTCATGACAACAGGGGTTCATAATAACTAAAGAAAACACATGTATAAGCATGCAATGCGATGAGAACAACATGAATGTACAGGAAAAGATGTAGTAACCGCAACATTGAAGAATATACATATCCATATACGAGTCATACAGTTCTTGGTGTTTGAAATAGCACGAATCGTAGTTTTAGAAAAAATAGGGGCTACGGGGTCTTTGAGAAAAGATACGTCTTTTGAAAAATCCATAGTATCTCTCGGCCTGTCTTTAAAATAATCATGATTCGTTAGTTATGAAAATAAGTATGACTCGAGCCCAGTCTAAAGGGTAAAGAAAATCCGCCTAAAATCCGAGTCGATATATCTAGTAGTCGGCGATCCCGCCTCAATAGCGTCACGTACATTAAAAATACATAGTACGACATTCTCGAGTCAAGAGTGCGGATCAATCATCATATTTATATCTCGTACAGTAAAATCCATCGTACGGTATCCCAAATTCGGGGTACGGGTTAAATATCACATATACCTCATTATCCATATAGTATTATTATCGATAAATCAATAATTTGGGGTACCGTTCTAAAACCTAGTACATTCCCATATCATCAAACATATATACTCGTGTGTATGAAAAACACCTCGCACAACGATCCACTATAATATCATGTCGTATCATATCACGACCCAATCACATATCACAACTCACGGCATCATGCCCGATCATATCGACTCATCTCCAAGTATTATACACTGGACTCATCATCCGTGTATACGTATATGTGTGTGTGTGTGTGTGTGTGTGTATAGACGCACACACACTAACGCATCTATACACACACACTCACACACACATAAACATATACACCCAAATCAAACCACGTGTGTGCGTGTCAACCTCTACTCTAGGGTTTCGCGACTAAGAAACGAACTAAAAGCATTTCTTCCAATTTCACAAAATCCAACCGATGGTCTCCTGAGGCCTTTCTTGCTAAATATTCAAGTCTTATAATAACATATATGTACAAATATATCATAACACATCATATCCTACGAAATTGCGGGGGTGCTATATGCTATCCACCAGACTTCCCCCGTAGATATACATCTACTCACCTTGACGCCTCGGCTAATCTGCTCCGATTTCAGCTCTGTCCTTTCCGCTCTACATCCGACGCCTCTGCACCGAATCCTAGAATGTACATAAGTAAAAAGAGAATAAATATATAATTAATTATTGACACAACCAATACAAGTCAACCACGCGCCCTAAGTACACGCGCACGCACTTGGTGCACAAAACGCTCTCGCGACAACGCCACATACCACAACTAGGGTCACAATACATGGCAACTGCCAAACCAAAACCCAATCTCACCAATCGCGCGTCCACGGCACATCAAATATTATATGAAATAGGTTATAATTCACCAAAACCTCAAACTTAAATAAAACCGATTTAACCCAAAAACCTAGTAAGCATCTTTTAACCGTTCTAGTACAAACTTGATGTTTTAACAATTTTAGTGGCCACAATACTCACTAAATAACTTAATTAGGTCATACAAACCCTAACTAGATTTTAATCTCACTTATTTCCATTAATCCCAAAATTCTTATTTGCAAAATTATGTAATTTGGACAAATTATATGTAACAATTTACAATTTAACAACTAGACTAGATTTTGCATGTCTTAAGATACTAATCTACACATTGAAATCTTAATCAAGTAATAAAAACCCTAACTTGATCGAAACCCTATTCTTGGAATTTCAAGTTTGCAATTTGAACTATAATTAAAATACAAATTTAATTAAATTGGAGCAATTAACCAACAATTAAGACATATGTTAAGATTTATACCTCACAAAAACCAAGAGATCAAACTTGAAATCCAGCCTCCTAAATGGCCTCCATGCTCCTAGATCCATACTAGTTTGGCTAAAGAATAATGGGTAAAGTTTTAATTAGGGAATTTTGAGGTTTTTGGAGAATTTTTGAGAGGCATTGAAGTGGGGGATTTGGGAGGGGCTGCTGCAGGAAGAATGGGGGAGGGCTCGGCCATTTTGAGGATGAGGAGAGAGAGAGAGAGTGAGGTGTTGTAATGCTAAGTCAAATAAAACCCCATACCTTAATATAATAAGCCCATGCTTTATTCTTTAATCTTTTCCTTCTATTTTCTTTTCTTTATGACTTTTGAAGTGGGGAAAACCTTGGGGAGGGGCAGCTGATTTCAGCCACTTGAGGAGAGAGGGTGAGGATGTGTGGGTGTGTGTGGGGAATACCAAGTAACATGCAACTATACCCTAAGTCAACAAGCCAAAACCTCACTTCTATTTAATTTATTTTCACAATTTAAGCTTTTTTTATTTTATATTGTCTAAAACCATCTTGACAACATCTTTTCATCTCAAAAATAACATGTTACATTTTGGTTTAATGTGTCATGATGCACAAAACTTGTATTAACCCATTCTAATTTGTAATTATCACTAATTAATTGTATTAGTGAAACCTTACAATAATATTAAAAATAATTAATTATGGAAAATATTTGAGTAAACTAGAAATTTACAAGTAACCAATTAAATACCAAATACTAGCAATTACATAGCTAGAATATGTATATTTAATTCTATGTAGAAAAATAATTATATCTTGGTTTTTACGGAAAACACCAGTTATTTTTTACCGATTATCGGAAATTTCACCTAAATGATTTTCAAAACGATACAGTCTTCCCCCCTTAAAGAAATTCGGTCCCCAAATTTAAATTAAAACTCCCCCAAATATTAAAATATTTCAGCAAAACACTCGAGTCGTCGAGGGTTGGACATCGTAAATACTTAAAACACATCTTAGCATAATGCATGCGCATGAAAACGAGTATATAACTCAAAATGAAAACTCCGTCAAGTATCACGCAATCATCGGAGTCATGGTGAAAATACCAATGTCAAGGTCCAATATGAAAACCAACATGATATACTCAAAACTATAACATGTATATAGTACGCATCGTTGTAAACTCATCAAAACATCTGGAAAAAAAATACATGCCAAACCTTTTTCAAGTCATTGTGCGATGCGCATCTCACGGCACAAGTAACGGACGTTTATTGTAAAAAAATAACTATATATATATCCTTTGTTTAACAAACACGTCCCGCTATTTTAAAAAAATTTAGAAGGGTTTCGTTTGTAAAATGTTTCGTGTCATCTTAGACACATAGGAAAAATTGAGAGTGTAGCTCCTTTTTGGAAATCCATTCGGTAACTATCGATTCATGCAAAAACACTTAAGTACTGTTCTCAGAATAGCCCTTCTCGGTTACTAACCCAAATAGTAAATATCATAAAACGTACCACTCAAAGGAAATCATACCCAATAGTATATTCAATAATTCCACGTGTGTCTGGTGCACACAGAAATCGAAATCAATGAATGTGTCATACGTGTACGCAAAAACAAAATCTAAGTGCAACGGGTGTGCATGAACAACAATATCAGGTGCATCTTATATGCACGAAAAATCCCGATCTAGTGCATCTGGTGTGCACCAAAATCGCATCAAGCGCGTCACGTATGCGCAAGAATCTAAATCAAGGGCACAAGGTACACGAAAACAAGCATCGAATACCATAATCGAAATCGACGGTATACAACATATCTCAATCCAAATCAAGTATACCGTGGTATATAATCTCATAACCACGTGCATCAGCATGCACAAAATCGAATCCAAGTACTAAAAGTGCATGAAAACTACATCGAAGGCACAAGTCAAATCACATACGTGCCATAGGCATGAATCAAATCAACCATCTCAATAAAATCGAAATCAAGTGCAACTGTGGTGCACGAAAATTCAATCATGCAAATAATTCTTCCAAAACACCGAAATCCAAAATGACGGACACGTGATATTCGAATCACCAATCCCAAATTGTAAACACTGTCATCGATATGTCCTTCCTTCAAAATCGAGAAGGTGTTTTGCAGTGGCCAAAACACCGAAATCCAAATCATGTTTCAGCTATTCAGGCTCCTGCACCCCGATTAGCTCTCCCTGCACCATCTCCATGTGGACCTCCTGCACAGCCTCAACGTCAATTCCATCAGGCACAGAGAAATATGTCTTAAGGGCAGAGGAACATCCCTTAAGGACAGAGGAATGTGCCTCCAGCAAGGAGGAATGTATCGTGATGTCAAGCTTTTACAATGACGGTCAAGGAGGTCGAAGCCATAGGCCAAGTCATCACTGGTAATCCCCTAATCCTTTCAATTTTACAATCTTTGTGTATCACTATAACTTTTTCCTATACCTAAATCTAACTCACACAACTTAGATACTATACTAGTAGCCTCCCTACCTGCTCTAGCACTCTTCGACACTGGGGCATCACATTGCTTTATATCGCAACGGTTCGTCCAAACTCATGTGATTCCAGTTAAACCGCTTGTATCCAGCTGGGATGCAGTTCAGGGAACGACGTTCCAAAAGAAACTTTAGGATACAATCTGTGTCCGGTGGTCATCTGCAGTAGAGAATTTTATGCGTACTTTAAGGTGCTGGACATACCGAATTTCGACGTAGTCTTGGGAATGGAATGGCTAGGAACTTTCTTCGCTACCATCGACTGTCGTCAAAGGAGGGTAGTGTTCGAAATACCAGAGCATCCAGTATTCTATTTCAAGAGTAGAGACCGTACCTTAGAACACAGTGTCTACAAAGCAAAATCAAAGAAGGCAGTGGTTGCAGCATTGCAAGTGGAAGAATCGAAGCCAGAGGTAGTTTGAGAGTTCGAGGATGTATTCCCAGAAGATATATCAGGTTTGCCTCCCGATCGAGCTCTTGATTTAAGCATTGAATTACAACCTGGCGCGCAACTGGTAATCAAAGCTCCGTACTGGCTAAGTCCAGAAGAATTGAAGGAGATCCGCATTCATTTGGACGAACTCCTAAAGAAAGGTTGGATTCGTACTAATACTTCAAGCTGGGGATCTCCGGTATTACTGGTGAAGAAGAAAGAAGGTTCATACAGGATGTGTGTGGATTATCGAGCTCTGAATGAAGTGATGATTAAGAACAAGTATCCACTACAGCGCATCGATGATCTGTTCGATCAGTTAAGTGGGTCTTGAGTATTTTCGAAGTTAGATCTTCGTTCGAGTTATCTGTTGGATATAGTGCCTTCAAGTTAATTATTGTAATCGCAGGCAGGTGATTGTGATGATTGTGGGAGGACCTATACGGGTAGAACAGTCTTACTCGAGATGATAGTATGCTATCTGGTTTGTCTCTATCATCATGTACCTGCATTATGTGGCATTACAGATCACTATTATATGTTGATAGAGCCTATATGATTCTTGCTTGACTACCAGTATTATGATGGCGATCATATAGTGGGAGCTGGGTATCTATAAGCATATCCTTAAATATCCCTAGTCGAGGTAGTATCGAGATTGGGCATCGATACTTCGGAGTAGACTAGTGTATACTTTTCGAAACCTCGACGAGGGGTGGTGGCCGGTCTCACAAGACATTGGTGTCAATTAGTCACCTAAGATAGTATACAGGTGCTCATTTGGTTATGAGTTACACTAGATGGACTTGCCGGGAACATGCTAGATGGTATTATACCTATTGTCAGATAGAAGTTCTCAGGTGACATGAGTACAGGTTAGTTTGTCGAATCGAGATTATCATTTGTCTCGTATGAGTTCCCACTGTACTTTGATTTACCCTACCTGTTGGGGTTCCTCAGCACCCTACTGGGTTTTCTATGCGACTACCATGCCAATTTCAAAAATTTCAAGAGTTCTAAAGAACCCTTAACTAGGATCTAACTAGAGTAATAAGACAATACAAACATGTAATCAAACATTACAAGAAGTGAACAAGGAATACAACCTTTGTAGACCGGTCCTTCACTTCTAAAGCTCTGTGTAGTAGTCCCTTCACTGTGAGTAGTGATCTCCCGAACTCTAATATGGGTTCCCTTGGAGAAATGAACAAGCTTGCTCGAAGTCTTCGAGGCCGAAGATGATCTACGTCGAGGAGACTCAAGCTCATGCTACCTCTTCACTAATATGTGAATTAGTGAAGCAAACACCCTAAACTAAATGGCTAATAGTAGAGGATGATGAAGTAGGAAGTGAGCTCATTTTAGATTTTATTTTCTCACAATATTTTCTCACTTAGAAAAAGCTAGCAAGCTTTTTCTTAAAATGAAGAAGAAGATGAAGTGATGAAGATGAGAAATGAAAACTCATGAGGTGACAATAACAACCATGGGTGAGTTAGTGTCATACACTAACTCATGTAGAGAATATACCATGGCTAAACACTAATGGTTGGGTTAATAAATATCTTCAAGTATAACAAAAAGAGTGGACTTGGTCAATGGTTCCAGAAGCATCTACAAGCTTCAACCATGTGACAATTTCCAATCAATTTTTATTTACATTAAATAATTAAAAACCCTTCATTATTATTTGCATGGTGTGAGTCTCATACACCCATGTATCATGTGGTATCTAGCATGACACAAAATAATGTACATTAATATATATCACATATATACTAAGTGTACACTACTGAGAAAAAGAAATGTTTAAGTGAGCTAATATTAGTTAATGTAAATCAATATATCACACATATAATTATATATTAAATTATTAAATCAACACTTAATTTAATAATCTGGTTATATCACATACAACCGACTAATATCAAATGTAACATCCTATCGAATCAGCACTTGATCCGATAACCCGGCTATATCACATATAACCGACCGATATCACATATCGCGAGAATAGAATGCGGTATCATATACACGCATTAATCTCGGTCCCACATATATCACATATGTTCTCCTACTTCGTTTCGCATGAACCAGAAAAGCTCTGTGTAGGACTCTAAAGACTCGTCAATACGCCGGCAGTAGGTGGTGATCATATCAGTCACCTATAAGCCGTAAGCGGTCTGCTAAACACAACGGCCACCCGCGTATTGAGTGATCAGAAGATCAACAAGCAAGCCTGCTCATACTCCTACGAATCCAATCAGTAACACAACCGTACAGTTCGGTCTCTTCGTCAGTTATGTCACATATCTCGCCTAGGGGTGGTAAACGTCAGACCCTAATAGCTTGATAAGTCATGTCGATGCAAGGTCCATAACTGGTCGAGAAACTACTGATAAAACTTACCAGTAAATCTCATCTACCCTGGCCAAGGATTTTCAGTTATGGATAATCGAGCATAGCACAACATCAACCCCCAATACCGGGAGAGACGAAATCCCCTCCTATCGCTTATTGCCTCCATGTGACTCGGGATTGTACCAAAAAGCCACCTGTTTGCATGTCTCAGTAGAGCCGTGGTAGGGTGGAAATAAAAGCACAGTTGGAGACACACAAGACTCTATGACGATCTCAGGTTGACAGACTAACCTGTACCAGCGTCACCAGAGAACTGCTATCTGACGTGAGGTATAATACCATCTAGGAGTTCTCGGCGAGTCCGTTCAGTATACCCAGTCTCCACTGAGCACCCGTATTCGATCTCTAATGTCAAACATCAATGGATATGGGATCATTCATCGCCCATCACATGGGTCGAGAAGATATACGCTAGTCTACTCTGGAATATCGATGCCCTGTCTCGATATTCCCTCGACTAGGAATAATTGAAGGATGAACACATGGACTGCCCAGGCCCCACTAGTATGATCTGTATCATAATCTTGGGAGTCAAATACACATTCTAAGGGCATTATTGTTGAAGATAGTGCCCTCAGAGTCAATTATCGGATCACAGGCACGTGATTGCAATGATTGAGAGAGGACCTATACCGTTAGAACAGTCTTACTCAAGATGATAGTATGCTATCTGGTTTATCTTTATCATCGTGTACTGTTTCATGTGACCTTACAGGTTTGAGAGAGCCCTTACGATTCTTGCTTGACGGCCAGCAGTATGATAGCGATTATATACGTGGGAACTGGGGTCTATAAGCACATCCTTAAAAGGTCTCTAGTCGTGGGAGTTTTCGAGATAGGGCATCGATACTCCAGAGTAGACCAGTGTATACAGTCGAGACCCCAACGAGGGGCGGTGGCCGGTCTCACAAGCCACTGGTGTCAGTTGGTTCACCTAAGATGTATACAGGTGCTCATTGGGTTATGAGTATACCGGACAAGACTTGCCGGGAACATGCTAGTTGGTCTTATACCAGACGTCAGATAGCAGTTCCCTGGTGACATGTGTACAGGTTAGTTCATAGACCTGAGATCGTCATTTGTCTCGTGTGAGTTCCCACTGTACTTTGATTACTACCCTACCACGCTCAAAGGAGACGTGCAAACAGGTTTTAGTTGGGTACAGTCCCGAGCCACATGGAGGCAGTGAGCAGATCTGCAGGGGTTCGTCTCACCCGGTATTTGGGGTGAGGTCGCGCTGTGTCTAGGAGAACCATTACACGAAGTCCTTGGCCAAGGCAGGAGATTTACTGGTAGGTATTCCAGTAGTATCTCAGGGTGTTCTGGGCTACACTCCGACACGAGTTGTACCGCTTTGGGGGTCTGACTTTTACCAACCCCCTAGGCCCGCCATGCAATGCTCATAGATGAACGGACTGGACTGTACGGATATTGTCACTGACAGGCTCAGTAGGGTGTCAGGATGAGTTCGCTCATCGACGTCCCTTTTTGTCAATACCTGGTACCCCATTACGTATGGCTAATACCTTAGACGTGCTAGTGGTTAAATCCACAACCAAAGTATTGAAGAGTCTTTAGAGTCCCCTACAGACCGTTTTCTCAAGTTTCGGGCGAAACGCTGTAGAGGCCGTATGGAGATATGGCAGGGTTCAATCATATACGTGCGGTATTTCACGGACCATGATCGGATGGATAATACTAGCTGGCTTTGGTTTAAGTCGGATCCTAGTATTATACAGTGTAGATTTTGTCTCATTGCATTTGTATTCGGTCGGAATACAAATGCGGGTATGTATATACAGTCGCGGGGTTTTTCCTGTAATTTATTACGGGATCAGTTTTCTGAAGTTGCGAGTTTGCTTTCCGATATCGGCCATTTTCCTTTGTTTCTTTCTTTGGCTGAAAATTGGTGGAGGAGGGCTTATTTGCAAGCATGCAAATTTGATTAGTGGAGGGTGTTATTTGCTAGTAGTAGTTTCATGATGATTGTGCACCATCCCTTGACTTCTTTATTTATCATGGCTTGACTTGTGCTTGATTTGAGAGATGATGGGTTTTGCTTTTTGGACTTTGTTGTTATGATATTCCATCATCATTACCTTTTCTCTCTCATGCATGATTATTCATCCACTCCCTCCCTCTTGACTTAGCTCTTTCTCATTCTGCAATCAAGGGGCCGGCCACACTTGGGGGGTTGTCACAATTTTTGTAGTGTGGCATTTTTGTTTCTCATTGGTTAGCAAAGGCTCTCTAGTTCATCTCCATATCTCATTCCACCACCCAAATGGCAACCTCAATAACCCTTAGAGACAAATGGATTCTACACTCTGCCTACAGCATCCTTGGGCACGTCGACTCGCCAACTTCGTGCTCGAGTTGCCTCGGTCCAGAGGTGGGAGCCCGTAAAAGAACCCGGCGATGTGGTGCCTTTCCGACGAGGAGATGAAGACCGGAGATTCCGCGGGGAGATCGGGATGACGAAGAGAAGACCGAAGGACACGGATCGCTCGGTATATCTCTCTACCCCTTCTCTAGTTAGCTAGGAGTAGGTTAATGGCCCGATCCGGGATTTTAGTGCGCGGTGGTGCCGGTTTACAAGTTTCGTAAAAGTATCGTTTCCGCATTTTGGCCTCGTTCAGACGGCCAAGGCGTCGCCGTGCACTTACACTGGTATCAGAGCCACGCCATTAACCTAGTCTAGCTTGCTCTAGTGTGTTTAAAACTTCGATCGGACAAATATCCTAAAACTGCATTTTCAAAGTATCAGTTTTCTGTCGAATTTTTTTTGGCTCGAAAAATTATTTTGAGTGTTGCAGAAATTCGTGCAGGAAGTTTTAAGCGTTCTGTAAAAATTTGGTACAGTGTTACTACAGTAGGACGGCGGAAACGCGGCCAAACCCATGTTATGGCCGTGTTTCCGCGGCAGGAAAGTGTCTACATCGTACCAAATTTTCACAGTAGCATTCTGACTTGGAAATGGGGTTATTGGTATGTTCTGTTTGGGCCCAGATTTTCTTTAAGTGCCACAGTTGTGCTTGGGGCCTACTTCGGTAAATTTAGTCGATCGAAAATTTTAAACATGTTAGTTCACAGTATTTACATTATATCTGCGACCGTGAATGTCACTTGATCGGTAAATCCTATCTAACTGCTATAGCCCTTTTAGACGGATTTGCGAACGTGACATTCACGTTGATGTTCTGTGTTGTGCTGTGATGTTGCGGATTTGTCGTGGTGGATAGCCTGGGAGCAATGTTAGTACAGTTTGGTTATTTATGTACATTTGATATTGCGGGGCGAGCGTTCGACATGTGGACTGCCGTCACTTCTTGTTAGTATATTATTCTTTTGGGGCACGACCGGGCTGAGCTCGATGTACCCGTTGTATGTATATTTTACTTTCTGTACTAGGATTACCCCAAGGTGGGGTGCACGGATAGCCGGGTTCTACAGGGCAACGGGCCCGCATCTCATGGCGTTGAGACGAAAGGGGCTTCACTCTAGAATTGGCGGGCTATTCGCCGCACCCGTAGGGGGTACAGGTTGACCCAAGGAGGGGTGCCCAAGTTACCGGATTCCGTGAAGTGCTGGGTGGTCCATTCACGTTGCTGAAGGGGGCTGCCTGGCTTCAGGTTTTGGCGGGTAACTTTCCGCGCCCGTAGGGGTCTAGGATTTCATTGCACAGGATATCCACACGACCAGGGGAATGTCGGGTTTCAGTAGCGGCTCTATGAAACCCGGGGATCCCAGATATCTGTATTGTTCTGTGATGCTTATTACATTTCTGTGATGTTGCATTTTATCACGCTTTGAGCGAATATTATATATTGATATATATACTAGTAGATATTGTATATGTTTTGCATCCACGCTAGTCCAGTCCCCGCTCTGTCGTTAGTTAAGTAACCTAACGGGTAATGACGGGACCCGTTGGCGAATGCGGATGGCATATACGTACATCATTATTTTCGTTCTTTATTGGTGTGATCAATTGATGGGACTGCGTTGATTCGGATCAATGCAAGCTAAACAAACCTATTCTGATGTTGTTGGAACATTTTTCAAAAAGCTGTTATTGCAAGGACGTTCTCTTTTGTTTTGCACAGTAGTATTCGGGTATGAATATCCAGCACCTCAGTCGACGAGGCAAGGGCCGAGATCCCTTTACCGGGAGTGACCCCTTGGACAGAAGTTTGCGTCAGGGCAATAACTTCACTATAGTCGTTTACTTTTGCTTTGCATCGTGGTATTCAGTTGGAATATCCTGCACCTTATTCTATGGGGAAAGAGCCGAGATCCCTTCACCGGGAGTGACCTCTTTAGCAAAGGTTTTCGCCACTATATTTTTAAAAGCTATCCAGTTCCTTCAACGATATCAAGTTCATTACGTTAATGGTTTTTCGCCAGAAACCATTCGTAGCCCTCCGTCATTTCAGTTAAATGTTCGTTAGTGATTGGTAGCTACCGGATATAAATCCAAGGAATAGTGATTGGTAGCTATCGGATATTTATCTGTTGCATAGATAGATGCGTTGGTTTGAGACAGTCGTATAGCCTTGTTGACCTTCGTCAAGGGCTTGTACGGGTGGGTTCAAATTAATCTGGACAATGATGGGTAGAACTTGACATGTGACTTATGATTTGTTGACCTTCGTCAAGGTCATAAGAGCATGGGGCAAAAATCACATCGGGAGTTTCTAAAGAAACTGAAACTTGCCAGATATGCGCATACCTTCTGGAGTGTGATAACGTGAGCGGATTCCGTCACGTTATCATGCGATGATAGTTGGATCCCGATTCCCACTGATGAGTTGGTCTACTCCTTGGGTGATCCTGACTAATTCTTCTTTCAGGTTTGGAGGAGAATTTGACATTACAGTGGGAGGTTTCCTGATTAGATAAATTGGTAACCATTCTGATCTAGGTTAGAGTGCACACTGAGTGTTTCTTTTCTCTCTCTTTTTGGCAGCGACCATGACCCGATCCTAGATTATGACTCAGTGACCAAATTAACCAAACCTTCTTAAACACTGGCTTTTTGGATTGTCAGAGTTGCAAACCTCATTGCCACTCCTACTTTTACCTTTTTTCTCCAGAACAACCCATATTACTATGAACGTCCACTTCCATTGGATAAAACCATCGTATGGTTATATACGAACTCAAAGGAATTTATTCGAGGATGGTTTTCTATTCTGGGGAAAACGAATAGGACTATTCAGTTGTCTTTTCCTTTTACCTTCTCTCAGGTTGCGAGTGCTCCTTGGATTAGGGGATAGTACACCCGTTACGCCTATTGGATAGTCTTCTTCCAAACCTTAGGCTGGTGCCGAACGGTAGGGAATGAAGAAAGCCAATTAGCCTAAGTGTGGTGTATAGAAGGTATTAAGTAAAGACAAATGAAGGGATTAGTAAGAGGGCAAAGTAAATTGCGACTGCTATTCACGACCAAAACCAAGTATTTCATTACCTCTCCCACTTCACCTTTGTATTTCTCCAGAACACTCCGTATCACTACGAAGATCCACAGTTATTGGATACTCTATCGTATGGTTATATACGAACTCTAAAGGAACTTGTTCCAGTTCGGGGATGGATTCTGGTTTAGGAGAAATATGAATAAGGTTTATTCAGGTGTCTTTTATCTTCACATTCTCTCGCGTTGCGAGTGCTCCTAGGATTAGGACAGTACACCCATTATGCTTATTGGATAGTCTTCTTTCAAACCATAAGCTGGTGCCGAGCGGTAGGGAAGGAAGAAAACCATTTGGCCTAAAAGGGTGTACAGAAGGTAATGACCAAAGACATATGAAGGGATTTAGAGAGATGGTAAAGAAATATACGGTTATAGTTGTGAATCTGGATAATGGAAGAGGCATTACTAGGAATACCCGGATACCCCTATGAAACATTTCAATGTTTCGGTTTCACTGTGTACTGATAAAAGAAAATTGATTTCCCAATTAGCACTTTCTCCAGGGTATGTATTTACCAGGTTTGATTCTCACATCTGTATGGTTTTACAGATGCTGAGTGGGAGTAAGGTATTGGGAATTAGGTGATCATCCTCATTATATCGGAATTCGTTGTAATTGGTGATATTTGAGGAAATCACCTGGATAGTTTGCCGGACGGCAAATATTTGGTTTTGAATATCCGCTGTTATGCACCAATTTCAAATTGATATATCTGTACGTCTATTTTTATATAGAGTGAGATATACCTTTTCGAAATTATGTATATGACATTTACCTATATCAGTGGATGGTTAGGTAAGGAGCATTAAACATCGGTGTAATTCTTCTTAAGCATAAGTACAGACCTACGACAAACAGGGAATGAGTCATTAGACTCAAGGGACTTATACAGAGTATTGTATGTTGTCCAGTGTCCATTAGGACAGAGGGGTTGGTACTCATACTAGATTCTATTTACTTGTGACTTCTCTGGGTCTTAGACATGTGTTTCGTAGAAACACAAGGTCCAAGTTTTGAGAAGTTATAGGTATAAGAATAGTGTAGAGAACCAGGTGTTGCAAGTATCGTTATTCTTCAAGGTGATTGAAGATATAGATACTTGTGTAGGGTATTCAGTTGATAGTAATGATTAAGAGAACTTGCTTCTCTTTCAGTTTACTCATAATTGGAAGTACTCGTAAGTTGAGTAATGCTGATCGGCCTCTCTCCATTTAGTTGACATGCACTGGAGACGGCTGCATGATTTGAATCTGGTTCAATTAAATTAGTGCCTCTGTTTCTATATTGGATATAGAACAGTTCATATCTTAATGATGTTAAGGTACGGGGAGTTGTCCGGCTTATGCTTAAGACCAGACTCCGGATAACTCAAGGCACGTTTCTGTAATGGCTGTTTATGGGTTGACCCGGGCTATGACGAGGGTTGATTTTCTACCATCTGGAAGATCAATAGTGATATTTTTCTAGACTCGCCACAGTTTTAATAAAAATGGATTTTTTCAGAAAACAGTAGTGGGAGTATGGTAGAACTGGAAGTGATTCCAGAACCGCAAACGATTACTGAAAATTTGATAAGAACCTAAAGATTCAATCTGGATTGACATTCTATTGGCCACTCCGCAGATAAGGTGGGTAACCTCAGGCACCCGAGAGGTACTCCGGTAGCCTCAAGGACGGTAGCGGGGAGGTTCTTGTTTACCCAGACTTGCCATTGCTGTTGTTCCAGACTATGAGACCTGGAAGGAGGATGAGTATAGCGTCGTTCTGAACTGGCTTTAGAAGCGTACGTGTATATGACTCTGCCAGAGAGTTGTCGTGGTCAGTGGGAGCAGCGAAAGCATAGTGGATAAGTGGCTTATGTCTATTTATAGAATAAAGCAGATATAGCGGAGATAGATCATCTATTTCTGATGTGACAGTCATAGGTTTGACTTCATCAGAATAGGGGATGGATCTGTTAAGAAGGTAGTAGGGTGTGATGTCCTGGTATTTGGATGATACACACAGAGTAGGAAGTGAAATTCCTATACTACGGTCGGTTATACTTTGATCGTCACACAGTGGTTTCTCCACATAGGACTTGGATATTATATCAGACATGCCGGTTACTAAATCTATGACTCCTGGCACGGTAGTATACCTGCAGGTGATGGAGTCACCCTCTCTAAAGGTGTCTTACAGACTAAAGGGGAGAGGGATGTGAATGATTGGAAGATCACTTGCTTAGGCAATTGAGTCAATCATGAGATGTCAAGTACCACACCAGATGTTGATTTTGCAGTAGATGCGATAAGTTGATTTTAATCCAATCCTGGAGAAACATTAGGAAGCAGTTTTAGAACATAAGTAGATGTTCTAGGGATATGATAACATCAGCCTTATTCAGGAGACGGTTATCATTCCAGGCTTCCAAGGTGACCTGGACGGCAGAGTGACTGTCAAAGTTATAGTTTTCCCTCTGACGAGGGGCAGTACTATGGACAGGTGGTCCAGGCGGATACTGAGGGAGGCATGGCGCAGGATACTAATTAAGTTTAGTTGACGATACAGTCTAAGAAGTTTGGATTTGGAGTTCGTTTATGAAATAGGTTCCATCAGATATCCAGACACATTCTACGACAGGTATTGCTCATTTCGGGAGATGGGTTTCTCCGCGAACTTGAGATAAAGAGAGACATAGAAAGAAACATTAGAGCGGATCCACTCACTGAGGCTATTCCTCGAACGCATTAGTTTAGCAGGAGGGTTTTGTGAAACTGATTAGTAGAGGAGTTGGGTGTTCGGTATCACACGGGCTGTGAGTATGCGACATCGCAATAATTAGCCTTGAGTGCAAGTGGGAGATTGTTGGAGATAGTGCCCTCAGAGTCAATTATTGGATAACAGGCACGTGATTGCAATGATTGAGAGAGAACCTATACCGTTAGAACAGTCTTACTCAAGATGATAGTATGCTATCTGGTTTATCTTTATCATCGTGTACTGTTTCAGGTTACCTTACAGGTCACTATTGCACGTTGATAGAGCCCTTAGGATTCTTTCTTGATGGCCAGCAGTATGATGGCGATTATATAAGTGGGAGCTGGGGTCTATAAGCACATCCTTAAAAGGTCCCTAGTCATGGGAGTTTTCGAGACAGGGCATTGATACTCCAGAGTAGACTAGTGTATACAGTCGAGACCCCGATGAGGGGCGGTGGCCGGTCTCACAAGCCACTGGTGTCAGTTGGTTCACCTAAGATGTATACAGGTGCTCATTGGGTTATGAGTACACCGGACAGGACTCGCCAGGAACATGCTAGTTGGTCTTATGCCAGACGTCATAGCAGTTCCCTGGTGACATGTGTACAGGTTAGTTCATCGACCTGAGATCATCATTTGTCTCGTGTGAGTTCCCACTGTACTTTGATTACTACCCTACCACGCTCAAAGGAGACGTGCAAACAGGTTTTAGTTGGGTATAGTCCCGAGCCACATGGAGGCAGTGAGTGGATTTGCAGGGGTTCGTCTCTCTCGGTATTAGGGGTGAGGTCGTGCTGTGTCTAGGAGAGCCATTACACGAAGTCCTTGGCCAAGGCAGGAGATTTACTGGTAGGTATTCCAGTAGTATCTCAGGGTGTTCTGGGCTACACTCCGACACGACTTTTACCGCTTTGGGGGGTCTGACTTTTACCAACCTCCTAGGCCCACCATGCGATGCTCATAGATGAACGGACTGGACTGTACGGATATTGTCACTAACAGGCTCAGTAGGGTGTCAGGATGAGTTCGCTCATCGACGTCCCTTTTGGTCAATACCTGGTACCCTGTTACGTATGGCTAATACCTCTGACGTGCTAGTGGTTAAATCCACAACCAAAGTATTGAAGAGTCTTTAGAGTCCCCCACAGACCATTTTCTCAAGTTTCGGGCGAAACGCTGTAGAGGCCGTATGAAGATATGGCAGGGTTCAATCATATACGTACGGTATTTCATGGATCAGGATCGGACGGATAATACCAGCGGGCTTTGGTTTAAGCCGGATCCTAGTATTGTACAGTGTAGATTTTGTCTCATTGCATTTGTATTCGGTCGGAATACAAATGCGGGTATGTATATACAGTCGCGAGGTTTTTCCTGTAATTTATTACGGGATCAGTTTTCTGAAGTTGCCAGTTTTCTTTCCGGTTTCGTCCATTTTCCTTTGTTTCTTTCTTTGGCTGAAAATTGGTGGAGGAGGGCTTATTTGCAAGCATGCAAATTTGATTAGTGGAGGTTGTTATTTGCTAGTAGTAGTTTCATGATGATTGTGCACCATCCCTTGACTTCTTTATTCATCATGGCTTGACTTGTGCTTGATTTGAGAGATGATGGGTTTGCTTTTTGGACTTTGTTGTTATGATATTCCATCATCATCACCTTTTCTCTCTCATGCATGATTATTCATCCACTCCCTCCCTCTTGACTTAGCTCTTTCTCATTCTCCAATCAAGGGGCCGGCCACACTTGGGGGGTTGTCACAATTTTTGTGGTGTGGCATTTTTGTTTCTCATTGGTTTGCAAAGGCTCTCTAGTTCATCTCCATATCTCATTCCTCCGCCCAAATGGCAACCTCAATAACCCCTAGAGACAAATGGATTCTACACTTTGCCTACAGCATCCTTGGGCACGTCGACTCGCCAACTTCGTGCTCGAGTTGCCTCGGTCCACAGGTGGGAGCCCGTAAAAGAACCCGGCGATGTGGTGCCCTTCCGACGAGGAGATGAAGACCGGAGATTCCGCGGGAAGATCGGGATGACGACGAGAAGACCGAAGGACACGGATCGCTCGGTATATCTCTCTACCCCTTCTCTAGTTAGTTAGGAGTGGGTTAATGGCCCGATCCGGGATTTTAGTGCGCGGTGGTGCCGGTTTACAAGTTTCGTAAAAGTATCGTTTCAGCATTTTGGCCTCATTCAGACGGCCGGGGCGCCGCCGTGCACTTACAATTATCAACATGTAACAGAGAGACTGTAAGTGTACATGTTAAGATAAAGAGCAACCAGATAGCGTACTATCATGTCGAGCAAGAAATTCCTCCCTATATATGTCCCAGCATCCACTATAATATACATCTCATGTACAATAATAGTCTCTAGGGCATACATACAACTAACAATCTTCCACTTGGACTAAGGCCAGTTGTTGTAGTATTTCATACCCAACGTCCTATAAAAGTCTCTCGCAGGAAAGGACTTTGTGAGTAGATCCGCCGTGTTATCCTTCACGTTAACTCTCCTGACCTCGATCCCCTGGAGATCAACCATTTCCATGATCAGGTAATACTGCCTTAGAATCTGTCTGGATCATTGATAGGACGAGGGTTCCTAGGCCAAAGCCACAACTCCATTGTCTTACAATGGTAGGAACCTCGTTCATCTCATCAATATATATACACCCAGACTGCCTTTTTGGTAGCATCGTTGATAGCGATTTATCCAGCCTTTATCGTCTAGTTTTCCCCGGTATCTAGTTTGGAACTCTTCCAACATACCGCCCCACTTCTGGGGTAAAGACAAAGCCTGTGACTGTCTAACAGTCGACCTTATCACTCTGGAAGCTTGAGTCGGTAAAACACTCCCACTGGAGTTCACCGTTACCAAACTCTAAGAATATTTCTTTAGTGCTTCACAAGTACTTAAGAAGGTTCTCCAAAGCTATCCTGTGATTTTCCCCAGGATTATTTGATACCATCTCACTACACCTAGTGAGAATCGTAACATCCACTTAGATCTATCTCATAGATCCAAAAACCCAGGATTTAGGAGGTATCACCTTGATCCTACATGGAGAATCAATGTGATAAGAAGAGATTGACTGAGCGTAGCATAGGAAACACCTTCCCTATCAAGAGTATGTCATCTACGTACAATACGAGGAAGACCACCTTACTCTCTACTACCCTTTTGTATATACAAGATTCATCTACCATTTTGATGAAGTCAAACGCTTTGACTATCACATCAAAACAGATGTTCCAACTCCACGATGCCTGCTTTAACACATAAAGCAACTTGCACACGCTCCCACTGTCTACGAAGCCCTCTGGCTATGTACTTATAGACGCTCTCTTCTAAATCAGTATTCAAAAAAGCAGTCATGACACCCAACCACCAGATATCGTATTCATGGTATGTAGCAATGACAAGTACGATCCAGATGGACTTAAGCATAGCTACTGGAGAAAAGGTTTCATCATTATCCACGCCTGGTTGATGACGAAAACCTTTTGCAACAAGTCTAGCTTTGAAAGTCTTAACTTTTCTATTTACACCAAGTAATCTTCTCAAGATATACTTGCTCCTGATGGGGATTTAACCCTTCAGATATAGCAACCAAAGTCCATACTTTGTTGGTGTATATAGATTCCATCTCAGATCGCTTAACATCCAACCATTCTTACAGAGTCTCCACTCTTGATGGCCTGCTCGAAACTAGTTGGGTCATCATCTCCATGATGCAATCCTCTCTCCCACTGTCATCGAGAAAATCGAAGTATCTCTTAGGCGGATGAAGAGCCCTACCAGATCGGCAGAGAGGCTGAGGTTTGTTGGGAACTATTGAATCCTATTGTTTTACCAAATCATCAGCTGTAGTTTGTATAACTGGAACTAATTCCAGTTCTACCTCATGACCACAACTTTCTTCCTCAAAAAATTCCTTTTCCTAAAAAGGTGGTATGCTGAGAAATAAAACACATTTTGTTTCTCGTTGTGGTAGAAAATATTCCCTTGTGAATGCTTAGGATATCCAACAAACTTCCACAGAACCAACCTTGCATCGAGCTTGTCCGGATTTTACTTTTAGACATAAGCCGGACAACCCAAATCTTAACATGCTTAAGAGATGGGCTCTTCCCTTCTCATATCTCATATGGAGTGGTAGGCAGTGATTTGATTGGAACCCAATTCAATAGGTATGCAACTCAGCAGTACTCATCATAGAGCGCACCATATCTAATAGGGTGCGATTGCTCTGCCCCGATACATCGTTATATTGTGGTGTATACGGAGGTGTAGTATTGAGAGAGAATCTCATTCTCCTTTTGAGTAGTCCACGGTTTCCATGCTCAAGTATTCTCCTCCCTGATCCAATCAAAGGACATAATACTTATACCCGTTTTGGTTCTCTACTTCGGATTTATATTCATTGAATTTCTTAAAAGCTTCAGGCTTGTGTTTCAACATGAACACATTTCCGAATCCCGAGAGATCATCAGTGAAAATAATGAAGTACAAAGAACCAGTCCTGGCATGTGTAGACATGTGACCTCATACATCATCATCTATCCGTCCCAAGAGTTCACTAACTTTTTTTCTGTTTCAAGTAAACGGAGCTATGGTCATCTTATCTTTGCGACATGACTTGAATGTTTCATAAGATGTAAATTCAAACTGATTTAAATATGCATCTTAATGCAACTTAGCTAGTTGTTGTTGGGGTAAAAATTTGCACTCCGGTTGACCGAGTCAAAGTCAAGGTCAACCCCCAAGCTAGGTGGGCCCAAGCCCAGGTCAAGCGGGCCTATGCCCAAGTCGAGCTCGCGGCTAGCCTCCCCATGCCAACAACAAAATCATGTAATAAATAATTTTTATGTAATTGTTTATACATGAATGTATGCAAAATGGGCATAAAACCAATATTTTGTAAGCCCATAGCTTATGTGCAAAAATGAAATGGCACATGAGCCATGGGATAGGCAAAATGCCATTTTGTGAAGCCCAAGGGGCTATATGTACATATGTAAGCCTATAAAAGGCAACATGATGATGAATAAAGTATACTTTTCATTCCCCCAAAAACTAGGGTTCTTTGTGCCTCCTGCTCCTTCTCCAAGGTTCTAAACCTTCTCATTTCTTTTGAATTAAATCAAGAGTTTTACTCTTTCTTTTCCAAAACTAAGTAGTTTTCTACCAAAAAACCCATAAAGGGGAACTCAGATCTCCCATCAGATCTTAAAAAGGAGTGATTTTTAAAATCTCCTACTTCTTGATCTTCAAGATCCGGCCAAACAACAGGAGGAAGAAGAACAACCCCCTTCATCAGCTTCAAAACATCCTAGGAGTTTTAACTCCATATATATATATATAACAACAAATATTTCCTTTCTGAAGCATAGCTTCTATTTCTGTCACGACCCGAAAGAGCACGTGACTGGCCCTTGAACCATATGAAGTCTACAGGACCCCATCTGATCCAAGTAAGCCAAAAGCCCAGCAATCTAAAACCATTTAAAGAGTAAATAAGGAAAACTGTTTTTGAAAAGTAAGGAAATCATGTTTGGAAATCAAAGTTTTTAAATAACTAAGCCGAATATGCATTTTTTTAAAATGTGTAACCTTTCCTGAAAATTTCGGCAGAGTTTCCTTTGTAAAAACTGGCCCCGAACGGGGTACAACAAGAATAATATATATGAAATGATAAAAGGCATCCCCAAGCGGGAGCTAGCTCTTCGTCCATCGACGGTCACAACCACGCAAGCAATAATAATATACAACGCCAAAGGGCGAGGATCAAAACCCAAAAAAAAAGAAACTCAAAACAGCCAGAAAACCGTAATACTACTAGCGCGACTCTAAGGTCGAAATAAAACAACACTATTTTCTAAGTCTGAAACAATAAACAAGTTTTGGTTGATGGAAATTCTAGATACAATAAATGATACATGAACAATGGCGGTTCTGATACAAAAGAACCCACCTATCCAAGCAAGTCACCCATAAGGAAGCAGTGTGCCAGAAATGCCGTTATGGAATCTGTACGGCAAAAACCTGCAAGGACTGGGGCACAACGGGGGTGAGTTGGCAACTCGTGAATAGAAAATATCTACAAGCAGAGATCGAATGCATGACCCATCCTAGGTCAATACGATCAGATATAAATAAACCTCAATATGAATAAAGCTGAAGCATGCTAAACTGGCAATGTAATCTCTACATGAGTGTAATGCCAAGTGCTCGTGCTAGTGCCTCAGGTAATAGCATGTCATGAATATGAGGTATGATCAATGTAATCAAATCTGCACACACGTGGATCCCGTCCACTCGTCACCCAATGACAATAACCATCATGCAAGTAAATATCATGAAACCTGTGCATGGAAATATGAGGATATAACCCACCCGTGTCCCTCGCGACACGTCAAAATCATGGAACCGGAGTGCCCAGCATCGGCACTCGAAAACATCATGAAAACCGTGCCCAGCATCGGCACATAAATCCTCATATATCGGGCTCCGTCAGTCCGGATCGGCCCGCGGGCTCTGTCTGCGGTATCGGCCCTCGGCCCCGGCAGGACGCCCAAATCTATCCATCGACTCTGGTCAGTATCCTCCGGATATCCGCCAGGTCCAACCAATCACCGATAGGTACTCGCCCGCCTCCAGGCTCAATCGGCAAAGCTCATCGATCATCTTGCCGAGGGGAACCATACCGGGTCCACCATGTACCCGCAATCGGCTCATCCACTCCTCGATTCGGGTTTCACATGTCGCTCTCAGCACCGAGAAAACACATGGTGGACGCACTGAAATATCATATCAAGGGTAACCGGGTTTTTAAAGCAATGACATATTCTCTTTTGAAACACTCTCGGTTCCCAAATCCAGAAATATCATAGAAACAACATATCTCAATACGTATAATCAAAAGCATGAAGTATGCGACATGTAAAGGAAGGTATGCCTATCATCATGTCATGCAAGGATCATATACTGAATGCAATAGTACTACAGTGTAGTGACATGGCAATTATCGATGATGAGTGTGTGAGCCGGCAACAAGTGTACGTGGAACATATGCATCATCGATAATGGTGCTGGTGTCCTAGCAGCATGACTGAAATATAACCACAGTACAAGCGATGCAATGCAAATAGCATGAATATGCGGAATCGAATAATCAACGCAAAAGTAAAGAATCTACACCAATCTGTACAAGTCATGTAGGGGTGCCATTTGAAATAAGACGAATCAGGGCTTTTGGAAAAACAAGGGCTACGGTGTTTTAAGAAAAGATACATCATTTGAAAATATCCGTATGACCCTTCTGCCTATCTTTAAAATATCCCCGATTCGTTAGTTTGAAATAGGTATGACTCGGTCCAGTCTAATGTCTACTAAGTAATCTAGACAGGAGGGGTAAGAAACCACCTAATCTGAGTCGATATATATAGATATGATAGTCGGTGATCCCGCCTCAATAACATATCGTAAGATATCCTCGAGTCATGAGTGCGGATCTATCATCAATATCGGCTCGTACGGTAGATCGTCGTACGGCATCCCAATAGCTGGGTAGGGGTCAATGTCACAGTACCTCATCATATATCAGGTATCACTATCATCAGATCGCATAATCTGGGGTACTACTCTTAAGTCTAGTACAAATCGATACCATCTATAAAAATATGAATGCGGGTAAAGCATATGTCCAAAGGCCCGCTAAAACTATTATATCGCACCTCGAAGACAAGCTATGTCACATCGCCGATCTCACGGCCTCACATCAAGTATCATCTCAAACCACGTATCATCCTCCAATCCCGTATATAAACACATAGTCCCATACCCATGTGTAGATATACGCACCATCATATGCACTCTAATAAATGAAAGAATGAATGCAAGTATGTGTGTAAATGTATGTGTGAGTGCAACCACTACTCTAGGGTTCGCACTATACTAAACCAATATATTCTTATCATCAAAATATCATTATTACCATCAATAACCCTAAACAACACATAATAAATATTCGTGTGTATACGTATTCGTATACATCACCACGGACTGCGGGGGTGCTATACGCCATCCACCCGACTTCTCCCCGTAGATATAAATCTACTCACATTGCTTCTCGTGTGCCAAAGCCGATGTCGCTATCTTCACCTCCTTTGCCTCAACATCACGCGAGGTACCTACAAGTATATCACAATGCTAAAGCACATGAAAATCACATCGGAAACCAAAATAGCACATGCTACCCGCATAGGTAAAAACCTATCGACTCGCATGTAAACACAATCAAAATCCACTTGTCGTTGACGTCCAAACGCCACCCGACAGGAATGAATCACCAAATACCAAAATCCATGCTAAAACAAGTCCCAAATTATACACCAACATAGGAAAATCAACCCAGATTTCACCCTAGATGGAATCAGTCAAAACTAGACATACTCAGGGTCAAAACTAGTGGAAATAGGGGCATGCACAGAAAACGAGGCAATTCCTTAAAATACCTTATTTTAGAATTTTCCATAATTTTTCCCCATTTATCTGTATTTAATTATACCAGAATATTAAAATATTCATTAAAATAATATTAAATTATAAAATTTCCCAAAAATCATATTTTATTATTTTGAAGACGTTACAATCTACCCCCTTAAAGAAATTCGGTCCCCGAATTTAAATTTAAACCCCCAAATACTAAAATATTTCAATACAAATTCCAAGTCATCGGGGCTCCGAAATCATCCATACATAAAACATCATAGCCCAATGCATGCGCATGAGTACTGAGCAGATAACTTAAAAGCAACACTCCATCAGGCATCCGCAATCATCGGAGTCATGGTAACGACACAATGTCAAATCCAATACAAAATCAATATGATATGGACCAAGACTATACATGTAGACACGCAATCTATACATGTAATTAGCTGATGCAACTGTATGCCAAATCTTTTTAAGTCGCTGTGCGATGCGCGTAACACTGCACAGTGGCGGACGTTTCTCATAAGAAAATAACTATATATGTGTATATATATCCTTTGTTTAATAGGTACGTTCCGCCGTTTTGAAAACAGTTTAGAAGGGTTTCCTTGTTTTTAAAACGTTTTGTGTCATATCGGACACGTAGGTATATACTGAGACTATAGCTCGCTTTTCGGAAATCCCTTCGATAACTATCGATGCATGCAAAATATATCCAGGCACTGTCCACTGACTAGTCCTGCTCAGTATGAAAGTAAATATCCCACATCATAAAAATGTACTGCTCCAAAAGGAATAAATTCCAAAAATGCACATAACACCACCCTGTGCGTCTGACGCGCACGGAAATCAAAATCCATATATGCGCTAAACATGTGCACAAAACAACATCTAGGTGCAACGGGTGTGCACGAAGCATCTGTCATAGGCAACGTGTGTGCCTGGCAGCCAAAACAGGTGCATCTGACATGCACGAAGAATCTCGATTTAGTGCATCTGGTGTGCCCCAAAATCGTATCTCAAAACATGCGCCCAACATGCGCGAAAATCCAAATCGGTGCATCCATCATGCACGAATGAAAATCTAGACCCTGCGCACTCAATATGCACGGAATCACAAAATCCAATAGCAACGTCGAATATGCGTAAGTCCAGTCAAAAGCACGGAGTGCAAGAATCCACATCAATATCACAATCAAAATCGACATACCGAAAGGCATCAAATCGAAGTCAGGTGCAATCGTAATGCACAAAATATAAATCCGGTGCAACAAAGGCACGAAATATAAATCTGATGCGATAAACGCAAGAAACATAAAACTGGTGCGACAAATGCACGAAGTATAGAACTGGTGCATCCCATGCACAAATACCAAGCAATAACTCAAATACGTAAGCAGCAACACCAAGTGTATCCAGATATGAAGAAAATCATAAACGTGTGCAGCTGCGGGCACAAAACACATATCGATGCACTACAAGCACATATAAGC
The DNA here is from genome assembly GCA_030015575.1 of Agapanthus africanus. Classification (NCBI taxonomy): domain Eukaryota; kingdom Viridiplantae; phylum Streptophyta; class Magnoliopsida; order Asparagales; family Amaryllidaceae; genus Agapanthus; species Agapanthus africanus. The sequence continues at coordinate 79,196,074 of JASDDO010000031.1, forward strand.
TATACCGAGTGCAAAATCAAAACACTAAAATTACATGAAACTCTGCTGGAAGCGCAAATCAAATCACCAGCATAAAATAGGCATGAAATCGCAATCAACAGCTCAAGAGTAATAACTATGTACAAGGTATAAATACACAGTAGGTGCAACCATGGTGCACAAAATCAAATATCATGAAACTCAGTCATCAAGACTAAATCATGCGAATAGATCGCCCAAAATACCGAAATCCAAAGCAACGGATACGTGATAATCAAATCACAAAATCACAAATCATAATTACCGTCGTCGGTATACCCTCCTTCAGGGTCGAGAAGGTACCGGTACATCCGATGCTAACGGCGCAAGATATCTACTTGCCTCTTGCTCGCGGCTGGCGTCCTCTGCCTCTGGTTCCTGATCTTTCCTGTAGATTACCAACTCGCAATCCATCGGCTCATCGGCCCGGTCAGGTGTGCTGACAGGAACGATTCCGTTCTTGCACTTCCCTGGTCATCTCTCGGTAAATCCTCACGACCGCTCGTAAAGCAGCACATCTCTGGCGCCGACCTCGGGTCCTCTGAATGCATATCACACATCCGATCCTGGGTGCAACTCTTATTACAGCAGTGTACTGGAAGGAATCCTACTCAAGGTCTCTTCTGATCTTGCCTAAGCCAAACTGTAAGGAGGCTGGTACTCTGGCGTAATCTTTTCTCGCTCTCTGGACCTCTGCGTCCTTAGTACAACATCTCCTCGGAAGCTGGTCGCATCTCTGCGCCTCTGTATGCATGTCCGGCCTTTAATCTTAACGGGGTGTAGTAACAGCTCGTCTGCCTCTCGCACGAACTTCTTGTCCCGCTTGTCTGTATCATCGACCATTCGACGTCGCGTCTTTATCTGCACACTGCAATGTCCTCGGCTACGGTCCACCCGAAGTCTCTAACACGGACTCGAAATCACGAACTCAGTATCTTCATCACTCAGTAGAAGATATCTAGCCGAACACGTCCTCAGCGTGCATATCACATCTCTGATGTCAGCGGAGTGGAACATCATCTCGTCGAAATCTCGTGCAAACTCTTTACTCCACCTTGCTCCACTATCGACTGATTCGGACTCATCTCATCATGGCTACACAGACTGCGCTCCGACGGCTATGCTCGTATCTGGAGTCTCCCAAGCAGTGTCCCATCACATGATATCCGAATGATGTCGAATCATCCGATCGATTCGTCAGAACCTCACAATCCCCCAAGAGCTCAACATCTCGGGTACAGTTTAATAGTATCGAGTACATGCCACAGCGTCGGTGGTCCAGCCGTAGAAGGGCAAACCCAAGCCTCACTAATGGCGCCGAGGAACTGCCGCAAACCCTAAGGTTCAAAGGCTTTCACACGGTCATTAAGTCGAGTTAGGGTTTCATTCTTCTAGAGGGTCCATAGAATCACCTGCATGTCTTTCCGTATACTTTAAACTTGGAAAATGGGTTCCTGACCTTCGATCGTCTCAATCGACTCTCAACGAATCTGCGTGAAGTCGCCTCTAACTGGAATCAATCTATCTGATGACCTCGCATCGGGGTAAGCGAACGAACCACATGTCCTAGTCATTAATCCTCGGTGACTAGCGACTCACTATCACATCTCTAAGAATATGCTCATGCTGCAGTAGCTCCAATCATCTGGGCGATATCTCATCACTCGCAGCAACAACTGGCTCATTCGTCGGTACGCTAAGCAGCGCCTCAAACATCATGAATAAGCGATACATCAACGGTCATCACATCCTGGCTGGCCTCTATCAGTGGCTCAATCCTCTGGTACCGTCCGGTACATCCTAGAAATCTCACAGCAGCGATCTGTCAAACGCCCATAGTGCGGAAACACAAAATACGAAGCCTCAATGCAACCGTATGTCTCTGGAATCACGCCCCGGTCAGTCCTCGTCCGCGACGAGCTCATGCTGACAACTCGAGCCGTAGCTCACTCTGCCCGTGCAATCGCGGCAGCAAAACCACAACCAGTATCGATGAAGATAGATCATAGGAAGGAATATGACACAATACAAGGAAATGTACAACCTAAGGTTTCTTAAGCGGAGTGGCGCGGCGTAAGTATGCCGTGGAACATACCCACGGTACGTCACTCTACTTTAGTCACCTATTCCATCAACCAAGGGTCATCCTACACGACGAAAGTTCGGGTCTAATACACCCTCGACTAAGTCTAAGTTCCGTAAGGTCAAGCCTAAGTTCCTTATATAGATAACGCCCTAGGCTCCACATAGTCAAACTTAGACTCGAACCCGGTCAACCTAGCGCTCTGATACCAACTTTGTCACGACCCGAAAGAGCACGTGACTGGCCCTTGAACCATATGAAGTCTACAGGACCCCATCTGATCCAAGTAAGCCAAAAGCCCAGCAATCTAAAACCATTTAAAGAGTAAATAAGGAAAACTGTTTTTGAAAAGTAAGGAAATCATGTTTGGAAATCAAAGTTTTTAAATAACTAAGCCGAATATGCATTTTTTTAAAATGTGTAACCTTTCCTGAAAATTTCGGCAGAGTTTCCTTTGTAAAAACTGGCCCCGAACGGGGTACAACAAGAATAATATATATGAAATGATAAAAGGCATCCCCAAGCGGGAGCTAGCTCTTCGTCCATCGACGGTCACAACCACGCAAGCAATAATAATATACAACGCCAAAGGGCGAGGATCAAGACCCAAAAAAAAAGAAACTCAAAACAGCCAGAAAACCGTAATACTACTAGCGTGACTCTAAGGTCGAAATAAAACAACACTATTTTCTAAGTCTGAAACAATAAACAAGTTTTGGTTGATGGAAATTCTAGATACAATAAATGATACATGAACAATGGCGGTTCTGATACAAAAGAACCCACCTATCCAAGCAAGTCACCCATAAGGAAGCAGTGTGCCAGAAATGCCGTTATGGAATCTGTACGGCAAAAACCTGCAAGGACTGGGGCACAACGGGGGTGAGTTGCCAACTCGTGAATAGAAAATATCTACAAGCAGAGATCGAATGCATGACCCATCCTAGGTCAATACGATCAGATATAAATAAACCTCAATATGAATAAAGCTGAAGCATGCTAAACTGGCAATGTAATCTCTACATGAGTGTAATGCCAAGTGCTCGTGCTAGTGCCTCAGGTAATAGCATGTCATGAATATGAGGTATGATCAATGTAATCAAATCTGCACACACGTGGATCCCGTCCACTCGTCACCCAATGACAATAACCATCATGCAAGTAAATATCATGAAACCTGTGCATGGAAATATGAGGATATAACCCACCCGTGTCCCTCGCGACACGTCAAAATCATGGAACCGGAGTGCCCAGCATCGGCACTCGAAAACATCATGAAAACTGTGCCCAGCATCGGCACATAAATCCTCATATATCGGGCTCCGTCAGTCCGGATCGGCCCGCGGGCTCTGTCTGCGGTATCGGCCCTCGGCCCCGGCAGGACGCCCAAATCTATCCATCGACTCTGGTCAGTATCCTCCGGATATCCGCCAGGTCCAACCAATCACCGATAGGTACTCGCCCGCCTCCAGGCCCAATCGGCAAAGCTCATCGATCATCTTGCCGAGGGGAACCATACCGGGTCCACCATGTACCCGCAATCGGCTCATCCACTCCTCGATTCGGGTTTCACATGTCGCTCTCAGCACCGAGAAAACACATGGTGGACGCACTGAAATATCATATCAAGGGTAACCGGGTTTTTAAAGCAATGACATATTCTCTTTTGAAACACTCTCGGTTCCCAAATCCAGAAATATCATAGAAACAACATATCTCAATACGTATAATCAAAAGCATGAAGTATGCGACATGTAAAGGAAGGTATGCCTATCATCATGTCATGCAAGGATCATATACTGAATGCAATAGTACTACAGTGTAGTGACATGGCAATTATCGATGATGAGTGTGTGAGCCGGCAACAAGTGTACGTGGAACATATGCATCATCGATAATGGTGCTGGTGTCCTAGCAGCATGACTGAAATATAACCACAGTACAAGCGATGCAATGCAAATAGCATGAATATGCGGAATCGAATAATCAACGCAAAAGTAAAGAATCTACACCAATCTGTACAAGTCATGTAGGGGTGCCATTTGAAATAAGACGAATCAGGGCTTTTGGAAAAACAAGGGCTACGGTGTTTTAAGAAAAGATACATCATTTGAAAATATCCGTATGACCCTTCTGCCTATCTTTAAAATATCCCCGATTCGTTAGTTTGAAATAGGTATGACTCGGTCCAGTCTAATGTCTACTAAGTAATCTAGACAGGAGGGGTAAGAAACCACCTAATCTGAGTCGATATATATAGATATGATAGTCGGTGATCCCGCCTCAATAACATATCGTAAGATATCCTCGAGTCATGAGTGCGGATCTATCATCAATATCGGCTCGTACGGTAGATCGTCGTACGGCATCCCAATAGCTGGGTAGGGGTCAATGTCACAGTACCTCATCATATATCAGGTATCACTATCATCAGATCGCATAATCTGGGGTACTACTCTTAAGTCTAGTACAAATCGATACCATCTATAAAAATATGAATGCGGGTAAAGCATATGTCCAAAGGCCCGCTAAAACTATTATATCGCACCTCGAAGACAAGCTATGTCACATCGCCGATCTCACGGCCTCACATCAAGTATCATCTCAAACCACGTATCATCCTCCAATCCTGTATATAAACACATAGTCCCATACCCATGTGTAGATATACGCACCATCATATGCACTCTAATAAATGAAAGAATGAATGCAAGTATGTGTGTAAATGTATGTGTGAGTGCAACCACTACTCTAGGGTTCGCACTATACTAAACCAATATATTCTTATCATCAAAATATCATTATTACCATCAATAACCCTAAACAACACATAATAAATATTCGTGTGTATACGTATTCGTATACATCACCACGGACTGCGGGGGTGCTATACGCCATCCACCCGACTTCTCCCCGTAGATATAAATCTACTCACATTGCTTCTCGTGTGCCAAAGCCGATGTCGCTATCTTCACCTCCTTTGCCTCAACATCACGCGAGGTACCTACAAGTATATCACAATGCTAAAGCACATGAAAATCATATCGGAAACCAAAATAGCACACGCTACCCGCATAGGTAAAAACCTATCGACTCGCATGTAAACACAATCAAAATCCACTTGTCGTTGACGTCCAAACGCCACCCGACAGGAATGAATCACCAAATACCAAAATCCATGCTAAAACAAGTCCCAAATTATACACCAACATAGGAAAATCAACCCAGATTTCACCCTAGATGGAATCAGTCAAAACTAGACATACTCAGGGTCAAAACTAGAGGAAATAGGGGCATGCACAGAAAACGAGGCAATTCCTTAAAATACCTTATTTTAGAATTTTCCATAATTTTTCCCCATTTATCTGTATTTAATTATACCAGAATATTAAAATATTCATTAAAATAATATTAAATTATAAAATTTCCCAAAAATCATATTTTATTATTTTGAAGACGTTACAGTTTCTGGGACTAAAATCCCCTTTTTCCTCGCCGGCGCCCAAGCGCTCAAGCGCCGAGCGCCCATGTGCCGACACATGGCGTGCTAGCGCTCGAGCGCAAAGCGCCCATGAGCCGACACGTGGCGCGCTAGCGCTCGAGCACAAAGCGCCCACGTGCCGACACGTAGCGCGTTTGCGCTCAAGCACCCTGCGCTCGAGCGCAAATCGCCCACGTGCCGACACGTGGCACGCTTGCGCTCAAGCGCACTGCGCCCGAGCACAAAGCGCCCACGTGCCGACACGTGGCACGATTGCACTCTAGCGCTCTGCGCCCGAGCGCAAAGCGCCCACGTGCCGACATATGGCGCGCTTGCGCTCAAGCGCAAAGCGCCCGAGCACAAAGCGCCCACGTGCCGACACGTGGCGCGCTTGCGCTCCAGCGCTCTGCGCCCGAGCGTAAAGCGCCCACGTGCCGACACGTGGCGCGCTTGCGCTCCAGCGCTCTGCGCCCGAGCGTAAAGCGCCCACGTGCCGACACGTGGCGCTCAAGCGCAAAGCACCCACGTGCCGACATGTGGCGCGCTTGCGCTCGAGCGCCTAGAGCTCATACGCAAAGCGCCCACGTGCTGACACGTGGCGTGCTTGCGCCTAAGCGCATAGCACCTGGGCGTACAGTGCCCAAGGCGCTGGCCCCACGCATCCTTTGGATGCCTTTTCCCCCTCTTTCTTATATATATATATACATATATACACATATATATATATACACATATGCATACATATGTGCACACACACATACACCACGACACTGTCCCTATTAGAAAAAAAATTTTAACGGGGCGCTGCCCCGCACCCCATAAGGGGGCTGCTAGCCCCCTTGACCCCCAGCCCGCTATCTGGGTAGCGGGACCCCCGTGAAAACTCTGCGTGGCTCCCGATATATCCAAACCCCCCTTCCAAAACAACACACACGTACACTGCACATTGAGTTCGCATGACCAGTTTAACCCGTCAATCGGGGGTTCCCTCGCTCCAAAGGCGAGGGGTAATTAACGACAGTTTAGTCCGCGGCTGCCGGAGATTCGGATCCCCACAATCATTAAACCCCTGCCTACCCTAGGCAGGGGGAATTTGTAATACGCCTGACAAGCGCGCACGTATTCCCATCTCAATGGGGTGACGAAAAACACCCTACAGATTCTGGTACGCCCGGTGGGACAAATCTCTCCTCCCATATTTTGGGTTAAGCATTCATGCGAACTCAGTCAATATACATACCTATGTTTATACTGAAATAATGCTTTTTCATGTAGGTTTTCAAGCAATCACCTTTCAACAATGTCTCCAAAGATGAACTCAGCTCCCATCTCCTACACGATGAAGATAGACTCCAGGACGGTCCTTCCGGCCAGTCTCGTGCGACAATGGGAGGAGCCGCTGCTACCATTTGGCTCTATTATGTTCATGCCAGTTGGCGCCATCCCAGCTCCTCAAGCCCAGGTGACAGACAAACCGGTCTCGAAAGGCAAGATGCCAAATATGGTGCTCTCGAAGGCGCCCCAACTCAAACGCAAATCAGTGTTTGAACGACTCTCTCTGGCCCCAGCTGGGGGCAAGGCCATGAACACCAACAAAGCAACAGGGCCTCTCGAGCAAGCTCCGGCGGTGCCCCTGACAACTGCTCGATCGGGTGTTTTCTCTAAGCTCCCCGCTAATCGACTCATGGTGGCTTCCTAGGAAATGGATGCCCGCCGAGCCCTTAAAATTGAAAAGTTAAGGCAGAAAAGGCTTAGATACAGAGCCAACAAAAGAGCTAGGGCTCCTGCTTGGTTGAACCTCATGAGGTTCGAAGAACAGGGTTACCCTGACGAAGATGGGGAAATGGCTGGGTATGGGTCCACATTGTCTACATGGTGGGCACGCACAGCAAGAGCAAGGACGTGGCCACCATATCTCAAATCCAATCTGGCTTGAATGTGGTTGCCGCTTCCCAAGAACAGCCGCCTTCGCTGGGTAATGAAAACCTTCTCGATGAGGATGATAGGCGGAAAGACCCTTTGGTCCATGAGGAGTCGGGCTCGGAAAGCGAAGATGAGCCAACTTTCCAGCCTAAGAATGCGGAGCAGCAACTTCTACAAGAGCTCCGAAAACAGCTCAGAAGCAAAGATAAGGAGATGGCCAAGCTCTACTCAAAGATCGACGACTTGACAAATGTCGTCTTAAGGCTTACGACCCAACTTGCCTCTCAGCCGCCCAATCAAGCACAGGGCTCTGCTCATGAACCGGGAAACATTGTCCCGAGACAGCCGGTGCCTATTCCCTCAAAACCAAAGGTGGGCAGACCGCATGAAAGTCAATCGCATCCTATCTCAGGAAATGTCTTGGCTACTGATGACAGTAGCCTGCTAACTCAAGATCAAATCATGGATTTGGTTGCCGGCAAAGTCAAAACATTGGTGGCCGAAGCCGAAGCGCAAAAAGATATCAGCAGTAGTGGGAGACCATATCCTGCTCAGTATGATCTGGTAGAATTTCCTAGCGGCTATGTCATCCCCAAATTCGGAAGATTCGATGGGACGGGAAATGTGAATCAACACATCGCCCACTTCAAAGCCTCATGCCGGAGTACTGGGGGCAATGATGCGCTTCTCCTCCGCCAGTTCGTTAACAGCTTGACCGATGTTGCTTTCGACTGGTACACGAGCATACCAGATGGCTCCGTTACTACTTTTGTCCAAATGGAATCTTTGTTTCGACAAAGATTCATGAGCGTCAGCGATAAGATCACCATTGCCGAGCTCGTAAGGACCAAGCCCAAGAACAACGAAAGCAGCACGGATTTTATAACCCGATGGCGCAATCTCTTAGTCAAATGCGAACCCCCGATAGAGCAGGACCAATTTGCCAGTCTCCTCGTCGGAAATCTCAACAATTGGATGGCCCCGTTACTATGCACCGCGGGTCTCAAAACATTTCAAGAGCTGACCAGGAAAGTTCAGATGCTGGAGCGTTCAAAATAGGAGTCCTCATCGGATTCCCAAAATAACAATAGGTCCTGGAGAAACCTAAAGGACGATAATCGCAAAGGCGGAAACTCCGATGATTCTAAATCTTTCAACACTTTGGCTAACCGAAATAAGCAAGGGATGAGCGGGACTAGCGCCAACCAGCCTCGGAAGCCAATGTTCGGAGAGGGAGGAGAATCTCCACTGAAAGAGAAGCTGGATAAGGTTTATTCCTTCAGAAGGGACAAAATCCGTAAAATATTCAAAGACGCCCTGAAGAACGGTCTACAACTGCCAGAGTAAAAAAGACCGCAGGAAGCGAATAGGACCAATGACCCCAAATACTGCCCCTATCAAAGAGTGATAGGTCATGCCATTGAGGACTGCTTCGTCTTCAAAGATTGGGTCGAAAAGCAATACAAGGCAGGAGAGATAGAACTGTCTAAAGGCGTGTTAACAAACAGTCCCGCTGGGACCGCTAATTTCATACAAACGGAGATCGAAGTTCTTCGTGAAACTGATTCTCTCAGACATCTGCCTTTCTCTAAAAACAATTGACCACCATGTTACTAAACTGGGAACACTCGACCTTTAAGTCGTTAAACCGGGAATGTAAAAAGAAATATGTGAATAAGCAAAAAAATGTGTAAATAAAAGAAAAAAAATAAAGCCGAAATGATTGGGAAACTCGCAATAAAAATCAGCGAGTGAAAATAAAAATGAGAATAAAGCCGAAATGATGGGGCAACCGCGAATAAATAGCCGAAATGATAGAGCAATCGTGATCTTCGCGATAAGAAAAGCTAAAATGATAGAGCAATCGCGGTAAAATAAAAAACGAAAACAAAAAAAATCCAGTTTCCCAAAATTCTTTCGGCCCTACGGCTAGTCCCCAAATTGACTGCCGTATACAATCCACGGGCTCAAATAATTCTCAGCATACCCATGCCCCACCGCAACCACCAGTTACGTGGCTTGTCTCCGCCTTTGGATTTATGCTCCATTGAGAAGATCCACTCATGTGTCCTCACGATACACGAGGAGAACAAACCTTTGTGGGATCCTTACGACTCATAAAGGAAAAACACACTTAGGAGTCCTTACGACTCTTAAGGAGAAAATACACCTGCAGGATCCTTACGACTCGTAGGGAGAAAATGCTTTTATGGGACCCTCACGGCCCATAAAATTGAAAAGTCTTAGGTGATAGGGATCTAAACCTGTCTCCTAAGCCATCGCTCCCCAATCCCCAAGCGGCGAATGATGAGTCGCTCCTGGTACCATATTCCAGTGCAGCGATGCAGAGGCCAACCAAATTCCAAATCCCATACCCCAATGGCGAATGATGAGTCGCTCCTGGTACCATATTCCAGTGCAGCGATGCAGACGCCAACCAAATTCCAAATCCCATACCCCAACGGCGAATGATGAGTCGCTCCTGGTACCATATTCCAGTGCAGTGATGCAGACGCCAACAAAGTCCCAAAATTTTTTATGGCCCTACGGTCTGGATCATACATCCTGCAAAACCGTATACAATCCACGGGCGTAAAACAATCCCAATCTCTCCAAAAAATAATAAAATCAAAATAAAAAAAAGGTATGTCCATAAGCAAAATGGGCACGGATGAAAACCCGACAGGGCTCCGTGAGTAAAAACAGCAGGACTGCCGGCGAGTTTGTGAAAACCCGAAAGGGCGCAAACTCGTGAGAAAGAGATGAAATGCACTCACAAGGTCCTCTCGACTTTGTGAGGAGAAAATTCCCGCGTGAGATCCTTACGACTCACAAAGGAGCAACACACTTGGGAGTCCCCATGACTCCCAAGGAGAAAATACAATTACAGGATCCTTACGACCCGTAAGGAGAAAATGCTTTGTGAGACCCTTACGGCTTAAAAAATTGAAAAGTCTGAGGTGATAGGGATCTAAACCTGTGTCCTAAGCCATCATTTCCTAATAAGTAAACGGAAATGATGATTCGCTCCTGGTACTATATTCCAGTGTAGTGATGCTGATGCCAAACAAAAGAAAAACCCAATCCCCAAATCCTCTCATGCAAATGATGATTCGCTCCTGGTACCATATTCCAGTGTAGCGATGCTGATGCCAAACAAAAAAAAAACCAATCCCCAAAACCTCTCATGAAAAATGATGATTCGCTCCTGGTACCATATTCCAGTGTAGCGATGCTGATGTCAACCCAAATCAAATCAAACCAACAACCTCTGCGGCGGAATCATGCTCCGTCCCAGAATTTACCCCGTGTCGAAATCATGCTTCGCCTTGGGATATCTACCTTTCCTGCCAGAATTATGCTCTGCCTCGGAATCAAATCAACCAACCAGCTCTGTGTCGGAATCAAGCTTCGTCTCAGAATGTGCACCCCGTGTCGAAATGATGCTTCGCCTCGGTGTACCTTCCTTCCTTGTCGAAATTATGCTTCGTTTCGGAATCAAGTTAACCAACAAGCTATGCGCCGGAATCATGCTCCGTCTTAGAACGTACCCCGTGTCAAAATCATGCTTCGCCTCGGGATATCTAACTTCCCTGCCGGAATTATGCTCCGCCTCGGAATCAAGTCAACCAACAAGCTCTGCACCGGAATCATGCTCCATCTCAGAATGTATCCCGTGTCGAAATCATGCTTCACCTCAGAGTATTTGCCTTCTCTGTTGGAATTATGCTTCGCTTGGAATCAACCTCCGCATCGAAATTATGCTTCGGTTAGAATGTCTGTCACCCTTCGGAATGATGCTCCGAATCTTGGAATTATGCTCCGCTCATCGAATGATGCTCCGATCCCTGGAATCATGCTCCGCTCTTCGGAATGATGCTCCACCCTTCGGAATCATGCTCCACCCTTCGGAATGATGCTCCGAACCCCTGGAATCATGCTCCGCTCTTCGGAATGATGCTCCACTCCCCTGGAATCATGCTCCGCTCTTCGAAATGATGCTCTGAATCCTGGAATCATGCTCTGCCCTTCGGAATGATGCTCCGATCCTTGGAATTATGCTCCGCAAATCGGAATGATGCTCCGACCCCCGGGAATCATGCTCCCCGAGGGATACTCCGATCCCTGGAATCATGCTTCGCTCTTCGGAATGATGCTCCGATCTCCGGAATTATGCTCTGCCCATCGGAATGATGCTCCGATCTCTGGAATTATGCTCCGCTCATCGGAATGATGCTCTGATCTTTGGAACCATGCTCTGCCCTTCGGAATGATGCTCCGAACCCTGGAATTATGCTCCGCAAATCAGAATGATGCTCCGACCCTGGAATTATGCTCCACGCTTCGGAATGATGCTCCGATCGTTAGAATTATGCTCCACTCATCGGAATGATGCTCCGATCCCTGGAAAGTTACTCCGCTCTTCGGAATGATGCTCCGATCCTTGGAATCATGCCTCTACTCTTCGGAATTATGCTTCGACTCTTTGGAATGATGCTCCGACGTTGGAATTATGCTCCGCGAATCGGAATGATGCTCTGATCCCCAGGAATCATGCTCCCCGGGATGATGCTCCGCCCCCGGAATGATGTTCCACCTCAAAGTCCATCTTCAAGATCCATCAATTTCATGCACACAACTCAAATGTGCGGTGTGCATTTATTGATGGAGGGCAATTTGTTGGGGTAAAAATTTGCACCCGGGTTGATCGAGTCAAAGTCAAGGTCAACCCCTAAGCTAGGTGGGCCCAAGCCCAGGTCAAGCAGGTCCATACCCAAGTCGAGCCCGCGGCGAGCCTCCCCATGCCAACAACAAAATCATGTAATAAATAAATTTTATGTAATTGTTTATACATGAATGTATGAAAAATGGGCATAAAACCAATATTTTGTAAGCCCATGGCTTATGTGCAAAAATGAAATGGCACATGAGACATGGGATAGGAAAATTGCCATTTTGTGAAGCCCAAGGGGCTATATGTAAATATGTAAGCCTATAAAAGGCAACATGATGATGAATAAAGTATACTTTTCATTCTTCCAAAACCTAGGGTTCTTTGTTCCTTCTGCTCCTTCTCCAAGGTTCTAAACCTTCTCATTTCTTTTGAATTAAATCAAGAGATTTACTCTTTCTTTTCCAAAACTAAGTAGTTTTCTACCACAAAACCCACAAAGGGGAACTCAGATCACCCATCAGATCTCAAAAGGAGTGATTTTTAAAATCTTCTACTTCTTGATCTTCAAGATCCGGCCAAACAACAGGAGGAAGAAGAAGAACCCCCTTCATCAGCTTCAAAACATCCTAGGAGTTTTAACTCCATATATATATATATATATATAACAACAAATATTTCCTTTCTGAAGCATAGCTTCTGTTTCTAAGACTAAAAGCCCCCTTTTCCTCGCCGGCGCCCAAGCGCTCAAGCACCGAGCGCCTACGTGCCGACACATGGCGCGCTAGCGCTCGCTCGAGCGCAAAGCGCTCACGAGCCGACACGTGGCGCGCTAGCGCTCGAGCGCAAAGCGCCCACGTGCCGACACGTGGCGCGTTTGCGCTCAAGCGCCCTGCGCTCGAGTGCAAATCGCCCACGTGCCGACACGTGGCGTGCTTGCGCTCAAGCGCACTGCGACCGAGCGCAAAGTGCCCACGTGCCGACACGTGGCGCGCTTGCGCTCCTGCGCCCGAGCGCAAAGCGCCCACGTGCCGACACGTGGCGCGCTTGTGCTCCAGCGCCTTGCGCTCAAGCGCAAAGCGCCCACGTGCCGACACGTGGCGCGCTTAAGCTCGAGCGTCCAGAGCTCATACGCAAAGCGCCCACGTGTCGACACGTGGTGCGCTTTCGTCTAAGCGCATAGCACCTGGGCGCACAGCGCCCAAGGCGCTGGCCCCACGCATCCTTTGGATGCCTTTCCCCCCTCTTTCTTATATATATATATATACATATATACACATATGCATACATATGTGCACACACACATACACCACGACACTGTCCCTGTTAGAAAAAAATTTCTAACGGGGCGCTGCCCCGCACCCCGCACCCCGCACCCCGCAAGGGGGCTGCTAGCCCTCTTGACCCCCAGCCCGCTATCTGGGTAGCGGGACCCCCGTGAAAACTCTGCATGGCTCCCGATATATCCAAACCCCCTTCCAAAACAACCCACACGTACACTGCACATTGAGTTCGCATGACCAGTTTAACCCGTCAATCGGGATTTCCCTCGCTCCAAAGGCGAGGGTAATTAACGGCAGTTTAGTCCGCGGCTGCCGGAGATTCGGATCCCCACAATCATTAAACCCCTGCCTACCCTCGGCAGGGGGAATCTGTAGTACGCCTGACAAGCGCGCGCGTATTCCCATCTCAATAGGGTGACGAAAAACACCCTACAGTTGTGTTGCATTGATAAGACCTAGTCTACAATGCCTTAAGAAGGATTCGTTTATTTCTGAACTCTTCCTCTTGTGTGTGTTCTGTACGTTAAGAACTGTGGTTTGATTTAGAACGTATATTCTATTAGATAACGTGCCTGAACCGATCAACTCTTGATTTAGAAAATGTTCAAAACATTATCCATCAATACAAAATTATATCCTTCTTTATTTAATAAAGGGACTGATAGAATGTTACATATCAGGTTCGGTATCTAATAACATTCGTTCAGAATCAATGTATTACCATTTGGTAATACAAGGTGATAATTGCTAACACCTTTGTTGCAACAATTGCACCGTTCTTTATACTTAGAGACCGTCACGACTCGAAAGAGAACGTGACTGGACCTTGAATCATATGAAGTCTATAGAACTCCATCTAATCCAAGTAAGCCAAAAGCCCAGAAATCTAAAACCATTTTAAATAATAAATGAAGAAAAAATAGATTTTAGAAGTAAAGAAAACATGTTTAAAAAGTTAGGTTTTAAATAACTAAGCCGAATATGCATTTTAAAATGTATAGTTTTTTCTAAAAATTTCGGCAGAGTTTCCTTAGTAAATTACTGGCCCCGAATGGGGTACAAAAAGAATAATACATATGCAATGATAAAAGGCATCCCCAAGCGGGAGCTAGCTCTTCGTCAATCGACGGTCACAACCACGCAAGCAATATAATATATAACGCCGAAGGGAGAGGATCAAAACTCAGAAAGAAACTCAAAACAGTATGAAAACCGTAATACTACTACGCGCGACTCTAAGGTCAAAAGAAATACATAACTGATTTCTAAGTCTGAAACAATATACAAATTTTGGTTGATGGAATTTCTAGATACAATGAATAATACATATACAATGGTGTTTCTGATGCAAAAGAACCCACCTATCAAACAAATCACCCGCAAAGGAATCAGTGTACCAGAAATGCCGTCATGAAACCTGTACGGCAAAACCTGCAAGAAGCTGTGGTACAACGGGGGTGAGTTGCCAACTCGTGAACAGAAAATATCTACAAAAAGAAATCGAATGCATGACGTAATCCTGTAGGGTAACTAGGCACACTAACAAGGCTCTACAAGGCATCGACCATGCCAAAATTAAATTTTTTAGGTGCCGAACAACCCTAAGCAAGATCGTATACTAGAGTTTAGGCGAATCGAAAGGCAAGTAAACAACTTTACTCTAAGAGATCACGAAATACAACCTTTGTAGATCGGTCCTCCACTTCTTTAGCTCCTTGATGAAGTCCCTTCGCTGCGATCAAGCTTCTCCCGGACTCTTGCATGGTTTCACGACGCGAAGGATGCGACCTTGCTTGAAATCTCCGAGGCCGAAGATGATCTACGTCGAGGGAATTCCGACTCAATCTCCTACTTCACTAACTAGAGAAATAGTGAAGCAAACACCCTATACAAGAGTGCTAGTCTTGATGAGGATGGAGAAATAGGAAGTGGGTTCTCTTTGGAATTTTGTTTCTCACACTCTTTCTCACTTTGGATCAAACCCTAGTTTTCTTTCTCCTTTTCACAATGAACAAGATGAACAAAAGAAAGAAGAAAGGATAATGATTAAGTGAGTAATCTAACCATGGTGAGTGAGTATAATATACTAACTCATGGTGGGACATAACCATGGCTAAGTCAAGATGGTTAGGTTAACAAAAATCTAAAGTAAAACAAATTAAGTGAACTTTGTCAAAGTATCCAAAAGCTTTTACAAGCTTCATACTTATGACATAAGCTTCACTAATTTGTAATTACTTTAAATAAATATTAACCACCATCTAATATAGTATGGTGTATGTCTTACACACCCATGTTTAGTGTATCATCAACCATGATACAAAAAAAACACTTTAATATATATATCACATATATATATACAAGTGTTCATATGTGAGAAAAACCCTAAAGTGAACAAGTGTTAGCAAGTATAAATTAGTATATCTAATATACAATTATACACTTAATTATTAAATCAACACTTGACTTAATAATCCGGTCATATCTCATATAACCGGCTAACATCCATCGTATCGACTTATCGAATCAACACTTGATTCGATAACCCGGTCATATCATATATGACCGACCGATACTTAAAGTCGCGAGAATAGAATATGGTATCACATACACGCATTTATTCTCGGTATCGCACATATATCATACGTGCTCCTATTTCATTTCGCCTGAGCCAGTAAAACCTCTGTGTAGGACTCTAAAGACTCGTCAATACGCCGGCAGTAGGTGATGATCACATCACGCACCCACAAGCCGTCAGCGGTACTAGCTGGAAGTAACGGCTACCCGGGTATTGAGCGATCAGAAGATCAGCAAGAAAGCCCGCTCCAACTCCTGTGAAAGCCTGCCGATAACACTTCCCGTACAGTCCGGTCTCTTCGTCTGATATGTCGCATATCAAGTCTAGGGGTGGTAAACGTCAGACCCCAATAACCGATAAGTCGTGCCGATGTGAGGCTCATAACGGGTTGAGAAACTACTGGTAACACTTACCAGTAAATCTTTAATCCGCCCGGGCCAGGGACTTCCCTGTTACGGCCAATCGAGCACAGCGCAACATCAACCCCCAATACCGGGAGAGACAAAACCCCTCCTATCGCTCATTGCCTCCATGTGACTCGGGACTATACCCAAAAACTGTAAGGTTAGTATAGCACCCTATGAAGTGTTTTGAAGCATCACATGACCCAAAGTTATAATTTTTAAGGTGCTAAACTAACATGCAAAGGGATCGATCCTAGAAAATTAGGGTTATGAAACTTTAAGCTAGTAAAGTTAAGGGTTTGAAGGCTACAACCTTTGTAGCTCCCCTTGTCTGGACTCCTTGGTCTCTAAGGTGTTGAACGAAGGTCCTTTTGATGTCCCCTTGTATCAACGACGATCCACCACGGAGCACTCCGTCCAAGCTCTCAATTTCGACAAACCGAAGAGAACACTCTAAACAAAGCGGCTAAGCTTGTGTAGAATGATGTTGTGGTTGGGTTTCTCACTTCAAAAACCTTTCTTTAGTTGTATTTCACTCACTAGAAAAGACTAGAGAAGAAAAGATGAAGGAAGATGAAGATGGTGGCTAATATTAACAAGAGATAAAAGATAACTCTTTAGTTAAGAAGAAAAAGAAATATATATCACTATATATATTTATTTCCTTCTTGACTTCAACCATGATTAAATGATGGATAGTTAGTTTAACTTGGGTTTTAAATGATAAAGAGAAAGATAACCATAGGTTAGTGGTAGTTGAGCATGGTTAGGTCAAAGGAAGGATGTAGAAGCATGAATGATTATCCTTTCTTTTTCATTTTCTTTTTAAACCCAAAATGAAATAATAATCCATTATATAATCCATGGTGTGAGTCTTATATTTCCACCATTTCCATATGCTAACAACCATGATGGATGAGTGTATGTATGTGTGCATGTATGCACATATTCATGTGCATAAAACTAGCATGAAAGAAAGAAAGAAAAGCACACATGCATGCACACATCCATCATCCAAGAAAAGGTTTTAAGTGAGAAAACTAATGGTTAAATGATAAATCAACACTTGATTTATCAATCCGGCCATATCTCATATGACCCCACCAAAAGCAGTTCACCCGATCAATGTTCGGTATCATATACGCACATTTCAATCGGGTGCATGCGCATATCGAATATGCGCACCACAACGTTTCGCCTGGACTGGGTAACTCCTCTGTGGGACTCTAAGACTCGTCAATACGCCGGCAGAGGGTAATGATCATATCAAGTACCCTCAAGCCGCAAGCGGTCAGCTAAACGTAACGGCCACCCGGGTATTGAGCGATCAGAAGACAACAAGCGAACCTGCAGCAACTACCGTCGAGCCATCCTGCAACACTACCGTACAGTCCGGTCTCTTCGTCAGATATGCTGCATATCGAGCCTAGGGATGGTCACGTCGACCCCAATAACTCAATAAGTCATGTCGGTGAATGGTCTATAACAGATCGAGAAATTACTGATAACACTTATCAGCAAATCTCAGCAGCCCTGGCCAGGGACTTGCTGTTATAACCAGTCGGGCACTGCACAGCATCAACTCCCAATACCGGGAGAGACGAAACCCCTCCTATCGCTCATCGTCTTCGTGTGTCTCGGGACTGTACCCAACGGCCACCTGTTTGCACGATTCAGTAGAGCCGTGGTAGGGTGGCAATCAAAGTGCAGTGGGAGAACACACAAGACTCCATGACGATCTCGGGTCTACAGACTAACCTGTACCAGTGTCACCTGAGAACTGCTATCCGACGATAGATATAATTCCATATAGGAGTTCTCGGTGAGTCCGTCCAGTGTACCCAGTCACCACTGAGCACCCGTATATGATCTTGATGTCAAACATCGATGAATGTGGGAACATTCATCGCCCATCGTATGGGTCTAGTATCATATACGCTAGTCTACTCTGGTATATCAATGCCCCGTCTCGATATACCTACGACTAGGGACGTTCCAGGATATGCTTATAGACTACAGATGTCCCACTAGTATGATCTCCATCATAATCAGAGTAGTCAAGCCGATATCCTCAGGGCTTTATCAGCATGTATGAATGAATAAAAGCATGATCAAATCAACATGTCAGATAAAGAATAACCAGATAGCATACTATCATGTCGAGCAAGAATGCAAACTGAATATATATACATGTACAGATACATCCACTATCACATAATGGCCTCTAGGGCATACATATATCTAACAATCTCCCACTTGCACTAAGGCCAGTTATTGGCGTATCTCATACCCAACATCTCAAAAAGTCGCTCATGCTGTGGCTGAGGGAGGGCCTTGGTGAGTGGATCCGCGGCGTTGTTCTTTGTGTCAACTCTCTTAATCTCGATCTCACGGCGATCTACAATCTCCCGGATCAAATGAAAGCGCCTCAGGATATGTCTGGACCGCTGATGGGATCTGGGCTCCTTGGCTAACGCGATTGCCCCATTATTGTCACAATACAAAGGTATTGGATCAATAATGGTTGGAACTACTCCTAGCTCCGAGACGAACTTCTTCATCCAGACGGCTTCCTTGGCGGCATCATTTGCAGCAATGTACTCAGCTTCCATCGTAGAGTCTGCAACGGTATCTTGTTTGGAACTCTTCCAACTTACCGCCCCTCCATTGAGGGTAAATACAAACCCTGAGATAGATTTGCTGTCATCCTTATTGCTCTGGAAGCTCGAATCGGTAAAGGCCTCCATTTGGAGATCTTTATTACCATACACCAAGAACAATTCTTTAGTCCTTCGCAAGTACTTAAGAATGTTCTTTACAGCTGTCCAGTGGTTCTCCCCTGGGTTGGATTGATACCTGCTTACAACACTAAGTGCATAAGCTACATCTGGGCGTGTACATAACATCGCATACATTATTGATCCTACTGCCGAAGCATAAGGTATAATGCTCATGCGAGCTCTCTCTTCATCGGTCTTTGGATAAGAATCCTTGGAGAGAGTGACTCCATGGCAAGCGGGTAAGGCACCCCGCTTGGAGTCTTCCATACTAAACCTCTTTAGGATGGTGTTGATGTACCTGGTTTGGGACAGTCCCAATAACTTTTTGGATCTATCCCTATAGATCCTTATGCCCAGGATGTATGTGGCATCACCCAGGTCCTTCATGGAGAACCTCAGTGATAAGAATGATTTGACCGACTGTAGCATAGGAATATCATTTCCTATCAGAAGAATGTCATCCACGTACAATACGAGGAATGTGACAGCTCTTCCTACAGCCTTCTTATAAACACAAGGTTCATCTGGATTTTTGATGAAATCAAACTCTTTGATAACATCATCAAAACAGATGTTCCAACTCCGAGATGCCTGCTTTAACCCATATATGGATTTAAGCAATCTACATGCTTTCTCGCTGCTCCTACTGTCAATGAAGCCCTCTGGCTGATCCATATAAACGCATTCTTCTAAATCTCCATTTAGAAATGCTGTTTTAACGTCCATCTGCCAGATTTCATAGTCGTAGTGAGCAGCAATAGCAAGTAGGATCCGAATGGATTTAAGCATGGCTACGGGCGAAAAAGTTTCGTCATAGTCCAAACCTGGTCTTTGACGAAAACCTTTCGCCACAAGTCTTGCCTTATAGGTCTCTACCTGCCCATCCACACCAATCTTTCTTTTAAAGATCCATTTGCACCCTACAGGTTTTACCCCAGGGGGTACAACGTCCAAAGTCCATACTTTGTTGGTATACATAGACTCCATTTCGGATCTCATGGCATCCAGCCACTTCACAGAGTCACCACTCGTGATAGCTTGCTGAAAACTGGTAGGATCATCATCTTCCATGATACAGTCTTCTCTGTCACCATCAATGAGGAAACCGTAGTATCTCTCCGGTGGGCAAGAAGTCCTACCAGACCTACGGAGTGGCCGAGGTTCTTCAGTTTCTGCTGCAACAGTTGGTTCAACCAAATCGTCATTTGTAGTTTGTGTCTCTAGAACCTCTTCTAGATCCACCACTTTGCCATCATCTTTATCTGTGAAAAACTCTTTTTCCAAGAATGTGGCAAGTTGAGAAACAAACACCTTTTGTTCCTCTTTATGGTAGAATAGATATGCATAAGAATTCTTTGGATATCCTATAAAATTACACATGACTGACCGTGTCTCGAGTTTGTCCGGATTCTGCTTTTTAACATAGGCCGGGCAACCCCAAATCTTAATTCTCTTAAGAGATGGTCTCTTCCCATGCCATATCTCATACGGCGTGGTAGACACGGCTTTGGTTGGAACCCTGTTTAGCAGAAACGCTGCAGTCTCCAATGCATGCCCCCAAAACGAGACTGGTAGCTCAGCGTCACTCATCATGGACCGGACCATATCTAATAGGGTCCTATTCCGTCGTTCTAACACACCGTTGTGCTGTGGTGTGTAAGGAGGAGTGAGCTGAGAGAGAATCCCATTCTCTTTTAGGAAGTTTGCAAATTCTGTACTGAGATACTCTCCACCTCGATCTGATCGAAGCATCTTAATACTCAAGCCGGTTTGTTTTTCTACTTCTTGTTTATATTCAATGAATTTCTCGAAAGCGTTGGACTTGTGCTTTTATAAAAATACATGACCGAATCTTGAGAAATCGTCAGTGAATGTAATGAAGTATGAAAAACCGCCTCTAGCCTGTGTAGACATAGGCCCACATACATCACTATGTATGAGGCCCAGGAGCTGAGTATCTCTTTCTCCGTGTCCGGTAAACGGAGTTTTGGTCATTTTACCCTTGATACAAGACTGGCAAGTCGCATAAGATTTATATTCAAAAGAATTTAAATATCCATCTTTGTGTAACTTGTTTAGTCTTGTTTCGTTAATATGACCAAGTCTACAGTGCCAAAGAAAAGCTTCATTTAATTCTGAAAGTTTTCTTTTATTAGTGTGTTGTATACTGAAAATTGTGTGTTGATTTAGGACATATATTCCGTTATTAAGTGTACCATACCCAACCAACATTTGATTCAGGTGAATGTTCATAACATTGTTTTGCAATACAAAATTATACCCTTCATTGTCCAACAAAGAAACAGATATTATATTACATAGCATACTTGGTACAAAATAACATGGATTCAAAATCAAAATACATCCAGATGGCAACCCCAAGTGATACTCTTCCACTGCGACTGTATGTACATTGGAACCATTTCCAACGCGGAGAGTATGGTCACTTGTCCTCAAAACCTTGCTATTTCTCAGCCCCTGCATAGAATTGCAAATGTGAGAACCTGAACCGGTATCCAATACCCAGGAAGCAGAGTTTATAGAAAAACAGTTTTCAGTCACAAACGCACCTGAAGCAGAAGCATCACCATGCTTCTTCTTGAGACTTAGGTACTCCATGCAGTTGCGCTTCCAATGTCCTGTCTTGTGGCAATGAAAACACTCGCCCTTCCCCGGGTCTCCAGCTGTGGACTTTCCCTTTTCCTTCACCTTTTTGACTCCTCCCTTAGGATTAGTGGGTTTCTTCTTTTTCTTTCCCTTGGCCTTAGCTTTCGGGAGAGAAGAAGAAGACTGTCCAATAGTCATAACGGGAGTCTTTGCTGACTTCATAGTGCTCTCTGCACTCCTTAACATATTAAGGAGTTCAGGGAGTTCCTTCTCCATGCCATGCATGTTAAAGTTCACTATGAACTGAGCAAAGGTGGAGGGGAGGGACTGCAGAATAATATCTATATATTGTTCATTGTCCATTGTCCATCCGAGGTCCTCAAGCTCTTCTATAAGAGCTATCATCTTCAAAACATGGTCTCCTACTGGTGTGCCAGGGGCCATCCGCATCTAAAACAGTTTCTTCGATGCTTCGTATCGTAATACGCGGGACTGCTCCCCATACAACTCCTTTGTATGGAGCAATATCCCGTGAATGTCCATGTCCTCGTGCTGCTTTTGATGTGTGTTGTCCATCGATGCAAGCGCGAGGCATTTAGCTGTGGCACAGTCAGCGTCCCATGTCTTGCGGACTTCAATGTCCGCAACTGAGGATTTTGGGCCTGGGACGGGCGGGGCTGAAGCCGTGAGGACATATGATACTTTATCATAAGTCAAGGCGATCTTGAGATTCCTTAGCCAGTCTTTATAGTTGGTCCCATTCAGTTTGTTCTTATCTAGTAGAAGCTTAAGTCCAGTCATTGGTATCTGCCATTAAGAGAGAGAAAAGAATACACTCAGCGAAAGCTCTTGCACAGATTAGATTGGTTTATTATCTTGTCTAATCGATGTTTCCCACTGCTTTTTATCAAGTTTTCTTTCAAACCTTAAAAAGAAAAACTAGCCAGGATTAATTACAGTCTACAACTTCGCTAACCGTTCAGCCAGGCCAGTGTCGGTACTTTGAGGGAGGTTCCCCGTGCTTTCGCACGGACCTAATTAGAGTAAACCTCGTTTTCCCAGAGGCGGAGCCCCGTTAACACCTTTCTAGACACCTAATGAGTTAGCTAATTGTAAACTGTAAAACTCTCCTAGGAGCAACTATTGCCCACAGTGGGATCGGGATCCAACCATCATATGGAAGGTATGCAATCTCATTGCAAATTTCAACACTTGAAATTCCCGATGTGGTTTTTACCCCTAATACTCGTGACCTTGGCTAAGGTCAACAAATCACGAGCACTAGTCAAGCTCAACCCGTCATTTCTTGATTAATTAGACCCGTTCACATGACCCTTGGCTAAGGTCAACAAAGTCATATGCCCGTCCTAATTAATCTGCATCATATGCGTTTGTAGGAAGACATCACTTAGCTACCGTACACTACGCCTTGGCTAAGGTCAACAAACGTAGCACGAATACTAAGTACTCTACTTCCTAAAATGACGGATGGTTGCGGATGATTTTTAAAAAAATCTTTAACGCTTTGAGCTTGATATCGTTGTAGAATCAAAAGGTTTTCAAAAGGAGTGGCTTAAGCTCCGCAGTTTTGAAATATAGCTTTTTCATAAATAGCCGAGTAGTTTTTAAATCCGATTCTACAACATCTTTTAGGTTTATTTTCTTTACATTAATCACATTAATGTAATCCCATCATTTAAGTCCTTAAGCCAATCACAGAAAAGAAACGAAAATAACACGTACGCTTATGCCATCCGCATTCGCCGCAATGTTCCGTTATGCACCGTTAGGTTACTTAACTAACGGCATACCGGGACGGGACTAGCCCGGGTGTAAAACATAAGCAACGTCTACTATATATCATATATATAATATATCATTCGTCTCAGATATCACAGAACACAGGCAGCAGAAATATAGATATAACGTGGGATATACTAGGACGTCCGTATTTAGTATTTAGCCAGAATAGAAAATACGGATTCCACAGTCGCGATGAATAGCCAAGCCCACACCCTGGACCCCTTCGAGAGCGGCAAGTGACCCTACCAATCCTGGAGTTTAGGAGACTCGGTCTCGACTCCTCGAGATGGCCTCCCACTGAACCCCAGAACCCGGTCACCTGTGCTCTCCTCCTTGGGTCCATCCTAATGCGGAAAAGTAAATAATATACAACACTGGTGACACAACCGCAACCTGGAAGTGCCCCAAATAAAAGAATATTACATTACATTTGAATTTACATGAATGAAAATATAAAACTCTCATCTCACAAAACCCCCCCGGCTATTCGATCGCGACAATCCTGCACATCATATCTCAGCAACACATAATATCACATATCATCAACGTAAGTAAGTATGCGTACCCCGATTGTCGTTGATGTATAGCAACGAAACTGGCGATATCTAACATACTACACTTACGGTCACAGAAAAGAAAGTGTAAAACTACAATATTTGGAATCCAGATTCTCTTTAGACATCATAAATGCGAGATATCACATATTTCGTATTTCATGCCAAACTATATGAATTCCACATATTGTATCACATTCCAGACAAACAGACAGTATTAAAGTTTTCGAACGAACGATCAAGTACCCAAGATTCACTAAAGCTCAACACTTGAGCAGGGTTCAAACATCCGGAGTATGTGACACAGTAGTAGCGGTCCAGCCGTAGAAGGGTCAAGCCAACGCCTCACATGTGGCACGCCGTACTGCCCCAAACCCTAAGGTTCAAAGGGCAGTTCGAGACGGTCACATAATCGAGTTAAGGTTTGTTGTCTTCTAGAGGGACCACCGCAAAAAGACTTGCACGTATCTCCAAACTATTTAAACCCCGTGAATAGTGAGTAAATGATACTCGTTCAAACACTTCAATACTTTCTAATTTACCCGGAAAAGTTACGAAATGAAAATCCCGATTGAATTGACGAGTCCAAAACCACCTCCAGAATTTTTCAAAACCAAATACAGATTAAAAATATCCAAAAAATTATACTAGCAGATACATGAATTACTGTGTAAAACATATCCTTCAATTCATATGTACGGCCGCGGAACAGCGGCCTAAGCAAGCTTAGGCCGCGTTTCCGCGGCTATAATCACTGTTCACCGAAAATATTTTACACCGTAACTCTTATTTTTCCCTGCTTTATTTTTTACATATTTTTAATTCTGCAAAATGTCAAAATTTAGAAAATTTCCAGAGAGCACCCAAAAATACGGTATTTTTGTCTGATCGGGGTTTTCACTTCGTAAAAACGTTGCCTAATGTTCTAGGTCGGCTCTGATACCAATGTAAGGTTAGTATAGCACCCTATGAAGTGTTTTGAAGCATCACATGACCCAAAGTTATAATTTTTAAGGTGCTAAACTAACATGCAAAGGGATCGATCCTAGAAAATTAGGGTTATGAAACTTTAAGCTAGTAAAGTTAAGGGTTTGAAGGCTACAACCTTTGTAGCTCCCCTTGGCTGGACTCCTTGGTCTCTAAGGTGTTGAACGAAGGTCCTTTTGATGTCCCCTTGTATCCACGACGATCCACCACGGAGCACTCCGTCCAAGCTCGCAATTTCGACAAACCGAAGAGAACACTCTAAACAAAGCGGCTAAGCTTGTGTAGAATGATGTTGTGGTTGAGTTTCTCACTTCAAAAACCTTTCTTTAGTTGTATTTCACTCATTAGAAAAGACTAGAGAAGAAAAGATGAAGGAAGATGAAGATGGTGGCTAATATTAACAAGAGATAAAAGATAACTCTTTAGTTAAGAAGAAAAAGAAATATATATCACTATATATATTTATTTCCTTCTTGACTTCAACCATGATTAAATGATGGATAGTTAGTTTAACTTGGGTTTTAAATGATAAAGAGAAAGATAACCATAGTTTAGTGGTAGTTGAGCATGGTTAGGTCAAAGGAAGGATGTAGAAGCATGAATGATTATCCTTTCTTTTTCATTTTCTTTTTAAACCCAAAATGAAATAATAATCCATTATATAATCCAAGGTGTGAGTCTTATATTGCCACCATTTCCATATGCTAACAACCATGATGGATGAGTGTATGTATGTGTGCATGTATGCACATCTTCATGTGCATAAAACTAGCATGAAAGAAAGAAAGAAAAGCACACATGCATGCACACATCCATCATCCAAGAAAAGGTTTTAAGTGAGAAAACTAATGGTTAAATGATAAATCAACACTTGATTTATCAATCCGGCCATATCTCATATGACCCCACCAAAAGCAGTTCACCCGATCAATGTTCGGTATCATATACGCACATTTCAATCGGGTGCATGCGCATATCGCATATGCGCACCACAACGTTTCGCCTGGACTGGGTAACTCCTCTGTGGGACTCTAAGACTCGTCAATACGCCGGCAGAGGGTAATGATCATATCAAGTACCCTCAAGCCGCAAGGGGTCAGCTAAACGTAACGGCCACCCGGGTATTGAGCGATCAGAAGACAACAAGCGAACCTGCTGCAACTCCCGTCGAGCCATCCGGCAACACTACCGTACAGTCCGGTCTCTTCATCAGATATGCTGCATATCGAGCCTAGGGATGGTCACGTCGACCCCAATAACTCAATAAGTCGTGTCGGTGAATGGTCTATAACAGATCGAGAAACTACTGATAACACTTATCAGCAAATCTCAGCAGCCCTGGCCAGGGACTTGCTGTTATAACCAGTCGGGCACTGCACAGCATCAACTCCCAATACCGGGAGAGACGAAACCCCTCCTATCGCTCATCGTCTTCGTGTGTCTCGGGACTGTACCCAACGGCCACCTGTTTGCACGATTCAGTAGAGCCGTGGTAGGGTGACAATCAAAGTGCAGTGGGAGAACAAACAAGACTCCATGACGATCTCGGGTCTACAGACTAACCTGTACCAGTGTCACCTGAGAACTGCTATCCGACGATAGATATAATTCCATATAGGCGTTCTCGGTGAGTCCGTCCAGTGTACCCAGTCACCACTGAGCACCCGTATATGATCTTGATGTCAAACATCGATGAATGTGGGAACATTCATCGCCCATCGTATGGGTCTAGTATCATATACGCTAGTCTACTCTGGTATATCAATGCCCCATCTCGATATACCTACGACTAGGGACGTTGCAGGATATGCTTATAGACTACAGATGTCCCACTAGTATGATCTCCATCATAATCAGAGTAGTCAAGCCGATATCCTCAGGGCTTTATCAGCATGTATGAATGAATAAAAGCATGATCAAATCAACATGTCAGATAAAGAATAACCAGATAGCATACTATCATGTCGAGCAAGAATGCAAACTGAATATATATACATGTACAGATACATCCACTATCACATAATGGCCTCTAGGGCATACATATATCCAACAAAAACCACCGTTTTGCACGCCCTCATGGACGTGGTAAGGTGGAAATCAAAGCACAGTGGGAATCACACAAGACTCTATGACGATCTCGGGTCTACAGACTAACCTGCACAAGTGTCACCAGAGAACTGCCATCTGACGTGAGGTATAATACCATCTTGTAGTTCTCGGCGAGTCCGTCCAGTGTACCCAGTCTCCACTGAGGACCCGTATACCATCTCTGATGTCAAACACCAATGGATATGGGATCATCCATCGCCCATCTCATGGGTCGAGAAGCGTATACGCTTGTCTACTCTGGTATATCGATGCCCCGTCTCGATACACCCACGACTAGGGACTTTGAAGGATGTACTTATGGACTACCATGTCCCCGCTAGTATGATCCGCATCATAGTCCAGGTAGTCAAGTACATATCCTAAGGGCTTTACCAACATGTAACTATAAGACAGTTTAAAGAGACATGTATACATATTAAAGTAAAGGGCAACCAGATATCATACTATCATGACGAGCAAGAAAGTCCTCTCTATATATGTCCAAGCATCCAATATAATATACATCATCTGTACAATACTGGCCTCTAGGGCATACATACAACTAACAATCTCCCACTTGCACTAGGGCCAGCTGCTGTAGTATCGCATACTGTGCATCCCGAAGAGTCTCTCAAACTGTATCTGGAGAATGGCCTTCGTGAGTAGATCCGTTGTGTTATTCTTCGTGTCAACCCTCCTGACCTCGATCTCCCGACGATCAACTATCTCCCGGATCAGGTGATACCGCCTTAGAATATGCCTGGATCGCTGATGGGACCTGGGTTCCTTGGCCAAAGCCACCGCTCCATTGTTATCGCAATACAAAGGTATTTGATGCTCAATGGATGGAACCACTCCATGTTCTGTGATGACCTTCTTGATCCAGACAGCCTCTTTGGCAGCATCCTTGGCAGCGATGTATTCAACCTCCATCGTCGAGTCTGCCACGGTTTCCTGCTTGGAACTCTTCCAGCTAACCGCCCCTCCGCAAAGGGTAAAGACAAATCCCGACTACGACTTAGAGTCGTCCTTATCACTCTGGAAGCTCGAATCGGTAAAGGACTCCACTTGGAGTTCTCCGTTACCATACACCAACAACATCTCTTTAGTCCTTCGTAAGTACTTGAGAATGCTCTTCACAGCTGTCCAGTGACTCTCTCTAGGATCAGCTTGATACCTGCTCACAACACTTAGTGAGTATGCTACATCGGGTCTGGTACATAGCATCGCGTACATGATAGAGCCTACTGCCGAAGCATAGGGTATCCCTTGCATGCGAGCTCTCTCCAAATCAGTCTTGGGAGACATCTCTTTGGAGAGAGTGAGCCCTGAGATCGTGGGTAAAAACCCACGTTTGGACTCTTCCATACTAAACCTCTTTAGTATGGTGTCAATGTACCTGGATTGGGACAATCCCAATATCCGTTTAGATCTATCTCTATAGATCCTTATTCCCAATATGCAGGAGGCATCACCTAGATCTTTCATTGAGAATCTTTTTGATAAGAAGAGTTTGACCGATTGCAGCATAAGAATATCATTTTCTATCAAGAGTATGTCGTCCACGTACCATACGAGGAAGACAACCTTACTCTCTGCCACCTTCTTGTAGATACAAGGTTCATCTACGTTTTTGACGAAATCAAACTCTTTGATAACGACGTCAAAGCAGATGTTCTAACTCCATGATGCTTGCTTCAATCCATAAATGGATTTAAGCAGCTTGCACACCTTCCCGCTACTCCCACTATCTACGAAGCCCTCTGGCTGAGTCATGTACACGCACTCTTCTAAATCACCGTTTAGAAAGGCGGTCTTAACATCCATTTGCCAGATTTTGTAGTCATGATATGCAGCGATGGCAAGCATGATCCGGATGGATTTAACCATAGCCACTGGAGAAAAGGTTCCGTCATAGTCCACACCTGGTCTTTGACGAAAACCCTTTGCAACAAGTCTAGCTTTGAAAGTCTCCACTTTCCCATCTACACCAAATTTTTTCTTGAAGATCCCCTTGCTCCAAATGGGTTTTACCCCTTCAGGAGCAACTTCCAAAGTCCACACTTTGTTGGTGTATATGGATTCCATCTCGGACCGCATTGCATCCAGCCATTTCACTGAGTCCCCACTCGTGATGGCCTGCTCGAAGCTAGTTGGGTCATCATCAACCATGATGCAATCCTTGCTCCCACAATTTATGAGAAAATCGTAGTATCTCTCAGGTGGGTGAGGAACCCTACTAGATCGGCGGAGAGGCTGAGGTTCGTTGGGAACTACCGAATCCTCTGGTTCCACTAAATCTTCAGTTGCAATTTGTGTAACTGGAACCTCTTCCAGCTCTACCACTTTGCTACTAATTTCTTTTGCAAGAAATTCCGTTTCCAAAAAGGTGGCATATTGAGAAACAAACACTTTGTGTTCTTCAGCGTGGTAGAAGAAATATCCTTAGGAGTTCTTAGGATATCCCACAAACTTGAAAAGAACTGACCGTGCCTCGAGTTTTTCTGGAATTTGCCTTTTGACATAGGCCGGACAACCCCATATCTTAACTCATTTAAAATATGGTCTCTTCCCACTCCATATCTTATATGGTGTGGTAGGTACAGATTTAGACGGAACTTGATTCAATAGGTATGCTGCTGTCCCAAGCGCATAACCCCAGAAGGAAATAGGTAACTCAGCTGTACTCATCATCGAGCGCACCATATCTAATAGGGTGCGATTCCTCCATTCCGATACACCGTTATGCTGTGTTGTATACGGAGGAGTCAACTGAGAGAGAATCCCATTCTATTTTAGGAAGTCCAGGAATTCATTTCTCAAGTATTCACCTCCTCGATCAGATCGTAGGATTTTAATACTTTTTCCGGTTTGGTTCTCGACTTCTTGTTTATATTCTCTAAATTTCTCAAAAGCTTCTGATTTGTGTTTCATCAAGAACACATATCCGAATATAGAGAGATTGTCAGTGAATGTAATGAAGTACGGAGAACCATCCCTGGCATGTGTAGGCATGGACCGCATACATCACTATGTATCAGTCCCAAGAGTTCGGTAACTCTTTCTCCGTGTCCCGTAAACGGAGTTTTGGTCATCTTGCCTTTGAGACATGACTGGCAAGTGTCATAAGATGAAAATTCAAACGGATTCAAATATCCATTTTTATGCAACTTAGCGAGTCGTTTCGCATTGATGTGACCCAGTCTACAATGCCATAATAAGGATTCGTTCAGTTCTGAACTCTTCCTCTTGTGTGTGCTTGTTATGCTCAGAACTGTTGATTGATTTAGAACATAAATGCCATTGCACATCATGCCTGATCCGACCAACTTTTGGTATAGGAAAATGTTCATAACATTATCCTGTAATACAAAATTATATCCATCTTTACTCAACAAAGAAACCGATATAATGTTGCATATCAGGTTCGGCATGTAATAGCATTCGTTCAGAATCAATGTATTACCAGTTGGCAATACAAGGTGATATTCCCCGATGCTTTTAGCTGCAACAATTGCACCATTTCCAACCCTTATGTCTTTATCACCTTCTCCAAGTTCTCTACCTTTCCTAAGCCCATGTAACTGATTACATATATGGGATCCTGACCCGGTATCTAATACCCAGGACATAGAGGAAATGGAGAAACAGTTCTCTGTAACGAACACACCTGAAGAAAATGCATCAACATGTACTTTCTTCATTCGGGTGGCATGAGAATCCTGGTATTCCCCTATATCCTGTTCAGTCTTATAACTCTTATAAGAAAGAACGGAACCAACTTTCCCCAGCACAGTATAACATGCGGGTTCGGTCAATACATCCATATTATTATCTTTATTAAGGCATGATATGGTCACTACCTGGAGAGAGAGAAGAAAAAACTTTAGCGTATGATCTTGCAAGATCAGATTGGTTATTATCTTATCTAATCAGGATGGCTCCCACTGTTTTTTATCAAATCTTCCTTCAAACCCTAAAAGGAAAGACTAGCCGGGATTAATTACACCCTACAACTTCGCCAATCTTTCAGCCAGGCCAGTGTCGGTACTTTGAGGGAGGTTCCCCGTGCTTTTGCACGGACCTAATTAAAGTAAACCTCGTTTTCCCAGAGTCGTAACCCCGTTGACACCTTTCTAGACACCTACTTGATCGGCTAATTGTCTTGTGTAAAACTCTCCCAGGAGTAACAATTACTCGCAGTGCGTATCGGGATCCAACTATCTCATAGAAGGTATGCAATCTCATTGCAAATCTCAACACTTGAAATTCCCGATAATATTTTGCCCCTAGCAATTTATGACCTTAACATAGTCAACAAATCATAATTGCTAGTCAAGTTCAACCCGTCATTTCCCGATTGAATTAAACCCACCTGTACGACCCTTAACATAGTCAACGAAGTCGTACAACTACCCTAATCCAATCACATCTCATGTTTTAGCAGATAAGTACTAATTAGCTACCGCACACTACGCCTTAACATAGTCAACAAACGTAGTACGGATACTAACTAGTCTTTATCTGAAATGACGGAGGGCTACGCAGGTTTTTCAGAAAACCATGAGCGTAATGAACTTGATATCATCGTAGAATCATGTGAAATTTTGAAATGGAGTGTTTTTTAGGCTTTCTTTAGTTTTTCTAAAGAGGTCACTCCCGGTGAAGGGATCTCGGCTCTTTTCTCATCGAATAAGGTGCAGGACATATCATATATATCACTGTGCAAAGCAAAACTCTAAAAGCAATCAAAAGACAAACCGAGTTTTGTAGCATCTGCCAGTTTCGCTAAAGAGGTCACTCCCGGTGAAGGGATTTCGGCTCTTTCCTCATCGAATAAGGTGCAGGGTATATCATATATACCGCTATGCAAAGCAAAACTGTAGCTACCCTTTTTATAAAGTTTTGATTCTACAACATCTTTTAGGTTTCTTTTCTTTCATTAATCACATTAATGAAGTCCCATCATATAAGTCACCTAAACATCACAGATAAATACGACGTACACTTATGCCATCCGCATTCGCCTCGATGTCCCCTCGTGCACTGTTAGGTTAGGTAACTAACGGCAGAGCAGGGCAGGGCTAGCGTGGGTGTAAAACATAAGTAACGCCTATATAATATATCATATAAACTTTATACAGTATTTATCACAAAATATCAAATGATCACATCACAGATATCGCAGCAGAAGAAACATATGAAACATTGGATATACTAGGACGTCCATATTTTATTTTGAGCCTCTATAAAACACGGATTCCACGGTCGCGATGAATAGCCAAACCCACACCCCTAGACCCCTATGAGAGCGGCATGCAACCTGCCAATTCTAGGGTTAGGAGACCCGGACTCGACTCCTCGAGTTGGTCTCCCACTGGACCCTAGAACCCGGTTACTTGTGCTCTCCTCCTTGGGTTTATCCTAGTGCGGAAAAGTAAATAATATACAAAAGGAGACATCAACCTCGACCCAGAAGTGCCCCAATAAAAGAATGTTACATACATTTAAATTTACATGAATGAAAAAAAGCTCTCATCTCATATAAAACCCCCGGCTATTCAGAATGCGACGATCCAATATAACATATCCAGCAACACAGAACATCACATGTCATCAATGTATGTAAATATGCGCATCCCAATTGTCGTTGACATATAGCAACGAAACCGGCGATATCACATATTACACTTACGGTCGCAGAAAAGAAAGTGTAAAACTACAACATTTGGAATCCACAATCTCTTTAGACATCGTAAATCCGAAA
Organism: Agapanthus africanus; assembly: GCA_030015575.1. NCBI lineage: Eukaryota > Viridiplantae > Streptophyta > Magnoliopsida > Asparagales > Amaryllidaceae > Agapanthus > Agapanthus africanus. Next base: position 79,229,102 of record JASDDO010000031.1, read on the forward strand.
TATCACATATTTTGCATTTCATGCCTAAATGTATGAATTCCACATATTGTATCACATTCCAGATAGATAGACTGTATTAAACTTTCCGATCGAATAATCAAATATCCAAGATTTCCATAATAGCTCAACACTTGAGCGGAGTTCCAAAATTCCAGAATACGTCACAGTAGCAACGGTCCAGCCGTAGAAGGGTCAAACCAACGCCTCACATGTGGCACGCCGTATTGCCCCAAACCCTAAGGTTCAAAAGGCAGTTCAAGACGGTCACATAATCGAGTTAATGTTTGTTGTCTTCTAGAGGGTCCGTCACATTTCTTGCACGTTTTTCGGAAAGATTTAAACCCGAGAAAAATTCAACACTTGAATGTTTTTCGTGCCGGGAAAAAATTGAGTTAATGATATCCGTTCGAACATTTTAATACTTTCTAAATTATCCGGAAAAACAGAACAAAATTAAATTCTCCGATCGAATCGACGATTTCAAAATAAACCCCAAAAATACTCAAGAGTTGAGACAGATTAAAAATACCCAGAAAGATGCAGGAATGATATTTAATATTACTGCAAAAAGCTCTGTCTCCAATTCCATATATCTGCCGCGGAACCGCCGCAGGAAGTGTGGTGGGACCGCGGTTCCGCGGCGATCGTACGGAATTAGACCCTCGAACTTTCTGGTAATTCTTATTATTACCAGTTGATATTTTTGGATATTTTTAATTCATAAAAATCCCAGATTTTAAAAATTGTCCGGAGAGGGGGTTATCATGACGTATTCGGGTTCGATCGGGATTTTAACTTCGTTAACACATCGCCTAATGCTCTAGCTAGACTCTGATACCACTGTAGGGTTACTAAGCACACTAATAAGGCTCTACAAGGCATCGACCATGCCAAAATTAAATTTTTTAGGTGCCGAACAACCCTAAGCAAGATCGTATATTAGGCGAATCGAAAGGCAAGTAAACAACTTTACTCTAAGAGATCACGAAATACAACCTTTGTAGATCTGTCCTTTACTTCTTTAACTCTTTGATGAAGTCCCTTCGCTGCGATCAAGCTTCTCCCGGACTCTTGCATGGCTTCACGATGCGAAGGATGCGACCTTGCTTGAAATCTCAGAGGCCGAAGATGATCTACGTCGAGGGAATTCCGACTCAAGCTCCTACTTCACTAACTAGAGAAATAGTGAAGCAAACACCCTATACAAGAGTGCTAGTCTTGATGAGGATGGAGAAATAGGAAGTGGGTTCTCTTTGGAATTTTGTTTCTCACACTCTTTCTCACTTTGGATCAAACCCTAGTTTTCTTTCTCCTTTTCACAATGAAGAAGATGAACAAAAGAAAGAAGAAAGGATAATAATTAAGTGAGTAATCTAACCATGGTGAGTGAGTATCATATACTAACTCATGGTGGGACATAACCATGGCTAAGTCAAGATGGTTAGGTTAACAAAAATCTAAAGTAAAACAAATTAAGTGGACTTTGTCAAAGTATCCAAAAGCTTCTACAAGCTTCATACTTATGACATAAGCTTCACTAATTTGTAATTACTTTAAATAAATATTAACCACCATCTAATATAGTATGGTGTATGTCTTACACACCCATGTTTAGTGTATCATCAACCATGATACAAAAGAAAACACTTTAATATATATATCACACACACACACACACACACACACACACACACACACAAACACACACACACACACACACACACACACACACATATATATATATACAAGTGTTCATATGTAAGAAAAACCCTAAAGTGAACAAGTGTTAGCAAGTGTAAATATGTATATCTAATATACAATTATACACTTAATTGTTAAATCAACACTTGACTTAATAATCCGGTCATATCTCATATAACCGGCTAACATCCATTGTATCGACTTATCGAATCAACACTTGATTCGATAACCCGGTCATATCATATATGACCGACCGATACTTAAAGTCGCGAGAATAGAATAAGGTATCACATACACGCATTTATTCTCGGTCTCGCACATATATCATACGTGCTCCTATTTCATTTTGCCTAAGCCAGTAAAACCTCTGTGTAGGACCCTAAAGACTCGTCAATACGCCGGCAGTAGGTGATGATCACATCACGCACCCACAAGCCGTCAGCGGTACTAGCTGGACGTAATGGCTACCCGGGTATTGAGCGATCAGAAGATCAGCATGTAAGCCCGCTCCAACACCTGTGAAAGCCTGCCGGTAACACTTCCCGTACAGTCCGGTCTTTTCGTCTGATATGTCGCATATCAAGTCTAGGGGTGGTAAACATCAGACCCCAATAATCGATAAGTCATGCCGATGTGAGGCTCATAACGGGTCAAGAAACTACTGATAACACTTACCAGTAAATCTCTAATCAGCCCTGGCCAGGGACTTCCCTGTTACGGCCAATCGAGCACAGTGCAACATCAACCCCCAATACCGGGAGAGACGAAACCCCTCCTATCGCTCATTGCCTCCATGTGACTCGGGACTGTACCCAAAAACCACCGTTTTGCACGCCCTCATGGACGTGGTAAGGTGGAAATCAAAGCACAGTGGGAATCCCACAAGACTCTATGACGATCTCGGGTCTACAGACTAACCTGCATAAGTGTCACCAGAGAACTGCCATCTGACGTGAGGTATAATACCATCTGGGAGTTCTCGGCCAGTCCGTCCAGTGTACCCAGTCTCCACTGAGCACCCGTATGCCATCTCTCATGTCAAACACCAATGGATATGGGATCATCCATCACCCATCTCATGGGTTGAGAAGCGTATACGCTAGTCTACTCTGGTATATCGATGCCCCGTCTCGATACACCCACGACTAGGGACCTTGAAGGATGTACTTATGGACTACCATGTCCCCACTAGTATGATCCGCATCATAGTCCAGGTAGTCAAGTGCACATCCTAAGGGCTTTACCAACATATAACTATAAGACAGTATAAAGAGACATATATACATGTTAAAGTAAAGGGCAACCAGATAGCATACTATCATGACGAGCAAGAAAGTCCTCTCTATATATGTCCAAGCATCCAATATAATATACATCATCTGTACAATACTGGCCTCTAGGGCATACATACAACTAACAAATCCTAGGTCATACGATCAGATATAAAATAAACCTCAAAGGATAAGTCTGAAGCATGATAAGGTAACAATGTAACATCAAAACATGTGTGTAGTGCCAGGTACTCTGGTAATAGCATATCATGAATATGAGGTAAATCTGCATGAATAAATATGATGAAGTATCTAAATTGATATCAATACACATATATTAGCGTCCCATACCACAAATATTAGAGTAAGGGCATAGATAACAGCGTCCTACTCTACTGTTATATATACATACGAGTAAAGAAATATCATGAAACCAATGTGCCAAGCATCGATACAGAAATACTGATTTATCAGGTGCTGTCACCAAGACTGGTACCCTGATAGGTACGTATCATACGCTATCTCGAAAACCCGAGTGCCCAACTTCGACCCTCGAATTTCGACGTATTCCATACGTACATGACTCCGGTCGGTATCCCCAAGATAACCGCCGAGTCAAAGGTAATGTCACCGGACAGTATGGTTCCCCTGATAGGCTCACCGTCTAACAAATCCACCGATCCGGTCTCGCCTCGGGGTACCTCCGGGCCCCACCATCTACCCTCATACGGCCTCTACGCCTCCTCGCATGGGGTATATATATATATATATATATATATATATCAGAACCGATAAAACTCATGGTGGATGCTGAAATATCATATCAAGGAAACCGAATTTTTAAAACATTTACATAATCTCTTTGAAATACCCACGGTTCCCAAATCCAGAAATATCATGGAAACAACATATCTCAATGCGTATAATTAAAAGACATGATGTATGCGGCATGTAAAAGAAATGCAAGCATATCCGTATATCATGCAACCTGGAATAGAAATATGCACATATTGAGAGAGACCGCTATTTTAAAATGAATCAGTTTAAAGAGTATATTGCGGTTCCTAAATATCTAATCAAGCCATAATCATCTATGTATGTGCGAATGTATGTGTGTACAAGTATGCTATGCAAGAGATCGTATCCTGATGCAACAGTACTACAGTGTAGTGACATGGCAATTATCGATGATGAAGTGTGTGTAAGGTTCCTAGGCACACTCAAGAGGTTCCATAAGGCATCAACCATGCCAAAATCAAATTTTTCTTGTGCCGAGAAACCCTAATGTTAGATCGTTAACTAGAAAATAGGCGAAACAATAAGCAAGCAAACAACTCTGCTAATAAGTGAAAGGGATTACAACCTTTGTAGATCCGGTCCACCACTTCTTTAGCTCCGAGATGACGTCCCTCCGCTGCGATCATCGGGATCCCGGACTCTAGCATCGGTTTCATCGGAGAAACAAGCGGGCTAGGTCGTTGACTTCGGTGCCGAAGATGATCTACGTCGAGGCGACTCAAACTCAAGCTCCATCTTCACTTGGTCATGAACCTTGTGAAAAAATACCCTATACAACATGGAAAGTGGTAGAGGATGAAGAAATAGGAAGTGGGTTCACTTTGGATTTGGATTTCTCACTTGGATTCATCACTTGGAGTTTTCTAGTAATGGTGTCTTCTCTTCATGAAGAAGAAGAAGAAGAAAAGAAAATGAATAATCAATTTTTGTCCAAAAGGAAAATCAAGTGATGTCTATCATTTAGCAACCATGGGTGAGTAAACTCATGTAGAGAATAAACTAGGGTTTAGGCTAATGGTTGGGTTAAGGAATAAAAACAAAATGGTAAGACTTTTTCAAAGATGCATGAAGCTTCTTGCAAAAACCAAAAGAAGCCATCATTTTATTTGTTGCCCAAAAAATAAATGAATAAAATAAATAATTAATTTAAAACCCTAACCATTAACCTAAACATGGTTTAAAGTAAACACACACCCAAGTTTGCTTGTATCATCAAACATGATACAAACTAGTGCACAAACATATATCATATATACAATATGCACAATCAAGTGAGATAATCAATCTTACGTGAACAAATACTAGTTAATGTAAAGTAATATATCAAATATATAATTATACATTAAATCATTAAATCAACACTTGATTTAATGATCCGGTCATACTGCATATAACCGACTAATATCAAGTGTATCAATGTATCGAATCAACACTTGATTCGGTAACACAGCTATATCTCATATAACCGTCCAATGATACAAATCGCGAGAATAGAATACAGTATCACATACTGGTATTATTCTCGATCCCGCGCATATCTCATATGCGCTCCTATTTCGTTTCTCTTGAGCCAGAAAACCTCTGTGTAGGACTTTAAAGACTCGTCAATATGCCGGCAGCAGGTGATGATCATATCAAACACCCACAAGCCGCAAGCGGTCAGCTAAACGTAACGGTCACCTGGGTATTGAGCGATCAGAAGATCAACGAGCAAGCCCGCTCACACTTCTGTGAATCTGACCATTAACACTTACCGTACAGTCCGGTCTCGTCGTCTGATATGTCGCATATCTCGCCTAAGGGTGGTAAACGACAGACCCCAGTAGCTCGATAAGTCGTGTCGATATGAGGTCTATAACATTTCGAGAAACTACCGGTAACACTTACCAGTAAATCTCAGCAACCCTGGCCAGGGATTTCCGGTTATAGCCAATCGAACACAGCGCAACATCAACTCTCCATACCGGGAGAGGCGAATCCCCTTCTATCGCTCATTGCCTCCATGTGATTCGGGACTGTACCCAAAAACCACCGTTTTGCACGCCCTCTTGGACGTGGTAAGGTGGAAATCAAAGCACAGTAGGAATCACACAAGACTCTATGAAGATCTTGGGTCTACAGACTAACCTGTACCAGTGTCACCAAAGAACTGCCATCTGACGTAAGGTATAATACCATCTGGGAGTTCTCGGCGAGTCCGTCCAGTGTACCCAGTCTCCACTGAGCACCCGTATATCATCTCTGATGTCAAACACCAATGGATATGGGATCATCCATCACCCATCAGAATGGGTCGAGAAGGTATACGCTAGTCTACTCAGGTATATCGATGCCCCGTCTCGATACACCCTCGACTAGGGACCTTGAAGGATGTACTTATGGACTACCATGTCCCCACTAGTATGATCCGCATCATGGTCCAGGTAGTCAAGTACAAATCCTAAGGGCTTTACCAACATGTAACAGAGAGACAATCAGTGTACACGTTAAGATAAAGAGCAACCAGATAGCATACTATCATGTCGAGCATGAAAGTCCTCCCTATATATGTCTCAGCATCCACTACAATATACATCCTATGTACAGTAATGGCCTCTAGGGCATACATATAACTAATAATCTCCCACTTGCACTAGGACCATCTGTAGCAGTGGTTGCAGTATCTCATACTCAACCATCCTATAAAAGTCTCTCTCTGGGAAAAGGCCTTTGTGAGTGGATCCGCCGTGTTGTCCTCTGAGTCTACTCTCCTAACCTTGATCTCCTTGGAGATCAACCATCTCCATGATCAGGTGATACTGCCTTAGAATATTTCTGGATCACTGATGGGACGGACGTTCCTTGGCATAAGCCACAACTCCATTGTCACACAATGGGAGGAACTATTTTCATCTCATGAACAAATATACATCCAGACTGCCTCTTTGGTAGCATCTTAAGTAGCGATGTATCCAGCCTTTATCGTCTAGTATGCCACGGTATCTATCTTGGAACTCTTCCAACATACCGTTTCTTTACTGAGGGTAAAGACAATGCCTGTGATTGACATTCAGTCGTCCTTATCACCCTGGAACCTTTCCAGTGATTCTCCCCAGGATCAATTGATACCATCTCACTACAACTAGTGAGTATCCTAACATCCAATTAGATCTATCTTATAGATCCAAAACCCTGGATTTAGTAGGTATCACTTTGATCCTATATGGAGAATCCTTGTGATAAGCGGAGATTGACCGAGCATAGCAAAGGAAACTCCTTTCTTATCAAGAGTATGTCATCCACGTACTCTACGAGGATCACCACCATACTCCCTACTACCCTTTTGTTTATACAAGGTTCATATACCATTTTAATGATGTCAAACTCTTTGACTAACACATTAAAACAGACATTCCAACTCCGCGATGCCTGCTTTATCACATAAAACATCTTGCTCGCGTTTCCACTGCTCCCACTGTCTACGAGGCCCTCTGGCTGTGTACTTATAGACGCACTCTTCTAAAACATCACTTAGAAAAGCAGTCATGGAACCCAACCGCCAGATATCGTAGTCATGGTATGTAGCCGTGGCAAGTAGGATCTGGATGGACTTAAGCATAACTACTTAGAAAAGGTTTCATCATAATCCATACCTGGTCAATGATGCAAACTTTTAACAAGTCTAGCTTTGAAAGTCTCAACTTTTCCATGTGCACCAAGTAATCTTCTCAAGATATACTTGCTCCTGATGGGGATTTAACCCTTCAGATAAAGCAACCAAAGTCCATACTTTGTTGGTGTATAAGGATTCCATCTTAGATCACTAAGCATCCAGCCATTCTTACAGAGTCCCACTCCTGATGGCTTGCTCGAAACTAGTTGGGTCATCATCTCATGATGCATTCCTCGCTCCCACTGTCATAGAGAAACAGAAGTATCTCTCAGGTGGGTGAGGAACCCTACTAGATCGGCGGAGAGGCTGAGGTTCGTTGGAAACAATTGAATCCTTTGGTTCTACTAAATCATCAGCTGCAGTTTGTATAGCTGGAACATTTCCAGTTCTACATAACAGACCTTGCCTCGAGCTTGTCCGGATTTTGCTTTTTAGACATAGGCCGGACAACCTCAAATCTTAACAAACTTAAGATATGGGCTCTTCCCTTTCCATATCAAATATGAAACGGTAGGCAACTGTTTTGATTTGAACCCTATGCAATAGGTTTGCAGCTTCTCAAGCGCATAATTCCCAAAAGGAAATAAGAAACTCAACAGTACTCATTATAGAGCACACCATATCACATAGGGTGCTTTTGCTCCGCCCTGATATACCATCGTGCTATGGTGTATACGGAGGAGTAATGCTGAGAGAGAATCTCATTTTCCCTTAGAATAGTCCAGGATTTCCGTGCTCAAGTATTCTCCTCCTCGATCACATTAAAGGACATAATACTTATATGTATTTTTGGTTCTCTACTTCTAACTTATATTCTGTGAATATCTCAAAAGCTTCGGACTTGTGTTTCAACAGGAACATATGTCTGAATCTTGAGAGATCATCAGAGAATGTAATGAAGTATAAAGAACCAGTCTTGGCATGTGTAGACAGGGGACCTAACATACATCAACATGTATCAATCCCAAGAGTTCACTAACTCTCTCTCTGTTTCCAGTAAACAGAGCTATGGTCATCTTATCTTTGTGACATGACTGGCAAGTTTCATAAGATGTAAATTCAAACTGATTTAAATATGCATATAAATATAACTTTAGCTAATCGGGTCACATTGATCTGACCTAGTCTACAATACCTCAAGAAGGAATCGTTCAATTCTGAACTCTTCCTCTTATGTGTGTTCTGTATACTAAGAACTGTAGTTTGATTTAGAACATCAATGCTTTTAGATAACGTGCCTGAACCGATCAACTTTTGATATAGGAAATGTTCAAAACATTATCCAATAATACAAAATTTTATCATTTCTTTACTAATAAAGAGACTGATATGATTTTGTATATCAGGTTCGGTATCTAATAGCATTTGTTCAGAATCAATGTATTGGTAATACAGGGTGACAGTGACCAACAGACTTGGCTGCAACACTTGCACCGTTTTCTGCCTCATGAAACTTATCACCCGTTCTCAGTTCTCTACCTATCTGTAGCCTATGTAACAAATTACATATGCGGGATCCTGTTCCGGTATCAAATATCCAGGACGTAGGGGATACTGAGAAACAGTTCTTTTTAACGAACACACCCGAAGATGATGCATCAGCATGCACTTTCTTCGTTTGGGTGGCACGGGAAATCTGGTATTCCCCAAAATCCTGCTCTGTCTTATAACATTTATAAGTTGGAGCGGGACCAACGTTCCCCAGCTCAGTATAACAAGCGGGTTCGGTCAATACATCCATATTATTATCTTGATTAAGGCGTGACATGGTCTCTACCTGGAGAGAGAGAGAAGAAAACACTCAGCGTATGCTCTTGCAAGATCAGATTGGTTATTATTTTATCTAATCAGGATGGCTCCCACTGTTTTTTATCAAATCTTCCTTCAAACCCTAAAAGGAAAGACTAGCCGGGATTAATTACACGCTACAAGTTCGTCAATCTTTCAGCCAGGCTAGTATCGGTACTTTGTGGGAGGTTCCCCGTACTTTCGCTCGGACCTAATTAAAGTAAACCTCATTTTCCTAGAGGCGTAACCCCGTTGACACCTTTCTAGACACCTACTTGATCGGCTAATTGTAATGTGTAAAACTCTCCCAGGAGTAACAATTACTCGCAGCGGGTATCGGGATCCAACTGTCTCATAGAAGGTATGCAATCTCATTGCAAATTTCAGCACTTGAAATTCCCGATAATTTTGCCCCTAGCATCCTATGACCTTGACGGAGGCCAAACTACCCATAATCCGCTAGTCAAGTTCAACCCGTCATTTCCTGATTGAATTAAACCCACCCGCACGACCCTTGACGGAGGCCAAATAACGCCGTACGAATACCCTAATCCAATCGCATCGTATGCTAGCAGATAAGCATTAGTTAGCTACCATACACTACGCCTTGACGGAGGCCAAACTACCGCAGCACGAATACTAACTTGTACTTATCTGAAATGACGGAGGGCTAAGACAGGTTTTTCTGAAAACCTATTGCATAATGAACTTGATATCGTCGTAGGATCGAATGAATTTTGAAATGGAGTGTTTTTGAGGCTTTTCTAGTTTTGCTAAAGGGGTCACTCCCGGTGAAGGGATCGTCGGCCCTTCCTCATCGAATAAAGTGCAGGATATATCATATACACCGCTGTGCAAAGCAAAAACTATAGAAGCAATCAAAAGACAAACCGAGGGTTGTAGCATCTGCCAGTTATTGCTAAAGGGGTCACTCCCGGTGAAGGGATCTCGGCCCTTTCCTTATCGAATAAGGTGCAGGATGTTCTACAAGGAACACCGCGATGCAAAGCAAGAACTGTAGCTACCTGATTTATTTTTGAAATTCGATTCCACAACATCTTAGGTTTCTTTTCTTTCATTAATCACATTAATGAAGTCCCATCATATAAGTCACCTAAACATCACAGATAAATACGACGTACACTTATGCAATCCGCATTCGCTTCGATGTCCCCTCGTGCACCGTTAGGTTAGGTAACTAACGGCAGAGCGGGGCATGGCTAGCGCAGGTGTAAAACATAAGTAACGTCTATATAATATATCATATATACTATATACAGTATTTATCACAGAACATCAAATGATCACATCACAGATATCGCAGCAGAAGAAACATATATGAAATATTGGATATACTAAGACGTCCGTGTTTTCAATACGAGCCAGTATAAAATACGAATTCCACGGTCGTGATGAATAGCCAAACCCACAATCCTAGACCCCTACGAGAGCGGCAAGCAACCCTACCAATTCTAGAGTTAGGAGACCCGGACTCGACTCCTCGAGTTGGTCTCCCACTGGACTCTAGAACCCGGTTACTTGTGCTCTCCTCCTTGGGTCTATCCTAGTGCGGAAAAGTAAATAATATACATCAACGGTGACATCTTCCACAACCTGGAAGTGCCCCAATAAAAGAATATTACATATAAGTTTTTTACATGAATGAAAATGAAAAACACTCATCTCACATAAAAACCCCCGGGCTATTCAAACATGACGATCCAATATAACATATCCAGCAACACATAACATCACATGTCATCAACGTAAGTAAATATGCCCATCTCAATTGTCGTTGACATATAGCAACGAAACCGGCGATATCACATATTACACTTACGGTCGCAGAAAAGAAAGTGTAAAATTACAACAGTTGGAATCCGCAACCTCCTTAGACATCGCATGCCTAACCATTATAAACCCCGCATTTTAGTCTCTATATCGAAAACACTTTTCAATATCGAGTCGGGCAATTCAACAAGATTCCCGATATGCTGATCGAATGCTTGTCGCAAACTTTAGTAGACGGCCGCACCCCCGGATGCCGTCGACGAAGTGCACCAAGGCGGAACACCGCTGCCGCGAGCACCCGAACGGATGCTTTCGGCGACGGGGTTCTCCTACAGTCACTTGGTCGGGGCTATAGGGTGTGGCTGTCTATTAAGTTTACCGGCGAGTATCCGCGTACGCTACGCGATTGTGACGGAGTTTTGATCACATCAAAATTCCGTGGCAACCGATCAAGTGAGACTAAAGTGCTATGTTTATAACGTTCAAATCAGTTATCTCATAACTACTTGTGGATTCCAAATATTGTATCACATTCCAGATAAATAGAAAATGTTAAACTTTTCGATCGAACAATCAAACACCCAAGTTTTCCCGAAACAGCTCAACACACGAAATAAATTTAAAAACCATTCACTTCATGCCACAGTACCGACGGTCCAGCTGTAGAAGGGTCAAGCCAACGCCTCACATGTGGCACGCCGTACTGCACCAAACCCGAAGGTTCAAAGGGCAGTTCAAGACGGTCACATAATCGAGTTAAGGTTTGTTGTCTTCTAGAGGGTCCATCGTGTTACTTGCACTACTTCGAACGTTCTTAAACTACGGAAAGATCCAACAGTTGGAAATTTCCCGACAGGGGAAAAATTGGGTATTTATATCCGGTCGAGCTTTTCAACATTTTCTAAAATTATCCGGAAAAACACAGACGAAGTTAAACTTCCCGATCGAAACATCGAGTCCCCAATACAACCCAGAAAACTCAACTCTTGAGTAAATATTAAAAATTCCCAGAAAATACAACACACAGTATATGACATTACTGTGCAAAGCACATGCCAAGAATCACCTTTATGGCCGCGGAACCGCCGCACATGCTAGGGTGGGGCCGCGGTTCCACGGCGCTTTGGTTGACTTGGGCTCACGTGCTTCACAGTAACTCTTATAATACCCTGCTGTATTTTTTGGATATTATTAATTTGGAAAAATCCACATTTTCAGAAAATGTACAGAGAAGGGTTTGAGTTAGGGTTTTGGGGTTCGATCGGATTTATAACATCGTCTACACTTCACCTTGTTGGAGATAGTGCCCTCAGAGTCAATTATTGGATCACAGGCACGTGATTGCAATGATTGAGTGAGGACCTATCCCGGTAGGACAGTCTTACTCGAGATGATAGTATGCTATCTGGTTTATCTTTATCATCGTGTACTGCTTTAGGTGACCTGACATGTCGCTATTACACGTTGATAGAGCCCCTAGGATTCTTGCTTGACTACCAGCAGTATGATGGCGATCATATACGTGGGAGCTGGTAGTCTATAAGCACATCCTTAAAAGGTCCCTAGTCGTAGGAGTTTCGAGACAGGGCATCGATACTCCATTAGTAGACTAGTGTATACAGTCGAGACCCCGACGAGGGGCGGTGGCCGGTCTCATAAGCCACTGGTGTCAGTTGGTTCACCTAAGATGTATACAGGTTCTCATTAGGTTATGAGTACACCGGACAGGACTCGCCGGGAACATGCTAGTTGGTCTTATACCTGACGTCAGATAGCAGTTCCCTGGTGACATGCGTACAGGTTAGTTCATCGACCTGAGGATCATCATTTGTCTCGTGTGAGTTCCCACTGTACTTTGATTACTACCCTACCACGGCTCAAAGGAGTCGTGCAAACAGGTTTTAGTTGGGTACAGTCCCGAGCCACATGGAGGCAGTGAGCGGATCTTCAGGGGTTCGTCTCTCCCGGTATTGCGGGTGAGGTCGCGCTGTGTCTAGGAGAGCCATTACACAAAGCCCTCGGCCGAGGCAGGAGATTTACTGGTAGGTATTCCAGTAGTATCTCAGGGTGTTCTGGGCTACACTCCGACACGACTTGTACCGCTTTTAGGGGTCTGACTTTTACCAACCCCCTAGGCCCGACATGCGATGCTCATAGACGAACGGACCGGACTGTACGGATATTGTCACTGACAGGCTCAGTAGGGTGTCAGGATGAGTTCGCTCATCGACGTCCCTTTTGGTCAATAGCTGGTGGCCCGTCACGTATTGGCTAATACCTCTGACGTGCTAGTGGTTAAATCCACAGCCATAGTATTGACGAGTCTTTAGAGCCCACCACACTTACAGTTACTCAAGCTTTCGGGCGAAATGCTGTAGAGGCCGTATGGAGATATGGCAGGGTCCGATCAGATACGTGCGGTATTGCACGGATCAGGATCGGACAGTTTTGTACTAGTGGCCGTATAGTTATATGGCAGGGTTCGATCTGATACGTGCGGTATTGCACGGATCAGGATCGAACGGATATTACTAGCCGGCTTTGGCTTAAGCCGGTCCTAGTTTAGTACAGTGTAGATTTTGTCTCATTGCATTTGTATCCGGTCGGAATACAGATGCGGGTGTGTATGCACAGTATTGGGGTTTTCCTGTAATTTATTACGGGACCAGTTTTCTGGAGTTGCCAGTTTGCATTCCGTTCCGGCCGGTTTTTCCTTTGTTCCTTCCCGGCCGGACTTTTCCGATGGAGGGGGTAATTTGCAGTTTTGCAAATTACATTTGTGGAGGGGGTTTCATGCATTATGAGGCATTATGATGGTTTAAGCATCGTTTCTTTTTCCTTCATAATGGTTTGCATTAATGTGATTTGAAGGGGTATGGGTTGATTAAGGTGTTGATGTGAGTTTTTGCTTTATGGTGTGGTCACCTCTTCTCTTCTCCTACTAACACCTCCCTTCATGCTACATCATTCATCCCTCCACCATTCTCAAATAGATGAGGCCGGCCACCATTTTGGGGAGAGGAAAAATGAGAGAGGTTCATTTGGTGTGGGAAATTAATCATCCATCTCCATTTCATTGCTACCAAAAATCCCCAAGTTCATATCTTGTTGATTCCTCCATCAAGGCAACTTAACCCCATTGAGACAAAGCGCATTCTACACTACATTCTACAGCACATCTTGGGCACGTCGACTTGCCAGCTTCGTGCCCGAGTTGCCTCGGTATTGAGGCGGGAGCCCGTAAAAGACGCAGGAGATGTGGTGCCCTTCCGGCGAGGAGGCGACGATGTGGAGACAAGACTTTCCGCGGGAGATCGGGACGATGATGAGAAGACCGGAGGACTCGGATCACTCGGTATACTTCTCTTCCTTTCTCTTGTATCGGTTAATGGTTACGATCCGGGTTTTTCATTGTCCGCGGTAGCGCCAGTTCCAAGTAAGGAAATTTTTTTGATTCCGCATTTTGGCCTCGGTAAGACGGCCGGGGCGCTGCCGTGGCGCAACACACCTAAAGCTCTAGCTAGTCTCTGATACCACTGTAGGGTTCCTAGGAACACTCAAGAGGTTCCACAAGGCATCAACCATGCCAAAATCAAATTTTTCTTGTGCCGAGAAACCCTAATGTTAGATCGTTAACTAGAAAATAGGGGAAACAACAAGTAAGCAAACAACTTTGCTAATAAGTGAAAGGGATTACAACCTTTGTAGATCCGGTCCACCACTTCTTTAGCTCCGAGATGACGTCCCTCTGCTGCGATCATCATGATCTCGGACTCTAGCGTCGGTTTCATCGGAGAAATGAGCGGGCTAGGTCGTTGACTTCGATGCCGAAGATGATCTACGTCGAGGCGACTCAAACTCAAGCTCCATCTTCACTTGGTCATGAACCTTGTGAAGAAAACACCCTATACAACATGGCAAGTGATAGAGGATGAAGAAATAGGAAGTGGGTTCACTTTGGATTTGGATTTCTCACTTGGATTCATCACTTGGAATTTTCTAGCAATGGTTTCTTCTCTTCATGAAGAAGAAGAAGAAGAAAAGAAAATGAATAATAAATTTTTTTCCAAAAAGAAAATCAAGTGATGTCTGTCATTTAGCAACCATGGGTGAGTAAACTCATTTAGAGAATAAACTAGGGTTTAGGCTAATGGTTGGGTTAAGGAATAAAAACAAAATGGTAAGACTTTTTCAAAGATGCATGAAGCTTCTTGCAAAAACCAAAAGAAGCCACCATTTTATTTCTTGCCCAAAAAATAAATGAAAAAAATAAATAATTAATTTAAAACCCTAACCATTAACCTAAACATGGTTTAAAGTAAACACACACCCAAGTTTGCATGTATCATCAAACATGATACAAACTAGTGCACAAACATATATCATATATACAATGTGCACAATCAATTGAGATAATCAATCTTAAGTGAACAAATACTAGTTAATCTAAAGTAATATATCAAATATATAATTATACATTAAATCATTAAATCAACACTTGATTTAATGATCTGGTCATACTGCATATAACCGACTAATATCAAGTGTATCAATGTATCGAATCAACACTTGATTCGGTAACCCGGCTATATCTCATATAACCGTCCAATGATACAAATCGCAAGAATAGAATACAGTATCACATACTGGTATTATTCTCGGTCCCGCACATATCTAATATGCGCTCCTATTTCGTTTCGCTTGAGCCAGGAAACCTCTGTGTAGGACTCTAAAGACTCGTCAATACGCCGGCAGCAGGTGATGATCATATCAAACACCCACAATCCGCAAGCGGTCTGCTAAACGTAACGGCCACCCGGGTATTGAGCGATTAGAATATCAATGAGCAAGCCCACTCACACTCCTGTGAATCCGACCAGTAACACTTACCGTATAGTCCGGTCTCGTCGTCTGATATGTCGCATATCTCGCCTAGGGGTGGTAAATGTCAGACCCCAGTAGCTCGATAAGTCGTGTCGATATGAGGTTTATAACATTTCGAGAAACTACTGGTAACACTTACCAGTAAATCTCAGCAACTCTGGCCAGGGATTTCCGGTTATAGCCAATCGAACACAGCGCAACATCAACTCCCCATACCGGGAGAGACGAATCCCCTCCTATCGCTCATTGCCTCCATGTGATTCGGGACTGTACCCAAAAACCACCTTTTTGCACTCCCCCTTGGACGTGGTAAGGTGGAAATCAAAGCACCGTGGGAATCACACAAGACTCTATGACGATCTCGGGTCTACAGACTAACCTGTACCAGTGTCACCAGAGAACTGCCATCTGACGTAAGGTATAATACCATCTGGAGTTCTCGGCGAGTCCGTCCATTGTACCCAGTCTCCACTGAGCACCCGTATATCACCTCTGATGTCAAACACAAATGGATATGGGATCATCCTTCGCCCATCAGTATGGGTCGAGAAGGTATACGCTAGTTTACTCAGGTATATCGATGCCCTGTCTCGATACACCCACGACTAGGGACCTTGAAGGATGTACTTATGGACTACCATGTCTCCACTAGTATGATCCGCATCATAGTCCAGGTAGTCAAGTACACATCTTAAGGGCTTTACCAACATGTAACAGAGAGACAATCAGTGTACACGTTAAGATAAAGAGCAACCAGATAGCATACTATCATGTCGAGCAAGAAAGTCCTCCCTATATATGTCCCAGCATCCACTACAATATACATCCTATGTACAGTAATGGCTTCTAGGGCATACATATAACTAACAGTGTGTGAGCCGGCAAGCAAGTGTACGTGGAACATATGCATCATCGATAATGGTGCTGGTGTCATAACAGCATGATGGTAATATAGAAATAAACACATTTACAGCTGCAAAGCGATGCGAATAGCATGAAAATACGGAAATCGAATAATCAATGCAACAGTGAAGAATCTACATCAATATGTATATGTCATGCAGTTATGCCATTTGAAATAAAACGAATCGGTTTTTTTTTTAGTAAAATAAGGGCTACGGTGTTTTTAAGAACGGATGCGTCTTTTGAAAAATACCCGTAGAATCCCTTTACTTGTCTTTAAGATATTCCCGATTCGTTAGTTTTTGAAATAGGCATGACTCCGGTCTAGTCTAACATCTACTATGCAAAGTACAGATCTAGGTATCAAGTCAATCGGGAGGGGTATGGAAACCACCTAAATCTGAGTCGATATATATAACTATAAATATAATAGTCGGTGATCCCGCCTCAATAGTATCGCGTACGATACCGTATATCATCTGACATCCTCGAGTCATGAGTGCGGATCTATCATCCATATAAAGCTCGTACGGTAAATCGTCGTACAGCATCCCAATAGCTGGGTACGGGTCAATATCACATTTATCACATTAATTATCTGGTATCCTTTTCATCATCCCTCATGATTTGGGGTACTGATCTAAGTCTAGTACAACTGATACCATCTATATAACTGCGTGGGTAAACACACGTCCAAAGGCCCGCTAGAGATCACATGTCGTATCCCAAATACGAATCACATCACATCACCGATCTCACGGCACAATTCCCAAAATCATCGACTCATCTCCAAATATCATATACTATTGTCATCATCACGGTAAAAGTATAGCAAATATGCAAGTGTGTGCGCGTGGGTGTAAACCTATTCTAAGGGGTCGTAACTAGGAACTATACTAGTTTACTTCTACGCCCTAATCTAACTATAGTACATCTAACACAATATCCACGACACCCTATAAACTATCATATATATAATATATACATATATAGTATACCAACTTCGGACTGCGGGGGTGATATACGCCATCCACCCGACTTCCCCCCGTAGATATAATCTACTCACCTTGCGTCTTCATTTGTCGACGTCGCCACGCGCTTGCTTGTCGTTCCGAAGTGTTCATGGGGTACCTACACATCAACGTATCGTAAATGCGTATTAAAACCAAATCAATACTAAAATGACACACGAAAACCTAAAACGATACGCTAAGGGGCCTATAGGTTAGAACCTATGGGTACGCTTTCAAAACCATCAATCAATCCTCGATACCGTCGTACAAACGCCAAGAAAACGAGGTAAACATAGATATATAAATCCAGAATTCAAAATACGGAATACGGAAACATGAATCAAAACAGCAACTTAAGAAAAGGGTCCCAAATTTTACCCTGGGTCAAATTGGACAATTTTGAGCATGCCAGGGGTCTCATCTACTGATAAGGGGGCACTAAAACCAAAACAAGCCAATTTAATGGGGTCCAGGCCGCAATTTGCGGCCAATTGGAATAAATTTGCGGCCGGGACTGGGAGTTAGGGGCTAGGGTCTTGGTGGTAGCTTCGTGGGTGCCTGCACATATCACTATCCAACCAAATTTTTTTTCAGAGTTTCGGAGTGATAGCAGATCTCATATAACCTTCACAGATTCCACAATTCTTCCGATACCGGTTTCTAAATCCATATTTCGGGTTTCAGGTCTTAGGTTTGGGTCTCAATTCTAGCACTAGGGTGTTTGGGTAGCCTCTACTGAGCTCAATTTCACATCACAACCCAAATTCCCTCAAACCCTAACTAGGTTTTCCCTTTAGTCCACAACATCACACAATATCGGTTCTAATCTACACATGGGATATAAGTAATACAAAAACTAAACTAATGGTCCATAAAATACCTCATTTGGCAACTCAAGAATTTTCTTGAGTTGCCCCTAGTAGCCAAAATCCTTGCTTTCTTGGTCTAAATGGCTTCTCTTGAGCTTGTGCACACTTTTTATGAAATGAAGATGAGGTTTTGGTGTTGATTTTGACATGATTTGAGGAGTTGAAGAGGGGAGGGAGATGAAGGAAGCAGCAACAGCAAGTGAAGGAGAGGGAGAGAAAATGAGTGAAGGAAATGAAGGAGAATGGCTAAGGCTTGGTCAAAGTAAAACCCCCATCACTTTCTCTCTCACACCCATACCTCATATTTTATTCCTTTCTCTTTTCTTTTCTTTTCTTTTCTTTTCTTTTTTCTCCAATTTCCTTCTCACTCAAATAGTAAACCCAAACAACATGGTAGAAAATGAAACACAAGTGTAGAAAAATGATATGTGCATGTTTTGCATAAAAATGCTAAAAAAACCGATTAGCGATTTTTAATCGCGATTAGCACTAAATTAGCATATAATTAATCATAAAAACTTAAAAATGACATAATTCCATAAAAAACCCTATTTTAGAATTTTCCATAATTTTTCCAAAAATTTTCCCATTTATCGGTATTTAATTATACCGAAATATTAAAATATTCAATAAAATAATATTAAATTATAAAAATCCCAAAAATAATATTTTATTTTTTTGAAATGTTACAATCTTTCCCTCTTAAATAAATTCGGTCTCCGAATTTAAATTTAAACCACCAAATACTAAAACATTTCAGTAAAAATCCAAGTCGTCGGGGCTCCGAAATCATCAATACATAAAACGCATCATAGCGTAATGCATGCGTATAAGTAATGAGCAGATAACTCAAAATCGAAACTCCATCAATCATCTAGCAATCATCGGAGTCATGATGAAAACACAAATGTCAAATCCAAAGCAAAACCAACATGATATAAATCCGAACTATACATGTAAATGTCAAGTCTATATATGTAAATAGCTGAAGTAAATGCATGCAAAAAAATTTTCCAGGTACTGTCCTCTGACTCGTCCTTCTTAGTATGAAAACACATAGTAAATATAATAAAAACGTAATGCTCCATAAGAAATTAATCCTAAAAAGGTATATATAAGAATATCCTGTGCGTCTGGTGCGCAAGGAAATCAAAATCCATATATGTGCCATACATGTACACAAAACAACATCTAGGTACAACGGGTGTGCACGAAACATTTGTTATAGGCAACATGTGTTCCCGACAGCAAAATCAGGTGCATCTGACATGCACGAACAATCCCGACTTAGTGCATATGGTGTGCACCAAAGTCGTATCTCAAAACATGCGCTCATCGCGCGCGAAAATCCAACCCAAATGCACAGAGTGCAAGAATTCAATATCAATATCAGAATCGAAATCGACGGTATACAATACGGCTCAATCCAAATCAGGCATACCGCGGTGTATAAGCTCACAACCATGTGCATCAGCGTGCACAATTCAAATCAAAACACTAAAAGTGCATGAAAACGATGCTGGAAGCATAAATCAAATCACAGGCAATAAATAGGCATGAAATCGTAATAAATACCTCAAACGTAATAACTATGCACAAAATGCAAATACCCAGTAGGTGCAAGAAAACAAATATCATGAAACTCAGTCATCACGACTAAATCATGCAAACAGAACGCTCAAAATACCGAAATCCAAGGTGACAGATACGTGATAATCATAAATACCGTCGTCGATATTCCCTCCTTCGCAGTCGAGAAGGTGTCTGCGCATCCAAGGTTAGCAGCGCAAGATATCTACTTGCCTCTTGCTCGCGGTCTGGTGTCCTCTGTTTCTAGGTCCTTATTTCCTCTATGTATTACCAATCTCGCAATCCATCGGCTCATCGGCCCTGTCAGGCGTGCTAACGGGGAAGATTCCGTTCTGGCACTTCTCCGGTCATTTCTCGGTCAATTCTCATGACCATTCGTAAAGCAGCACGTCACTGGCGCCGACCTCTGGTCCTCTGAATGCACATCACACATCTGCTCCTGGGGCAAATCTTATTGCAGCATTTTCCTGGAACGAATCCTGCTCACGGTCTTTTCCGATCTCGCCTAAGCCGAATGTTCCCCTCCGAAGGACGAGGCGGAGACGCGATGGACGTCTTGCTTGAAATTCGGGGCAGATGCTAATTGGAGCTATCCGTTCACCTCTCCGAAGATGCCAAGTTGATTTATGACACCATGTATCGAAGGTTTAAACGGATGCGGCTGATGTTGCAGACTTCGTCATATTCCCCCGCGTCTGAGGGGTTTTTGATTGTAAGGACGCTCTTCCCTGCAGGCGCAAGCCCCTGCAGTTAATTACGCTACCGCATCGCGGTAACAACTTTCTCCTTCTCCAGCTGGTCACTTCGTGTCGTGGGTGTTTGTTTTGTTTGTGGTTACCCATGGATTGTATACGGAGACTAATTTATGTTGTCACCCGTAGGACGTGGATTAGTCCAAATCCGTATTTTCTTAGATTTGGGGTTTGGGGTTTTGTTTTAAGGATACGTTAGCCTTTTTTGAGACTAAGATCAACTTAAACATTTGTTAAGGACACGTTAGTCTAATTTAAGACTAAGATCGACTTAACGGGATCGTTTAGATCCGACAAGAGAGCATTTAGACTCTATTTTTTAGTTTAGAGACATTGCGGTCGATTGCCAGTTTAGGGACATGGTGGTCCATGGAATGTATGGCCGTCGGGACCCGTCTCCTCTCTGACGACGTTGAAGGATTTCAACGACAGATATCAGAGGAGTTCAAAGATGTACCCTTGAGCCAAAGTTGGTTGGGAGATCTATAGTCCAATTTGGGACTAAAGTCTGTTTGAAGGTTTATGAGCATATAGGCTCAATTGATATGAGTTGAACATTTTGTTGTTCTGGCTGTTGAGCTTTTATTTGGGCTCGGCCCTTTTAATAATGCATAGCATTTATATTGGTCTGATAGACTTTACTTGGGCTCTGCCCTTTTTTAATAATAATGCATGGCATTTACAGTGCGCCACGTGGCTTGTCAGGCGCTTTGCGCCAATTAAGGAGCGCAAGGCGCTAGCGCATGTGGAGATGACACGTATCACGCTCTGCGCCAAGCACAAGTCAGTTAGCACAGTGCGCTGCTGACACATGGCGCGCTGTGGTGCAGTGCGCCAATCCAAGAGTGCAGTGCTCTGTTTTAGAAGCGCAAGGCGCAGATTGTTCTGTGATTGACACGTGGCGCTCTCTGGTGACTTGCGCCAGTCCAAGAGCGCAGAGGCGCAGATTGTTCTGTCATTGACATGTGGCGCTCTTTGGTGACTTGCGCCAGTCTAAGGAGCCCAAAGGCGCATTTCAAAAGTGCAAGGCACTGTACAATAGCGTAGAGCGCATCTTGATCAGATTTAGATCAAAGAAAAGAGTTTTTCTTGTTTTAAAGAGGTTCTACCTCAAGATTCAAGAACCAAAGGTTCATCAAAAGGCTGTGCCTTTATATAGATCAAAAGATCTAGGGATGAAGTAAATAACTTCTTTAATTTTTTGTGATTGGATTTTTTTTTTATCACTTTTCTTTTATATCGAAGATCTTGATCTTGTTCTTAGATCATTGATCTTTTTAGAAGAAATTCTTCTTCTTGTGAGGTGTTTTCATCTTTATTCTTCAAGAATCAAATTCTTTACCTTCAAAGATGAAGAAGATGATCTTCTTTCTTCAAAGGCTTGCCTTTTAAATTTTTCAGACGGTTCTCTCTTGTATTGTATATCTGTATCTGTGAGACTTGGAGTCTAGGGGCCTTTATATAGGGCCAATTGGTTTGTTAGGTTAGTTACAGAGATCTTTCTCTGATTGATCTGGGGATATTTCCACACCGTTGGATCTTTGATCCTAAGTCTTCTGTTTTAGAGAAGACAATCTTCTTATTTTAACAAGATTGGAAAGATTTTTCTAGAATTTTAATTCTGATTAATTAAATAATTTATTATTTAAATTTTAGTGCTAGCGCAGTTGGTGCTAGCGCACCTGCGCTTGACACGTGTCGCCCAGTGCAGAGCGCAGCGCAACTGCGTTAGCGCGCCTGCGCTTGACACGTGTCGCGCAGCGCAGAGCGCAGCGCGACTGTGCTTGACACGTGTCGCGCAGCGCAGAGCGCAGCGTGACTGCGCTAGCACAACACTGTTTGACACGTGGCGCGCAGTGCAGTGTGCAAGTTATCTGAAGCGTTACTTCCTCTATTTTAAAATTTGAATTTTAAAACAGAGCCTTGCTCTGATTGGGGGTGCGCTGCCTAGGGCGCAGCGCACTTGGCGCTGCATTTAAAGCTTTGCTTCAGAATGTTTTAACCCTTGGATTTGAGGCATTTGTTACATTCTTTTTATGTGGTATTTCTTATTATTATTTTATTTTATTTATTATTTTATAAAGGAGCATGTTTTGAGCCAAAATTTTGGCGGGAACATCGAACTGTACGGAGGCTGGTACTCTTGCACAATCTTCTCTCGTTCTGTGGGCATCTGCATTCTCAGTACAGCATTTACTCGGAAGCTGGTCGCATCCCAACGCTTCTGTATGCATATCTGACCTTTAATCTTGACGGGGGGTAACAACAGCTCGTCAGCATCTTGCACGAACCTCTTGTCCCGCTTGTCTGTATCATCCTTACTATATCTGTTTCTTATTCCGGAACGGCTGCATACTCATCGCGCCTTTTTCAGGAAGATATATCCATGCACAATGCCTCTGCATGCGTATCACATTTCTGATGTCAGCGGAGTGGAACGCCATCTCGTCGAAATCTCTTGCGAACTCTTCACTTCACTAAGCTCTAATGTCGACTGATTCGGACTCGTCTCATCGTGGCTGCATGGACGGCGCTCCAACGGCTATACTCGTATCTGGAGTCTCCCAAGCAATGTGTCCCATCACATGATATCCGAATAATGTCGAACCATCCGATCGACTCGTCAGAACCTCATAATCCCCCAAGAGATCAACATCTTGAGTACAGTTTAATAGTATCGAGTACACACCACAGCGTCGGTGGTCCAACCGTAGAAGGGCAAACCCAAGCCTCACTAATGGCGCCGCGGAACTGCCGCAAACTCTAAGGTTCAAAGGCTTTCACACGGTCATTATATCGAGTTAGGGTTTCATTCTTCTAGAGCGTCCATAGAATCGCTTGCATGTCTTTCCGAATACTTTAAACTTGGAAAATGAGCTCCTGACACTCGATCGTCTCTATTGACACTCAACGAACCTGTGTGAAGTCGTCTCTGGCTGGAATCAATCTACCAGATGACCTCGCATAGGGGTAAGCGAACGAACCACATGTCCTAGTCATTTATCCTTGGTGACTAGCGACCTTCCATCATATCTTGAAGTATGTATACTCATGCTGCAGTAGCTCCAATCATCTGGGCGATATCTCGTCATTGCAGCAACAACTGGCTCATTCGTCTGTACGCTGAACAGCGCCTCAATCCTCATGAATAAGCGATACACCAATGGTCATCATATTCTTGATGGCCTCTAACAGTAGCCTGATCCTCTGATGCTGATCGGCAAGTCCGAGAAATCTCGTAAAAGCGATCCGTCAAACGCTCATGATGCGAAACACAATAAAACGAAGGCTCTATGCAATCGTACGTTTCTGGAATCATGCCCTGGTCAGTCCTCGTCCATGACGAGCTCATGCTGATGCAACTCTAGCCGTAGCTCTGCCTGTGCAATCGTGGCAGCAAAATTATAACCAGTATCGATGAGGGTAGATCATAGGAATGAATATAATACTGTGCAAGAAAATGTACATCCTAAGGTTTCTTAAGCGGAGTAGCGTATCGTAAATATGCCGCGGAACATACGTACGGTACGTCACTCTACTCAAGCTACCTACTCCATCAACCAAGGGTCATCCTACGTGACGAAAGTTCGGGTATAATACCCCCTCGACTAAGTCTAAGTTCCGTAAGGTCAAGCCTAAGTTCCGTATATATATAGACACCCTAGGCTCCACATTGTCAAACTTAGACTCGAACCAAGGTTAACCTAGCCCTCTGATACCAATTTTGTCACGACCCGAAAGAGAACGTGACTGGCCCTTGAATCATATGAAGTCTATATGACTCCATCTAATCCAAGTAAGCCAAAAGCCCAGAAATCTAAAACCATTTTAAATAATAAATGTAGGAAAAGTAGTTTTTAGAAGTAAAGAAAACATGTTTAAAAAGCACGGTTTTTAAATAAGTAAGCCGAATATGCATTTAAAATTGTATAGTCTTTTCTAAAAATTTCAGCAGAGTTTCCTTTGTAAATTACTGGCCCCGAACGGGGTACAACAAGAATAATATATATGCAATGATAAAAGGCATCCCCAAGCGGGAGCTAGCTCTTCGTCAATCGACGGTCACAACCACGCAAGCAATATAATATACAACGCGGAAGGGCGATGATCAAAATTCAGAAAGAAACTCAAAACAGCATGAAAACCGTAATACTACTACGCGCGACTCTAAGGTCGAAATAAATACATAACTGATTTCTAAGTCTGAAACAATATACAAATTTTGGTTGATGGAATTTCTAGATACAATGAATAATACATATACAATAGTGTTTCTGATGCAAAAGAACCCACCTATCAAACAAATCACCCGCAAAGGAATCAGTGTGCCAGAAATGCCTTCATGAAACCTGTAAGGCCAAACCTGCAAGAAGCTGTGGCACAACGGGGGTGAGTTGCCAACTCGTGAATAGAAAATATCTACAAGCAGAAACCGAATGCATGACGTAATCCTAGGTCATACGATTAGATATAAAATAAACCTCAAAGGATAAGTCTGAAGCATGATAAGGTAACAATGTAACATCTAAACATGTGTGTAGTGCCACGTACTCAGGCAATAACATATCATGAATATGAGGTAAATCTGCATGAATAAATATGATGAAGTATCTATATTGATATCAATACACATATATTAGCGTCCAAAACCACTAATATTGGTGTAAGGGCATATATAACAGCGTCCTACTCCACTGTTATATATACATACGAGTAAAGAAATATCATGAAACCAATGTGCCAAGCATCGACACAGAAATATTGATCTATCAGGTGCTGTCACCAAGACTGGCACCCTGATAGGTACGCATCATACGCTATCTCGAAAATCCGAGTGCCCAGCTTCGACCCTCGAATTTCGATGTATTCCATACGTACATGACTCCGGTCGGTATCCCCAAGATAACCGCCGAGTCATAGGTAATGTCATCGGAAGGTATGGTTCCCCTGACGGGCTCACCGTCTAACAAATCCAGCGATCCGTTCTCGCCCCGGGGTTCCTCCGGGGCCCACCATGTACCCTCATACGGCTTCTACGCCTCCTCACATGGGGTATATATATATCAGAACTGATAAAACTCATGGTGGATGCTGAAATATCTTATCAAGGAAACCGGGTTTTTAAAACATTTACATAATCTCTTTGAAATTCCCACAGTTCCCAAATTCTTAAATATCATGGAAACAACATATCTCAATGCATATAATCAAAAGGCATGATGTATGCGGCATGTAAAAGAAATGCAAGCATATCCATATATCATGCAACCTGGAATAGTAATATGCACATATTGAAAGAGACCGCTTTTTTAAAATGAATCAGTTTAAAGAGTATCTTGCGGTTCCCAAATCTCTAATCGAGCTATAATCATCTATGTATGTGCGAATGTATGTGTGTACAAGTATGCCATGGAAGAGATCGTATCCTGATGCAACAGTACTACAGTGTAGTGACATGGAAATTATCGATGATGAAGTGTGTGAGCTGGCAAGCAAGTGTACGTGGAACATATGCATCATCGATAATGGTGCTGGTGTCCTAACAACATGATGATAATATAGCAATAAACACATTTACAGCTGCAAAGCGATGCGAATAGAATGAAAATGCAGAAATCGAATAATCAATGCAACAGTGAAGAATCTACATCAATATGTATATGTCATGCAGTTATGCCATTTGAAATAAGACGAATCGGGTTTTTTTTATAGTAAAATAAGGGTTACGGTGTTTTTAAGAAAGGATGCGTCTTTTGAAAAATACCCGTAGAATGCCTTTACTTGTCTTTAAGATATTCCCGATTCATTAGTTTTTGAAATAGGTATGACTCCGGTCTAGTCTAACATCTACTATTCCAAGTACAGATCTAGGTATCAAGTCAATCGGGAGGGGTATGGAAACCACCTAAATCTGAGTCGATATATATAAATATAAATATAATAGTCGGTGATCCCGCCTCAATAGTATCGCGTACGATACCGTATATCATCTGACCTCCTCGAGTCATGAGTGCGGATCTATCATCCATATAAAGTTCGTACGGTAAATCATCGTACAGCATCCCAATAGCTTGGTACGGGTCAATATCACATTTATCACATCAATTATCTGGTATCCTTATCATCATCCCTCATGATCTGGGGTACTGATCTAAGTCTAGTACAACTGATACCATCTATATAACTGCGTGTGTAATCACACGTCCAAAGGCCCGCTAGAGATCACATGTCGTATCCCAAATACGAATCACATCACATCACCGATCTCACGGCACAATGCCCAAAATCATCGACTCATCTCCAAATATCATCGACTATTCTCATCATCACGGTAAAAGTATAGCAAATATGCAAGTGTGTGCGCGTGGGTGTAAAACTATTCTAGGGGTCGTAACTAGGAACTATACTAGTTTACTTCTACGCCCTAATCTAACTATAGTACATCTAACACAATATCCACGACACACTATAAACTATCATATATATAATATATACATATATAGTATACCAACTTCGGACTGCGGGGGTGCTATACGCCATCCACCCGACTTCCCCCCGTATATATAATCTACTCACTTTGCGTCTTCATTTGTCGACGTCGCCACGCGCTTGCTTGTCATTCCGAAGTCTTCATGTGGTACCTACACATCAACGTATCGTAAATGCATATTAAAACCAAATCAATACTAAAATGACAAACGAAAACCTAAAACGATATGCTAAGGGGCCTAAAGGTTAGAACCTATGGGTACGCATTCAAAACCATCAATCAATACCCGATACCGTTGTACAAACGCTAAGAAATTGAGGTAAACATAGATATATAAATCCAGAATTCAAAATACGGAATACGGAAACATGAATCAAAACAACAACTTAAGAAAAGGGTCCCAGATTATTCCCTAGGTCAAATTGGACAATTTTGCACATGCCAGGGGTCTCATCTACTGATAAGGGGGCACCAATACCAAAACAAGCCAATTTGATAGGGTCCAGGCCGCAATTTGCGGCCAATTGGAATAAATTTATGGCCAGGACTGGGATTTAGGGGCTAGGGTCTTGGTGGTAGCTTCCTGGGTGCCTGCACATATCACTATCCAACCAAATTTTTTTTCAGAGTCTCTGGGTGATAGCAGATCTCATATAACCTTCACAGATTCCATAATTCTTCCGATACCGGTTTCTAAATCCGTATTTCGGGTTTCAGGTATCAGGTTTGGGTCTCAATTCCAGCACAATGGTGTTTGGGTATCCTCTATTGAGCTCAATTTCACATCACAACCCAAATTCCCTCAAATCCTAACTAGGTTTTCCCTTTAGTCCACAACATCACACAATATCGGTTCTAATCTACACATGGGGTATAAGTAATACAAAAACTAAACTAATGGTCCAGAAAATACCTCATTTGGCAACTCAAGAATTTTCTTGAGTTGCCCCTAGTGGCCAAAATCCTTGCTTTCTTGGTCCAAATGGCTTCTCTTGAGCTTGTTCACACTTTTTGTGAAATGAAGATGAGGTTTTGGTGTTGATTTTGACATGATTTGAGGAGTTGAAGAGGGGAGGGAGATGAAGGAAGCAGCAGCAGCAGCAAGTGAAGGAGAGGGAGAGAAAATGAGTGACAGAAATGAAGGAAAATGGCTAAGGCTTGGTCAAAGTAAAACCCCCTCACTTTCTCTCTCTCACCCATACCTCATATTTTATTCCTTTCTCTTTTCTTTTCTTATCTTTTTTCTTCTATTTCCTTCTCACTCAAATAGTAAACTCAAACAACATGGTAGAAAATGAAACACAAGTGTAGAAAAATGATATGTGCATGTTTTGCACAAAAATGTTAAAAAAAACCGATTAGCGATTTTTAATCGCGATTAGCACTAAATTAGCATATAATTAATCATAAAAACTTAATAATGACATAATTCCATAAAATACCCTATTTTAGAATTTTCCATAATTTTTCCAATTTTTTTTCCATTTATCGGTATTTAATTATACAGAAATATTAAAATATTCAATAAAATAATATTAAATTATAAAAATTCCCAAAAATAATATTTTATTTTTTTGAAATGTTACAGAGACATATCACCCATTCCCAGTTCTCCACCTTTCTGTAGTCCATATAAAAGATTACATATGCGGGATCCTGATCCGGTATCAAATACCCAGGATGTTGAGGATACTGAGAAACAGTTCTCTGTAACGAACATACCCGAAAAAGATGCATTAATCATGCACTTTCTTCGTTTGGGCGGCATGGAAATCCTGGTATTCCCCTATTTCCTGCTCGTTCTTATAACAATTATAAGTTAGAGCGGGACCAACGTTCTTCTGCTCAGTATATCAAGCGGGTTCAGTCAATACATCCATATTATTATCTTGATTAAGGCGTGACATGGTCGCTACCTGGAGAGAGAGAGAATAAATGTCACGACCCGAAATTTGGCACGTGACGGCACTTAAACCATGTAATGTCTACAGGCGTAACGTAATTTAAGTAAGCCGAAAACCCAAAAATCTAAACCATCAAAAGTAGTAAGTGATAAGAACATTGTTAAAAACTTTTGGGAATCTCGAGTAAAAATCTTTAAAGCTCAAGTTTATTTTCTTAAAAATTTTGGCAGAACCTCTTTTGAAAAAACTAGCCCCGAAAAGGGTACAAACATAAGATATAAGTATAGCATCCCCAAACGGGAGAAAATCTTGCCCAAAAGCGGAAACAACCACCACAAGAAGATATACGATGCCGTTGCGAAAGAATAGACAATATAAATGAAACAGCATAAATGAGATATTCAACATAAGAAAAGGCTGGCTCACACGAGCACCACATCCGGAGTCACAAAAATAATATACAATATCGTCCTCACATCTCGTCTCTAAGTCAATACATGAAGTAGTAGATGGAGAATACTAGATACAATAAGATAAACAAAGAACATCATCGGATAACCGCAAAACCCACCTATAGCAAAATGGCTCACAGCCAGCCGTAGCGGTATCCGCTGCAAAAAGATACGATAAGAAGAAGCCCTGCCGCGACTGCTCTGAGGAACAACCTGCAAAACACTGTGGCACAACGGGGGTGAGTTGCCGACTCATGAATAGTAAATAACATCATGCAGGTAATCGCAGGTATGCACGTACTGCGATAATCTATCACATGCAAACTGATAGTATAATATGGCAATATGTATATGCAACAGTCATAAAAGGTACTCTATCAGGTACTATTAATACATGAAGTAATGCATATCAAATGAAAGCTGAGTATGGGATAAAACATATCATCATCACGGAATCCTCATCGTGGAAAAACCAGTGTCCATCAACGACACTCCAGATCCCAGTACCTCAGGCACCGTCACTCTGATCGGTCCTCATATCCTGTAAGTCTCATGGAACCTGAGTGTCCAACATCGACAGTCGAAACATCATGAAAACTAGGGTCCATTAACGATATGTAAATACTCATATCATGGGCTTCGTCTGCGGGATCGGCCCGCGGGCTCCGGCAGAACGGTCGGTCCATATCCATATCATAACTCCGGTCGGTATCCTCCCATATCCGCCGAGTCCAAATACTATCACCGGTAGGCAGTGCTTCCCCTGCCGAGCTCAACGCCATCATCTGCGATCTTCTTGCTCCCGGGGTACCTTACCAGGTCCACCATGTACCCGCACACGGCCTCATCCAACTCCTCGCATCGGGTTTCTAACACAAGTCTCAGAACCGAGAAAACTCATGGTGGACGCATCGAAATATCATATCAAGAGAAACCGGGTTTTTCAAAAAATACATAATTTCTTGAAATACCACGGTCCTCAAATCCATAAAATCACATGAAATCTATATCTCAATGCGTAAATCCATGAAATATAATATATGCAACATAAAACAGTAATATGAGCATACCAAGGAAAAACCGCTATTTAAATGCATCAAGTTATTAAATATATCATGCGATTCAAAATTTCTCCAAAGTCAAATGCAACATCATATAAAGGTGAACATGTAGCTATAGCAAGGTATATGTGTAAGCATGTAGGTATAACAAGGTATATGTGTATGCTGTATTTCATATGCACAATGGAAAAAAATCAATGTCTCAATGTCACTAACCAATACAATATCACATATGTATATGTGTTGTGCATGTCATGGCAATTAATGACGGTGTGTGTAGCATACAATTTGTGCTCGTGCAACATGAACCGTCAGTAATGGTATTGTGTCTCATTAATACTATGTCCATATGCAATAGGAAAATGAGGTATGCAATAATGGTACACATGCACAATCAATGTCCATAAATTTATAACTAATAATCATGTCATTGAATCTAACCCAGACGCATAACTCCATACGGGCGATTCCCCTATAGATGTTAAATCTACTCACATATGATCTTGAGATAAGTAAAGCCAACCACTTGCTTTTTCTTCTTCGCCGCATCCGAAGTCCCTGCCTACGATCCTAAAATCATACAACAATCATAACAAGTTCATACTAGAAATCGACCAATAACACGTACAAACTACGTTTGACTAACGCACCAACTCTAAACAAACTCTCAAGTGTTCGTCTAGTGGTTAACGTGCATAGCGACACCCCGAAACCAACCCAAGTGCAGCAGCTACACAAAGTACACGAACCGTGTCGGATAACGTAACGCGCGTAGTCGAAACACTAGAAACAAGCAAAGTGATCCCAGATTTTGTATACTGTAAAAACATAAAAATCAAGCAGTACCAAACATTCTAAAACAACTGCAGACAGCTACCCTACAAAACCCAAGCCCCAACTCCCCTAAAAGCACGAGGTCGCCGAATTTCATCATGATCTCGCCGGCCAAAACCGATCAGGTGGGGTTCGTGCTTCAGGTGTACACTAAGGATCACTAGTTCATCACTACTACATTGCTAGATTTTCTTGTATAAACTCGGGGTCACAGCAAATCCCAGACATCCTATAATGACACTAAAAATACGATATGTTCACAAAACTATACTTTTAGTGTTCTAAACAACAACTACAAGGCAACACAACAATAAAACATCTATTTAACAGTTTATAGGTTATACCTATCCACACTTGCTCAAAAGATCCTAGCTTTCCATACTCCATGGGATCCTAGTGGCTAAAATATGACTTGAAAAGTGTTTTACTGAGGTTTAAATGAAGGTTTTTCTTGGTTTTGTGAAGAAGTAGTGAAGGTTTTAGTTTAGGTAAGAGAAGAAGAAGAAGAATTGAGAATGAGATAAGAATGAGAGAGAATGAGAGTGTGAGGTGAGATAAGGATGAGAGGGTGAGTGTACCTTTACACTTACTGTCTCCCTCTCCATCATTAATGCAAGCATGCTTATCCATGAGTCACCTTGCCACCTCCCCCATTCCAAAACAAAAGGATAACTCACACACAAAAATCTAAGTGCAAGGTTAATCATGGCATGGATTAGTTTAAGGTGTCATGGCCACTAAACAAGATTAACACTAAACATCCCCAATGTTAACATGCACAAGTGTGTGTAAGCAAAAACAAATAATAATAAAATAATGATTAATCCTAAGAAAATGCGAGAAAACTATTTTGGTAAACTTTTTACTAAAACCCGCATTATCGCTTAATTAACACCAATCCCATTCTAAGGTGTTACAATCTCCCCCTTTAAAGAAATTTGTCCCCGAATTTAAAATTCTTACTATGCATACCTTCAAAGAGATGAGGGAATAACTTCCGAATCTTGCTCACAGCCCCCAAGTGATCTTCTTACTAGACGCGCTACGCCAAAGAGCCTTCACAAATGGCAAGACCTTTGACCGAAGTTTCTCCACCCGCCGATCCAATATAACTATCGGCTGCTTGGTGAACGAAAGATCGTGTTCTAGTTGAATGGTCTGGTGCTGAATCATGTGAGAAGGGTCATGAAGGTATTTGCGAAGTATCGACACAAGAAATACGGGGTGAACATCTGGAAATCTGGGCGGAAGTGCAAAACGATAGGCAACGGTACCGACTCGCTCAAGAATCTCAAAAGGACCTACAATTCTGGGACTAAGTTTCCCCTTCATCCCAAAACTCAACACGCCCTTCATCGGAGAAATCCATAAGAATACTTGATCCCCCACTGCGAACTCAAGTCTGCGACGACGACGGTCGGTATAAGACTTCTGTTTGCACTGGGCTGCTCTCATCCTGTCCTGAATCAACTGGATCTTCTCCGTAGTCTCTTGAATTAGCCGGGGTCCAAAAATCCTGCTCTCATTAAGTCGACTAACAGACTGGCGATCGACACAATCTACCATACAAAGCCTAAAAAGTTTCCATCTGAATCGTCTCCTGATAACTGTTATTATAGGAGAACTCCATCAATGGCAAGTGACGATCCCAACTGCCAACAAAATTAAGAACGCACGCACGAAGCATATCCTCCAGAGTCTGTATAGTCCGCTTTGACTGACCATCGGTCTACGGATGGAAAACGGTGCTAAAACTCAAACAGGTACCCAAGGCTTCCTGAAGTTTCTGCCAAAGACGGCCAGTGAATTGGGTGCCTCTATTGGATACAATGCATGACGGAACTCCGTGCAAACGCACAAACTTATTGATGTACAACTGAGCATACTGAGCATAACCGAAAGTGGTCTTCACTGGAAGGAAGTGAGCCGCTTTCGTTTACCGGACAACGAAATCACCCAAATGGAGTCATACCCTTGACAAGACCTGGGTAGATCCATAATGAAATTCATGGAGATTTGCTCCCATTCCTACTCCGGAATGGTTAAAGGTTGCAACTATCCTGCCAGTCGCCAATGCTCAGCTTTAGCTCGCTGACAAGTCAGGCACCTCGAAACGAAATCCGAAATATCACTTTTCATACCTGCCCACCCGTAACTATCTCTTAAATCATGTTACATCTTGGTGGAACTTGGGTGAACACTAAAAGCCGACTGATGTGCCTGCTCTAGGATCTCACATCCCTACCCATTAGTATCTGGTACACACAAGCGAGTCCCATAATGTAACATACCCTGGTCATCAATAAAGAACTCCGAATCTCTACCCTGCCGAACATGCTCAAGAATCTCAGAAAAATGGGAATCGGCGGGCTGTGCCTCACGAAAACGATTAAGTAGAAGTGGACGGGCGTAGACATGAGCAAGCTGTCTCCCAGTGGAGGTGAACTTAACTGTACTCAGCTGGCGCACAAGAACTGCAAATCTGCAGAAGACTGTCTCTGAACTGCGCTCAACTGGGACAAGCTACCCCCGGGCCTACGACTCAAACATCAGCTACCACATTTACCTTACCCGGGTGATAAATGATCATACAATCATAATCCTTCACAAGCTCCATCCAACAGCGCTGTCTTAAAATCAGATCCCACTGCAGGAAGATGTACTTAAATCTCTGGTGGTCTGTGAAAATCTGACACGACTTCTCGTACAAGAGTGTCTCCAAATCTTCAGCGCAAGACCACTGCGGCCATCTCAAGATCATGAGTGGGATAATTCTGCTCGTGTTCCTTCAACTGCCGGAAAGCATAAGCGATAACTCTATCATGCTGCATCAATACACAATCGAGCCCCACTCGCAAAACATCATAGTAAACGACAAAGTAGCCCGATCCAGAAGGCAAAGATAGAACTGGTGCAGTCGTCAACCGAGTTTTCAACTGCTGAGAACTCAGCTCGCATGCCTCAGTCTAAAGAAATGGAACCCCCTTCCTGGTCAGTCCGGTCAGCGGTGCAGCGATACTAGAGAAATCCTGCACGAAACGGCGGTAAAAACCGGCCAAGCCCGAAAGCTGCAGACCTCAGTCACTGATACAGGTCTGGGCTAAAGCTGTACAGCCTCGATCTTCCTCGGGTCCATACAAATACCGTCTCCTATAACCACATGACCTAGGAAGTCAACATTATCAATCCAGAAGTAACACTTCGAGAATTTAGAAAACAGCTGGTGCTCTCTCAATATCTGCAAAGCCATCCTCAAGTGCTACTCATGTTCCTCTCGACTCTTGGAATAGACCAGAATGTCATCAATAACACAATAATAAACTGGTCGAGGAACGGCCTAAGAAATATGGTTTATCAAATCCATGAACGCTGCTTGGGTATTGGTGAGTCCAAACGACACCACAAAAAACTCATAATGCCCATAGCGCGTACGAAAAGCTGTATTTAGAATGTCATCATTCCGAACCCGAAACTGATGATTACCTGATATCAAATCAAACTTAGAAAAATGTCCCGCACCTTGGAGCTGATCAAGGAAATCCTCAATGCGAGGTAAAGGATACCTATTCCGCACCGTAACTTGGTTCAATTGACGAAAATCAATGCACAACCTTAATCTACCGTCCTACTTCTTGACGAACAGAACAGGAGCTCACCAAGGCGAAACACTTGGACGTACAAGTCCCCCATCAAGCAACTCTTGCAGCTGATCCTTAAGCTCCCTAAGCTCAGCCGTCTCATCTGGAACAACGTCGGGAAACTCTCGCATGATAGGAACCCGGTCCAACGAATTTACTGTGGCTCCGGTGTCATGAATGGAAGCTAAGAATTATCGACATCCTCTCCTCAAAAGCCGACTAGCGAAAAAGGCTGAAATCAAACCGTGAGGGGAAGCACCACGGTCCCCCTACACAGCAAGAACTGACTCGCCGGGAAAACAAAACCTGACTGTCTTCTTGCAGCAGTCCACAGACGCATAAGACGTAGCTAACCAGTCCGTGCCTAGGAGAACGTCAAAGTTCAACATATCTAGAAGGATCAAATCGACGGACGAATCTCTATCTCCTATCCGATTGGCACATGACCGAAACACGTGTCGCGCAACCAAAGAATCGCCAACAGGAGTAATCACAATAAAGGCTGATCTAGCAAACACAACTCTCGGCCCAACCTCGGCACGAAGTATGTAGAGACATACGAGTGCATAGATCCTGGATTAAACAAAACGCGTGCATCAAAAGAACATATGAAAACTTTGCATTGGACGCCTGCGCTTCCCGATGAGTCAAAGCAAATGCTCGTGCTTGTCCTCTACCTGCAACTGTCTGTCTTCCTCCTCCGCCATCATGTCCTCTCTGAACAAACACTTCGCGACCACGACCTCTCTGAACATAAGTCTGACACGGATCAACAACAGGCGCAAAAGGCAACGCTCCCTGAGGTGAAGGTGGTAGGGTAACATATGGTACGGATGCCTTTCTCTGGCGTACCACGGTACAATTCCTAATGAGGTGATAGAAACTCCCGCACCGAAAATATCCATACGATGATTGCTGACCCTCCTGGGGATAAAAGCTAAACAACTGACCTCGTCCCAAGCCTCTGCTACTCCCACGACCTGAACGAAATCTGTCGCGGCGTCAAAACATTTGCCTCTGGGCTGATACACCTGTACGAGCCCTCCTCGGTCCTGGAACTTCCAAAGTCTCGGAAAGACGCTCCTCATCTAATTGGGATGCGTCTACTGCTGCAGTATACGTGACACAATGCTGTGTGCTGATAGTGAGGAATAACTGGGTAACAGGAGTGGCAACCTCCTGTCGCTGCGCTCGACTAGCCTCAACCAATTGTCCCATCATCTGGCGAAAATCCTGCATATCTGTCTCTAGCCTAGTGATACGATCTATCGAAGGCGGATCAATTTACACTTGTACAGCGAGCGTACCGTCATGGTCAGTCCTCGTCTCAGACGAGCCAACTCTAACATCGGCTCTCGCTGCCTCTCCTTGTGCCCTCATAGTCTTCGGTGGCATAATAGCTAGAAATGGAAACATGATTCGATAAGAACATAGAATTCGAATCACAAGGATGTATATAATCATGGAAAGAATTTCAAGCAATAAGTCCTAAGGTCACTTAGGCGGAATACCGTGTCGTAAGTATGCCGCGGACATACACACGCTACGTCACTCTGCTTAAGCTACCTACTCCATCAAACCAAGGTCATCCTACACTTTGTAAGGTAAAACCTAGAGCTCTGATACTAACTTTGTCACGACTCGAAATTTGTCACATGACGACACTTAAACCGCGTTACGTCTACAGGCGTAACGTAATTTAAGTAAGCCGAAAACCCAGAAATCAAAACCATCAAAAGTAGTAAGTGATAAGAACATTGTTAAAAAAATTTGGGAATCTCGAGTAAAAATCTTTAAAGCTCAGGTTTATTTTCTTAAAAATTTTGGGACCACCTCCTTTGAAAAAAACTAGCCCCGAAAAGGGTACAAACATAAGATATAAGTATAGCATCCCCAAACGGGAGCAAATCTCACCCAAAGGCGGAAACAACCACCACAAGAAGATATACGACGCCATAGCGAAGGAATAGACAATATAAATAAAACAACATAAACGAGATATCCAACATAAGAAAAGGCCGGCTTACACGAGCACGACATCCAGAGTCACAAAAATAATATACAATATCGCCCTTACATCTTATCTTTAAGTCAATACATGAAGTAGTAGATAGAGAGTACTAGATACAATAAGATATATAAAGAACGTCATCGGATAACCGCAAAACCTACCTATAGCAAAATAACTCATAGCCAGCCGTGGCGGTATTTGCTGCAAAAAGATACGATAAGAAGAAGCCCTGTCGTGACCGCTCTGAGGGACAATCTGTAAAACATTGTGGCACAACGGGGGTGAGTTGCCAACTCGTGAATAGTAAATAACATCATGCAGGTAATCGCAGGTTTGCACGTACTGTGATAATCTATCACATGCAAACTGATAATATAATATGGCAATATATATATGCAACATTCATGAAAGGTACTCTATTAGGTACTACTAATACATGAAGTAATGCATATCAAATGAATGCAGAGTATGGGAAAAAACATATCATCATCATGGAATCCTCATCATGGAAAAACCAGTGTCTATCAACGACACTCCAAATCCTAATACCTCAGGCACCGTTACTCTGATCGGTCCTCATATCCTGTAAGTCTCATGGAACCTGAGTGTCCAACATCGATACTCGAAACATCATGAAAACTAGTGTCCATCAACGACACGTAAATACTCATATCATAGGCTCTGCCTGCGGGATCGGCCCGCGGGCTCCGGCAGAACGGTTGGTCCATGTCCATCACATAACTCCGGTCGGTATCCTCCCGATATTCGCCGAGTCCAAATATTATCACCGGTAGGCAGTGCTCCCCTTACCGAGCTCAACGCCATCATCTGTGATCTTCTTGCCCCCGGAGTACCTTACCGGGTCCACCATATACCCGCACACGGCCTCATCCAACTCCTCGCATCGGGTTTCTAACACAATTCTCAGAACCGAGAAAACTCATGGTGGACGCATCGAAATATCATATCAAGAGAAACTGGGTTTTTCAAACAATGCATAATTTCTTGAAATACCACGGTCCTCAAATCCATAAAATCAAATGAAATACATATCTCAATGCGTAAATCCATGAAATATAATATATGCAACATAAAACAGTAATATGAGCATATCAACTATTTAAATGCATCAAGTTATTAAATATATCATGCGGTTCCAAATTTCTCTAAAGTCAAATACAACATCATATAAAGGTGAACATGTAGCTATAACAAGGTATATGTGTAAGCATGTAATTATAGTATGGTATATATGTATGCTGTATTTATATGCACAATGGAATAAGAATCAATGACTCAATGTCACTAACCAATACAATATAACATATGTATATGTGTTGTGCGTGTCATGGCAATTACCGACGGTGTGTGTGTAGCATACAATTTGTGCTCGTGCAACACCAACCGTCAGTAATGGTGTTGTGTCTCATTAATACTATGTCCATATGTAATAGGAAAATGAGGTATGCAACAGTGGTACACATGCACAATCAATGTCCATTTACTTATAACTAATAATCATGTCATTGAATCTAGCATAGACGCATAACGCCATACGGACGATTCCCCTATAGATGTTAAATCTACTCACAGATGATCTAGAACTAACTAAAGAGAACCACTTGCTTTCCCTTCTTCCCAGCGTCCGAAGTCCTCGTCTGCGATCCTAATATCATACAACAATCATAACAAGTTCACATTCGAAATTGACCAATAACACGTACAAACTACGTTTGACCAACTTACCAACTTCAAACAAACTCTCATGTGTTCGTCTAGTAGTTAACGTGCGTAGCGACACCCCGAAACCAACCCAAGTGCAGCACCTACACAAAGTACATGAACCGTGTCGGATAACGTAACGCGCGTAGTCGAAACACTAGAAACAAACAAAGTGATCCCAGATTTTGTATACTGTAAAAACATAAAAATCAAGCAGTACCAAACACTCTAAAACAACTGCAGACAGCTACCCTACAAAACCCAAGCCCCAACTCCCCTAAAAGCCTGAGGTCGCCGGATTTCATCATGATATCGCCAACCAAAACCGATCAGGTGGGGTTCGTGCTTCAGGTGTACACTCAGGGTCAGTAGTACATCACTACTACACTGCTAGATTTTCCTGTATACACTCGGGGTCACAATATATCACAGACATCCTATAATGACCCTAAAAATACGATATGTTCATAAAACTATACTTTTAGTGTTCTAAATAACAACTACAAGGCAACACAATAATAAAACATCTATTTAACAGTTTATAGGTTATACCTATCCATACTTCTCAAAAGATCCTAGCTTTCCATGCTCCAAGGGATCCTAGTGGATAAAACATGACTTGAGAAGTGTTTTAGTGAGGTGTAAATGAATGTTTTGCTTGGTTTTATGAAGAAGTAGTGACGGTTTCAGTTGAAGTAAGAGAAAAAGAAGAAGAATTGAGAATGAGATAAGAATGAGAGAGAATGAGAGTGTGAGGTGAGATAGGGATGAGAGGGTGAGTGTACCCTTACACTTACTCTCTCCCTCTCTATCATTAATACAAGCATGATTATCCATGAGTCACCTTGCCACCTCCCCCTATTCCAAAACAAAAGGATAACCCACACACAAAAATCTAAGTGCAAGGTTAATCATGGCATGGATTAGTTTAAGGTGTCATGGCCACTAAACAAGATTAATACTAAACAACCCCCATGTTAACATGCACAAGTGTTTGT
Organism: Agapanthus africanus; assembly: GCA_030015575.1. NCBI lineage: Eukaryota > Viridiplantae > Streptophyta > Magnoliopsida > Asparagales > Amaryllidaceae > Agapanthus > Agapanthus africanus. The sequence goes on from JASDDO010000031.1 coordinate 79,269,224, forward strand.
AAGTAAAAACAAATAATAATAAAATATTGATTAATCTTAATAAAATGCGAGAACACTATTTTGGTAAACTTTTTACTAAAAACCCGTATTATCGTTTAATTAACACTAATCGCATTATAAGGGGTTACAAGAAAACACTTTGCGTGCGCTCTTACAAGATTAGATTGGTTATATATTTTATCTAATCAGTAAGGCTCTCACTGTTTTTGTAATACCCTAGTTCTTTTATACCAGTTCTATTTTAAGTATTTATTTATTTATGGTATTTTCCTGATTTATTGTGTTTTGGGTGCGAATAGTGTATTTGACATTTGTATTTGCATCCGACCCGACCCACTGGCTGGAAACCCGTCTTGATTTCTTCTTATGATTCATCCCGGCTTGTTATGTGGATCCGTGCACTTTCTTTTTATATACTGCATACTGGCATTATATCTGGCATCTGTATTTTTTTAATATAACATTTAAATTCAAATAAAATATTTTAAAAATATCTAGCACGGCCTGCATCATACCCCTGACCCTGTCGTAGCATCTGCGCATCTTGTTCTCGTCCCGTTCAGTAAAAAGAACTCGTTTGGATGGCTACGTGCACGTGCGTGCATCCGTTCTTGGGGGTATGCATTTTCGTTACCCCGATATCCTGTTTTGATGTTGGTCGACACATATATTTTTCGTATTTTAAAACTGGATTTTTAGACCCGACCCTGCGTGTTTTGGATTATTTTTGTATTAGCCAAAATATCAAATTTATTAATATTATATTTTTTAACTGTAGGTTTAAGATTTTAACGAAAAATAATTTTTTTAAATTTTAAAGAAAATCTTTGTAACCGTTTCTCTCTCTCTCTCTTTCTTTCTCTCTCCCTCTCTCTCCCTCTTTCTTTCTCTCTCTCTCTCTCCCTCTCTCTCTCTCACCTCCCGCGATTCCTGTCCACCATAAATCCCGTCACCTCCCTTCTCTCGCTACTGTCACCTCCCTCTTCTCTTTCTTCTTCTTCTTTTAAAAACCCTGCACACCCCACGACGAGACTCACAGAAACCCTAACCCCCTAGCCGCCTCTTCTCATCTTCCCTCGACCTCTTCAACCTCTCGTCATCATTCACCTCCTCCTTCTCCTCTCCACTTCCTTTCTCTTATTAACCCAAGAACCCTGCACACCCACCGCAACATCCCAAGAAACCCATCATCTCCGCCGTCGCCTCCATCGCCTTCATCTCCACACCTCCCCTTCGCCTCCTCCTTAACCACCTCTGCACCTTCTCCTCTCTTCCTCCGCCTCCTCCCATCACCATAACCACCATCACTCTCAACCCAAACCGAGCCCGGTCTCACCTGCACACCCATCGCCGGAGCTCCGATAACCCTGACGGCCTCACCCCATCGTCACCGTCTCCATCTCCTCCTACTCCTCTCTCCTACACCCTTCAAACCACAACCCCTCTCTTCCTCTCCTTCTTCTTTCTTCTTTCGCTTTCTTGATATTTCTTCTTGTTGCCGGTGATCACCCACCGGAGCCGTGCTCGTCGCCGACGATCTGAGTAATCCAGTGGACGTCCCCTGCCTGCGTGGTTACCTGCTTGCTTTGCCTGGGCCCGTCCCGTGTGTCATGTGTGCATTGTGATGTTTAACCGACATCGGACGTGTCGTACGTACCCGTCGTGTGATCCAATCGAGGCAAGTTTATCTTGCTAGATGGTATAATACTTATCTTGCATCTATATGGATACAAATATTACATGTTGATTGCATTATACATCCATATTAATGTTTTATTGTTTTCGGATACCCGTATGCATCCATATCATTTATTAGATATGTAGCTGCATCCACATGTCACATTATTTCATATTACTGTTATACTAACACCCCATGCTTGATAATGTGCATTCTACATAGTCATGATGTAACCCCGGATAGATTTTTGTGCATCCATGCTTTATTGTGTATCCATACCATTAATTCTATATATCTAGTTGCATGCCATGTCATATTAATTCATATTATTGTTACATTAGTACCCCATGCTTGATAATGTGCATCCTATATAGTCATGAGGTAACCACTGATAGATATTTGAGCATTCATACTTTTACCTTACATCCGTACTTTAACCCTGATTCGATACATGCTACATTTTACTGTTGGGCATCGATTTGATGCATGTGCACTACCTGACATGTCCTGATACACCACTACTTGACCTGTTACCTGATCCTGTTCCTAATGCCGACACTACTGACTTGTAGTCCTGACGGACGTATCCTGTTGTCTACATATACCTGCTTGATCCTGTGTTGGCATTAGCTTCAGATTATCAATACCTGACTTGAACATATAACCTTGGGGTATGGGGAAATCAAAAGTGTATCTAAAGTGTATCTTAAAAGGGTATTACTTGATCCGTGGTCCCAGGGGATAACGAGACAGAGTCATTCATGATTCTTACTTGATCCGTGGTCCCGAGGGATAACGGGACAGAGTCATTCATGACTCCCGCTACCTGATCCGTGGTCCCGGGGGATAACGAGACATATTCTTTGAGTTACATGGAGGAGTACGCTAATTGATTTCAAACAAACTTTAGAATAGATAACCAAGTAGCATAGTTTAGATTGACCTCCGCACGTCACATAAACTGATACACTTCACTACTCTATATCCGTGTTTACTCATTACATTCATTTTACTTTTCATGCCTGCATATCTTGTTACATCATGGTTGCTTATTATCATTGATATTATGACGCACTGACGGCTGAGTTTTGTTGGTGATAGTGCCCTCAGAGTCAATTATTGGATCACAGGCACGTGATTGCAAGGATTGAGGGAGGACCTATTCCGGCAGGACAGTCTTACTCAAGATGATAGTATGCTATCTGGTTTACCTTTATCATCGTGTACTGCTTTAGGTGACCTGACAGGTCGCTATTACACGTTGATAGAGCCCCTAGGATTCTTGCTTGACTGCCAGCAGTATGAGGGCGATCATATACGTGGGAGCTGGTAGTCTATAAGCACATCCTTAAAAGGTCCCTAGTCGTGGGAGTTTCGAGACAGGGCATCGATACTCCAGAGTAGACTAGTGTATACAGTCGAGACCCCGACGAGGGGCGGTGGCCGATCTCACAAGCCACTGGTGTCAGTTGGTTCACCTAAGATGTATACAGGTGCACATTGGGTTATGAGTACACAGGACAGGACTCGCCGAGAACTTGCTAGTTGGTCTTATACCTGACGTCAGATAGCAGTTCCGTAGTGACATGTGTACAGGTTAGTTCATCGACCTGAGGATCGTCATTTGTCTCGTGTGAGTTCCCACTGTACTTTGATTACTACCCTACCACGCTCAAAGGAGACGTGCAAACAAGTTTTAGTTGGGTACAGTCCCGAGCGACATGGAGGCAGTGAGCGGATCTTCAGGGGTTCGTCTCTTCCAGTATTGGGGTTGAGGTCGCGCTGTGTCTAGGAGAGCCATTACACAAAGCCCTCGGCCGAGGCAGGAGATTTACTGGTAGGTATTCCAGTAGTATCTCAGGGTGTTCTGGGCTACACTCCGACACGACTTGTACCGCTTTTAGGGGTCTGACTTTTACCAACCCCCTAGGCCCGCTATGCGATGCTCATAGACGAACGGACCGGACTGTATGTATATTGTCACTGACAGGCCCAGTAGGGTGTCAGGATGAGTTCGCTCATCGACGTCCTTTTTGGTCAATAGCTGGTAGCCCATCATGTATGGCTAATACCTCTGACGTGCTAGTGGTTAAATCCACAGCCATAGTATTGACGAGACTTTAGAGTCCCCCCACAGACAGTTGCTCAAGTTTCGGGCGAAACGCTATAGAGGCCGTAAGGAGATATGGCAGGGTTCGATCAGATACGTGCGGTATTGCACGGATCATGACCGGACGGATAATACTAGCGGGCTTTGGTTTAAGCCGGATCCTAGTATAGTACAGTGTAGATTTTGTCTCTTTGCATTTGTATTTCGGTCGGAATACAAATGCGGGTATGTATATACAGTAGCGGGGTTTTCCTGTAATTTATTACGGGATCAGTTTTTTGGAGTTTCCAGTTTGCTTCCCGTTTCGGCCATTTTCCTTTGTATCTTTCAATGGCCGAAGATTGGTGGAGGAGGGCTTATTTGCATTTGTGCAAATAAGCATTTTGGAGGGTTTTCTTTGCATATTGTAGCTTCATGATGGTGCACTACCATTTGACTTCCATGGTTCATGATTGTTTGTCCTTTGTTTGATGGTGAGGGGAAATGATTGGGTTTTGGTGTGAGGTTTTTGTTATGATGATTCTTTCTCATCATCACTCTTTTCTCTCTCTTGCATGATAGCTTCCCTCCCTTGAATTTTCCACTCTCTCCAATTCTTGAAGAGAGGCCGGCCACACATTGTGGAGGTGGGGGGATTTTTCATTTGGAATGGGAAAATTGTTCATTACATTTTCCTTTGCTTGCTACAAAATCATTCATCTCCATATACTTCTTTTTCTCCACCAAAAAGGGCAACTTCCATAAACCCCAATGAGACATAATCCTACACATATTCTACTGCAAATCTTGGGCACGTCGACTCGCCAACTTCGTGCCCGAGTTGCCTCGGTCCAGAGATGGGAGCCCGTAAAAGAAGCCGGCGATGTGGTGCCCTTCCGGCGCGGAGGTGAAGACCGGAGATTCAACGGGGAGATCGGGACGACGATGAGAAGACCGAAGGACACGGATCGCTCCGTATATCTCTCTACCCTTTCTCTTGTTAGCTAGGACTAGATTAATGGCCCGATCCAGGATTTTTGTACGCGGTGGTGCCGGTTTAAAAGTTTAAAGAAATTTATCGCTTCTGCATTTTAGCCTCGGAAAGACGGTTGGGGCGCCGCCGTGTAGTTACACTGGTATCAGAGCCTCTCCATTAACCTAGTCTAGCTTTATCTAATGTGTTTACATTTCCAATCGAACAAAATTCCAAAAACCGCGTTTTCATGTGCATCAGTTTCTGTCGAATTTTTTTTGGATCCAAAATTTTTTCAGGTAGTTGCAGAATGATGTGCAGGGAATTCTAAGACTTCTGTAGAAATTTGATCACGTGAACACACTATACGACCGCGGAACCGCGGCCAAACCCATGCTTGGGCCGCGGTTCCGCCGCAGTTCTTACTGTTCAGTGTGTCAAATTTCTACAGAGTGTCTCTGTGTTGAAAATAGGGGTTTTGGAACATTCTTTTTGGGCCCAGACTTTCTTTATGTGTTACAGTAGTGCTTGGTGCCCACTTGGGTAAATTTGATCGATCAAATTTTTCAAACACATTAGTTCACAGTATTTACATTATATCTGCGACCATGAATGTCACTAGATCGGTATATCCCGTCTAACTGCTATAGCCCGGTTAGACGGATTTGCGAACGTGACATTCACGTTGTTGTTCTGTGTTGTGCTGTGATGTTGCGGATTGGTCGTGGGGGATAGCCTGGATGCAATGCTAGTGCAGTTTTTGTTGTATTATGTACATTTGATATTGCGGGGTGAGCGTCCGACATGTGGACTGCCGTCACTGCCTGTCTGTATATTATTCTTTTAGGGCACGACCGGGTCGAGGTCGATGTACCCGTTGTATGTATATTTTACTTTCTGTACTAGGATTACCCCGCGGAGGTGTACACGGATAGCCGGGTTCTAGAGGGCAACGGGCCCGCATCTCATGTCTTTGAGACGGAGGGGGCTTTACTCTAGAATTGGCGGGCTATTCGCCGCACTCGTAGGGGGTACAGGTTGACCAAGGAGGGGTGCCCAAGTTACCGGATTCCGTGAAGTGCTGGGTGGTCCTTTCACGTTGCTAAAGGGGGCTGCCTCGCTTCAGGTTTTGGCGGGTAACTTGCCGCGCCCGTAGGGGTCTACGATTTCATTGCATAGGCTATCCACACGACCAGGGGAACGTCGGGTTTCAGAAGCGACTCTGTGAAACCCGGGGATCCCAGATATCTGTATTGTTCTGTGATGCTTATTACATTTCTGTGATGTTGCATTTTATCATGCCTTGAGCAAAATATTATATATTGATATATATACTAGTAGATATTGTATATGTTTTGCATCCGTGCTAGTCCAGTCCCTGCTCTGTCGTTAGTTAACTAACCTAACGGGTAATGACGGGACCCAGTGGCGAATGCGGATGGCATATACGTACGTCATTATTTTCGTTCTTTATTGGTGTGATCAATTGATGGGACTGCGTTGATTCGGATCAATGCAAGTTAAAAACAAACCTATTCTGATGTTGTTGGAACAATTTTTCAAAAAGCTGTTATTGCAAGGGTGTTCTCTTTTGTTTTGCACAGTGGTATTCAGTTGGAATATCCTGCATCTCAGTCAACGAGGCAAGGGCCGAGATCCCTTCACCGGGAGTGACCCCTTAGACAGAAGTTTGCGTTAGGGCAATAACTTCACTATAGCCGATTACTTTGCTTTGCATCATGGTATTCAGTTGGAATATCTTGCACCTCATTCTACGGGGAAAGAGCCGAGATCCCTTCACCGGGAATGACCTCTTTAGCAAAGGTTTTCGTCACTATATTTTTAAAAGCTATCCAGTTCCTTCAACGATATCAAGTTCATTACGTTAAAGGTTTTCGCCAGAAACCATTCGCAGCCCTCCGTCGTTTCATATGGATAGTCAATAGTATTCAAGCTGTGTATGTTGGCCAAAGTCAAGGCACAGTGATCGGTAGCTATTGGGTATTCATATGCAGCATAGATAGATGCGTTGGTTTGGGGCAGTCGTACTACTATTTTGGCCAAAGTCAAGGGTATGTACGGGTGGGCTCAAATTAACCTGGAGAATGACGGGTAGAACTTGATATGTGACTTATGACATGTTGGCCAAAGTCAAGGTCATAAGAGCATGGGGTAAAAATCCACATCGGGAGTTTCTAAAGAAACTGAAACATTCCAGATATGCGCATACCTTCTGGAGTGTGATAACGTGAGCGGATTCGATCACATTATCATGCGATGATAGTTGGATCCCGATTCCCACTGATGAGTTGGTTTACTCCTCGGGTGATCCCGACTAATTCTTCTTTCAGGTTTGGAGGAGAATTTGATGGTACAGTGGGAGGTTTCCAGATTAGATAAATTGGTAACCATTCTGATCTAGGTTAGAGTGCACGCTGAGTGTTTCTTTTCTCTCACTCTTTGGCAGCGACCATGACTCGACCCTAGACTATGACTCAGTGACCAATATTAACCGAACCTTCTTAAACACTGGCTTTTGGATTGTCAGAATTGCATAACTCATTGCCACTCCTACTTTTACCCTTTTCTCCAGGATACCCCGTATTACTATGACCTTCCACTTCCATTGGACAAAACCATCGTATGGTTATATACGAACTCGAAGGAATTTATTCGAGGATGGTTTCCGGTTCTGGAGAAAACGAATAGGACTATTCAGTTGTGTTTTCCTTTCAGGTTGTGAGTACTCGGTTTAGGAGATAGTACACCTATTACGCAAATTGGATAGTCTTCTTCCAAACCTTAGGCTGGTGCCGAACGGTAGGGTATGAAGTAAACCAATTAGCATAACGATGGTGTGCAGAAGGTATTAAGTAAAGACATTTCAAGGGATTAGTAAGAGGGCAAAGTAAATTGCGACTGATATTCACGACCAAACCAGGTATTTCATTACCACTCCCACTTCACCTTTGTATTTCTCTAGGGCACTCCGTATCACTACGAAGATCCACAGTTTATTGGATACTCCATCGTATGGTTATATACGAACTCGAAAGGAACTTGTTCCAGTTCGGGGATGGATTCTGGTTCAGGAGAAATAGGAATAAGGTTTATTCGGTTGTCTTTTATCTTCACCTTCTCTTACGTTGCGAGTGCTCCTAGGATTAGGACAGTACACCCATTATGCTTATTGGATAGTCTTCCTCCAAACTATAGGCTGGTGCCGAACGGTAGGGAAGGAAGAAAACCATTTGGCCTACAGGGGTGTGCAAAAGGTAAAAACTAAAGACATATAAAGGGATTTGGAGAGATGGCAAAGAATTATACGATTACAGTTGTGAATCTGGATAATGGAAGTGGCATTACTAGGAATACCGGGATACCCCATCGAAATATTTCAATGTTTCAGTTTCTCTATGTAATGTTAAAAGAAAACCGATTTCCCGATTAGATACTTACTCCAGGGTATGTATTTACCAGATATGATTCTCACATCTGTATGGTTTTACAGATGATGAGTGGGAGTAAGTTATTGGGAATTGGGTGATCATCCTCATTATATCGGGATTCGTTGTAATCGGTGATATTTGAGGAAGTCACCTGGGTTGTTTGCCGGACGGCAAATATTTGGTTTTGAATATCTGCTGTTGCGCACCAATTTCAAATTGATATATCTGTACGTCTATTTTCATAGAGTGAGATATACCCTTTTGAAATTATGTCTATGACATTTAGCTATATCAGTGGATGGTTAGGTAAGGAGCATTAAACAGCAGTGTAATTCTTCATAATCATAGTACAGTTTTCAAACTACGACATACAGGGAGTGAGTTATCAGACTCAAGGGACTTATACAGTGTATTGTATATTGTCCAGTGTCCATTAGGACAGAGGGGTTGGTTCTCGTACTATATTCGGTTTACTTATGACTTCTCTAGTTTTTAGACAAGTGTTTCGTAGAAACACAGGGTCCGAATTTTGAGAAGTTATAGGTATATGAATAAAGTAGAGAACCAGGTATTGCGAGTATCGGGATTCTTCAAAGTGATCGAAGATGTAGATACTTGTGTATGGTATTCAGTTGATAGTAATGATTAAGAGAACTTGCTTCTCTTTCGGGTTACTCATAATTGGAAGCATTCCTAAGTTGAGTAACGCTGATCGGCCTCTTTCCATTTAGTTGGCATGCACTGGGGACAGCTGCATGATTTGAATCTGGTTCAATTAAATCAGTGCCTCTGTTTCTATATTGGATATAGAACAGTTCATATCTTAACGATGTTAAGGTACGGGGAGTTGTCCGGCTTATGCTTAAAACCAGACTCTGGATAACTCAAGGCACGTTTCTGTAATGGCTATTTGTGGGTTGACCCAAGCTATGACGAGGGTTGACTTTCTACCATCTGGAAGATCAATAGTGATATTGTTCTAGACTCGCCACAGTTTTTTAAGTAAAATGGATTTTTTCAAAAAACAGAAGTGGGAGTATGGTAGAATTAGAAGTAATTCCAGAACTGCAAACGATTACTGAAAATTTGATAAGAACCTAAAGATTCAATCTGATTTGACATTCCATTGGCCACTCCGCAGATATGGTGGGTAACCTCAGGCACCCGAGGGGTACTCCGGTAGCCTGAAGGACGGGGGCAGGGAGGTTCTTGTTTACCCAGACTTTCCATTTCTGTTGTTCCAGACTATGAGACCCGGCAGGAGGATGAATATAGCGTCATTCTAAACAAGCTTTAGAAATGCATGCCTATATGACTCTGCCAGAAGGTTGTCGTAGTCAGTGGGAGCAGCGGAAGCATAGTGGACAAGCGGCTTATGTCTATTTATAGACTAAAGCAGATATAGCAGAGATAGATCATCTATTTCTGATGTGACAGTCACGGGTTTGACTTCATCAGAATAGGGGATGGATCTGTTAAGAAGGTAGTAGGGTGTGTTGTCATGGTATTTGGATGACACACACAGAGTAGGAAGTGAAACTCCTATACTACGATTGGTTATACTTTGGTTGTCACACAGTGGTTTCTCCACATAGGACTTAGATATAATATCAAGACATTCTGGTTACTGGATCTATGGTTTTAGATCTAGATATGGGTAGTTTCCCAATCAGGGTACTTAGACAGCATTCTAGAGGTGCTTTAGAATGGATGACTCCTAGCATGGTGGTGTACCTGCAGGTGATGGAGTCACCCTCTCTAAAGGTGTCTTACAGACTAAAGGGGAGAGGGATGTGCATGATTGGCAAATCACTTGCTCAGGAAATTGAGTCAATCATGAGATGTCAAGTACCACACCAGATGTTGTTTTTGCAGCAGATGCAATAAGATATTGATCCAATCCTGTAGAAACGGTTGGAAGCAGTTTTAGAACATAAGTGGATGTTCTAGGGATATGATAACGACAGCCTCCTTCGGGAAACGGTTATCATTCCAGGCTTCCAAGGTGACCTGGACGGCAGAGTGGCTGTCAGAGTTGTAGTTTTCCCTCTGACGAGGGGCGGTTTTATAGACAGGTGATCCAGGAGGATACCGAGGGAGGCATGTCGCAGGATACTGATTAAGTTCAGTTGTGATACAGTCTAAGAAGTTTGGATGTGGAGTTCATTTGTGAGCTAGGTCCCATCAGACATCCAGACACATTCTAAGACAGGTATTGCTCATTTCGGGAGAAAGCTTTCTCCGCGAACTTGAGATATAGAGAGACTTAGAAAGAAACATCAAAGCGGATCCACTCACTGAGACTATTCCTCGAACGCAATAGTTTCGCAAACGAGCTTTGTGAGACTGACTAGTAGAGGAGTTGGGTGTTCGCTATCACACAGGCTGTGAGCATGCGACATCGCAATAATTAGCCTTGAGTGCAAGTGGGAGATTGTTGGAGATAGTGCCCTCAGAGTCAATTATTGGATCACAGGCACATGATTGCAATGATTGAGGGAGGACCTATTCCGGTAGGACAGTCTTACTCAAGATGATAGTATGCTATCTGGTTTACCTTTATCATCGTGTACTGCTTTAGGTGACCTGACAGGTCGCTATTACACGTTGATAGAGCCCCTAGGAATCTTGCTTGACTGCCAGCTGTATGAGGGCGATCATATACGTGGGAGCTGGTAGTCTATAAGCACATCTTTAAAAGGTCCCTAGTCGTGGGAGTTTCATGACAGGGCATCGATACTCCATAGTAGACTAGTGTATACAGTCGAGACCCCGACGAGGGGCGGTGGCCGGTCTCACAAACCACTGGTGTCAGTTGGTTCACCTAAGATGTATACAGGTGCTCATTGGGTTATGAGTACAACGGACAGGACTCCCCGGGAACATGCTAGTTGGTCTTATACCTGACGTCTGATAGCAGTTCCCTGGTGACATGTGTACAGGTTAGTTCATCGACCTGAGGATCGTCATTTGTCTCGTATGAGTTCCCACTGTACTTTGATTACTACCCTACCACGCTCAAAGGAGACGTGCAAACAGGTTTTAGTTAGGTACAGTCCCGAGCCACATGGAGGCAGTGAGCGGATCTTCAGGGGTTCGTCTCTCCCGGTATTGGGGGTTAGGTCGCGCTGTGTCTAGTAGAGCCATTACACAAACCCTCGGCCGAGGCAGAAGATTTACTGGTAGGTATTCCAGTAGTATCTTAGGGGTTCTGGGCTACACTCCGACACGACTTGTACCGCTTTTGGGGGTCTGACCTTTACCAACCCCATAGGCCCACCATGCGATGCTCATAGACGAGCGGACCGGACTGTATGGATATTTTCACTGACAGGCTCAGTAGGATGTCAGGATGAGTTCTCTCATCGACGTCCCTTTTGGTCAATAGCTGGTAGCCCGTCACGTATGGCTAATACCTTTGACGTGCTAGTGGTTAAATCCACAGTCATAGTATTGACGAGTCTTCAGAGTCCCCCCACAGACAGTTGCTCAAGTTTCGGGCGAAACGCTTTAGAGGCCGTATGGAGATATGGCAGGGTTCGATCAGATACGTGCGATATTGCATGGATCATGATCGGACGGATAATACTAGCGGGCTTTGGTTTAAGCCGGATCCTAGTATAGTGCAATGTAGATTTTGTCTCTTTGCATTTGTATTTCGGTCGGAATACAAATGCGGGTATGTATATACAGTAGCGGGGTTTTCCTGTAATTTATTACGGGACCAGTTTTTTGGAGTTTCCAGTTTGCTTTCCGTTTCGGCCATTTTCCTTTGTATCTTTCATTGGCCGAAGATTGGTGGAGGAGGGCTTATTTGCATTTGTGCAAATAAGCATTTTGGAGGGTTGTCTTTGCATATTGTAGCTTCATGATGCTGCACCACCATTTGACTTCCATGGTTCATGATTGTTTGACCTTTGTTTGATGGTGATGGGAAATGATTGGATTTTGGTGTGAGGTTTTTGTTGTGATGATTCTTTCTCATCATCACTCTTTTCTCTCTCTTGCATGATAGCTTCCCTCCCTTGACTTTTCCACTCCCTCCAATTCTTGAAGAGAGGCCGGCCACACATTGTGGAGGTGTGGGGATTTTTCATTTGGAATGGGAAAATTGTTCATCACATTTTTCCTTTGCTTGCTACAAAATCATTCATCTCCATATACTTCTTTTTCTCCACCAAAAAGGGCAACTTCCATAAACCCCAATGAGACATAATCCTACACATATTCTACTGCAAATCTTGGGCACATCGACTCGCCAACTTCGTGCCCGAGTTGCCTCGGTCCAGAGGTAGGAGCCCGTAAAAGAAGCCGGCGATGTGGTGCCCTTCCGGCGAGGAGGTGAAGACCGGAGATTCCGCGGGGAGATCGGGACGACGATGAGAAGACCGAAGGATACAGATCGCTCGGTATATCTCTCTACCCTTTCTCTTGTTAGCTAGGACTAGATTAATGGCCCGATCCGGGATTTTTGTGCGCGGTGGTGCCGGTTTAAAAGTTTAAAGAAATTTATCGCTTCCGCATTTTGGCCTCGGAGAGACGGCCGGGGCGCCGCCGTGCACTTACAGGTTTTGCATGGCCTAGATCCTCTATCTCTGTCGCAGGCCGTTCTGGAGTATTTCAGCCAACAGACCGAGCAGTGAGGATCCTGTTAGTAGCTAGTTAGTTTAGTTTAATTTTCATACTTTCATTCCTGATGTGAGCCCGTATTTTGGGACGTACTTTCCAGATTGTTATTGTTTATTGGATTATTGCTTCTGCATATTATTTCGTGACTCGTTATTCTAGCATATGGACATGTACTAGATAGTTTATTTTATTTCTGCTGTTCTTGATATCTTATAGACAGTCGTAATGTGACTGTGGAAGGATGTTTCCTAGCCACTGGTAGCATGGTTGGCTCTGTCACGTGCCGATCTTAGTGCACTCTGGGAAGCAGGGCGTGACAGTTTTTTTTATCAAATCTTCTTTCAAACCTTAAAAGGAAAGACTAGCCGGGATTAATTACACCCTACAAGTTTGCCAATCTTTCAGCCAGGCCAGTGCCGGTACTTTGAGAGAGGTTCCCCGTCCTTTCGCACGGACCTAATTAAATTAAACCTCGTTTTCCCAGGGGCGTAACCCCGTTGACACCTTTCTAGACACCTAGTTGATCTGCTAATTATAAAGTGCAAAACTCTCCCAGAAGTAACAATTACATGTTGTGGGTATCAGGATCCAACTATCACATAGAAGGTATGCAATCTCATTGCAAATTTCAACACTTGAAACTCCCGATAACGGTTTTTCCCCCAGCACTTATGACCTTGACTATAATCAACATATCATAAGCACTAGTCAAGTTCTATCCGTCATTTCATGATTAATTAGACCCACCCATATGACCCTTGACTATAATCAACATAATCACATGAATATCCTAACTAATGGCATCATATGCTGTGTAGGAAGACATCACTTAGCTACCGTACACTACGCCTTGACTATAATCAACATACGCAACACGAATACTAAGTACTCTACTTCCTAAAATGACGGAGGGCTGCGGATGGTTTTCATAAAAACCGTTAACGCTTTGAACTTGATATCGTTGTAGAATCAAATTGTTTTAAAAGGAGTAGCTTAAGCTCCGCATTTTGAAACTTGGCTTTTTCGTAAAAAACCAAGTGGGTTTCAAATTCAATTCTGCAACATCTTTAGGTTTATTTTCTTTCATTAATCTTATTAATGAATGACCCATCATTTAAGTTACCTAACTATCACAGATAAATATAACGTACACTTATGCCATCCGCATTCGCCACGAAGTCCCGTCGTTCACCGTTAGGTTAGGTAACTAACGGCAGAGCGGGGCAGGGCTAGCGCGGGTGAAAAACATAAGCAACGTCTATTATATAACTCATATATAATATAATGTATCCATCTCAGAATATAAAGTGATCACATCACAGAATATCAGCAGCAGAAGACAACATATGAAATATTGGATATACTAGGATTTCCAGGTTTTAATTTAAGCCTGTATAAAACACGGATTCCACAGTCTTGATGAATAGCCAATCCCACATCCTAAGACCCCTACGAGAGTGACAAGCAACTCTACCAATTCTAGAGTTAGGAGACCCGGACTCGACTCCTCTAGATGGCCTCCCACTGGACTCTAGAACCCGGTTACTTGTGCTCCCTTTCATGGGTCTATCCTAATACGGAAAAGTAAATAATATATACCAACGGTGACATCTTCCTCAACCCGGAATTGACCCAATAAAAGAATATTACATACAAGTTTTTACATGAATGAAAATGAAAAACTCTCATCTCACATAAAACCCCCTGGCTATTCAAACACGACGCTCCAATATAACATATCACATCAACACATAACATCACATGTCATCAACGTATGTAAATATGTGTATCCCAATTTTCATTGACATATAGCAATGAAACCGGTGATACCCCACATATTATACTTACGGTCGCAGAAAAGAAAGTGAAAACTACAACAATTGGAATCTGCAACCTCCTTAGATATCATAAACCCGTAATATCTCATATTCCGGATTTCATGCCTAACATTATAAATTCCTTAGAAATCTTATGCCTAACAATTATAAACCCTGCATTTTAGTCTCGATATCGAAAACACTTTTGAATATCAAGTTGGACAATTCAACAAGATTCCTGACATCCTGATCGAATACTCGTCGGAAACTTTAGTGGACGGCCGTACCCCCGATACTGTCGATGAAGTGCACTTAGGCGGAACACCGCGGCCGCAAGCACCCGGACGGATGCTTTTGGCAACGGAGTTCACCTACAGTCACTTGGTCGGGGCTATGGGGCCTGGTTGTCTAGTAAGATTACCCGGGGAGTATCCGCTTACGCTACGTGATTGCGACGGACTTTTGATCCATATCAAAATTCCGTAGCAACCGATCAAATGAGACTAAATTGCTAGATTCATAAAATTCAAATGTTGTGGATTCCAATATTGTATCCCATCACAAATATCCAGACGACGTTAAACTTTTCGATCGAGTAATCAATATCCCACAATTCTCCGAGAGCTCAACACTTGAGTACAGTTAAAAAATATCCAGAACATGCCACAGCACCTATGGACCAACCGTAGAAGGGCAAACCCAAGCCTCATTAATGGCACAGTGGAACTGCCACAAACCCTAAGATTCAAAATGGTTCCATGGTCATTATGTCGAGTTAGGGTTTCATTCTTCTAGAGGGTCCACAGAATTACTTGCATGATTTTTCGAATACCTTAAACTTGGAGAAATGTGTTTTAGACATTCGTTCGAACTTTTTAACATCGCCTAGATAACATGTGAAAACCCGAAACTATGTTAAACTACGAATATGAAACACTCCAAATTGCCTGCATAGTAATACCAGATCACATGCAATCTTAGAAGAAACAAACAACACATGAAATACCAAACCCTAGAGCCTGGATCACAAGAAAAATTTGAGGCCAAAATTCCCTAACTGGGCCGAGCACACCGGTTTTTAGGCAAGTCTGGCCGGCCACAATTGGTCAAAACGGGACCAAATTTTGATAGTGTTCATGGTGTATCACATACATCATTCTGCAGTTGTTTAAAAAATTTTTAGAAGCCATTTAAAAATCGACAGAAACTAGGGTTTGATATCGGATGTTTCGGAGTAGTTTCGGTTTCGTAATCTAACAAATATCGTCTAATACTCTAGCCCAGCTCTGATACCACTGTTGGGCTTCCTCAGTACCCTACTGGGTTTTCTATGCGACTACCATGCCAATTTCAAAAAATTCAAGAGTGCTAAAGAACCCTTAACTAGGATCTAACTAGAGTAATTAGAAAATACAAACATGTAATCAAACTGATAGTTATATTTATGCCCTAGAGGCCATTACTGTACATATGATGTATATTGTAATGGATGCTTGGACATATATAGGGAGGACTTTCTTGCTCGACATGATAGTATGCTATCTTGTTGTACTTTATCTTAACATGTACTTTGATTGTCTCTATGTTACATGTTGATAAAGCCCTTAGGATATGTACTCGACTACCAGGACTTTGATGCGGATCATACTAGTGAGGACAGTGTAGTCGCCAAGTTCATCCTTCAAATGTTACTAGTAGTGGGAGTACCGAGACAGGACATCGATGCTCCAGAGTAGACTAGCGTATGCGCTTCTTGACCCATATGATGTGCGATGGATGATCTCATATCCATTAGTGTTTGACATCAGAGAAGGTATACGGGTGCTCAGTGGAAACTGGGTACACTGGACGGACTCGCCGAGAACTCCCAGATGGTATTATACCCCACGTCAGATGGCAGTTCTCCGGTGACACTGGTACAGAGTAGTCTGTTGACCCGAGATCGTCATAGAGTCTTGTGTGATTCCCACTGTACTTTGATTTCCATCATACCACATCCAAGAGGGCGTGCAAAAAGGTGGATTTTGGGTACAGTCCCGATCACATGGAGGCAATGAGCGATAGGAGGGGATTCGTCTCTCCGGGTATAGGGAGTTGATGTTGGGCTGTGTTCGATTGGCTATAACTGGAAATCCCTGGCCAGGGTTGCTGAGATTTACTGGTAAGTGTTATCAGTAGTTTCTCGAACAGTTATAGACCTCATATCGACACGACTTATAGAGCTACAGGGGTCTGACGTTTACCATCCCTAGGCGACATATGCGACATATCAGAAGACGAGAGCGGACTGTACGAGAGTGTTACTGACTGGATTCACAGGAGAATGTACAGTCTTGCTTGTTGATCTTCTGAGTGCTCAATACCTGGGTGGCTGTTACGTTTAGCTGACCGCTTGCAGCTTGTGGGTGTTTGATATGATCATCACCTACTACCGGCGTATTGACGATTCTTTAGAGTCCTACACAGAGGTTTCTTGGCTCAGGAAAAATGGAGTAGGAGCACATATGTGATATGTGCGGGACTGAGAACAATACGTGTATGAGATACCATATTATATTCTCGCGATATGAGATATCAGCCGGGTATATGTGATATAGCCGGGTCATCGGATCAAGTGTTGATTCGATGAACTAATACAGATTATATTAGTCGGTTATTTGTGAAATAGCCGGATTATTGGATCAAGAGTTGATTCGATAATTTAATGTATAATTATATATTTGATATATTAAATTACATTAACTGATATAAGCTCACTAAAAGATTCTTTTTCTCACTCGGTTAATACATTGATATATATGCGATGTATGTTAATTTTATTATTTTATTTTGTTACAATAAATATTATATATGTGATATATAATATTGTAACATGATATGATTACTAATGCAACATATTTAGTGGAGATTAAACAAGGTTAGGGTTTGATTTGGGTTAGTTCTTTCTTGAACCTTCTAGAAGGTTTCCTTTTTGTTTTTGCAAAGATATTTTGCAAGATATTTACTTAACCCAACCCACACCCTTAACCATGGTTAGATCTCTATAATGGTTAAGTCTTTTGTTGACTTAATCATGGTTGCTTTGGTAATGATATGACCACTTTCATTATTCATCACAAAAGGATTACTATTTCTTCTTCTTCTTCCTTGAGCTTTTGAAAAGTATTCTAGGTTTTTCTTATGTGATGAAAATGAGTGAGATTAAGAAAAAAAATGTGAGCTAAATTCCTACTTCATCATCCTAATCTATCCTAGCCATTTAGATTAGGGTGTTCACTTCATTTAGTGAGTGAGAGTTTGTGTTAATGAAACTTCAAGGTAGATCATCTTTGTTATCGAAGATCGGAAGCAAGCTTGCATCTTTCTTTTCGTGGAGCCTCTCGAGAGTCCAGAACTTGATGATCGCAGCGAAGGGACCACAACACGGAGCTTTAGAAGTGAAGGACCGGACTACAAAGGTTGTAATCCCAAACTCTTAGATATAAAGATGTTTACATGCTTTGTTTCGCCTAATCTCTAGTCTAAGATCTTGGTTTAGGGTTGTTCGGCATGGCTAAATTTTAAATCGGGCATGGTTGATGCCTTATAGACCCTTATGCGTATGCCTAGTAACCCTACAGTAGTATCAGAGCTAAGTTAGAGCTTTAGGAGAATTCTAGGCGAAGTTTAAAATCCGATCGAACCCAGAAACCCCGATTTATAGCCTTCTCTGGAAAGTTTTCAAAACTGTTGAATTTTTCATATTAAAAATACTCAAAAAATTCATCAGAGAAATACAAGAATTACTGTGCAACACGTGCCACTGATCTCATTAAAGCACCGTGGAACCGTGGCCGTACCATGGCTTGCGCGGCGGTTCCGCGGCCAAACAGTGGACTTATTGCTTGCATTTTGCACAGTAATGTCCGTATGTAATTTCTGATTCTTCTGGAAATTTTTTAATTTACTCAAGTGTTGATTTTTCTGGGTTGTTTTGTGGACTCGTTGATTCGATCGGATAATTTAACTTCGTTTAACTTTTTTCCGGGTAATTTTAGAACGTGTTAAAAAGTTCGAACGGATATCAATAACTCACTTTTTTCCCTGTCGGAAATTTTTTCAAAGGTTGGATTTTTCCGTAGTTTAAGAACGTTCTAAGTCGTGCAAGTAACGCGGTGGACCCTCTAGAAGAACACAAATCTTAACTCGATTATGTGACTATCTTGAACTGCCTCTAAACCTTAGGGTTTGGGGCAGTACGGCGTTGCCACATGTGAGGCGTTGGCTTGACCCTTCTACGGCTGGACCATTGGTACTGCGGCATGTGATGGATGTTTTAAAACTAATTTTAAGTGTTGAGTACTATTTGGGAAATCTTGGGTGTTTGATCATTCGATCGGAAAGTTTAACATTGTCTATTTATTTTATATGTGATACAATATTTGGAATCCACCAGTAGTTATGAGATAACTAATTCTAATGTTATAAATCTAGCAGTTCAGTCTCAGTTGATCGGTTGCCTCAGGATTTTGATGTGATCAAAAGTCCGTCGCAATCACATAGCGTACGCGGATACTCGCCGGGTAAACTTTGAAAGGTTTGTCTAGCACCCTATGAAGAGTTTTGAAGCATCACATGTCTCAAAGTATGTATTTTTTATGGTGCTAAACGAACATGCAAAGGAATCGATCCTAGAAAATTAGGGTTTCGAAACTTTAAGCTAATAAAAATTAGGGTTTGAAGGCTACAACCTTTGTTGCTCCCCTTTTGCTTGACTCCTTAGTCTCTAGGGTGTTGGAAGAAGGTCCACTTGTAGTCCTCTTTCGTCCACGACGATCCACCCGAAGTTTCCCGTCCAAGCTTGCAACTTTGGAAAAGCAAAGAGAACACTCTAATCAAGTTGGCTAGACTTGAGTAGAATGATGTTGTGGCTAAGGATCTCACTTCAAAAACCTTTCTTTAATTGTGTTTAACTCACTAGAAAAAACTAGAGAGGAAAAAGATGAAGGAGGATGAAGATGGTGGCTATTTTTAACAAGAGGTGAAAAAAATAACCCTTAGTTGCAAAGAAATGAAATATAACCTTTTATATTTTATTCTTTCTTGCTTTCAACCATGATTAAATGATGGATAGTTAAGTTAACTTGGGTTTTAAATGATAAAGAGAAGGATAACCCTAGGTTAGTGGTAGTTGAGCATGGTTAGGTCAAAGGAAGAATGTAGAAGCTAGAATGATTATCCTTTCCTTTTCTTTTTCTTTTAAATCCAAAATCAAATAATAATCCATTATTTAATCCATGTTGTGAGTCTTATATTGCCACCATTTCCATATGCTAACAACCATGATGGATGGGTGTATGTATGTATGCATGTATGCACATCCACATGTGCATGAAACTAGAATGAAAGAAAGAAACACATGCATGCTTACATACATCCATCACATACTAGAAAGGTTTCAAGTGAGAAAACTAATGGTTAAATGATAAATCAACACTTGATTCATCAATCCGGCCATATCACATATGACCTCACGAAAAGCAAGCCACCCGATCAATGTTCGGTATCATATACGCACATTTCAATCGGGTGCATGCGCATATCGCATACGCGCACCACAACGTTTCGCCTGGACTGGGTAACTCCTTTGTGGGACTCTAATACTCGTCAATACGCCGGCAGAGGGTGATGATCATATCAGGTACCCTCAAGCCGCAAGCGGTCAGCTAAACGTAACGGCCACTCGGGTATTGAGCGATCAGAAGAAAACAAGCGAACCTGCTACAACTAACGTCGAGCCAACCGGCAACACTACCGTACAGTCCGGTCTCTTCGTCAGATATGCTGCATATCGAGCCTAGGGATGGTCACGTCGACCCCAATAACTCAATAAGTCGTGCCGGTGAATGGTCTATAACAGATCGAGAAACTACTGATAACACTTATCAGCAAATCTCAGCAGCCCTGGCCAGGGACTTGCTGTTATAACCAGTCGGGCACAGCACAGCATCAACTCCCAATACTGGGAGAGACGAAACCCCTCCTATCGCTCATCGTCTTCGTGTGTCTCGGGACTGTACCCAACGGCCACCTGTTTGCACGACTCAGTAGAGCCATGGTAGGGTGGCAATCAAAGTACAGTGGGAGAACACACAAGACTCCATGACGATCTTGGGTCTACAGACTAATCTGTACCAGTGTCACCTGAGAACTGCTATCCGACGATAGATATAATTCCATATAGGAGTTCTCGGTGAGTCCGTCCAGTGTACCCAGTCACCACTGAGCACCCATATATGATCTTGATGTCAAACATCGATGAATGTGGGAACATTCATCGCCCATCGTATGGGTCTAGTATCATATACGCTAGTCTACTCTGGTATATCAATGCCCCGTCTCGATATACCTACGACTAAGGACGTTCCAGGATATGCTTATAGACTACAGATGTCCCACTAGTATGATCTCCATCATAATCAGAGTAGTCAATCCGATATCCTCAGGGCTTTATCAGCATGTATGAATGAATAAAAGCATGATCAAATCAACATGTCAGATAAAGAATAACCAGATAGCATACTATCATGTCGAGTAAGAATGCACACTGAATATATATATATACATGTATAGATACATCCACTATCATATAATGGCCTCTAGGGCATACATATATCCAACAATCTCCCACTTGCACTAAGGCCAGTTATTGGCGTATCTCATACCCAACATCTCAAAAAGTCGCTCATGCTGTGGCTGAGGGAGGGCCTTGGTGAGTGGATCCGCGGCGTTGTTCTTTGTGTCTACTCTCTTAATCTCGATCTCGCGGCGATCTACAATCTCCCGGATTAAATGAAAGCGCCTCAGGATGTGTCTGGACCGCTGATGGGATCTGGGCTCCTAGGCTAACGCCATAGCCCCATTATTATCACAATACAAGGGTATTGGATCAATAATGGTTGGAACTACTCCTAGCTCCGAGACGAACTTCTTCATCCAGACGGCTTCCTTGGCGGCATCATTTGCAGCAATGTACTCAGCCTCCATCGTAGAGTCCGCAACGGTATCCTGTTTGGAACTCTTCCAACTTACCGCCCCTCCATTGAGGGTAAATACAAACCCTGAGATAGATTTGCTGTCATCCTTATCGCTCTGGAAGCTCGAATCGGTAAAGGCCTCCATTTGGAGATCTGTATTACCATACACCAAGAACAATTCTTTAGTCCTTCGTAAGTACTTAAGAATGTTCTTCACAGTTGTCCAGTGGTTCTCCCCTGGGTTGGATTGATACCTGCTTACAACACTAAGTGCATAAGCTACATCTGGACGTGTACATAACATTGCATACATTATAGATCCTACTACCGAAGCATAAGGTATAATGCTCATGCGAGCTCTATCTTCATCGGTCTTTGGACAAGAATCCTTAGAGAGAGTGACTCCATGGCAAGCGGGTAAGGCACCCCGCTTGGAGTCTTCCATACTAAACCTTTTTAGGATGGTGTTGATGTACCTGGTTTGGGACAATCCCAATAACTTTTTGGATCTATCCTTATAGATCCTTATGCCCAAGATGTATGTGGCATCACCTACGTCCTTCATGGAGAACCTTAGTGATAAGAATGATTTGACCGACTGCAGCATAGGAATATCATTTCCTATCAGAAGAATGCCATCCACGTACAATACGAGGAATGTGACAGCTCTTCCTACAGCCTTCTTATAAACACAAGGTTCATCTGGATTTTTGATGAAATCAAACTCTTTGATAACATCATCGAAACAGATGTTCCAACTCCAAGATGCCTGCTTTAACCCATATATGGATTTAAGCAATCTACATGCTTTCTCGCTGCTCCCACTGTCAATGAAGCCCTCTGGCTGATCCATATAAACACATTCTTCTAAATCACCATTTAGAAATGCTGTTTTAAGTTCCATCTGCCAGATTTCATAGTCGTAGTGAGCAGCAATAGCAAGTAGGATCCGAATGGATTTAAGCATGGCTACGGGCGAAAAAGTTTCGTCATAATCCAAACCTGGTCTTTGACGAAAATCTTTCGCCACAAGTCTTGCCTTATAGGTCTCTACCTGCCCATCCACACCAATCATTCTTTTAAAGATCCATTTGCACCCTACAGGTTTTACCCCAGGGGGTACAACGTCCAAAGTCCATACTTTGTTGTGTACATAGACTCCATTTCGGATCTCACGGCATCCAGCCACTTCACAGAGTCACCACTCGTGATAGCTTGCTGAAAACTGGTAGGATCATCATCATCCATGATGCAATCTTCTCCGTCACCATCAATGAGGAAACCGTAGTACCTCTCCGGTGGGCGAGAAGTCCTACCAGACCTACGGAGTGGCCGAGATTCTTCAGTTTCTGTTGCAACAGCCGGTTCAACCAAATCGTCATTTGTAGTTTGTGTCTCCAGAACCTCTTCTAGATCTACCACCTTGCCATCATCTTTATCTGTGAAAAACTCTTTTTCCAAGAATGTGGCATACTGAGAAACAAACACTTTTTGTTCCTCTTTGTGGTAGAACAGATATCCATAAGAATTCTTTGGATATCCTACAAAGTTACACATGACTGACCGTGTCTCGAGTTTGTCCGGATTCTGCTTTTTAACATAGGCCGCGGGCAACCCCAAATCTTAATTCTTTTAAGAGATGGTCTCTTCCCATTCCATATCTCATTTGGCGTGGTAGACACAGCTTTGGTTGGAATCCTGTTTAGCAGAAACGCTGCAGTCTCCAATGCATGCCCCCAAAACGAGACTGGTAACTCAGCGTCACTCATCATGGACCGGACCATATCTAATAGGGTCCTATTCCGTCGTTCTGACACACCGTTGTGCTGTGGTGTGTAAGGAGGAGTGAGCTGAGAGAGAATCCCATTCTCTTTTAGGAAGTTTGCAAATTCTGTACTGAGATACTCTCCACCTCGATCTGATCGAAGCATCTTAATACTCAAGCCGGTTTGTTTTTCTACTTCTTGTTTATATTCAATGAATTTCTCGAAAGCGTCGGACTTGTGCTTTAATAAAAATACATGACCGAATCTTGAGAAATCGTCGGTGAATGTAATGAAGTATGAAAAACCGCCTCTAGCCTGTGTAGACATTAGCCCACATACATCACTATTTATGAGGCCAAGGAGCTGAGTAGCTCTTTCTCCGTGTCCGGTAAACGGAGTTTTGGTCATTTTACCCTTGATACAAGACTGGCAAGTCGCATAAGATTTATATTCAAAAGAATTTAAATATCCATTTTTGTGTAACTTGTTTAGTCTTGTTTCGTTAATATGACCAAGTCTACAGTGCCAAAGAAAAGCTTCATTTAATTCTGAAAATTTTCTTTTATTAGTGTGTTGTATACTGAAAACTGTGTGTTGATTTAGGACATATATTCCGTTATTAAGCGTACCATACCCAACCAACATTTGATTTAGGTGAATGTTCATAACATTGTTCTGCAACACAAAATTATATCCTTCATTGTCCAACAAAGAAACGGATATTATATTACATAGCATACTTGGTACAAAATAACATGGATTCAAAATCAAAATACATCCAGATGGCAACCCCAAGAGATACTCTCCCACTGCGACTGTATGTACATTGGAACCATTTCCAACGCGGAGAGTATGGTCACCTGTCTTCAAAACCTTGCTATTTCTCAGCCCCTGCATAGAATTGCAAATGTGAGAACCTGAACCGGTATCCAATACCCAGGAAGCAGAGTTTATAGAAAAACAGTTTTCAGTCACAAACGCACCTGAAGCGGAAGCATCACCATGCTTCTTCTTGAGACTTAAGTACTCCATGCAATTGCACTTCCAATGTCCTGTCTTGTGGCAATGTAAACACTCGCCTTTCCCCGGGTCTCCAGCTTTGGACTTTCCCTTTCCCTTCACCTTTTTAACTCCGCCCTTAGGATTAGTGGGTTTCTTCTTTTTCTTTCCCTTGGCCTTAGCTTTCGGGCGAGAAGAAGAAGACTGTCCAATAGTCATAACGGGAGTTTTTGCTGACTTCATAGTGCTCTCTGCACTCCTTAACATATTAAGGAGTTCAGGGAGTTCCTTTTCCATGCCATGCATGTTAAAGTTCACTATGAACTGCGCAAAGGTGGAGGGGAGGGACTGCAGAATAATATCTATATATTGTTCATTGTCCATTGTCCATCCAAGGTCCTCAAGCTCTTCTATAAGAGCTATCATCTTCAAAACATGGTCTCCTACTGGTGTGCCAGGGGCCATTCGCATCTGAAACAGTTTCTTTGATGCTTCGTATCGTAATACGCGGGATTTCTCCCCATACAACTCCTTTGTATGGAGCAATATACCTTGAATGTCCATGTCCTCGTGCTGCTTTTGATGTGTGTTGTCCATCGATGCAAGCGCGAGGCATTTTGCCGTGGCACAGTCTGCGTCCCATGTCTTGCGGACTTCAATGTCTGCAACTGAGGATTTTGGACCTGGGACGGGCGGGGCTGAAGCCGTGAGGACATATGATACTTTATCATAAGTCAAGGCGATTTTCAGATTCCTCAGCCAGTCTTTATAGTTGGACCCATTCAGTTTGTTTTTATCTAGTAAAAGCTTGAGTCCAGTCATGGGTATCTGCCATTAAGAGAGAGAAAAGAATACACTCAGCGAAAGCTCTTGCATAGATTAGATTGGTTTATTATCTTGTCTAATCGATGTTTCCCACTGCTTTTTATCAAGTTTTTCTTTCAAACCTTAAAAAGAAAAACTAGCCAGGATTAATTACAGTCTACAACTTTGCTAACCGTTCAGCCAGGCCAGTGTCAGTACTTTGAGGGAGGTTCCCCGTGCTTTCGCACGGACCTAATTAGAGTAAACCTTGTTTTCCCAGAGGCGGAGCCCCGTTAACACCTTTCTAGACACCTAATGAGTTAGCTAATTGTAAACTGTAAAACTCTCCTAGGAGCAACTATTGCCCACAGTGGGATCAGGATCCAACCATCACATGGAAGGTATGCAATCTCATTGCAAATTTCAACACTTGAAATTCCCGATGTAATTTTTACCACTAGTACTTATGACCTTAACTATGGTCAACAAATCATAAGTACCAGTCAAGTTCTACCCGTCATTTCTTGATCAATTAGACCCACCCATATGACCCTTAACTATGGTCAACAAAGTCGCATGAATGTCCTAATTAATCTGCATCATATGCAATGTAGGAAGACATCACTTAGCTACCGTACACTACGCCTTAACTAAAGTCAACAAATGTAGCATGAATACTATGTACTCTACTTCCTAAAATGACGGAGGGTTGCGAATGATTTTTAAGAAAATCTTTAACGCTTTGAACTTGATATCGTTGTAGAATCAAACAGTTTTCAAAAGGAGTGGCTTAAGCTCCGCAGTTTTGAAATGTAGCTTTTTCATAAATAGCCGAGTAGTTTTCAAATCCGATTCTACAACATCTTTTTAGGTTTATTTTCTTTACATTAATCACATTAATGTAATCCCATCATTTAAGTCCTTAAGCCAATCACAGAAAAGAAACGAAAATAACACGTACGCTTATGCCATCCGCATTCGCCGCAATGTTCCGTTATGCAGCGTTAGGTTACTTAACTAACGGCATACCGGGACGGGACTAGCGCGGGTGTAAAACATAAGCAACGTCTACTATATATCATATATATAATATGTCATTCATCTCAGATATCACAGAACACAGGCAGCAGAAACATAGATATAACATGGGATATCCTAGGACGTCCGTATTTAGTATTTAGCCAGAATAGAAAATATGGATTCCACAGTCGCGATGAATAGCCAAGCCCACACCCTGGACCCCTACGAGAGCGGCAAGTGACCCTACCAATTCTGGAGTTTAGGAGACCCGGTCTCGACTTCTCGAGATGGCGTCCCACTGAACCCCAGAACCCGGTCACCTGTGCTCCCCTCGTTGGGTCCATCCTAATGCGGAAAAGTAAATAATATACAACACTGGTGACACAACCTCAACCCGGAAGTGCCCCAAATAAACGAATATTACATTACATTTGAATTTACATGAATGAAAATATAAAACTCTCATCTCACATAAAAACCCCCGGCTATTCAATCGCGACAATCCTGCACATCATATCTCAGCAACACATAATATCACATATCATCAACGTAACTAAGTATGCGTACCCCGATTGTTGTTGATGTATAGCAACGAAACCGGCGATATCGAACATACTACACTTACGGTCACAGAAAAGAAAGTGTAAAACTCCAATATTTGGAATCCACATTCTCTTTAGACATCATAAATGCGAAATATCACATATTTCGTATTTCATGCCTAAACTATATGAATTCCACATATTGTATCACATTCCAGACAAACAGACAGTATTAAAGTTTTCGAACGAACGATCAAGTACCCAAGATTCACTAAAGCTCAACACTTGAGCAGGGATCAAAAATCCGGAGTGTGACACAGTAGTAGCGGTCCAGCCGTAGAAGGGTCAAGCCAACGCCTCACATGTGGCACGCCGTACTGCCCCAAACCCTAAGGTTCAAAGGGCAGTTCGAGAGGGTCACATAATCGAGTTAAGGTTTGTTGTCTTCTAGAGGGACCACCGCAAAAAAACTTGCACGTATCTCCAAAGTATTTAAACCCCGTGAATAGTGAGCAAATGATACTCGTTCAAACACTTCAATACTTTCTAATTTACCCGGAAAAGCTACGAAATGAAAATCCCGACCGAATTGACGAGTCCAAAACCATCTCCAGAATTTTTCAAAACTAAATACAGATTAAAAATACCCAAAAAATTATTCAAGAAGATTCCAGAATTAATATAAAAAAATTATCCACTAATTAATGTGTACGGCCGCGGAACCGCGGCCCAAGGAAGCTTAGGCCGCGTTTCCGCGGCAGAAAGTACTGTTCATTGGATAATTTTTGCATCGTAATTCTTATTTTTACCTGCTGAATTTTTTAGATATTTTTAATTCTGAAAAATGTCAAATTTTAGAAAATTTCCAGAGAGCACCCTAAAAAGCCGTATTTCGGTTCGATCGGAGTTTTAACTTCGTAAAAAGGTCGCCAAATGTTCTAGGTCGGCTCTGATACCAATGAAAGGTTTGTCTAGCACCCTATGAAGAGTTTTGAAGCATCACATGTCTCAAAGTATGTATTTTTTATGGTGCTAAACGAACATGCAAAGGAATTGATCCTAGAAAATTAGGGTTTCGAAACTTTAAGCTGATAAAAATTAGGGTTTGAAGGCTACAACCTTTGTAGCTCCCCTTTTGCTTGACTCCTTAGTCTCTAGGGTGTTGGAAGAAGGTCCACTTGTAGTCCTCTTTCGTCCACGACGATCCACCCGAAGTTTCCCGTCCAAGCTTGCAACTTTGGAAAAGCAAAGAGAACACTCTAATCAAGTTGGCTAGACTTGAGTAGAATAATGTTGTGGCTAAGGATCTCACTTCAAAAACCTTTCTTTAATTGTGTTTAACTCACTAGAAAAAACTAGAGAGGAAAAAGATGAAGGAGGATGAAGATGGTGGCTATTTTTAACAAGAGGTGAAAAAAAATAACCCTTAGTTGCAAAGAAATGAAATATAACCTTTTATATTTTATTCCTTCTTGCTTTCAACCATGATTAAATGATGGATAGTTAATTTAACTTGGGTTTTAAATGATAAAGAGAAGGATAACCCTAGGTTAGTGGTAGTTGAGCATGGTTAGGTCAAAGGAAGAATGTAGAAGCTAGAATGATTATCCTTTCCTTTTCATTTTCTTTTAAATCCAAAATCAAATAATAATCCATTATTTAATCCATGGTGTGAGTCTTATATTGCCACCATTTCCATATATTAACAACCATGATGGATGGGTGTATGTATGTATGCATGTATGCACATCCACATGTGCATGAAACTAGAATGAAAGAAAGAAACACATGCATGCTTACATCCATCCATCACATACTAGAAAGGTTTCAAGTGAGAAAACTAATGGTTAAATGATAAATCAACACTTGATACATCAATCCGTCCATATCACATATGACCCCACCAAAAGCAAGCCGCCCGATCAATGTTCTGTATCATATACGCACATTTCAATCGGGTGCATGCGCATATCGCATACGCGCACCACAACGTTTCGCCTGGACTGGGTAACTCCTTTGTGGGACTCTAAGACTCGTCAATACGCCGGCAGAGGGTGATGATCAAATCAGGTACCCTCAAGCCGCAAGCGGTCAGCTAAACGTAACGGCCACCCGGGTATTGAGCGATCAGAAGAAAACAAGCGAACCTGCTACAACTAACGTCGAGCCAACCGGCAACACTACCGTACAGTCCGGTCTCTTCATCAGATATGCTGCATATCGAGCCTAGGGATGGTCACGTCGAACCCAATAACTCAATAAGTCGTGCCGGTGAATGGTCTATAACAGATCGAGAAACTACTGATAACACTTATCAGCAAATCTCAGCAGCCCTGGCCAGGGACTTGCTGTTATAACCAGTCGGGCACAGCACAGCATCAACTCCCAATACCGGGAGAGACGAAACCCCTCCTATCGCTCATCGTCTTCGTGTGTCTCGGGACTGTACCCAACGGCCACCTGTTTGCACGACTCAGTAGAGCCGTGGTAGGGTGGCAATCAAAGTACAGTGGGAGAACACACAAGACTCCATGACGATCTCGGGTCTACAGACTAACCTGTACCAGTGTCACCTGAGAACTGCTATCTGACGATAGATATAATTCCATATAGGAGTTCTCGGTGAGTCCGTCCAGTGTACCCAGTCACCACTGAGCACCCGTATATGATCTTGATGTCAAACATCGATGAATGTGGGAACATTCATCGCCCATCGTATGGGTCTAGTATCATATACGCTAGTATACTCTGGTATATCAATGCCCCGTCTCGATATACCTACGACTAGGGACGTTCCAGGATATGCTTATAGACTACAGATGTCCCACTAGTATGATCTCCATCATAATCAGAGTAGTCAAGCCGATATCCTCAGGGCTTTATCAGCATGTATGAATGAATAAAAGCATGATCAAATCAATATGTGAGATAAAGAATAACCAGATAGCATACTATCATGTCAAGCAAGAATGCACACTGAATATATATATATATACATGTATAGATACATTCACTATCATATAATGGCCTCTAGGGCATCCATATATCCAACCAACTTAATAGACAGCCACGCCCCATAACCCCGACCAAGTGACTGTAGGAGAACCCCGTCGCCAAAAGCATCCGTTCGGGTGCTCATGCAGCGGTGTTCCGCCTTAGTGCACTTCGTCGACGACTTCGGGGGTGCGGCCGTCTACTAAAGTTTGCGACGGGTATTCGATCAGGATGTCGGGAATCTTGTTGAATTGCCCGACTTGATATTGAAAAGTGTTTTCGAGATCGAGACAAAAATGAGGGGTTTATAATTGTTAGGCATGCGATATCTAAGGAATTCATTTGGTTAGGCATGCGATGTCTAAGGAGGTTGCGGATTCCAACTGTTGTAGTTTTACACTTTCTTTTCTATGACCGTAAGCGTAGTATGTGGTGTATCGCCGGCTTCGTTGCTATACATCAACGACAATCGGGATACGCATACTTGCTTACGTTGATGATATGAGATATTATGTGTTGCTGTGATATGTTATATTGGATCGTCGCGTTTTGAATAGCCGGGAGTTTTATGTGAGATGAGGATTTTCTTTTTCATTCAAGTAAAATTCATTTGTATGTAATATTCTTTTATTGAGGCACTTCCGGGCTGAGGATGATGTCACCATTGTATATTATTTACTTTTCCGCATTAGGTAGACCCAAGGCGGGGAGCACAAGTAACCGGGTTCCAGGGTCCAGTGGGAGACCATCTCAAGGAGTCGAGACCGGGTCTCCTAACCCTAGAATTGGCAGTGTTGCTTGTCGCACTCGTAGGGGTCTAGGGATGTGGGTTTGGCTATTCATCGCGACCGTGGAATCCATGTTTTTTACATGCTCGTATTAAAAACACGGACGTCATAGTATATCCAATATTTCATATATGTTTCTTCTGCTGCAATGTTCTGTGATGAGATCATATTATTGGATGAGACGAATGTTTATATTATATATATGAGATATATGTTATATTGCAGATTTCGTTTCAAATGTGATGCTTGTGAAGCATAATAAAATGGGACTTTATTAATGAGATTAATGAAATAAAAGAAACCTACAGATGTTGTAGAAACTTGTTTAAAAACTGGTAGCTCTAGTTCTTGCTTTGCATAGTGGTGTTCCTTATAGAACATCCAGCACCTTATTCGATAAGGAAAGAGCCGAGATCCCTTCACCGGGAGTGACCTCTTTAGTGAAACTAGCAGATGCTACAAACTCGGTTTGTCTTTTGATTGCTTATATAGTTTTTGCTTTGCATAGTGGTATTTGTGAAATATCCTGCATCTTATTCGATAAGGAAAGAGCCGACGATCCCTTCACCGGGAGTGACCTCTTTAGCAAAACTAGAAAAGGCCTAAAAAACATTCCTTTCAAAAATCACTCGATTCTACAACGATATCAAGTTCATTACGCAACAGGTTTTCTTAAAAACCTATCGTAACCCTCCGTCATTTTAGGAAGTAGGGTACTTAGTATTCGTGCTGTGTTTGTTGACCTTAGTTAAGGCACAGTGTACGGTAGCTAAGTGATGTCTTCCTATATAGCATATGATGCGATTAGTTAGGACAGTCATGTGACTTTGTTGACCTTAGTTAAGGGTCATGTGGGTGGTTCTATTTAATAAAGAAACGACGGGTAGAACTTGACTAGTTTTATGATTTGTTGACCATAGTTAAGGCCATAGGTCACTAGGGGTAAAATATTATTGGGAATTTCAAGTGTTGAAATTTGTAATGAGACTGCATACCTTCTATGAGATAGTTGAATCCCGATACCCGCTGCGAGTAAGAGTTACTCCTGGGAGAGTTTTACACATTACAATTAGCCGATCAAGTAGGTGTCTAGAAAGGTGTTAACGGGGTTACGCCCCTGGGAAGACGAGATTTATTTTAATTAGGTCCATGCGAAAGCACGGGGAACCTCCTTCAAAGTACCGACACTGGCCTGGCTGAATGATTGACGAACTTGTAGGGTGTAATTAATTCCGTCTAGTCTTTCCTTTTAGGGTTTGAAGGAAGATTTGACTAAAACAGTGGGAGACATCCTAATTAGATAAATTGATAACCAATCCAATCTTGTAAAAGCGCACACTGAGTGTTTTCTTCTCTCTCTCTCCTGGTTATGACTATGTCACGCCTTAATCAAGATAATAATACGGATGTATTGACTGAACCCGCTTGTTATACTGCGCTAAGGAACGTTGGTCCCGCTCCAACTTATAATTGTTATAAGACAGAGCAGGAAATAGGGGATTACCAGAATTCCCGTGCCGCCCAAACGAAGAAAATGCTTGTTGATGCATCTTCTTTGGGTGTGTTCATTACACAGAACTGTTTCTCAGTATCCTTTACATCCTGGGTATGAGATACCAGATCAGGATCCCGCATATGTAATTTGTTTCATGGGCTACAGATAGGTAGAGAACTGAGAACGGGTGATAAGTTTCAAGAGTTGGAAATGAAGCAAGTGTTGCAGCCAAGTCTGTTGGCAATTATCACCCTGTATTACCATAATACATTTATTCTAAACGAATGTTATTAGATACCGAACCTGATATACAACATCATATCAGTCTCTTTATTAGTAATGAAAGAATATAATTTTGTATTGTTGGATAATATTTTGAACATTTCCGATATCAAGAGTTGATCGATTCAGGCACGTTATCTAAAAGTATAAACGTACTAAATCAAACCACAGTTCTTAACGTACAGAACAGACACAAGAGGAAGAGTTCAGAAATGAACGAATCCTTCTTAAGGTATTGTAAACTAGGTCATATCAATGCGACCCGACTAGCTGAAGTTACATAAAGATGCATATTTAAATTAGTTTGAATTTACATCTTGTGAAACTTGCCGGTCATGTCACAGAGATAAGATGACCACAGCTCCGTTTATTGGAAACAGAGAAAGAGTTAGTGAACTCTTGGGATTGATACATGTTGATGTATGATAGTCCCCTGTTTACATATGCCAAGACCGGTTCTTTATACTTCATTACATTCACTGTTTATCTCTCAAGATTCGGACATATGTTCCTGTTGAAACACAAGTCTGAACCTTTTGAGATATTCACAGAATATAAGTTAGAAGTACAGAACCAAAAACGGGTATAAGTATTATGTCCTTTGATGAGATCAAGGAGGAGAATACTTGAGCATGGAATTCCT
Organism: Agapanthus africanus; assembly: GCA_030015575.1. NCBI lineage: Eukaryota > Viridiplantae > Streptophyta > Magnoliopsida > Asparagales > Amaryllidaceae > Agapanthus > Agapanthus africanus. The sequence continues at coordinate 79,302,208 of JASDDO010000031.1, forward strand.
GGACTTTTCTAAAGGAGAATGAGATTCTTTCTCAGCATTACTCCTTCGTATACACCATAGCACGATGGTATATCGGGGCGGAGCAATTGCACCCTATATGATATGGTGCGCTCTATGATGAGTACTACTGAGTTTCCTATTTTCTTTTGGGAGTTATGCACTTGAGAAGCTGCATACCTATTGAATAGGGTTCCAACCAAATCAGTTTCCTACCACTTCATATGTGATATGGAATGGGAAGAGCCCATAGCTTAAGTTTGTTAAGATTTAGGGTTGTCCGGCCTATGTCTAAAAGCAAAATCCGGACAAGCTCGAGGCAAAGTCAGATCTGTGGAAGTTTGTTGGATATCCCATGCATACGCAAGGGAATATCTTCTACCTAACCGAGGAACAAAATATGTTTTGTTGCTCAACATGCCACCTTTGTGAAAGGGAATTTCTTGTGAAGAAATTATTGGTCATGAGGTAGAACTGGAAAGAGTTCCAGCTATACAAACTGCAGCTGATAATTTGGTAAACCCGGAGGATTCAATAGTTTCCAACGAACCTCAGCCTCTCCGCCGATCTAGTAGGGTTCCTCACCCACCTGAGAGATACTTCGGTTTCTCGATGACAGTAGAGCGAGGATTGCATCATGAGATGATGACCCAACTAGTTTCGAGCAGGCCATCAGGAGTGGGGCTCTGTAAGAATGGATGGATGCATAGCGATCTGAGATGGAATCCTTATACACCAACAAAGTATGGACTTTGGTTGCTTTATCTGAAGGGTTAAATCCCCATGAGGAGCAAGTATATCTTGAGAGGATTACTTGGTGTACATGGAAAAGTTGAGACTTTCAAAGCTATGCTTAAGTCCATCCAGATCCTACTTGCCACGGTTACATACCATGACTACAATATCTGGCGGTTGGGTGTCATGACTGCTTTTCTAAATGATGATTTGGAAGAGAGCGTCTATAAGTACACAGCCAAAGGGCTTCGTAGATAGTGGGGGCAGCGGAAACATGTGCAAGATGTTTTATATGATAAAGCAGGCATCGCGGAGTTGGAACATCTGTTTTGATGTGGTAGTCAAAGAGTTTGACTTCATCAAAATAGTAGATGAACCTTGTATATACAAAAAGGTAGTAGGGAGTATGGTGGTGATCCTCGTAGAGTACGTAGATGACATACTCTTGATAGGGAAGGAGTTTCCTATGCTACGCTCGGTCAATCTCCTCTTATCACAATGATTCTCCATATAGGATCAAGGTGATACCTCCTAAATCCTGGGTTATGGATCTATGAGATAGATCTAATTGGATGTTAGGATACTCACTAGTTGTAGTGAGATGGTATCAATCGATCCTAGGGAGAATCACTGGAAAGGTTCCAGGATGATAAGGACGACTGAATGTCAGTAGCAGGCATTGTCTTTACCCTCAGTGGAGGGACAGTATGTTGGAAGAGTTCCAAGATAGATACCGTGACTTACTAGACGATTAAAGGCAAGATACATCATTAACAAGGATGATACCAAAGAGGCAGTCTGGATAGATATAAGTTCATGAGATGAGCTTCATTCCTACCATTATGAGACAATGGAGTTGTGGCTTATGCAAAGGAACCCCTCGTCCCATCAGAAATCCAGATATAATTCTTAGACAGTATCACCTGATCATGGAGATGGTTGATCTCCAGGGAGATCGAGGTTAGGAGAGTAGACACAGAGGACAACAGCGCGGATCCACTCACAAAGGCCTTTTTCCCAATAGAGACTTTTATGGGATGGTTGAGTATGAGATACTTCAACCATAGCTAATTGTTGGGTATGCGATACCATAACAGATGGCCCTAGTTCAAGTGGGAGATTGTTAGTTATATGTATGCCCTAGAGGCCATTACTGTACATATGATGTATATTGTAATGGATGCTTGGACATATATAGGGAGGACTTTCTTGCTCGACATGATAGTATGCTATCTGGTTGTACTTTATCTTAACATGTACTTTGATTGTCTCTATGTTACATGTTGATAAAGCCCTTAGGATATGTACTCGACTACCAGGACTTTGATGCGGATCATACTAGTGAGGACAGTGTAGTCGCCAAGTACATCCTTCAAATGTTCCTAGTCGTGGGAGTACCGAGACAGGGCATCGATACTCCAGAGTAGATTAGCGTATGCGCTTCTTGACCCATATGGTGGGCAATGGATGATCTCATATCCATTGGTGTTTGACATCAGAGAAGGTATACAAGTGCGCAGTGGAGACTGGGTACACTGGACGGACTCGCCGAGAACTCCCTGATGGTATTATACCTCACGTCAGATGGCAGTTCTCCGGTGGCACTGGACAGAGTAGTCTGTTGACCCAAGATCTTCATAGAGTCTTGTGTGATTCCCACTGTGCTTTGATTTCCAATGGTGACACTGGTACAGAGTAGTCTGTTGACCCGAGATCTTCATAGAGTCTTGTGTGATTCCCACTGTGCTTTGATTTCCATCATACCACGTCCAAGAGGGCGTGCAAAAATGTGGCTTTTGGGTACAGTCCCGAATCATATGGAGGCAATGAGCGATAGGAGGGGATTAATCTCTCCCGGTATAGGGAGTTGATGTTGCGCTGTGTTCGATTGGCTATAACTGGAAATCCTTGGCCAGGGTTGCTGAGATTTACTGGTAAGTGTTATCAGTAGTTTCTCGAACTATTATAGGCCTCATATCGACACGACTTATCGAGCTACTGGGGTCTGATGTTTACCACCCCTAGGCGAGATATACGACATATCAGATGACGAGACCGGACTGTACGGGAGTGTTACTGACTGGATTCACAGGAGAATGTACAGACTTTCTTGTTGATCTTCTGAGAGCTCAATACCTGGGTGGCTGTTACGTTTAGCTGACCGCTTGCAGCTTGTGGGTGTTTGATATGATCATCACCTACTGCCGGCGTATTGACGATTCCTTAGAGTCCTACACAGAGCTTTCTTGGCTCAGGAAAAATGGAGTAGGAGCACATATGTGATATGTGCGGGACCGAGAACAATACATGTATGAGATACTATATTAGATTCTCGCGATATGAGATATCATCCAGGTATATGTGATATAGTCGGGTCATCGGATCAAGTGTTGATTCGATGAACAGATACAGATTATATTAGTCGGTTATTTATGAAATAGCCGGATTATTGGATCAAGAGTTGATTCGATAATTTAATGTATAATTATATATTTGATATATTAAATTACATTAACTGATATAAGCTCACTAAAAGATTTTTTTTCTCACTCGGGTAAAAAATTGATATATATGCGATATATGTTAATTGTATTATTTTATTTTATTACAATAAATATTATATATGTGATATATAATATTGTAACATGATATGATTACTAATGCAACATGTTTAGTGGAGATTAAACAAGGTTAGGGTTTGATTTGGGTTAGTTCTTTCTTGAACCTTCTAGAAGGTTTCCTTTTTGTTTTTGCAAAGATATTTTGCAAGATATTTACTTTACCCAACCCACACCTTTAACCATGGTTAGATCTCTACAATGGTTAAGTCTTTTCTTGACTTAACCATGGTTTCTTTGGTAATGATATGACCACTTTCATTATTCATCACAAAAGGATTACTGTTTCTTCTTCTTCTTCCTTGAACTTCTGAAAAGCTTTCTAGGTTTTCTTATGTGATGAAAATGAGTGAGATTAAGAACACAAATGAGAGCTAAATTTCTACTTCATCATCCTAATCTATCCTAGTCATTTAGATTATGGTGTTCATTTCATTTAGTGAGTGAGAGCTTGTGTTAATGAAACTTCAAGGTAGATCATCTTTGTTATCGAAGATCGGAAGCAAGCTTGCATCTTTCTCTTCATGGAGCCTCTCGAGAGTCCGGAACTTGATGATGGCAGCGAAGGGACCACAACACGGAGCTTTAGAAGTGAAGGACCGGACTACAATGGTTGTAATCCCAAACTCTTAGATGTAAAGATATTTACATGCTTTGTTTCGCCTAATCTCTAGTCTAAGATCTTGGTTTAGGGTTGTTCGGCACGGCTAAATTTTAAATCGGGCATGGTTGATGCCTTATAGGCCCTTGTGCGTATGCCTAGTAACCCTACACAAACATTATAACAAGTGAACAAGGAATACAACCTTTGTAGACCGGTCCTTCACTTCTAAAGCTCCGTGTAGTAGTCCCTTCGCTGCGAGTAGTGATCTCCCGAACTCTAGTATGGGTTCTCTTGGAGAAATGAATAAGCTTGCTCGAAGTCTTCGAGGCCGAAGATGATCTACGTCGAAGAGACTAAAGCTTATGCTACCTCTTCACTAATATGCGAATTAGTGAAGAAAACACCCTGAACTAAATGGCTAATAGCAGAGGATGATGAAGTAGGAAGTGGGCTCACTTTAGATTTTATTTTCTCACAATATTTTCTCACTTAGAAAAAGCTAGCAAGCTTTATCTCATAATGAAGAAGAAGATGAAGTGATGAAGATCAGAAATGAAAACCCATGAAATGAGAATAGCAACCATGGGTGAATTAGTGTCATACACTAACTCATGTAAAGAATAAACCATGGCTAAACAATTATGGTTGGGTTAATAAATATCTTCAAGTAAAATAAAAAGAGTGGACTTGGTTAATGGTTCCACAAGCTTCTACAAGCTTCAACCATATGACAATTTCCAACCAATTTTGATTTACTTTAAATAAATAAAAACCCTTCATTATTATTTGCATGGTGTGAGTCTCATACACCCATGTATCATGTGGCATCTAGCATGACACAAAATAATGTACATTAATATATATCACATATATACTAAGTGTACACTAGTGAGAAAAAGAAATGTTTAAGTGAGCTAATATTAGTTAATGTAAATCAATATATCACATATATAATTATACATTAAATTATTAAATCAACACTTGATTTAATAATCCCGCTATATCACATACAACCTACTAATATCAAATGTAACATTCTATCGAATCAACACTTAATCCGATAACCCAGGTATATCACATATAACCGACCGATATCACATATCGTGAGAATAGAATGCGGTATCACATACGCGCATTAATCTCGGTCCCCTACATATCACATATGTGCTCCTACTTCGTTTCGCATGAACCAAGAAACCTCTGTGTAGGACTCTAAAGACTCGTCAATACGCCGGCAGTAGGTGGTGATCATATCAGTCACCCACAAGCCACAAACGGCCTGCTAAACGTAATGGCCACTTGCGTATTGAGCGATCAGAAGATCAACAAGAAAGCCTGCTCATACTCCTGCGAATCCAATCAGTAACACTATCGTACAGTCTGGTCTCTTCGTCTGATATGTTGCATATCTCGCCTAGGGGTGGTAAACGTCAGACCCTAATAGCTTGATAAGTCATGCCGATGCAAGGTCCATAACGATTCAAAAAAATACTGATAACACTTACCAGTAAATCATATCTACCCTGGCCAGGGATTTCCAGTTATGGCCAATCGAGCATAGCGCAACATCAACCCCTAATACCGGGAGAGACGAAATCCCTTCCTATCGCTCATTGCCTCCATGTGACTCGGGACTGTACCAAAAAACCACCTGTTTGCACGACTCAGTAGAGCTGTTGTAGGATGGAAATCAAAGCATAGTGGGAGACATATAAGACTCTATGATGATCTCGGGTCGACAGACTAACCTGTACCAGTGTCACCAGAGAACTGCTATCCGATGTGAGGTATAATACCATTTAGGAATTCTCGGCGTGTCCTTTCAGTGTACCCAATCTCCACTAAGCACCCGTATATGATCTCTGATGTCAAACACCAATGGATATGGGATCATCCATCGCCCCTCACATGGGTCGAGAAGATATACGCTAGTCTACTATAGAATATCGATGCCCTGTCTCGATATTCCCTCGACTAGGAAAAATTAAAGGATGAACTCATGGACTGCCCAGGCCCTACTAATATGATCTGCATCATAATCCTGGGAGTCAAGTACACATCCTAAGAGTTTTATCAACATGTAACAGAGAGACTGTAAGTGTACATGTAAAGATAAAGAGCAACTAGATAGCGTACTATCAAGTAGAGCAAGAAAGTCCTCCTCATATATGTCCCAGCATCCACTATAATATACATCTCATATACAATAATGGCCTCTAGGGTATACATACAACTAACACTACCAAGGTTCAAAGGAGTCGTGCAAACAAGTTTTAGTTGAGTACAGTCCCGAGCCACATGGAGACAGTGAGCGGATCGTCAAGGATTCGTCTCTCCTGGTATTAGGGGTTGATGTCGTGTTGTGCACGAGTGGCCATCATTAGAAATCCTTGGCTAAGGTGGACGAGAATTACTAATTTGGATCGGTAGTTTCTCAATAGGTGATGGTGTAAGATTTCAGAAAAATAAAATATTATCTTTGGGAATTTAAACTATTAGAATTATAAGTATGATGAATATTTTAACGTATAAAGATTTGTTTTAAATTATATGGTATAACTATATACCGATGGTTTGGAAAATTAATATAACTAATGATTTTGAATGTGTTGATGTGATTTGGACATTTCATGAATTTTTATACAATCATCGTATTTATGTTGACGTTAAGCTTGATTAATATTTCATTAATCTTGTATTAAAACTTGGTTATGCACATAACATGCACCGTGTCATGTTGCACACAACACTTGTTACATTTTTATTTTCACCCATGTTTTAATTCAATTAATTGGTTTTGTATTGGGTTTTAAAAAAAATATAAAATAAAAAAGAAAAGAAAAGAAAAAGGGGAAGATATTTTGTTGGGGAGAGAGAGAGGGTGGGGACCATGGGAGTGAGAGAGAGAGTGAGGGAGGGAGAGAGAGAGGTTCCACATTATTCTACATAATTCCCTACTTCTTTTTCTTCCCCATTTTCCTCACCTCCCCTTCAATGGCTGCCCTCTCCCTCCACCTCCTCATCCACCTCACACCACCTCTAAATTTCCATCTAAATTACATGTTGCCTTCACAAAATTTGTGCACAATCTCACAACAAAACCTTTGGATCAATCAAGCCAAAACTTTGAAAATTTTGAGCAACTCAAGAAAATTCTTGAGTTGTCAAATGAGATAACCTCCACATCCTTTGTTTAGATTTTTGTTTCTCCTTATCTTCTAGCTTAGTTTGAGTTGTTTAAACAAGGTTTAGTGATCTTGGAAATTTCCAAGTTGAGATTTAGGAGATTGTATGAGTTGTGAAGGGTGTAATTAAGTGTAATTAGGGATCAAACCCTTTCCAGTGTCAAAGCCTGTACCAACCTGAGACTAAAACCCTAAAACCCCATACTTAGAAATCCCCGATATTGGATTTATGTAGGAATTGTGGTGTAGTTTTGAGTTCTGCTATAACCCGGGAACATTAGAAATTATATAGCGATTACTGTGAGATGTGCAGGGGAACTAGAAGCTAACCCCAAGACCCGAGAGCCCCAATACACTTCTTGGCCGCCAAAATAAGGCTTCTGGCCGCAATTTGCGGCCAGATTTAGGAAAATGGTGTCGTGGTTTCTTGGGTAGGTGTCTGCTGTATATTTAAGGTCTATTTTATATGCATCTTTCTCTAATTTTTCTTGTATCAAAATCTGGAAATGTTTTCTTGAGTTGCTGTTTTGGTTTTGTGACTTTTTAATGACTTTAGTTTTGGTTTGTGTTTTGTCTCGATCGATTGGCGTTCGTACGTCGATGTCGAGGTTATTTAGTGTTGGATATATGTATGCCCTGGAGGCCATTATTTGATAGTAGATGTATTTATACATGTATATATATTCAGAGACCATTCTTGCTCGATATGATAGTATGCTATCTTTTTACTCTTTATCTTGACATGTTCACTTGATCATACTTTTATTCATTTGGTACATGTTGATAAAACCCTGAGGCTATTAGCTTGACTGCTTTGATTATGATGCAGATCATACTAGTGGGACATATGTAGTTTATAAGCATATCCTGAAATGTCCCTAGTCGTAGATGTATCGAGACGGGGTATCGATATCCAGAGTAGACTAGCATATGCGATTCTTGACCCATATGATGGGAGATGGATGATCCCATATCCACTGGTGTTTGATACCAAGATTGTATACGGGTGCTCAGTGGAGACTGGGTACACTCGACGGACTCACCGAGAACTCCTATGTGGTATTATATTTATCGTCGGATAGCAGTTCTCAGGTGACACTGGTACAGGTTAGTCTGTAGACCCGAGATTGTCATAGAGTCTTGTGTGTTCTCCCACTGTACTTTGATTTCCACCCTACCATGGCTCTACTGAGTCGTGCAAACAGGTGTCTTGTGGGTATAGTCCCGAGACACATGGAAGCAATGAGCGATAAGAGGGGTTTCGTCTCACCCGGTATTGGGGGTTGATGTTGCACTGTGCTCGGTTGGCTATATCAACAAGTCTCTGTCCAGGGCTGATGAGATTTACTGATAAGTGTTATCAGTAGTTTCTCGATCTGTTATAGGCCATACATCGGCATGACTTATTGAGTTATTGGGGTCAACGATGCCATCCCTAGATTTGATATGCATCATATCCGACGAAAAGATCAGACTGTACGGTAAGTGTTACCAGTTGGCTCGACAGGAGTTTTGACAGGTTCGCTTGTTTTTCTTCTGCTCGCTCAATGCCCGGGTGGCCGTTACGTTTAGCTGACCGCTTATGGTTTATGGGTGTTTGATATGATCATCTCCTACTGTCGGCATATTGACGAGTCTTAGAGTACCACAAAGGGGTTACCTTGCTCAGGCGAAATGATGTGGGGTGCATATGGTGATATGCACGGATGCTTGATTAAAGTGTGTATGTGATACCGTATTGTAATCTGGCATTTTCCATTGGTCGGGTCGTATGTGATATGACCGGTTTATTAAATCAATTGTTGATTTGATATTGTGACCGTTAGATTTCACTTGAAACCCTTACTATTTGGATATATGCATGATTGGGTGTATGTGCACATAGTGATGTGCATGCACACATACATGCCTACTTATCATGGTTGTTGATACATTGGAGATGAGAATGCAAGACTCACATTGTATAAAATATCCATATATTTTTTATTTTGAGAAAAGAAAATGGATTAATTCATGGTTGATATTTATCTACACTTGACCACACTTCACTTAATTATTAACCATAGATTAATTTTCATTTGGCTTCTTCACTCAATGATAAAATATCTAGATATTTGTTTACCATGGTTGGGTGAGAGTATGACTTTCATATATATTTTCATTTCTTATTTTTTTTAGAATTAACACAATTAGAGCTCTAGCATTTCCATCTCCTTCTTCTTCCTTGCTCTCTTGACTTTTCTATAGAGTGAGGAACACAAAAAGAAAGGGTTTTTTATGTGAGCATACAAACCAAATCACCATTCTACTTTAGTTTAGTCCACTAGATTAGATTGTTTGTTTCATCTTCGTCCTTGACAAAGAGAAGCTAGAAGCTTGAGAAAAGGGGCCCCGGATGGATCGTCGTGGACAACGAAGGATTCTAGCGAACCGGTTCAAACTCCTGTTGTGCCAAAGAGTCTAGCAAGGAAGTCTACAAAGGTTGTATTTTTCTCTACTTTGTGTTAGACACTTGTTATAGTATGTGATACTATGTTGTTACCCTAAACTTCTAGTTAGATCCATGGTTAGTTTGCTTAGTACCTCCCTAAAATTTTAAAGCGGCATGTGTGATGCTTCCATACCCAAGGCATGGTGCTAAGGAAACCTACCATTTAGTTCTTCTTGCATACGTAGGCCGTAGGTTCTAACCTATGTGTGTCTCGTATGTCGTATTGGTTTTTCTTGTATCTTGATTCTTATTTTATGATATAACGTTTTGAAACTATAGGTACCCGTGCGGACATCGTACGACAAGGGAAGAGCATGGTGGCATCGATATCGGCAAGCGAGGATCGAGGTGAGTAGATGCATATCCAAGGGGGGAGTCGGGTGGATGGCGTATAGCACCCCCGCAAATGTAGAATAGAGTTATTATTCATGTTATATTGAGTTGGGATGTGATATTGGATACTTAGCGAGTAGGTTAGTTAGAAGACTTAGGATAGTCTAGGTTGATTTAGGAAGGCCTATGCAGAGGATGATTACCTTGGAGGTGAATCGCAGGTTTCTTGTAGACACACACACACGCACACACGCACACTTGACTTGGTGTATATGAATGTGTGTGTGTGTATATATATATGTATATGTATGTATGTGTGTAGGTTTATATATATATACACATACATATACACGTGATATGAGAATGGTATATGATACTTGGAGATGAGTCGATTTGATCGGGCATGATGCCCTAAGATATTTGATATGTGATTAAGTAATGATATGATTCATGATATGATATTTAAAAATGGATCGTTGGACGATGTGTATTCATATACAGTAATATGTGTTGATGACATTGGAATGTACGAGACTTTAGAACAATACCCCTGATCATGATATTGTTCGAGATAATACCCTTTGAATGATGATGTGTATATATGATAGTTAACCCGTATCCCGATTTTTAGGATACCGTACGATAGATTTTACCGTATGAGATATAGATATGATGATTGCCCGCACTCTTGACTTGAGGATACTGTACTATATATTATACGGTACGTGACGCTACGAGGCGGGATCGCCGACTACTAGAGATATCGACTCAGACTTTAGGTGATTCCTTACCTTTTCGGCCAGTTCTTTAGTTTAGTCCCTTAGCTAATTAGGTAGATGTTAGACTAGGCTTGAGTCATACTTATTTTCAAAACTAACGAATCGTGCGCATTTTTTTTAAAGACAGCCGAGGGATACTACGGACTTTTCAAAGGACGTATCTTTTCTCAAAAACCCCGTAGCCCCTACCTTTCTAAAAAACCATGATTCGTGCTATTTCAAACAACAAACTGTATGACTCGTAATTAGATATGTATATTCTAAATGTGCGTTTACTACACATTCACCGTTGTATTCATATTATTCTCATCGCATTACGTGTTTATACATGTGTTTTCTTTAGTAATTATGAACCCTGCCCGTTAGGACACCAGCACAATTACCGATGATGTGCATGTTTCACATACACTTGCTTGCCGGCTCACACACATCATCATCAGTAATTGACATGTCATGTACACTTTAGAAAACATTACTTCATTGGTATAATTTGCTAGGTGGTAGTTGTTACATTAGTAGTATGGTTGTTTTCATATGCTAGTTTTGATATTGCACTCCATATTCAGATGTTGCATGCATTCATACTTATGCTGTTAATAGCCTGTTGAGGTGTTTCATACCGAGATTCATTACTCTCTTATTGACTCTTGATTTTGGGATTTCGGATTCTCTTTGAGATTTCTGGATTTTGGGGAAAACAACAAGAATTTTTTAATCCTATTATCATTATTTTTAAAAATAGAAATTTACGGTTTTCTCGTGATATGATGTGTGTGGCGTCCACCATGAGTTTTCTCGGTTCTTAAGCTATATCATATACCCGATTCGAGGAGGGGGATGCACCGTTTGCGGGTACATGGTGGACACGGTGCGGTATCTCGAGGTAAGAAGATCGCATAGATGATGTTGAGCCCGGCAGGGGAGCACTACCGACCGGTTATTATTGTTATTTTTGACACGGCGGATATCTGGAGCATACCGACCGTGTTCATGAGATTTGATGATATGGGCTGATCCATACTGACGGAGCCCGGGATATTGAGATATTGAGATATTGAGACATTGAGATATTAAGACATCGAGATGTCGAGACATTGAGATATTGGGACTTCGAGATTTACATATTTTGTGTTGATGTTTGACACGGATTTTCTGTTGATTTCATTGATGATGTTCCAACTTTTATTATACAAGTTTTATTAAGATAAAAACACAGATTTTCTTATATCAGATGTATCCAGATTTCCGCGGTTGATTGATTTCATTTATGATGCATTCATACATACACATATGACATATTACTACTTAAGGCACTGATATGAGAATCTGTAGTACACTTATGCTTAGACAAGTACTTTTGCCACTACTAGAGGCTTCTGTGTCACTTTGGGTATATTATTGTACGACCTAGGAGATCGTCTTTCATACGATTTCTACCTGGTGATGTCTTCTACTCATGAGTTGGCAACTCATCCCGTTGTGCCACAGTTTCTTGCAGGTTTAGCGGTACATGTTCCGTGGCGGTATTGCTGGCACACCACTTCCTTTAGGGTGATTGCTTGGTAGGTGGGTTCACTTGTATCGTGATCGCCGTTGTACTTTTGTTTATTTCAGTTTATCTAGTTAGCTCCATCAACCAGACTTTGTATATTTGATAGACTTAGAAAACCAGTTGTACATTCTTTCGACCTTAGAGTCACGCTCTTGTATTATTATGGTTTTCTTATTTTCTTGAGGATGCTTAGTTTTCTTGCCATGTTTTTGATCCTCGCCCTTCAGCGTTGTATATTATATTGCTTGCGTGGTTGTTTCCGCCATTTGGCGAAGAGCTAGCTTCCGCTTGGGGATGCCTTCTATTACTTCTTATGATTATTCTTGTTATGTACCCGTTTGGGGTCAGTTTTTACAAGAGAAACTCTGCCAAAATTTTTTGGGAAGCTTTATGCTTTTAAATGTTTATAAAAACTTTCAAAGTGAGTTTATATGTTAGCTTTTAAACAAGTTTTCCTTCACTCTATTTTCTTAAATGGTTTAGATTTCTGGGTTTTGGCTTACTTAGATTACGTTACGCCTCTAGACGTTTTGTAATTTAAGTGTCAGTCACGTTCCGTACCTTTGGGTTGTGACAAAGTTGGTATCAGCGCATTAGGTTTTACCTTTTGAGTATAGGATGACCCTTGGTTGATGGAGTAGGTGACCTAAATAAAGTGACGTACCGTGTGTATGTTCCAAAGCATACTTACGATACGCTACTCCGCTTAAGAAGCCTTAGGATGTATAATTACCTTGCACCATATTTTATTCATTCCTATAATCTATCCTCATCAATATCGGATGGTGGTTTCTGTTACCACGGTTACACGGGCAGAGAGAGCTGCAGCTAGAGTTGTGGTCAGCATGAGCTCGTTTTAGACGACGACTGACCAGGGTGTAATTCCGGTGACACACGATTGCATAGATGTGTCGTTTTATTATGTTCTTCGTGACACGAGCGTTATAAATGTATTGTTTTGTTAAGACTTCTTGTGGACGTGAACGTTTAGATCAGCACCAGAGGATTGGGCTACTGCTAGAGGCCGACTGGAATGTGATGACCGTTAATGTACCGTCTATCCCTGAGGATTGAGGCATTGTTAGCGTGCGGGCGAATGAGCCAGCTGTTGCTGCGACTGACAAGATATCGGCCCAGATGTTTGAAGCCATTGCAGCACTAGTTTATACTTAGGGATATGATAGAAGATCACTAGTCACCCATGGATGAAAAACTAAGGCATGTAGTTCATTTGCATACCCCGATGCGAGATCATCAGATTGATTAATTTCAGCTGGAGAGGACCTCACACATGCACGATGTAAGTCAATCGATGAAGGACGAGCATAGGTGCATTACTTTGATAATTTGAACGAGTCCCAGAGGATGTAATTGGCAAGATGCTTACTACAGGATATTGAGATGCCGAGTACGTAGCTTTGGAAAGGAGACTCTAGATTAGTATAACCGTTTGGAGCGTAGTTCACACAACTATGAAGAGGGAAATCCGAGTTGATACATGTTGAAGGAAAGAGGAGTAAGAGGTTCGTATGAGATTTTGACGAGATAACATTCCACTTTGTTGACATCAAAAATGTGATACACATACAGAGGCGTTGAAAAAGGATATATCTTCCAGGAGAAGTCGTAATGAGTATGCAGCTGTTCCGGAACAAGAAATGGATTGAGTAAAGGGTAATAACTTCCGGGAAGTTCGGCAGAGATAAGATTTGGGAGAGACCCCAATAGAATCTTTCTGGAATACTACATGAGAAGACTTGGACCCAGGATCGGTCGTATCACGCATACTCAGTGGGCAAGAGTTCGACATCATTGACGAGACATGTTATGACTGACCATGACAATTGGCCAGGAGATCTTTAGAGGAGTTGCCAGAGCGGAACTATTTCCGTCATCATTCCATATTGGGCCGTTGAGCCAAGGAGTTATGTAAATGGCAATCCACAGTGAGAGAAAAGAGCCTAAGGGCAGAAGACGCCAGACAGTGAACAGGCGGCAAGTAGATAACTTGCTATGCTAGCTTTGGATGCACAGTCACCTTTTCGACTTTGAAGGAAGGACACATCGATGACAGTTACTTATGATATGCGAATTGGTGATATGGATATCACGTTCCGTCGTTTTGGAATTTCGGTATTTTGGGTGATTTATTTTCATGATTGAGATTTTGTGCACCACAGTTGCACTCGACTTCGATTCTATGCCATTCGAGATCTTTGATTTTGATTTCATACCTATGGTATACATATGATTTAACTTATGCTTCCGGTATAGTTTTCATGCACATTTCGTACTTTGATTTGGTCTTGTGCACGCTGATGCCCATGGTAGTGAGTTTATCTATCGCGGTATACTTGATTTTGATTTGGTGTATGTAGTATATCGCTGATTTCGATTTTGATATACGATTTATGTTTTCGTGCACAATGTGCATTTGATTGAGATTCTTGCGCACACTTGGTGCACTTGATGCGATTTTGTGCACACCAGATGCACTAAATCGGGATTTTTCGTGCGTATCAGATGCACCTGATATTGTTGTCGTGCACACCCGTTGTACTTGACAGATGTTTTTTGGTGCACACCCGTTACACTCCGTTTTTTTCCTGTGCACTTTCCTGGCACCAATGCTTGGTTTTGATTTCCGTGCGCACCTGGCGCACGTGATACTTTCGTATACACTATTTGAGTTGGATTTCTTTTGAGCATTATGTTTTCATAACTTATATACTATATGGTTTAGTAAACCAGCAGGACTGTTCAGAGAACAGTATCTAGGTGTTTTTGCATGCATTGATAGTTATCGAAGGGAATTCCAAAAAAATGAGCTATAGTCTCAATATTTTCTTATGTGTCCTTGATGACACGAAACGTTATAAAGGAAAACCCTTCTAAATTATTTCAAAAATGGAGGGACGTATATGTTAAACAAAAGATATGTATATACGTATAACTATTTTCCTTATAAATGAGCGTCCGCTACTTGTGCCGTGATACGCGCATCACACAGTGATTTGGAAAAGGTTTTGCATGCCTTTCTATTTAGATGTTTTGATGATTTTACAACGATGCGTACTACATATATGTTATAGTTTTGAGTATATCATATTGG
Source organism: Agapanthus africanus (assembly GCA_030015575.1). Taxonomy (NCBI): domain Eukaryota; kingdom Viridiplantae; phylum Streptophyta; class Magnoliopsida; order Asparagales; family Amaryllidaceae; genus Agapanthus; species Agapanthus africanus. The sequence goes on from JASDDO010000031.1 coordinate 79,317,614, forward strand.
TTTTCGTATTAGATTTTGACATTTTTATTTTCACCATCACTCCGATGATTGCGTGACGCTTGACGGGGTTTTGATTTGAGTTTTACACTCGTTTTTCATGCGCATGCATGGCGTGAAGAGATGTTCTATGTATTCATGATATTCGGAGCCCCGTTTATTTGAGTTATTGACTGAAATGTTTTAGTTTTGTGGGGAGTTTTAAATTTAAATTCAGGGACCGAATTTATTTAAGGGGGGAAAACTGTAACATTTCAGAAAAATAAAATATTATCTTTGGGAATTTAAACAATTAGAATTATATGTATGATGAATATTTTAACGTATGAAGATTTGTTTTAAATGATATGGTATAACTATATACCGATGGTTTGGAAAATTAATATAACTAATGATTTAGAAGGTGTTGATGTGATTTGGACATTTCATGAGTTTTTATACAATCATCGTATTTATGTTGACGTTAAGCTTGATTAACATTTCATTAATCTTGCATTAAAACTTGGTTATGCACATAACATGCACCATGTCATGTTGTACACAACACTTGTTACATTTTTATTTTCAACCATGCTTTAATTCAATTAATTAGTTTTGTTTTGGGTTTTAAAAAAATATAAAATAAAAAGAAAAGAAAAGAAAAAGGGGAAGAAATTTTGTTGGGGAGAGAGAGAGAGGGTAGGGACCATGGGAGTGAGAGAGAGAGAGGGAGAGAGGGAGAAAGGTTCCACATTATTCTACATAATTCCCCACTTCTTTTTCTTCCCCATTTTCCTCACCTCCCCTTCAATGGCTGCCTTCTCCCTCCACCTCCTCATCCACCTCACACCACCTCTAAATTTCCATCAAAATTACATGTTGCCTTCACAAAAATTGTGCACCACCTCACAACAAAACCTTTGGATCAATCAAGCCAAGACTTTAAAGATTTTGAGCAACTCAAGAAACTTCTTGAGTTGTCAAATGAGGTAACCTCCACATCCTTAGTTTAGATTTTTGTTTCTCCTTACCTTCAAGCATATTTTGAGTTGTTTAAACAAGGTTTAGTGATCTTGTAAATTTCCAAGTTGAGATTTAAGAGATTGTATGAGTTGTGAAAGGTGTAATTGAGTGTAATTAGGGATCACAACCCTTTCGAGTGTCAAAGCCTGGACCAACCTGAAACTAAAACCCCAAAACCCAAAACATAGAAATCCCCGATATCGGATTTGTGTAGGAATTGTGGTAGTTTTGAGTTCTGCTATAACTCGGGAACCCTAGAAATTATATAGCGATTACTGTAAGATGTGCAGGCGAACTAGAAGTTAACCCTAAGACCCGAGAGCCCCAATACACTTCTTGGCTGCCAAAATAAGGCTTCTGGCCCTAATTTGCGGCCAGATTTAGGAAAATGGTGTCGTGGTTTCTTGGGTAGGTGTCCGTTGTATATTTAAGGTCCTTTGTATATGCATCATTCTCTAGTTTTACTTGTATCAAAATCTGGAAATGTTTTCTTGAGTTATTGTTTTGGTTTTGTGACTTTTTAATGACTCTAGTTTTGGTTTGTATTTTGTCTCGATCGATTAGCATTCATATGTTGATGTCGAGGGTATTTAGTTCTTCTTGCATACGTAGGCCGTAGGTTCAAACCTATGTGTGTCTCGTATGTCGTATTGGGTTTTCTTGTGTCTTGATTCTTGTTTTACGATATAACATTTTGAAACTATAGGTTCCCGTGTGGACGTCGTACGACAAGGGAAGAGCATGGTGGCATCGACTTCGGCAAGTGAGGATCGAGATGAGTAGATATATATTTACAGGGGAAGTCGGGTGGATGGCGTATAGCTCCTCCGCAAATCTAGAATAGAGTTATTATTCATGTTATATTGAGTTAGGATGTGATATTGGATACTTAGCGAGTAAGGTAGTTAGAAGACTTAGGATAGTCTAGGTTGATTTAGGAAGGCCTATGCAGAGGATGATTACCTTAGAGGCGAATCGCAGGTTTCATGTAGACGTGCACACACACACTTGACTTGGTGTATATGAGTATGTATATATATATGTATGTATGTATGTATGTATGTATGTATGTATGTGTTTGTGTATGTTTATACACACACACACACATACATATACACGTGATATGAGGATGGTATGTGATACTTGAAGATGAGTCGATATGATCGGGCATGATGCCGTAAGATATTTGATATGTGATTGAGTAATGATATGATTAATGATATGATATTTAAAAATGGATCGTTGGACAATGTGTATTCATATACAGTAATATGTGTTGATGTCATTGGAATGTACGAGACTTTAGAACAGTACCCCTGATCATGATATTGTTCGATGATAATACCCTATGAATGATGATGTATATATATGATAGTTAACCCGTACCCCGATTTTTGGGATGCCATACAATGGATTTTACCGTACAAGGTATAGATATGATGATTGATCAGCACTCTTGACTTGAGGATACTGTACTATATATTATACGGTACGTGAAGCTACGAGGCAGGATCGCCGACTATTAGAGATATCGACTCGGACTTAAGATGATTTCCTTACCATTTCGGCCAGTTCTTTAGTTTAGTCCCTTAGATGATTAGGTAGATGTTCGACTAGGCTTGAGTCATACTTATTTTCAAAACTAACGAATCGTGCACATTTTTTTAAAGACAGCCGAGGGATACTACGGACTTTTCAAAGGACGTATCTTTTCTCAAAAACCCCGTAGCCCCTACCTTTCTAAAAAACCACGATTTGTGCTATTTCAAAAAACAAACTGTATGACTCTTAATTAGATATGTATATTCTAAATTCGTGTTTACTACACATTCACCGTTGTATTCATGTTATTTTCATCACATTGCATGTTTATACAAGATCATAATCCACAAGATGTAGTAGGTATCATCCAGATCTTATATTGAGAATCCTCGTGATAAGAAGAGCTTGACCGAGTGTAGCATAGGAAACACTTTCCTATTACGAGTATGTCATCTACGTATAATACGTGGAAGATAACCTTACTCTCTACAACCTTCTTGTATATACAAGGTTTATCTGCCTTTTTGATGAAGTCAAATACTTTGGCTGTCACATCAAAACATATGTTCCAACTCCGCGATACTTGCTTTGATCCTAATGGATTTAAGCATAGCTTTGAAAGTCTCAACTTTTCCATCTACACCAAGAATCTTCTCAAGATCCATTTGCTCCCAATGGGTTTTACCCCTTCAGGTGCAACATGAAAAGTCATACTTTGTTGGTGTCCATGAATTCCATATTTGATCACATAGCATCCAACCATTTCACAGAGTCCCCACTCATGACGGCCTGCCTGAACCTAGTTGGGCCATCATCAACCATGATGCAATCCTCGCTCCCACTGTCACCAAGAAGACCGTAGTATCTCTCAAGTGGATGAGAAACCCTACCAGATTCGCGGAGTGGCTGAGGTTCGTTGGAGACTATTGAATCCTTTAGTTTCACCAAATCATCAGCTGTTAGTTTGTGTAGCTGGAACTCCTTTCAGTTCTACCTCATGACCACTAATTTCTTCACAAGAAATTCCTTTTCTAAAAAGGTGGCATGCTGAGAACAAAACACCTTTTGCTCCTCAGAGTGGTAGAAGATATTCCCTCACAAATATTTAGGATATCCTAACAAACTTATACAGAACTGACCTTGCCTCGAGTTTGTCCGGTTTTTGCTTTTCAACATAGGCCGGACAACCCCATATCTTATCGATTAAGACATGGTCTCTTCCCATTTCATATCTCATATGGAGTGGTAGGAACCGATTTGGATGGAACCCCATTAAATATGTATGCAGCTTCTCAAGTGCATAACCCAAAAAATAAAATAGGTAACTCAGCAGTACTCATCATAGAGCGCACCATATCTCATAGGGTGCGATACCTCCATCCCGATACACCATTGTGCTGTGGTGTATACGAAGGAGTAAGCTGAGAGAGAATCACATTCTCCTTTTAGAAAATCCAGGAACTCCATGCCCAAATATTCTTCTCCTCGATCTCATCGAAGGACTTAATACTTCTACCCGTCTGTTTTTCAACTTCAAGCTTATATTCCTTGAATTTCTCAAAAGTTTCAGACTTGTGTTTCAACAGGAACATATGTCCGAATCCTGAGAGATAGTCGATGAATATAACGAAGTACGAAGAACCAGGCCTGGCATTTGTAGACATAGGACCGTATACATCATCATGTATCTGTCCCAAGAGTTCAATAACTCTTTCTCTGTTTCCAGTAAACGGAGTATTGGTCAATTTACTTTTGAGACAAGACTAGCAAGTATCATAATATGAAAATTCAAATGAATTCAAATATTCATCCTTATGTAACTTAGCTGGTTGTGTCGCACTGATATGACCTAGTCGACAATGCCACAAGAAGGATTCGTTCATTTCTGAACTATTCCTCTTGTGCGTGTTCTATATTTTGAACCGTGGTTTGATTTAGAACGTATATGCTATTATATAACGTGCCTGATCGAATCAACTCTTGATTCAGGAAAATGTTCACAACATTATCCGCTAATACAAAATTATATCCTTCTTTAACTTAATAAAGAAACCGATGTAAAGTTTTATATCAGGTTCGGTATGTAATGACATTCGTTCAGAATCAATGTATTAATACAAGGTGATATTTGCCAACTGATTTGGCTGTAAAAATTGCACCAGTCTCTAACAGTTAGAGATATATCACCAATTCCCAGTTCTCTACCTATCTGTAGCCCATGTAACATATTACATATGCGGGATCCTGATCCGGTATCACATACCCAGGATGTAGAGGATACTGAGAAACAGTTCTTGGCAATGAACACACCCGAAGAAGATGCATCAACATATACTTTCTTCGATTGGGTGGCATGGGAATCCGGATGTTCCCCTATTTCCTGCTCGGACTTATAACAATTATAAGATTGAGCGGAACCAACGTTCCCTAGCACAGTATAATAAGAAGGTTCGGTCAATGCATCCATATTATTATCTTGATTAAGGCATGACATGGTTGCTACCAGGAGAGAGAGAGAGAGAGAGAGAGAGAGAAGAAAACACTCTGCGTGCGCTCTTTGTAAGATTAGATTGGTTATTATTTTATCTAATCTGGATGGCTCCCACTGTTTTTATCAAATCTTCCTTCAAACCTTAAAAGGTAAGATTAGCCGGGGTTAATTACACCCTACAAGTTCGCCAATCTTTCGTCCAGGCCAGTGTCAGTACTTTGAGGGAGGTTCCCCATGCTTTCGCACGAACCTAATTAAAATAAATCTCTTTTTCCCAGGGGCGTAACCCCGTTAACACGTTTCTAGACACCTACTTGATCGGCTAATTGTAAAGTGCAAAACACTCTCAGGAGTAACTCTTACTCGCAGTGGGTATCGGGACTCAACTATCTCATAGAAGATATGCAATCTCATTGCAAATTTCAACACTTTAAATTCCCGATAATTTTACCCCTAACCTTCTATGACCTTGACAAAGGCCAACAAACCATAGGATGCTAGTCAAGTTCAACCTGTCATTTCCTGATTGAATTAAACCCACCCGCACGACCCTTGATAAAGGCCAACAAGGTCGCACAACTACCCTAATCCAATCGCATCATATGCTTAAGCAGATAAGCAATATTCAGCTACTGCACACTACGTCTTGACAAAGGCCAACAAACGTAGCACGAATACTAAATACTACTTATCTGAAATGACGGAGGGCTACGACAGGTTTTTAAGAAAACCTTTTGCGTAATGAACTTGATATCATTGTAGAATCGAGTGATTTTGAAAAGGACTGTTTTTAAGGCTTTTAATAGTTTTGCTAAAGAGGTCACTCCCGGTGAAGGGATCTCGACCCTTTCCTTATCGAATAAGGTGCAGGATATTTCACAAATACCACTATGCAAAGCAAAAATTATAAAAGCAATCAAAAGACAAATCGAGTTTATAGCATTTGCTAGTTTCACTAAAGAGGTCACTCCCGGTGAAGGGATCTCGTCTCTTTCCTTATCGAATAAGGTGCTGGATATTCTACAAGGAATACCGCTGTGCAAAGCAAGAACTAGAGCTACCAGTGTTTAAAACAAGTTTCTATAACATCTTTAGGTTTCTTTTATTTCATTAATCTCATTAATGAAGTCCCAATAATTATGCTTCCCAAGCATCACATAAGAAACGAAAGCAACAATATTAATTATATCTCATATATATAATATAGACATTCATCTCAGAATATCTAGTGATCACATCACAGAATAACATCAGAAGAAGAATCACATATGAAATGTTGGATATACTAGGAATTCTGTGTTTTAATTTAAGCCAGTATAAAACACGGATTTCACGGTCGCGATGAATAGCCAAACCCACATCCCTGGACCCCTACGAGAGCGGCAAGCAACCCTACCAATTCTAGAGTTAGGAGACCCGGTCTCGACTCCTCGAGATGGTCTCCCACTGGACCCTAGAACCAGGTTACTTGTGCTCCCCTCCTTGGGTCTATCCTAATACGGAAAAGTAAATAATATACATCAATAGTGACATCATCCTCAACCAGGAAGTGCCCCAATAAAAGAATATTACATACAAGCTTTTACATGAATGAAAATGAAAAACTCTCATCTCACATAAAAACCCCCGGCTATTCAAAACATGACGATCCAATATATCATATCACAGCAACACATAACATCACATGTTATCAACGTAAGTAAATATGTGTATCCCAATTGTCATAGACATATAGCACCGAAACCGGCGATACACCACATATTACACTTACGGTCTCAGAAAAGAAAGTGAAAAACTACAACAGTTGGAATCCGCAACCACTTTAGACATCAGAAACCCAATGCATCACATACTTTGGATTTCATGCCCAACAAATGAATTCCTTAGACATCATATGCCTAAAAATTATAAACCCCGTATTTTAGTCTCGATATTGAAAACACTTTTCAATAACCTGTCGGGTAATTCAACAAGATTCCTGACAACATGATCGAAAGCTTGTCGGAAACTTTAATAGACGACCACACCCCCCGATGCCGTCGATGAAGTGCACCAAGGCGGAACACCGCTGCCGCGAGCACCCGAACGGATGCTTTTGGCGACGGGGTTCTCCTACAGTCACTTGGTCGGGGGTATGGGGCGTGGCTATCTAGTAAAGTTAGCCGGCGAATATCCGTGTACACTACGTAATTGCGACGGACTTTTGATCACATCAAAATCCCGTAGCAACCGATCATCTGAGACTAAATTGCTAGATTTATAAAATTCAAAGTAGTCATCTCATAACTATTTATGTGGATTCCAAATATTGTATCAATATCACAGATAGCTAGAAGAAGTTAAACTTTTCGATCGAATAAACAAGAACCCAAAATTTCCCAATAAGCTCAGCACTTGAGCGGAGTTCGAAAAGTACGCAGAAACTGCCAAAGCTCCTATGAACCAGCCATAGAAGGGTCAACCAATGCCTCACATGTGACATCACAGAACTACCACAAACCCTAGGGTTTGATGGCGGTTCTGACAGTCACATAATCGAGTTAAGGTTTCGTTCTTCTAGAGGGTCTACAGAATCGCTTGCAAGATTTTTTGAAAATTATAAACTCGGAAAAAGTCCAACACTTGGAAAATTTCCAGCAGGAAAAAACTGGGTTATTGATATCCGTTCAAACCTTTTAACATCGTCTAAATAACCCGAATACATGTTAGAATTATGACTACGAAACACTCCAAGTTGCTTTTGCAGAAAGTTAACATCACATGCAAATTTAGCAAAAACAAACAAAACCTGAAACATCAAAACCCAGAGACTGGAACACATGCAAAATTTCAGTGGGTGATCTCGGATTTGGGCTAAGATGAGGGGTGTGGTGGCCGCCCATTTTGCATAAAACCCCCTAAAATTTTTACAGTGTTCATTTTATATATCATACAACACTCTGTACTTGTTTAGAAATTTTTTTGACAACTATAAAAATTCGACAGAAACTGGAATTATACGTTTCAAGTTTTGGAGCAGTTTCGGTTTCGTAATCTAACAAACATTTTTAAATCTCTAGCTTGGCTCTGATACCACTGTAGGGTTACCTAGGACGGCAGCAAGATTTCGGGAGGCATCGTCCATACCATTTTTAAAGTTTTGTCGTTCTAAAGAACCCTAACCTAGAATCTTTAACTAGAAATTTAAACAATCAAACAATGTTAACAACTTAACATCTAAGTGAATGAAGAATACAACCTTTGTAGACCAGTCCTTCACTTCAAAAGCTCCGTGTAGTATTCCCTTCGCTGCGAGTTGAAATCTCCCGAACTCTACAAAGGGTTTCCTTGGAGAAATGAACAAGCTTGCTCGAAGTCTTCGAGGCCGAAGATGATCTACGTCGAGGAGACTCAAGCTCATGCTACCTCTTCACTAAATTAGGGTTTAGTGAAGCAAACACCCTAAACTAATTGGCTAATGGTAGAGGATGATGAAGTAGGAAATGAGCTCTCTTTAGTTTTCTTTTTCTCACATTATTTTCTCATCATAGAAAAAGCTAGTAAGCTTTTTCTCTCATGAAGAGAAAGAAGAAGAAGAACTGAGGTGAGAATAGCAACCATGGGTGAGTTAGTATCATACACTAACTCATGTATAGAATAAACCATGGGTCAATAATAATGGTTGGGTTAATAAATATTTTCATCTAAAACAAATGAGTGGACTTGGTCAATACTTCCATAAGCTTCTACAAGCTTGAACCGTGTGACTAATTACCACTAATTTATGAATTACCAAGATAAATAAAAACCCAAGGATTATCATAACCATGGTGTGAGTCTTATACACCCATGCTGCATGTGGCATCTAGCATGACACAAAATAATGTACATTAATATATATAACATATATACTAAGTGTACACAAGTGAGAAAAGAAATACTTAGTGAGCAAATATTAGTTAATGTAAGATAATATATCAAATATATAATTATACATTAAATTATTAAATCAACACCTGATTTAATAATCCGGCTATATCATATACAACCGACTAATATCAAATGTAACAATCCATCGAATCAACACTTGATACAATAACCTGGCTATATCTCATATAATCGTCCGATATCACATATCACGAGAATAGAATGCGGTATCATATACACGCATTAATCTCGGTCTCGCACATATCATATATGTGCACCTACTTCGTTTCGCATGAACCAGGAAACCTCTGTGTAGGACTCTAAAGACTTGTCAATACGCCGGCAGTAGGTGATGATCATATCAAACACCCACAAGCCGCAAGCAGTCTGCTAAACATAACGGCCACCCGGGTATTGAGCGATCAGAAGATCAACAAGTAAGCCTGCTCGTACTCTAGCGAATCCAATTAGTAACACTACCGTACAGTCTGGTCTCTTCGTCAGATATATCGCATATCATCGCCTGGGGGTGGTAAAACGTCAGACACCAATAGCCTGATAAGTCATGCCGATGCAAGGTCCATAACGATTCGAGAAATTACTGATAAAACTTACCAGTAAATCTCAACAACCCTGGCCAGGGATTTCATATTATGGCCAATTGAGCATAGCGCAACATCAACCCCCAATACCGGAAGAGACGAATCCCCTCATATCGCTCATTGCCTCTATGTGACTCGGGACTGTACCTAAAAACCACCAGTTTGCACGACTCAGTAGAACCGTGGTAGGGTGGAAATCAAAGCACAGTGGGAGACACGCAAGACTTTATGACAATCTCGGGTCGACAGACTAACCTGTACCAGTGTCACCAGAGAACTGCTATCTGACGATAGGTATAATATCATCTAAGAGTTCTTGGCGAGTCCGTCCAGTGTACCCAATCTCCACTGAGCACCCGTATACCATCTTTGATGTCAAACAACAATGGATGTGGGATCATCAATCGCTCATCATATGGGTCAAGATGCGTATACGCCAGTCTACTCTGGAGTATCGATGCCCTGTCTCGATACTCCCACGACTAGGAACAATTGAAGGGTGTACTTCTGGACTACCGTTGGCCCCACTAGTTTGATCTCCATCATAGTCCTGGGTGTCAAGTACACATCCTAAAGGGCTTTGTCAACATGTGAGAGCAAGACAGCATCACGTATACAAGTCAACATGTTAAGACAAAGTGCAACCAGATAGCATACTATCATGTCGAGCGAGAAAGTCCTCCCTATAGATGTCCAAGCATCCACTACAATATACATCCCATATACAGTAATGGCCTCTAGGGCATACATATAACTAACAGTATGCATGCATGTGTGCATTCATATCATCATATGTACATACATACATTCATGCATACAATAAATAAAGAAAAGGTTATAAATAAAAAGGCTAATGGTCATTAATATTAAATCAACAATTGATTTAATAAACTGATCATATCACAGACGACCCGACCAATAGAAAACGCCAGATTATAATGCAGTATCATATATATGCATTTAATCAAGCACCCGCACATATCACCCTATGCACCCCACATTGTTTCGCCTGAGCTACGTAACCCCTTTGTGGGACTCTAAGACTCGTCAATACGCTAGCAGTAGGCAGCGATCATATCACAAACCCACAAACCGTTAGTGGCACAAGCTGTACGTAATGGCTCCCAGGTATTGGGCGATCAGAAGAAAAACAATCGAACCTGTAAAAACTCCCGTCGAGCCAACCGGTAACACTTACTGTACAGTACGGTCTCTTCGTCAGATATGCTCCATATCGAGTCTAGGGATGGCATTGTCGACCCCAACAACTCAATAATTGATGGTGATGTATGGTCTATAACAGATCGAGAAACTACTGATAACACTTATCAGTAAATCTCATCAGCCCTGGCCAGGGACTTGCTGATATAGCTAATCGAGAACAGCGCAACATCAACCCCTAATACTGAGAGAGACGAAACCCCTCCTATCGCTCATTTCCTCCATGTGTCTCGGGACTGTACCCAAAACCCACCTGTTTGCACGACTCAGTAGAGTCGTGGTAGGTTGGAAATCAAAGTACAGTGGGAGAACACACAAGACTCTATGACGATCTCGGGTCTACAGACTAACCTGTACCAGTGTCACCTAAGAAATGCTATCCGACGATAGATATAATACCATATAGGAGATCTCGGCGAGTCCATCCAGTGTATGATGTCTCCACTGAGCACCCGTATACAATCTTGGTGTCAAACACCAATGGATATAGGATCATCCATCGCTCATCACATGAGTCAAGAATCGTATACGCTAGACTACTCTGGAATATTGATGCCCCGTCTCGATACACCTACGACTAGAGACATTTCAGGGTATGCTTATAAACTACACATGTCCCACTGGTATGATCTGCATCATAATCACAGTAGTCAAGCAAATATCCTCAAGGCTTTATCAACAAGTACCAAATGAATAAAAGCATGATCAAGTGAACATGTCAAGATAAAGAGTAACCAGATAGCAAACTATCATGTCGAGCAAGAATATCCTCTGAATATATATACATGTAAAAATACATCAACTATCAAATAATGGCCTCTAGGGCATACATATTTCCTACAATCTCCCACTTGCACTAAGGCCAATTATTAGCGTATCTCATACCTAACATCTCAAAAATTCGCTCATTCTGCGGCTGAGGGAAGGCCTTGGTGAGTGGATCCACGGTGTTATTTTTTGTATCTACTCTCTGAATCTCGATCTCACGGCAATCAACTATCTCCCGGATCAGATGATATCGCCTCAGGATGTGTCTGGATCGCTGATGGGACCTGGGCTCCTTGGCTAACGCCATATCCCCATTATTATCACAATACAATGATATAGGATCAATAATGGTTGGAACTACTCCTAGCTCCGAGATGAACTTCCTCATCCAGACAGCTTCCTTGGCGACATCATTTGCAGCAATATACTTAGCTTCCATCGTAGAGTCTGCAACGGTATCTTGTTTGGAACTCTTCCAACACACCACCCCTCCACTGAGGGTAAATACAAACCCAGAGATAGATTTGCTGTCGTCCTGATCACTCTGGAAGCTCAAATCCGTAAATGCCTCCATTTAGAGATCTCTGTTAGCATATACCAAGAACATTTCTTTAGTCCTTCGCAAGTACTTAAGAATGTTCTTCACAGATTTCCAGTGATTCTCCCCTGGGTTGGATTGCTACCTGCTTACTACATCCAGTGCATAAGCAACATCAGGGCGTGTACATAACATCGCATGCATTATAGATCGTACGGTTGAAACATAGGGTATAATTCTCATGCGATCTCTCTCTTCATCAGTCTTTCGGAAAAATTCCTTGGAGAGAGTGACTCCATGACAAGCGGGTAAGGCACCCCGCTTAGAGTCTTCCATACTAAACCTCTTTAGGATGGTGTTAATATACCTGGTTTGGGACAATCCCAATAACCGTTTAGATCTATCTCTATAGATCTTAATGCCCAATATGTACGAGGCATCACCCAGGTCTTTCATGGAGAACCTTAGTGATAGGAACAATTTGACCGATTGTAGTATAGAAACATCATTTCCTATCAGGTGGATGTCATCCACGTACAATACGAGGAATGTGACAACACTCACTACAATCTTCTTCTAAACACAAAGTTCATCCGGATTTTTGACAAAATCAAACTCTTTGATAACATCACCATTTAGAAATACAATTTTAACACCCATCTGCCAGATTTCATAGTCGTAGTGAGCAACAATAGCAAGTATGATCCGAATAGATTTAAGCATGGCTACAGGAGAAAAAGTTTCGTCATAGTCCAGTCCTGGTCTTTGACGAAATCATTTCGCCACAAGTATTGCTTTATAGGTCTTCGCCTGCCCATCTACACCAGTCTTTCTTTTAAAGATCCATTTGCACCCTACAGGGTTTTTCCCAAATGGTACAACGTCCAAAGTCCATACTTTGTTGGTGTATATAGACTCCATTTCAGATCTCATGGCATCCATCCACTTCACAGAATCACCACTCGTGATAGCTTGCTGAAAACTAGTAGGAACATCATCATCCATGATGTAATCTTCTCTATCACCAACAATGAGGAAACCGTAGTACCTCTCTAGTGTGTGAGAAGTCCTACTAGATCTACGGATTGGCTGAGATTCATTAGTTTCTGTTGAAACATCAGGCTCAACCAAGTCGTCATTTGTAACTTGTGTCTCTAGATCTACCACATTGCCATTAGTATCATTTGTAAAAAATTCCGTTTCAAAAAATGTGGCATACTCCTCCTTGTGGTAGAATAGATACCCAAATGAATTCTTTGGATATCTCACAAACTTACACATGACTGACCTTGTCTCGAGTTTGTCCGGATTCTGCTTTTTGACATAGGCTGGACAACCCCAAATCTTACCTCATTTAAGAGATGGTCTCTTCCCATACCATATCTTATATGGTGTGGTAGACACGGATTTGGTTAGAACCCTATTCAACAGAAAAACTGCAGTCTCCAATGCATGCCCCCAAAATGAGACAGGTAACTCAGCATCACTCATCATGGATCGTACCATATCTAATAGGGTCCAATTCCGTCGTTCTGACACACTGTTGTGCTGTGGTGTGTAAGGAGGAGTGAGCTGAGAGAGAATTCCATTCTCTTTTAGAAAGTCTGAAAACTCTGTACTGAGATACTCCCCACCTCGATCCGATCGAAGTATCTTAATACTCAATCCGGTTTGTTTTTCTACTTCATGTTTGTACTCAGTGAATTTCTCGAAAGCTTCAGACTTATGCTTTAATAAAAACACATGACCGAATCTTGAGAAATCATCAGTAAAAGTTATGAAGTAAGAAAAACCGTCTCTAGCCTGTGTAGATGTTGGCCCGTATACATCACTATGTATGAGGCCTAAGAGCTCAGTAGCTCTTTCTCCGTGTCCTATAAACAGAGTTTTGATCATTTTACCCTTGATACAAGACTTCCAAGTCGCATAAGATTTATATTCAAAGTGATTCAAATATCCATCTTTATGTAGCTTGTTTAGTCTTATTTTGGTAATATGACCAAGTCCGTGCCAAAGAAAGGCTTCATTTATATCTTAAAATTTTCTTTTAGTATTATGTTGTATGCTGAAAACTGTGTGTTGATTTAGGACGTATATCCCGTTATTAAGTGTACCATACCCAACCAATATTTGATTCAGGTTAATGTTCATAACATTATTCTGCAATACAAAATTATATCCTTCATTGTACAACAAAGAAACAGTTATTATATTATAAATCATACTAGGTACATAATAATATGGGTTCAAAACCAATATACATCCCAATGGCAACCCCAGGTGATACTCTTCCACTGAAACTGCATGTACATTGGAACCATTTCCAACCCGGAGAGTATGGTCACCTGTCTTCAAAACACTGCTATTTCTTATCCCCTGCATGGAATTGCATATGTGAGAACCTAAACCGGTATCTAGTACCCAGGAAGTAGAGTTTATAGAAAAACAGTTTTTTGTCACAAACACACCTGAAGCGGAAGTATCACCATGCTTCTTCTTCTTGAGATCCAGGTACTCAGCACAGTTGTGGTTCCAGTGTCCCGATTTGTGGCAGTAATAACACTCCCCTTTCCCCGATTCCCCAGCCATGGACTTGTCTTTCCTCTTAGCCTTTTAACTCCACCTCTAGGTTTGGTGGGTTTCTTCTTCATTTTTCCCTTAGCCTTGGCTTTTGGGCGAGAAGAGGAAGATGATCCAGCAATCAAAGTGGGAGTCTTCACTGCCTTGAGTGTGCTCTCTGTACTTCTCAACATATTAAGAAGTTTAGGTAGTGACTTCTCCATGTTGTGCATGTTGAAGTTTACTACAAATTGAGCAAATGCAGGAGGGATAGACTGTAGAACAATATCAACATATTGTTCATTCTCTATTGTCCATTCGAGGTCCTCAAGCTCTTCAATAAGAGCTATCATCTTCAAAACGTGATCGCCTACTGGTGTGCCAGGAGCCATCCGCATCTGAAACAACTTTCGAGATGCTTCATATCTCAAGATCCGAGATTACTCCCCATACAACTCTTTTATATGGAGAAAGATGGATTGTATATCCATCTGCTCGTGCTGCTTTTGATGTGTATTGTCCTTTGATGCAAGTGCGAGGAATTTGGCAGTAGCACAGTTAATATCCCACATTTTTGCGGATCTCCTTATCCGCAACTGAACATGTAGGGCCTGGGATGGGTGGGCTGGGGATGTGAGGACATATGATACCTTATCATATGTCAGGGCAATGTTAATGTTCCTCAGCCTGTCTTTATAATTAGTCCCATTCAGTTTATTTTTCTCTAATAGAAGTTTAAGTCCAGTCATGGGTATCTTCCATTAGGAGAGAGAAAAGAATACACTCAGCGAAATCTCTTGCAAAGATTAGATTGGTTATTCTCTTATCTAATCGATGTCTCCTACTGCTTTTATTTAATTTTCCTTCAAAGCTTAAAAAGAAAACTACCCAGGATTAATTACATTCTACAATTTCGCTAACCGTTCAGCCAGACCAGTGTCGGTACTTTGAGAGAGGTTCCCCGTGCTTTCTACGGACCTAATTAAAATAAATCTCGTTTTCCCAGAGACGTAGCCCCGTAGAAACCTTTCTAGACACATAATGAGTTAGCTAATTATAAAGTACAAAACTCTCCTGGGAGCAACTCTTGCTCACAGTGGGATCGGGATCCAACCATCATATGGAAGGTATGCAATCTCATTGCAAATTTCAACTCTTGAAACTCCCGATATGGTTTTTACCCCTAGTACTCATGACCTTAACTAAGGTCAACAAATTACAAGAACTGGTGTCACGACCCGAAATATTAGCTCGTGACCAGCACTTGAATCACGCAACGTCTAAAGGCGTAATGGAATTCAAGTAAGCTAAAACCCAGAAATCTAAACCTTTTAGAAAAATAAAGGAGGTGAGGTTTTTGAAATAAATGTATATGAAATCAAGTTTTCTTAATGCATAGAAAAGGAACATGAATGATGCAAGTGAAATTTACTAGTTTGAAAATATGTTTCGTCTTTTAAAAATTTTGGCAGCACCTCCTTTGTATTTTTTGATCCAAAACCACAATACATAATAATGATAATGGCATCCCCAAGCGAGAGCTAGCTCTTCGCCAAACGGAGGATCACAACC
Source organism: Agapanthus africanus (assembly GCA_030015575.1). Taxonomy (NCBI): domain Eukaryota; kingdom Viridiplantae; phylum Streptophyta; class Magnoliopsida; order Asparagales; family Amaryllidaceae; genus Agapanthus; species Agapanthus africanus. Next base: position 79,333,812 of record JASDDO010000031.1, read on the forward strand.
ATGCAAGACAATACAAATAAACATACGACGCCCAACGGCGAAGTTCACCACAAAAGGTAAGGAAATAAGCAAGACATAAAAACCACCAGTAGCGAACAACCCCTCGCTCTAAGCCTCACAACCACAATCTCACTAAGTCTCATTACTTATACAATTACAAATTTTGATTGATGGAGTTAACTAGATACAATAATGAAATATAGATACAAGAGTGGGTACGATACAAATGTCCTACCTACCAATGCAAAACACCAGAATGCAACTGTGTGCCAGCGCAGCCGCTACTAATCCAAGCGGTCAACCTGCAAGAACTGTGGCATAACGGGGGTGAGTTGCCAACTCGTGAGTAGAAAAATATCAACAGAAAAAAATCGAATAAACAACGACTCCTAGGTCAACTATATCATAAAGGTAATACTATGATATCTAGGGCGACCGGGTATGTATATGTGCCAACAAGGTAATCAATACCTATATGCATGCGGATAAAATCTAACAGTAATAATCAATGCATGTATATGGATATCGTCCAACCATAATAAAGGTATGTATGCATGTGGATCTCGTCCACCCAAAATCAAGGTATGTATGCATGTGGATCTTGTCCACCCATATAATCAATGTCTGTATGCATGTAAATATCATAAAGGAGTGTGCATGAAAGTATGAGGATATATATATCAACGGTGTCCCTCGTGACACATCAAAATCATGGAACCTGAGTGCCTAGCATCGACACTCGAAAACATCATGAAAACAGTGCCCAGCATCGGCACGTAAATCCTCATATATCGGGCTCCGTCAGTCCGAATCGGCCCACAGGCTCCGTTAGTCCGGATCGTCCCATATCATCTCTCGACTCCAGTCGGTATCCTCCGGATATCCACCGAGCCCAAATACTATCACCGGTAGGTAGTAGTCCCTCTGCCAGGCTCACCGTCTACTGCACAGCGATCCGTTCTCACCCCGGGGTACCATACCGGGTCCACCATGTACCCGCAATCGGCTTCATCCGCCTCCTCCAATCGGGTTTCACATGTCGCTCTCAGAACCGAGAAAACACATGGTGGACGCACTGAAATATCATATCAAGAGAAACCGGTTTTTTAAAATAACACATAATCTCTTTTAAAATGTCCACGGTTCTCAAATTTAGAAATCTCATTAAACAGCATATCTCAATGCGTAAAACATAGAGCATTATTTATGCGACATATAGAAGAAATGTAAGTATATCAATATATCATGCAACATGGAACAGTGATATGACATATTAAGGAAAAACCGCTCTTTTAAATGATTCCAGTTTTTAAAATATCTTGCGGTTCCCAATCTCCCAATAAAACCAGTTATCTATGTAGGTGCAATATGTATATGCGCAAGTATAGATGTACCAATGTATGTGTGCACCAATATGGATGTATAATGTGTATATCCTCAAGTATAGATGTATTAATGTACATGTGCACCAACATGGATATACAATGTGTATATCCTCAAGTATAGATGTATCAATTTACATGTGCACCAACATGGATATACAAATGGGTATATCCGCAAGTATAGATGTATCAATGTATATTTGCACCAATATGGATATACAAATAGGTATATCCGAAAGTATAGATGTATTAATGTATATGTGCACCAATATGGATATACAAATGGGTATATCCACAAGTATAGATGTATCAATGTATATATATGCGAGCATGTTATGCGAAAAGTCATATCATAATGCAGCAATCCTACTGTGTAGTGCCATGGCAATTACCGATGATAAAGCGTGTGAGCCTACATTCAGTGTACGTGTAACATACGCATCATCGATAATGGTGCATGTGTACTATAACAGGTATGGGTAATGCAATGCTAATATCATGAATGCAGCACAAGGTAAATCATCAACTAAAAGCTATAAGCAATAAGGTATACGTAATTATCATATGTCCGAGTCGGGGAATCTATCAATTGGCATCTAGCCTCACAGCATCACATATGGTATAATCCATCGTACGTCATCCTCTAGTCAAGGGTATGGATCAACATCAAGTCAAACTCATCACGCACGGAAAACCATCGTACGGCGGCATTAAACCGATAGGGATCCTATCAACCTATACGACAAATGAGGGTACGGCCTAATATCATGTACGACCAATCATCCATGATTCACAACATTCTATATATGTATATATATCTATGTACCTATGTCCCGGTTCACATCCGCAATAATCTCATATCAGGGGACCGGCGGGGTATAAATCATCTCGATCGACTCGCATCCGTATACCAACATATCATCATATCATCATATCGGTCTTATATTCTTTCATTGCATTTATACCACACATCAAATCGAATTTTCATAAACATTCTATCTCTACTAAGTATAAGTATCTAATCTAACATACACACCCGAACCATACAATCAGATTTTTAAAGAAGTGAATCGTAGTTTTTGAAAATAAGGGTTACGGTGTTTTTAAGGAAAAGATATCATTTGAAAATCCGTAACATCCCTCAAAGTATATATTTAAAATACATACGATTCTTCGGTTTAGAAAAAAGTAGGGTTCGGATGACGCTTCTACATTGACTATCTAGTCCTACAGTACCCTAAATGGCAATATCGGTAAAAGTCATCCTTAATTTACGTCATCCTATGATAGTCGTAACATATCACTTCTAACTATCCTCTAGTTTCTAATATGGTTTCATAGCTATCTTCATTCTAACCTTAGTTTCCTAATCTAGGTTTCCTAACCATATTCTATAAATCAGTTTCAAACAAAACTTTGCGGGGGTGCTATAGCCATCCACCCGACTTCCTCCGTAGATATAGATCCACTCACCTGGTCTTCGCTTGCCGAAATCGATGATGCCACGCTCCGTCGCCTCGGGATCCATGTGAAGGTACCTACAATAATAAACCAATGCAATGCGTATTAAAATCAAGGCGGAAAACCAAAACGGTACATGTTTCGCTCATAGGTCAAAACCTATAGCTTTGCGTGCAAAACACGACCAAAAACCCTGGTCGTTGACGTATAAACGCCACACGACGGAAACACAATACCAAATACCAAAATCAAGTCAAAAAGAAGTCGTAAAACAATGCACCAACTCATGGAAATGGTCCCAGATTTTACCTCAAGCCAAATTGGTCAATTCTGCATACATGGAGGGTCTAATTTACATCATAAGGGACCACAGAACAAATACGAACCAATTCTAACCTACCTTGGCCCAGATTGAATAAATCTGTGGCCCTGATGCAGGGGTTGGGGCTCAGGTCTTGGTGGTAGCTTCCTATGTGCCTGCACGACTCCCAATAATTGCAAAATCATTTCTAGTGTCCCTGGGTTGCTCCAGATTCCAAAATACCCTCACAATTCACACATTTATCCGATGTCCGGGTTTCTAAATCCATGTTTTGGGGTTTCTATGCTCTGGTCCAGGTCATTAAACAACACCCAAGTCTAGTTAACAGCTACAACATCACCAATTTTTCAAACAAACACTCAAACCCCTTACTAGGGTTTCCCAAGGTTCACTAAACATCACAATTTCACCTCTAAACTTGCATGAAAGGTAAAGTGAATGAAATACTATGCTAAGGGTGATGAAATTACCTCACTTGGGCAACCCAAGAAAACCCTAGTTTGCTGAAGTTGTCCAAATCTCACTTTTCTTCGTTCAATGTGAAGAGGGTGTAGAGGGGATCAATTTTTATGAAAGGGAATTAGGGTTTCGGTGGAGTTTTTGAGGTGGATCTCTAGGGGTGAAGTGGAGGGAGATGAAGATGAAGAGGAGAAGAAGAAAGGAAATGGGAAGGGGCATGGGCTGCTGCCCTCTTTCTCTCTCTCTCTCTCTCTCTCTCTCTTTAATCTAACCCTCTCATTCTATTATTACCCCTTTGCCCTTTTTCACCCTTTTCTTTTAAAAACCAAACCATCAAATACCCAAAACAACACAAGAAGACAACATGTAACCAAAATGCAACATGACATGGTGCACTAGCCATGAAAAACTGTAGAAATGCGGATTCGGCTTAATCGCGATTAGCAGTGTACTAATCGGGTGTTTATCAAAACTGCATATAATAAATTTTAAAAATGCCAAATCCTTAAAATATATTTTTAAATAAATAAATCATTTTAATTTCTATTTATTTGACAATTATTGGTATATATTTATACCCTTTTTCGGAAACCCCAATTTCGCAAATCGGGCAGTTTTCGGGAAAAATATTATTTTAATATTAATTTCCCAAAAATAATATTTTATATTTTCTGAAATGTTACAACCAGTCAAGCTCTACCCGTCATTTCTGGATTAATTAGACCCAGTTATATGACCCTTAATTATGGTCAACAAAGTCATATAATTGTCCCAATTAATCGCATCATATGCTGTATAGGAAGACACCACTTAGCTACCGTACACAACGCCTTATCTATAGTCAACAAACGTAGCACGAATACTAAGTACTCTACTTCCTAAAATGACGGAGGGTTGTGGATGGCTTTTTTAAAAAAAAACCTTTAACGCTTTGAACTTGATATCGTTGTAGAATCAAATAGTTTTCAAAAGGAGTTGCTTATGCTTCGCAATTTTGAAATGTAGCATTTTCGTAAAATGCCGAGTGGGTTTCATATTCGATTCTACAACATCTTTTAGGTTTATTTTTCTTTACATTAATTTCATTAATGTAGTCCCATCATTTAAGTCCTTAAGCCATCATAGAAAAGAAACAAAAATATAACGTACGCTTGTGCCATCCGCATTCGCCACAGTGTCATGTTATGCACCGTTAGGTTACTTAACTAACGGCATAGCGGGGTGGACTTGCGCGGATGCAAAACAAAAGCAACGTTTATTATATATCATATATATAATAATACCATTCGTCTCATTATATAAAGTGATCTCATCATAGAATATAAACAGCAGAAGCACATATATGAAATATAGGATATACTAGGAGTTCTGTATTTTGTATTTAGCCAACGATAGAAAATACGGATTCCACGGTCGTGATAAATATCCAAGCCCACACCCCTAGACCCTTACAAGAGCGGCAAGTGACCTTACCAATTCCAAAGTTTAGGAGACCCAGTCTTGACTCCTCGAGATGGCCTCCCACTAAACCCTAGAACCCGATCACTTGTGCTCCCCTCCTTGGGTCTATCCTAATGCGGAAAAGTAAATAATATACAACAAAGCTGACATCATCCTTAACCCGGATGTGCCCCAAATAAAAAAATATTACATACACTTAATTTTACATGAATGAAAATAAAAACTCTCATCTCATATAAAACCCCTGGCTATTCAATCACGATGATCCTGCACATCATATCTCACAACACATAACATCACATGTCATCAACGTAAGTAAATATGCGTACCCCAATTATCGTTGATGTATAGAAACAAAAACGGCGATACAACACATACTACACTTACGGTCGCAGAAAAGAATGCGAAAAATTACAATAATTGGAATCATCACTTTCACATAAACTAGGTGATGTTAAACTATTCGATTGATTAATCGATTACCCCAAAAATTCACAGAGAAGCTCAACACTTGAGCTGTATTAAAAATACCCAGAAGCATGCCCTAGTACCTATGGACCAGCCGTAGAAGGACCGACCCGTGCCTCATAAATGGCGTCGCGGAACCGCCGCCAAAAGCGCTTTTTCGCCGCGGTTCCGCGATCATTTGATCAAGTTAGGGTATCGTTCTTCTAGAGGGTCCATAGAATTACCTGCTTGATTTTTTGAATATTTTTAATGTGAAAAATTGCTGCATTTTGAAAAATTTCCAGAGAACATTTTTCGGAGCAATCAATGTTCGTTCGAAGTTTCTAACGTCGTCTAGGTTACTCTAAAACTCTAGCTTGGCTCTGATACCACTGTTGGGTTTACCTAGCACCATACCGAGGGTTTGTCTTGTATCAAACATGCTATAATAAAAATTTTGGGGTGCTAAGAAAACTAACATAGGATCGAATTAGAAATTTAGGGTAACAAAAACTTAGAGGTGAGAAATACAACCTTTGTAGATCTCCCCTTTGTGACTCCTTAGATCAACTTGGTGTTTGTCCGGGTCCGCTTGAGTCCTTCGTTGTCCACGACGATCCACCACGGAGTGTCTTGGCTCAAGCTCCTAGCTTCATAAGAACTATGTGGAAGTGAAGCAAACAACCTAACTAGTGGGCTAAACTAGTATAGATTGATGATGTGGGTTTAGATCTCATTTAAAAACCTTTCCTTTAATTTTCTTTACTCACTATTTGAAGAGGTAGAGAGCTTGGAAGAAGAAGAAGGAGGAGATGGCTAAGAAAAAGCTCAAGATATTTTCATATGCCACAAAATAAAATGAATAATGAATATATGAGAGAGTCACACTCACTCACAACCATGGTTCAAAAATATCTAGATATTTTGTTAATGAGTTAAAGAAAAGAATTAGAGATTAAACCATGGTTTGAGTCATGGTTGACTCAAGAAGAGTGTAGAAGAAATCCAACCATGATTTAATCCTAATTATCTTTAATCAATAATCATAATATATAAATATCTTTACCATGTGAGTTTTGCATAGCCAACTCCAATGTATCATCAACCATGACACATGTATGCATGCATGTGTGTATTCATATCATCATATATACATACATACATTGATGCATACAAAAAATAAAGAAAATGTTATAAGTAAAAAGGTTAATGGTCATTAATATTAAATCAATAATTGATTTAATAAACCGGTCATATCACATACGACCCGACCAATAGAAAACGCCAGATTATAATGTGGTATCATGTAAATGCATTTAATGAAGCACCCGTGCATATCACCACATGCACCCCACATCGTTTCGCCTGAGCTAGGTAACCCATTTGTGGGACTCTAAGACTCGTCAATATGCTAGCAGTAGGTAGTGGTCATATCACAAACCCACAAACCGTTATTGGCACAAGCTGTACGTAACGGCTCCCAGGTATTGAGCGATCAGAAGAAAAAGAAGCGAACTTGTAAAAACTCCCGTTGAGCCAACCGATAACACTTACCGTACAGTCCGGTCTCTTCGTCAAATATGCTGCATATCGAGTCTAGGGATTGCATTGTCGAACCCAATAACTCAATAAGTGATGCCGATGTATGGTCTATAACAGATCGAGAAACTACTAATAACACTTATCAGTAAATCTCATCATCCCTAGCCAGGGACTTGCTGATATAGCCAATCGAGCATAGCACGACATCAACCCCTAATACCGGCAGAGATGAAACCCCTCCTATCGCTCACTGCCTCCTTGTGTCTCTGGACTGTACCTAAAAACCACCTGTTTGCATGACTCAGTAGAGCTGTGGTAGGGTGGAAATCAAAGTACAGTGGGAGAACACACAAGACCCTATGACGATCTCGGGTCTACAGACTAACCTGTACCAGTGTCACCTGAGAACTGCTATCCGACGATAGATATAATACCATATAGGAGTTCTCGGTTAGTCCTTCCAGTGTACCCAGTCTCCACTGAGCACCCGTATACAATCTTGGTGTCAAACACCAATGGATATGGGATCATCCATCGCCTATCAAATGGGTCAAGAATCGTATATGCTAGTCTACTCTGGAATATCGTTGCCCCGTCTCAATACACCTACGACAAGGGACATTTCAGGATATGCTTATAAACTACACATGTCCCACTAGTATGATCTATATCATAATCACAGTAGTCAAGCAAATATCTTCAGGGCTTTATCAACATGTACCAAATGAATAAAAGCATGATCAAGAGAACATATCAAGATAAAGAGTAACCAGATAGCATACTATCACGTCGAGCAGGAATGTCCTCTGAATACACACACACACACACATGTAAAAATACATCCACTATCAAATAATGGCCTCCAGGGCATACATATATCTAACAAAGTGGCCCATGGTCAGGTCTGGTTCGCTCCAAAGGAAAAAACCGTGTGGCTTCGACTAGAACGGACAATACCATCCCTACTGGGGTGTAGAGCATAATATTTGTCATGCCCCGCTTCCTAAAATAGCGGTAACAACATGTGACAAACCCGCGATATATTTATTTCGAGAAAGGTCATTTCTCAAAACAAATACGCTAAGCGTAACTTAAGAAATATAACCATGATAAGAATAGACAAGTGAAAACAAAATCCAACTACTTTATATATTTACATTCTCAACTTTACAGAGTTTAACTGATACAAGAAGTCTGAACATAAAAATAAAATGCATAAACCTATGGTTTGTTCGCATTTGTTTAAGTGCGCACCTACATACATGTGCACCTGGTGAACCAAGTTCAAATGACTTGCACACTTAAACACATGCATACCTAATTAACTAAGTCCAATTGACTTGCGCACTTATACACATGCACACCTGATAAAATGGGTTCAAATGATTTACGCATACATGCACACATATGTATGTGTGCACGCATGACATGAACGCACATGCAAGTTGCATATTTCAAGGGAAAGAAGTTTTTTGGAGATGAAATATTTATCAGATATCATGCATTCAAATAAACATTTTATTTCATAGAGAAAAGATCACCAAACATGAGATCAAAACTATAAGGGTTAACAAAACAATAAACTAAGTTCTCTAAAATCCCCTCATCCTTTTCCACCATATCGAAACAGCGATCCTCATGAAGAGTCGCTCCCCATCGATCACCGCCGTGCTCATCGGCGAATGTAGACATGATATCCCACTAAGCCCGTATCTGGTTCAGCAAATGAACGAAGGGATCCCTTAGAGGCTTGGAAATCAAACAGGTCTCATGAACGCAGTCGATCTTGTCTTCCGCTGTGTCGATCATCGCCAGAGTCATTTCCATTAGATGAGGAGGAATATCGTCAAGCACGGCCAAGAAGGTCATCCAAAGCCAAATAAAGCTGACAGGGAGAGGAGATCCTATACGGGTCAGGAGCTCGTGCATCACGGTGTCATATTGATCATCCATGAGAGCGGGATTCACCAAGCGTCCAGCGAAACGAGGAATAATTTCCTCGATAGGCACCTTCCATGGCTGCCGAGGAACATGTGGGCAATTACAAACCATACTCTTTCTCTGTTGAAATGGTTCTTTGTGAAAGTGAGGGGAAGATGAACATGTTTTCAAATCATAAAGAGAAGCATTCAAGTCTCGGCATCGAAAATTTTGCATTAAATTGGAAACAATTCCTATGTTTTGACCAAAGAAAGTGTTGAAAACATGGTGGATAGTACTGAAAATTATGGGTCATCAGTCTGCACACTTACATTTATATGCGTACTTGATGGAAACATCACTTAAAGCGATGTGCAAAGTACGTGTGTGCATGCTAGCCACAGGCATGCACAAAGCAATTGCGCATATGATAGGTGCGCACATGCACGTGCAACGCACGGGCGCAATGCGCACTTAATCAAATAACAAACGCAAATGCATGCGCATTCCTTGAAAAATAGACGCTTATTGAAAAAATAAGTAAATAAGCAAACAAAATTTTAATTAACAGAAAAATATTATGTTGGTTAAACACCTTAATAAGAAATATGTTGGATCAAAGATCCAACGGTGCGCATGTCACTATTAATTGATATAAATCAATTAAATCTTTCTAAATCAATCTAAAATCAGATTGAGATCAAAACAAACCACACCAAACTAAAATTTCATCTCTCCTATAAATAGGAGCCTTATATGAAAAAATCATGGATGGAAAAACCCTCTTATAGGCTGAAAATAATCTCAAGACTTCTCCTTAATCGGCAAAAAACTGCACAAGGTAGAAGAAATAAAGAGAAAAACTTCTCTTTTCTTTAAAAGCTTTGGTTCTTTTATACAGAAGCCTTTGCTTCTTCTCGAATTAATTGATTCGACATTAAAAGATCAAATGATCTTAGGGTTTGTCTCACGTTCATAAAATTCATACTTTTGCGAAGGATCGATGCCAAGATCAAAAGAAAAAATAAAGATGTGCACTAAAAAGAAAATAGATGAATACCAAGGTTTTCACTTCTCTGCAAATTAAGAGAAGAAAAAAAAGACAGGATCCATTGCTTTTTAGCAAATTTTGTGTTTTCTGATTAAAACAAATGCGCACCCAAATTAGTACACACTTAGTGGTCAAAAACGCTGTCCTTGGAAAAATAATGCCCTGGGGACATGCGCATTACATGAAAATCACATGTGTGCACTTAACAGAAACTGCCTATAATGGCATACGCATTACGTGATAATCACATATGCGCACTTAAAAGAAAATTCCGATAAAAACATGTGCGTCACATGAAAATCATGTGTGCGCACTTAAGCAAAATTGCATATAAGGGGGTGCACATCATGTGGCCCTCATGTATGCGCACTTGTTGAAACCCGCTAATGTGGACATACGCATCATGTGGCCTTAAAGTGTGCAAACTTTATGCAGTACATACATGCATGATATCCCTGAAAAGAAACAATGCAAAGCTAAGTGCAACACACGTTGTTCATATCAGATTTTTGCATTTTTATACTGCCCAATTTTTATCACATACGCATCACGTTGTTCATATCAGACCTTCATGCACAAGGCTCAATGGCAACACAAGATCCAAGAAATCTACACGGAGCTCAAGAAAATCATGACAAAAGATACACATCCAATCACCTTTTGATGTGCTGAAATTCTGGAGAAATTGTGAAGAGTTTCTGAGAAAAATCACATACCATACTGAAGTACAAAGAAAACCAGGAAAAGCCACAAAATACGAAGGCCTAACTCCATACTATGGCCGCGGAACCGCGGCCTAAGCACGCTTAGGCCGCGGAACCGCGGCCTAAGCACGCTTAGGCCGCGGAACCGCGGCCGTACGACATCCTCAGTTGACCAAAATTGGGAGGTATTTGGGTCTTTTCATTTGTAGTCTGATGGTTGCCCTAGATTTTCAGTTCCCTGCCTATAAATAGTCCTGAACTTGTGAAGCCAAGGGGGTCCATAATCTTGTATTTTATTTTCTAGGTTTAGTTGTGTTTCTTCTTCCTCTTCTCATCTCTTCTCCATTAAAACTTGTAGTGAGCTTTGTGAGTGAAGAATGATGAATAAAGAAGACTCTTTTATTATTATGATTGTCTTGTTCTCTTGTTAATTCTTGTAATTTTGATTTGTTAACTAGTTGTTGTTATTTCTTTCTTTTCTCTTTTTCTTTATCCTTAAAACAACCATGATGCTTACGCTTGATCCTTGCCAAGGTGAGGTCGCAAATAGCTAGTTGTTATCTTCTAATCTCCTTCTTTCTATCTTCCTCTTTTGTTTTGTTTTATTTTTACCGTATCATGATGTGTGAGTAGTTTCATACTTGTTAGGGTAGGATAAGGGAAGTTTGAGAGAAGGAAATCTCTCTCACTCTTTCCTTGCCTAACAGCTTAATTCGACTCCCGTTAATTGAACCACAATCCGCTCCTTACGGCACCCTATCCTACATGATAGCGGTGATTCCGTAGTGAGACCGGTTGTGGTTGAATTAACCGGAGGTTATGGCTAAGAGCCAAGAACGGACGGACAAGCACCAAAAGGAATAACTTATGCGTTGGAAAGCCTAGCTTATACTCGCAAGTTTCTTCCTAGTCGTGCTAATCCCCGTTGTTGCCGATTACCGTAACACCGATATTAAGAGGGGCAACGAAAGATGTGGGAGACTCCTAACTCAAACTAACCTAATCCTAACCCTAACAAGCTCTCTTTACATATCATTTTAACACTTAGATAATCACAAACAAATCTGGACTCTCGGACTTAACTCGTTAAAGCACATAGAAAAAGATTCCCATCTCCCTGCGGACGACCCGTACTCAACCGGCTAGCTACAAGCGAAACCGTCTTGATTGCGGTATTTAACTAAAACTTGAACACGCAAAATCCCTAACAATCAAATGGCGCCGTTGCCGGAGAGACGGTAGTTTATTTCTTTGTGTAATTTCGGGTTAACTTGTGAATATAAAAACAACCGAAAAACAACAAAAAAAATATACTTTGTAAAAAATCATCTTGTTATTTTTGATTAGTTTTTGTGCAAGTGTGCAGGAAAATACGGAGTTCGAGTTCAGTGCCAAAGACGTGGGAAGATAGACCGGCATTGCGCGGCTACACCGCGACGGACAATACGAAGCAAACGGTCTACTTTAAGATTCAGGAGGAGTTCCAGTGAACAAATCAAGCTTCAAGACATACAGACAAGCAGAGGACAACTACATAAACACACCCAAAAAGTATGGCAGCCCAATCCTTCCACACGGCCGCGGAACCGCGGCATAAGCAAGCTTAGGCCGCGGAACCGCGGCCGTTTGGAGCTTTCAGAAGCCCAAAATTTGGGTACTTCTCTCTCTCCTCTCTCCCACTCCTCTGGACTCCAATAAACTGTGTTTTCTGCAGATTTCTTTGCGCAAACTCTCTTCCCCTTCCAATAAACTGTTCTTGTGCAGTATTCTTTGCGCCGCGCTAAAAATAAAAATTGTTTGCAGTTGATTTGTTACTGCTTTGCATTTCTTAATACGGACTTAAGGGGCTTGAAACCAATTCAGATTGGGTGGGGATTTCATCACCCTTCCCAGGACCCCAAAAATCACAAAAAGCATATGCATTGACCATTGTTAAAAATTAAAAAATACTAGACTCAGCCCTAAGGACTTCACGCTCATTAGGACAGAGGACTAGTTACAGGCATCGGCCGTTTATCATATCTGACTTTTGCGGTGCCTAGGCAAGTGTGACGAAGGAAAGTGGTTATTTAATTAAAGAACTTCACGAAAGCGTTGGACAACCTCCCACTTACCTGGCACTTATCTGGCCGCATTAGACGGAGAAGAGGCGGTTTGAGGTCCTTTTTCTAGCCCTCTGGAACAGTTAGGAGCAGGTCTAGTAGACCTAGGTGACCATAGATCTAGGTGAGATTGTGCATATTTTATTTGTGATTGCTTAAAGCCGTAAGTCCGTACATATTTCTGTAAAGATCTTTCTAAAAAAAAAAGAAAAAAATCTAAAACTTTTATAAAAACTTGCCCTTTGTCGCCAAAATCCATTTTTCACCCACCACCCATCACCTTTCTCCATTGACGTTTTCTTACCCTCACCTTCTCCGCTTTGACTATAATAAACTCATTTAGTGTATGTCCACTTGGACTTGGAACACTAGCGCCCGTCTAGTCCGCATTACGTTAGTCGCTACCGACTACGCGATCAACTCAGACGTCGATACTCCGTCCACTCCTCTTTCACCCCTTCCTTTGCCGGCCAACTCCGACGTTGACCGGAATTCTGTTCATACATCTTCACCTTCACCTTCACCAACCTCTTCTTCCGCGATGTCAGGATTTAATCCGAACATCTCTTTGACTACCCCTGGATTGGCTCCACCTCCTACGGAGACCAATATCCTACCACCACCGCCTGTTGTAGCGCCGCAGCGAATCACGCTCCAGGATCATTTCTATCCCACCCGTTCTGCACTTCCCACCTGCCTTTCTCTTCCACCGGCCAATGGGGACAACTTTGAAATTAAGCCCCACTTCATCAACATGCTTCCACGATTTCATGGGCTTGAATCTGAAGATGCCTATATCTTCATCAACAAATTTCAAAACGTCTGTGCCATGATGAAAACTACCCAACTGTCGGACGATCCTATACGTCTACGGGTCATTCCGTTCACTTTATGCGATCTCGCTGAAAAATGGCTGTATAGCACCGCTTCCCACTCCATAACCAGTTGGGACGAGTTTGTTAAAGCGTTTCTCAAAAAGTTCTATCCGAATCATAAAACCGCAAGGATTCGCAATGAAATCAACCAATTCTCTCAGCTTCCTTCTGAACCTTTCTGGAAGTGCTTTAACCGGTACAAAGACCATCTTGTTCAGTGTCCTCACCACGGTATAGAGAAATGGCAACTTTTCCAAACCTTATACGAAGGCCTGAACCCAGTAACGAAGCAGTTATTGGAAACCATCTGTCAGGGCCACTTCCTATCGAAATCTGACGAGGAAGCGTGGCAGTTCTTTGACGACCTTGCGGAGCAAACGCTACAATGGGAGAGCAACAGACCGACTTCTTCTTCTTCTACCTCCACTTCTACCGGTCAGTCTAGGGTAGGAATTCACCAACTTGATGTCTCTATTGCGATGAAAGCTAAAATGGCTGCAATAACAAGAAAGCTTGAAGTGATAGAGAGCAAATTTTCTTCTCCTGCTCCTGCTCCTGCCCCTGTTCTCCCCCTTCGTACCATTTGCGCTTGTTGTTCCGATCCTTCTCACTTGACCGAAGAATGTCCTTACAATCCACCATCGCAAGGACAGGATCAGGTTAATGCTGCATTCCAGCAAAGACCGAGGAATGATCCATACTCTTCCACCTACAATCCCGGTTGGAGGAACCACCCCAATTTCGCCTGGAATCAGAATCAGAATCAATTCCAAGGCAACAATTTCCAAAGGGCCCCTCCGCCGCAACAACAAGCGCAACAATAAACTCAGTATCAGCAGACCTTCCAACCCCAGCCTTTCCAAAATCAGACGAACAACTTTGCACCCAACAATTCTTTTCCACCAAACAACTTTGTTTCGTCAAACAATGATAAGGTTTCCTCGCTCAAACGAAGTCTGGAGGCGTTCGTTAAACAATCGACTCAATCCACTGCCAACATCCAGTCTTCCATTCAGTCCTTAGTGCAACATACTGCCGCTCACGGGCAAAGCATCAAGACCATCGAGGCCCAGATTGCACAGCTGAACGCGGCCTTACGCGAGCGAGAGAAGGGGAAGCTCCCGTCCCAGCCACTCCCAAATCCCGGTCACCCACATAATGCACATGTTGCTCTTGAACAACAGAACCATAATGTGAGTGCCGTGACCACACTGAGATCGGGAAGGATGCTGCAAAACAACATTGGCACACGGATCAACGATGACACCCCGGCCGCTTCTTCTTCTTCTTCTTCGTCTTCTGAGCCTATTCTCCGTTCTTCACAAGGCTCTCCTTCCTCTTCTTCTGCTCTGAACGGACCCACTTCTCACTCCATGAAAATACATGTTCTGGGATCTGTTCCAACTCCACAATCTCCTCCTCCAACATTAGACTCAACCAATTTTAAAAATGTTCCATTTCCAAACCGGTTGCGGTCTAATAAACAAAATCCTCAAATGGAGAAGATTCTGGAGTTATTTAAGCAGGTTAACATTAACATTCCTCTTTTAGATGTTGTCCAACAAGTCCCGTCCTACGCGAAAATCTTAAAGGACTTGTGCACGAAAAAGAGGAAGTCTCAGGTACCCAAGAAAGTTTTCTTGGCTAGTGCTGTGAATGATGCCCTTACCCAATCTTTACCACAAAAACGGAAGGACCCCGGCTGTCCTACGATTTCTATTACCATTGGGGATAAGAACATCAACCGTGCACTATTAGATCTTGGTGCTAGTGTTAACCTGCTTCCGTATTCAGTATACGAGCAATTAGGCGTAGGAGAGCTGAAACCCACACACTGTACTCTCCAAATGGCCGACCGATCGATCACCCATCCTAGGGGTGAGCTAGAGGATGTGTTAATAAAAGTCGGGGACTTCATATTCCCCGTTGACTTCATTGTATTAGACACACAGCCTGTAGCTAACCCCCGGAATCAAATTCCGGTGATACTCGGTCGCCCATTTCTTGCAACCTCAAATGCTGTGATCAATTGTCGCAATGGTTCGATGAACCTCTCTTTTGGAAACATGACGATTGAACTCAATATTTTTAGGTTGGGGAATCAGCCCGCCGAACCTAATGCTCATATACTGGACGTCTGCTCGATCCAGGAGATCACCCCAGAAGAGTGTGAATTCGAGGAGTTTCTGTTTGATCACGATAATCTTAACGCCACTAGTGCGTTTCTCTTCGAACCTGTTGCTGTTTCTGCGCCCGACAACGACTATGAGTGTTTCACGTTTTCAAACGATCTTTGCCGCGCACAACCCGAGTTTGAATCCTTCGACTTTCCGGATGAGTTACCTGAACCATCCAACTCGGTTGCCTACACTCGTTTTGAACCTTTGCTGGAGTCCTTTGAGTTCGAGACCTTTGCACCAATCTTGCCTTCCATCGTTTCACCTCCAGCGCTCGAACTCAAGCCTTTGCCGTCTCACCTTAAGTACGCTTACTTAGGTGAGAACGAGACCCTCCCTGTCATCATCTCGGCTTCTCTAGCTCCAGAGCAAGAGAAAGCCCTTCTTGCGGTCTTGCACAACAACAGGCAAGCTTTTGGGTGGTCCATGGCGGACATCAAGGGGATTAGTCCCCTGATCGTTGAGCATCACATTCATCTGATGGATGATGCCAAACCAGCCCGGGATCCACAAAGACGTCTCAATCCAGTCATGAAAGAGGCTGTGAAGAAGGAGATCGTAAAATGTCTAGATAGTGGTATCATTTACCCTATCTATGATAGCCAGTGGGTTAGCCCCATTCATGTGGTCCCCAAGAAGTCGGGCATCACGGTCATAACCAACGAGGCGAACGAGTAAATCCCTACTCGCACCCAAACTGGGTGGCGAGTATGCATTGATTACAGAAAACTTAACGCCGCAACGCGGAAAGACCACTTTCCGCTACCTTTCATTGACCAGATGCTTGAACGATTGGCCGGACACGAGTACTACTGCTTTCTTGATGGCTACTCCGGCTATAATCAAATTCCCATCGCCGAAAAAGACCAGGACAAGACCACTTTCACTTGTCCTTTCGGCACGTTTGCATATCGTCGCATGCCCTTTGGGTTATGCAATGCGCCCGCTACCTTCCAGCGGTGTATGATGGGAATTTTCTCAGACATGGTGGAAAAATTTCTGGAGATTTTCATGGATGATTTCTCCATCTTCGGCAATTCCTTCAACGAGTGTTTGCTGCATCTTGACGCTGTCCTTACCCGATGTAAGGACAAGAATCTCACTTTGAATTGGGAGAAATGCTACTTCATGGTGCGCGAAGGTATTGTCTTAGGACATATCATCTCGCAAAATGGCATAGAGTTTGACAAAGCAAAGATTGAGGTCATTTCCAATCTGCCTCCTCCCCGATGCGTCAGAGATATCCGAGCCTTCCTTGGCCATGCCGGTTTCTATAGACGGTTCATCAAGGACTTTAGCAAGATTGCTAGGCCCTTGACTCTTTTGCTGGCCAAGGACACGCCATTCGACTTCAACTCGAGCTGTATGACTGCATTTGAGTCATTGAAACGCTCACTCACTTCTGCTCCCGTTCTTTCTTCACCTGACTGGACGCACCCATTTGAGATTATGTGCGATGCATCCGACTTTGCCATTGGTGTTGTCCTTGGACAACACATCAACAAGATGCCGCACGTAATCTATCATGCGAGCCGAACCCTGAACGACGCCCAACTCAATTATACAACAACTGAGAAGGAATTCTTGGCTGTTGTATTTGCTTTAGAAAAGTTCAGGCCATACCTCATCGGCTCTCCAGTCATTGTCTACACCGACCATTCTGCTCTGCGCCATCTTTTTGCGAAGAAAGATGCAAAATCTCGGTTAATCCGTTGGATCCTCTTGCTTCAAGAGTTTGACCTTGTCATTAAGGACAAACGAGGATGTGAAAACGTGGTTGCCGACCATCTCTCACGACTTCCTTCTTCGCCTTCGCTTCCAATTCCGATCAACGACATTTTCCCGGATGAACAACTCTTGACAGTATCTTGCGAACCCTGGTTCGCAGATATTGTGAACTATTTGGCCACGGGATTACTACCGACTGAATGGTCAAGTCAGGACAGACTTCGCTTCTTATCCCAAGTAAAGCACTTTTACTGGGACGAACCCTACTTGTTCAAGTACTGTCCCGACCAGATTATTCGCCGGTGTGTCCTTGACGAGGAATTCAAGAGTGTGCTGTCGTTTTGCCACGATCAAGCGTGTGGCGGGCATTTTGGACCCAGAAAGACAGCTGAGAAGATCTTGCAATGTGGTTTCTACTGGCCATAACTTTTCAAAGACGCTCATGACTATGGCAAGAATTGCTCCCGGTGCCAACACATGGGCCGGATATCCCGGAGGAACGAGATGCCGCTCCAACCGATCTTGGTTTTGGAGATTTTCGATGTTTGGGGGATCGATTTCATGGGGCCGTTTCCCATCTCTTTTGGGAACTTGTACATCCTTCTCGCTGTTGATTACGTCTCTAAATGGGTCGAGGCTGTGCCCAGTCGAACTAACGACAACAAGGTTGTCGTTAGGTTCCTTAAAGAAAACATTTTCTCTCGTTTTGGGCACCCCGAGCGATCATTAGCGACAATGGAAGTCATTTCTGCAACAAAACTTTCGAAGCCTTGATGCGAAAATACTCCATTAATCATAAGCTCTCTACGCCCTACCACCCCCAAACCTGCGGGCAGGCCGAAGTTTCAAATTGGCAAATCAAGCAGATACTGGAGAAGACGGTTTCCAAGAACCGTAAGGATTGGTCGCTGAAACTCACTGATGCCCTTTGGGCATTTCGAACCGCTTATAAGACCGACCTTGGCATGTCTCCCTATCGGCTTGTGTACGGAAAAGCCTGCCACCTACCTGTCGAAATAAAGCATCGCGCATTTTGGGCGATAAAGGAGCTGAATCTGTCTCTCGAGGATGCGGGCCGCCATCGGAAGCTGCAGTTGAACGAACTAAGCGAGCTTAGGGATGAGGCTTACGATAACGCGGTTGTCGTTAAGAATCAAATGAAGGTGTTTCACGATAAACACCTTTTGCGCAAAACCTTCGTACCTGGTCAGCAGGTACTGCTTTACGACACCCGACTTCACTTCCATCCAGGAAAGCTCAGATCTCGCTGGAAAGGGCCGTATTTTGTGCGGAATGTATATCCGCAGGGCGCTGTGGATTTGGAAAATCCAAAGGACGGTTCATTTTTCAAAGTAAACGGACACCGACTAAAACCGTACCTTAGCGCCGAACCAACAGAGGAGCTTCTGTTCTTACAGGAGCCGGTTTACCCTGTCTGATCTTCCTCTGCCTACCTCCAAACTTCGGTTATCCAGCCAAGAACAGTGGACACTGTTCCAAATAAGTTTGGGGGTATGTATAAACCATTTTGTATATATTTGTGTATATTCGTTTTCTTTTCTTTAAAAACAAATACAAAAAAAAAATGTGTTTCGCTAACCGACATTTTTGACCCTTCAAATGATCTCTTCATGCAATGACAGTGAGGACACTGTCCAGTTTAAGTTTGGGGGTACGCTCGGTACGCATTTCTTACCTTCGCATTCATATGTATATTTTGCATCTGCATATTAAAATCCATAAAATCCATAAAAATCTAAAATTTTTCTAAAAACATAAAAACTTTTCTGTCAAGTTAGCTAGTGGGAGAACTCTGATTCAACATTTCGACGGTTTTGTTTGATAAAATAAGAATAACTAAATCTTATGTTTAGATTTTGAAAACCTGAAAGATAACTCTCCTTTGAAGTTAACTATAGCTGATATACGTCTTTACATTACACTACACGTGTCGTGAGTTTTTGGGAATTAGATGACAAGTCTTTTATGTAGAAAAACTTTTAAATGGATCAATGATTTTCTGAGGATCAAATAGGTTTGTTCTGAAATAAGTAATGTAAAGAATAGTTTATGAAGTAAAGCGAATATGAAGGAATGTTATTGACGCCGTAATTGGAACTAAGTCTGAAAAATAACCCATCTGAAACTTGATTGGAATGATTACACACCGAACCCTCTAAACACGTCTTTTATCCAAAAAATAATTGAACTGCCGGTTATATCTCCGTTCGTATTAAATCATCTGATTTTCACGCCAAACTGTCTTTTGTTTTTGGACCTAGGTAACTTGAGTAATTAAGTCCGCTGGGGTGTTTCTACACCTAATGCCCTAAAATCAACTGGTTTGGGTGCATTGGCCCAAAGCTCGCTAAGAAGCCTAGAAAGTCCAGATTAAAAAAAAGTCAAGCAAGTGTTCTCTCCGAGTTAAAATTCCTAACGGTTCTTTGTGTGAGAATAATCTTGATAAAAGACAGGCTTTTATAAAAAATTTTAACGGAGATATGAAGGTTTTATTCTATGATAAAGACTATTGCACGTTCACAGAGCTGTGTATGAAATGAAAACAAGAAAAAGGTGGAGTGAAAAATACGACTTAGTTTCCTGTTAAGGAAGATAGAAATTCTGAAGTTGAAACCTTACTGGAAAACGAAACTTGAAAAATGCTTAACTCTTTATAAAACTTATGTGATCCTTTTAAAATTGTTATCTGGGCTTTATTGTGCGACATGATGACTTTAATCGATCCTTCTGGAACTTAACGACACTATTTGCACTGCACGTAAACACATATAAAATCTGTAGTTAAATAAGAAGCGAGGTGTGAAAAATAAAGGTTCGATGGTGTAGACTTAGGATTATAGAATTGTTATTTTCTGAAACAAAACTTTAGGGTTTGAATCTTAGTTATTTTACAAAACCAACTTGACCGGATTTTATGGGTAGTATCTGCTGAAAACCCTCAGGAGACAACACTCCTCCTACTAGGGACACCTAGAGGTTTAACGGCTTGTTGCACATGCTCAGTGCAATCGCGTTCCCTGCGAAAGTGAGGTTAGGAAATTTTTTTTGAATAAATTGGCTTTGCTCGGGGTGAGCAAATGATAAGTTTGGGGGTATTTGTTCATATCAGATTTTTGCATTTTTATACCGCCCAATTTTTATCACATTGCATATCGGTAGGTACTCTTGAGCCGTGTTTGCCAGTCAATTGAAAGATACAGGTTCTCGGCTCTAAACGGTGAAATCCATGGAAAAACACGACAAAATCCGGGTTCCTGCCAACCACAGATAAAACACGGATCTCCGCTCTTTATCCGTCTGTTTCCACACACCAGTTTAAGAGACAAAATGTCAAATCGATTGTCACCTTCATGCACAAGGCTCAATGGCAACACAAGATCCAAGAAATCTACACGGAGCTCAAGAAAATCATGACAAAAGATACACATCCAATCACCTTTTGATGTGCTGAAATTCTGGAGAAATTGTGAAGAGTTTCTGAGAAAAATCACATACCATACTGAAGTACAAAGAAAACCAGGAAAAGCCACAAAATACGAAGGCCTAACTCCATACTATGGCCGCGGAACCGCGGCCTAAGCATGCTTAGGCCGCGAAATACGAAGGCCTAACTCCATACTATGGCCGCGGAACCGCGGCCTAAGCATGCTTAGGCCGCGGAACCGCGGCCGTACGACATCCTCAGTTGACCAAAATTGGGGGGTATTTGGGTCTTTTCATTTGTAGTCTGATGGTTGCCCTAGTTTTCAGTTCCCTGCCTATAAATAGTCCAGAACTTGTGAAGCCAAGGGGGTCCATAATCTTGTATTTTATTTTCTAGGTTTAGTTGTGTTTCTTCTTCCTCTTCTCATCTCTTCTCCATTAAAACTTGTAGTGAGCTTTGTTTGTGAAGAATGATGAATAAAGAAGACTCTTTTATTATTATGCTTGTCTTGTTCTCTTGTTAATTGTTGTAATTTTCATTTGTTAACTAGTTGTTGTTATTTCTTGTTGTTTCTTTCTTTTCTCTTTTTCTTTATCCTTAAAACAACCATGATGCTTACGCTTGATCCTTGCCAAGGTGAGGTCGCAAATAGCTAGTTGTTATCTTCTAATCTCCTTCTTTCTATCTTCCTCTTTTGTTTTGTTTTATTTTTACCGTATCATGATGCGTGAGTAGTTTCATACTTGTTAGGGTAGGATAAGGGAAGTTTGAGAGAAGGAAATCTCTCTCACTCTTTCCTTGCCCAACAGCTTAATTCGACTCCCGTTAATTGAACCACAATCCGCTCCTTACGGCACCCTATCCTACATGATAGCGGTGATTCCGTAGTGAGACCGGTTGTGGTTGAATTAACCGGAGGTTATGGCTAAGAGCCAAGAACGGACGGACAAGCACCAAAAGGAAGAACTTATGCGTTGGAAAGCCTAGCTTATACTCGCAAGTTCCTTCCTAGTCGTGCTAATCCCGGTTGTTGCCGATTACCGTAACACCGATATTAAGAGGGGCAACGAAAGATGTGGGAGACTCCTAACTCAAACTAACCTAATCCTAACCCTAATAACCTCTCTTTACATATCATTTTAACACTTAGATAATCACAAACAAATCTGGACTCTCGGACTTAACTCGTTAAAGCACATAGAAAAAGATTCCCATCTCCCTGCGGACGACCCGTACTCAACCAGCTAGCTACAAGCGAAACCGTCTTGATTGCGGTAATTAACTAAAACTTGAACACGCAGAATCCCTAACAATCACACGTGCGCACCTTTTTAAATGAAATAAACGGGCATATGCGCACTTATTTACTTGAGCACTTGTAATACAAAGTATCATTTAATTAAAAAAAGTATGATTAAATGATGGACCCCCTGTTGATCAAAATATCAATAAATCCAAGTGATTTCAGTCACAAAGATGATTAAAAATCCTTTAAAAAATTTCTAAATTGATCTTAGTCTCATATAAGACTATCACATCCTTAGTCAAAATAAATTGAGCCCTACTACTCATATATTTAAATTGATCTTAATCTCAAATCAGATTAATGGTCCTTAAATAAAACAAAATATCCCTTGAACTGGCGGAATATACAACCTAGGTTCAAAAACCAAATCCATATACGGATTTGGACTAATCTGTGCTCTATGGGTGACGACATTAAATAGTCTGCGTTTACAATCCACGGGAAACCAAAATAAAAAATACGCCACGCCACGAAGTGACTTACTGTAGCAGGTGAAAGTTTTTATCGCAACGCGATAACGTAATTAACTGCAGAGGCTTGTGTCTACAGGGAAGAGCATCCCGACAATCAAAAACCCCTCACAAATCGGGTAGAATCTAATAAAGTCTGCTATATCGGTCGCATCTATCCAAACCTCCGATATACTGCGCCATAAATCAACTTGGTATCTTCGGAGAAGTAGGTGGATATTTCTAAATAGCATTGGCCTCCAAATTCAGGTTAGAAATCTCAACGTCTTAGTCCAGTTTTTGGCCGTAAACAGATTCTGGCACGTCCTGTGGGACCTCTTCCTCTTTCCACTCCATACTTCGTGTATCGTGATTGTGAAAAAAATCGTGGTTCTCTATATGTTGGTTTCCCTTGGGTTCGAGTTAATAAAACTTGGTGTCTCGCTTCTATGCAGAATCAAAGGCAAGAAGCTGCACTTCCTGCAAATGCAACTCTTACGCCGTCCCATCGGGAGGGGTGGCTTATGGGCCTAACACGGTCTCCATTTTCTCAATGCCGGTGGGGCAAGTCACACTGGCCACTATCGGAAAATTCTTTGGGACAATGCTCCCACTAGTAAGGTTTAACGCCTCAATGCCATAAGATGAAGTTCCCTAAAGGTCGGTCTTTGATTAGCTGGCAACCGAGACGACTCCTATTAGCAAGCGTCCAACTCTAAAGTCTCTGTCTTCAACAGGCTAGAGAAGAACTCAAACGGGCTCTTAAAGTGGCCCATGATACCAGAGGGAGATACCCCAAAACGGCTAGCTCTCCCTACTCCTGCTACGGGTGAAGCTGGAAAAGGTGCTTCCCCTCCAAGACGATCGGTCTTCGAAAGATTGGCCAACTCTTCTCCAACCCCAAGAAGGACGTCGTTCTTCAACAGGTTGATGCCAACCGAAGCTCCCCAACAACGCCGGGGGCATAATAAAGGCACCTCTAATACGGAGGTAGTTCCCGCTGCAAGGCATGCTCGACGTCGCTACTGGCACCGAGTGAGAGAAGCTTGGGGCAGCTCCCCTCTAGGCTTACCCCACCAGCTCCTTTGGTGGATATCAACGCTGCCGCTCCAACTGGAAATAGCCATGACCCTCTTAGGAGGGTATGCAAGAAATCCCGGACGGCGGTACTGAAGAAATCACCCCCGCCGGTAGAAGCCCCTGTACAGAAGAAGCCGGAGCTGCCTCGCCAACGACTCTCCTCATAGATAAATAAAGTCAGACGAAAAGTCCAAGACTCCGTGCTTGATGAAAGCCACTCTCGTCAACCAGAGAAATCTAATGGCTGACAGCAAAGGACCGCTCCTTCGCTATGCAATGGAGGACTTCTCCTAAACAGGCATGTGTCACAGTGGCTCATTCTGCTCCAACCTCTAATAAAAGAACGATGCCGGAGAAAACTCTACCGCCAGCGACAAAATCCAATAGAGAAAGATTTAAACGCCCCAAGTTTGGGGGAATAACCGTACATACAGTCTACATGGCCAACGGGAAAGAAGAGAGCCGTGCTTCGGTGAGTCATAGGCAGCATATTCGGTCACTGACGAAGGTTCAGGAGCAACAGCAAAAGCTCCAAGAACTGCTGACCAAAATGGTAGCGCTCACCGGACCAAAAGAATATTTGGACAAAGAAGCCGAACAACACCAGTAGGAAGAATCCTATACAGAGTTCTTGCGACGAATGTTGAAGAAAAAAAGGCGAAGAAGCTGCAGAGCAAGTTGCTAGCATAAAGCAGATGGCTCTTTTATTCCAAGACATGGTTGGAATGATGATCCAATCGGAACCACCGGCTGAAGATACGCTGGTGATTATTGAAGTTGACAGAAGAAACATCGAATCCTCCCTCAGATTTATCAGCGGCAAAGGAGGAAACAATCTCCAAGGCAGCCCTGGATGACTACATCGCTCACCAAATTAGAGCTCACTAGGCCAATGAAGCTGCCAAGCAACTAGTCAAAACCGGGCGACCATATCCGGCCTAGTATGACCGAATCAAGTACCTACTAGGATATACGATCCCGATGTTCTACATGTACAAAGGAATGGGTAATCCCTACGAGCACGTCGTACAATTCAGAGCTCTATGCGGCAATACTAGAAGCGACGACAAACTGTCGCTTCGCCAATTTGTAGGGAGCTTGTTAGAGACAGCTTTCAAATGGTACTCGGAGCTCCCAAATGACTTCATGAAAACCTTCTCCGAAATGGAACTGCTATTCACACAACGATTCACCAGCGTGAGTGAACGCACTCCGATCACAGCACCGATCAATGCCAGGGTAAATACGGGTGAAACATTGTTTTAATTTGTGATCCGGTGGCGAAACATTTGGTCTAAACGCGAACAGCGCCTTAAGAAGTCTCCGGCTGTGGGAATATTTATCGGGACGATAGATCCTCAATCGAACATGTCGCAATTCATGACCTTTTTCAAGCCCACCATGTTCCGGTCGCTGATTAGAAAGTTAGCATAGATGGATCAGATTGGTCATGGCCCTTCCTCTTCAAATAAGGACCCTCAAAATAACAAGGGAAAAAGAAAAGCGACCTTTGTTTCCAACACGCAACAACAACCGAGCGGTCTAAAACCAGCTGCTCGTCAAAACAACGCACATGCAAGCTTGTCCTTAGAAGAAAGATTGAGACATGCTTATTCGTTCCCTTACGATAAAACGAGGAGGTTGTTTGAGTTGGCAATGCGAAATAATCTGATCACATTGCTAGATCCACAGCGTCCAGCACAACCCGAAGATGTCAATAACCCTAACTACTGCTCCTATCATAGGATAGTGAGCCACCCAATTGAAGATTGCCATATCTTCAAAAATTGGGTCGAGGATCAGTACCTGTGTTCAACATGATTTATTACATTTTAATACCGTTCATTTTCTATCATTTTGTCAATAAATAGTGTTATCTAATCTGTGTCTGCTCATTAGTAAAAATTACAGGTACACAAGCAAAAACACTGGAGACGGTACACAATATGCACAGAAACGACGGTTTTTAGCCGGAACTGCAAACGGGACAGAATACAGATCAGATTGAATGAGTTTGCAAAAAATAAGAGTTGTGTACAAAATAATTCTTGTTTTGGTCCAATATGATCATGTGTGAACATTGATTTGACCAAATGTATCAAGTAGGCAAACACCATCATGGTGTTTTGCAAGTGGGTGTACAAATGAGCATGGTAATGAGTATTTGAAAAAGAGTTGATTGGAAGTGTGAACCATTGCAACTTGATCACTTTCCTTCTCTGTTCATTACTCCAGATTTCACCCATATGTGAATTACAATAAATTGCAACTACAAGAAGTTGAAACATTGACCAGAAGACCATAGACCAAAGATGGGCCCCAGTATCCAAAATTTGGCCGTAGATTTAATCCTTTTGGCCGCAATTTGCTGCCAAGTCAGAGCCAAATTTGCTCGTCCAACTTGTGTGGGTCCCTAGTGGTCTTATTAGTCCATTGATGTATGCAACTTCTGTTTTTACAAGTTCTATAAATAGCAGATCAGTTTGTGAGAAAGCCATGTACATTTTCGCTACTTGTAGTCACTCTTGATAAAATTTTGTAGTTTTTATGATTTGATTGAGTTCTTTGCCTTCCTCTGGTCTTGCAACTTCTATCTTTGAGTTTGCAAGATTAGATTTATATAATTGAACTCATTTTGCTTAACTTGGATTCCATATCAATAAAGGCTTCATTAAGTTCAATTGTGGTTATTATATCTTTTCTTGATTTCTTGCATTACTTTTATAATTGCTCAGTTGTGTTTCCTTTACATGATGTATGAGTAGTTTTCTGTCATGACCTAGATGTGGCACGTGACCGGCATTTAAATCATGTGACATCTAAAGACGTCGACGCAGTCCAGGTAAGCCGAAACGCGGAATCTAAGCCTTTTTTGAAAACATTGGAGGTGAAGTTTTGAAACAGTCATCAGATGAGATCAGTTTAAAATAAACATATAAGTTGAACTAAGTATGTTTGAAAAAGCATCTATGAAGTTTTGAAATTCGAAAGCACATCCTCTGTAAATTTTGCATAAAACCCGATACAATATAATAATAAAAATAGCATCCCAACAAGAGTTAGCTTCCACGCCCAAACGACGGAGCAACCAAGCAAACAATATATGACGTACAATGGCGAAGAAAAGAAAAATGAAACAAAATCAACAATATAAAAAGGTCGACTCCAATGAGTACGACGCCCACAAACACACAATTCTAAGCCTCGCTTCTAAGTCCACAATATACCAGTTCTAAGTCGATGGAGTTTTACTAGATATAAGAAGATATGAATATACAAGTGTGAGTACGATACAACAGTAACCCACCTAACAAGCAATCACCGAAAAGAGTGTGTGCCCCAAGCCACTGATAATCCAAGAGGTAAAACCTGTAAGAAACTGTGGCACAACGGGGATGAGTTGCCAACTCAGTGAATAAAAGTACATCACAAAGTAGAAATCGAAATGAACAACGATACCTAGGTCATAAATATAATACTACCATATCCTGCATTAATATAATATATGATATGCGTATGTATTATAAATGTAACTCTATCCATCATCTGAACCCAAAATAGAATATATCAATGCAAATGACCTGTATCTAGGTATAAGCCCATTAGTAGCCGAAAATATATATGTAAAATCTCTTCTTTAAAATAGCCGCGGAATACATATGTCACGGCATAAAAGCAGACGTCACATAAAAGCAGACGTGATAGTATGAATTATAATAGGTATCTTATTTAAGATATACATCATGCTGTTTTAGTGAAGAGTGTTAAGAGGTTTACAATTTAAAAGATTCCAGTGTCATATAAGACACGTCAAAATAATGAGGCTATAGCTCGATTTTGAATGCCTTTTTATATGCAAATACTCATGAAAAGGTATGCAGGTACTGTCCTCCGGATCAGTCTTGGTCGGCTACAATAACTCAAAACATAACCGTATACCTCACATGATAGCAACATATCAACATCTGGATGTCCAGCATCGACACCCGAAATCGGAAATCCTTCGTGTCCATCACTGACACACAAATCCTCAAATCTCTCGTGTCCATCACCGACCCGAAAATGCACATATCGTCGACACCATCTCAACAGATGATCGCCACCCGATATCCCTGGCCTCAGTTAGTATTCCCTGGATATCCGCCGTGCCCAATCTATCCCCGGTACGTATCCCCTGGATATCTGCCATGCTCATCATTATCTCCGGTATCGAGTATTCTCGCTAGGCTCCCCGCCTCTAATGCGGCTATCATGCCCCTCGTTCTCGACCGGGTCCACCATGTATCCGACTATATATCCTCCCATACTTAGTCTGGATAACGTAGTACTCCGTAACCGTATAGCCCCTCACTAGGTTCGGAGTAAAACAAAACATAAAAACAACTCATGGTGGACATCAACTCATCATATCCAAAGATAACAAGTAAAGAATAAGATTAATCTCATAGATCCTTCTCATAATATATTATATATATACATATATAACAGCGGCCCATACCACTGATATATATCATCAAAATAAAACATCCTGAAAACTCATAAGAATAAAATACAAATACCCATAGTACTGGTATTCGCAATGCTTAACAGGTAATAAAGGTAAAGTACGTAAATAAAGTCATTCCAGAAATAAATGTAATAGTCCTACTGTGTCATGGCAATACTAATGACGTATAGTATAGCAAACGCGTCTGTGTTCGTGCAGCATGGAAATCATTAGTATTTGTGCAAATGTTCTAAAAGTGTATAAAGCATACTCGTATCGACATCTACATACGCAACACGTAGTATAGCGTTCCTACAGTGACATGGCAGTACCAATGAGATGTAGCATAACATGTACGTATGTTCTTGGGCAACATAATACTCATTGGTAGTTATGTCGTGTTCTATCATTGTGTTCGTATAACGGAAAAGTATCATCGATAATTGTATCGCAAACATATAAAGTAAATCTATGCGTAAACATTAAATGTAACTACTTTCTATGAGCTATACCATTATCTTTGAAAATGGAACGAAACGTTGGTTTTGAAATAAGGAAGCTGCCTTTGGTTAAAAATAGATATTCATTTTAGAAATTATTATCGCATCCTTGTCATTTATCACTTAATAGGGAAACGAATCGTTAGTTTTTAAAAGAATATAGCTCACTCAAGTATTACGTTCTAAAATGAAATAAAATATGATTCCACGATTCTAAAGGAAACTTGGCCGTATTTGGCACGCTAATCTTGTCATCACAAGTACGGTATGATTCCTTATACAATATCCACATTATCACAATATCCAAATTATCTTAAGTACGACATGATCTCTCGTACAAATCCACCAAACCATGAATAAAACTATATGCACATGAATAACATACTAGATGCAACATAACACTAATACCACTAACTTGAATTAACCCTAAGAACTAACTAGATAGCATAAATATCCTAATTATAAGGTTGTGGGGGTACAATACGCCATCCACCCTGTTAGTTATATGTATGCCTTAGAGGCCATTACTGTACATGTGATGTATATTGTAGTGGACGCTTGAACATATATAGGGAGGACTTTCTTGCTCGACATGATAGTATGCTATCTGGTTGCTCTTTATCTTAACATGTATACTTATTGTCTCTCTCTCACATGTTGATAAAGCCCTTAGGATGTGTACTTGACTACCAGGACTATGATGCAGATAATACTAGTGGGGCCAATGGTAGTCCATAAGTACACCCTATAATTATTCCTAGTCATGGGAGTATCTGTAAGTTCACGGCGGCGCCCCGGCCGTCAAACCGACGGCCAAATGCGGAAGCGGTGATAAACTTTAAATTTTACTTGAACTGGCAAACCGCCGTGCACTAATACCCGGATCGAACCATTAATTAGTCCTAGCTAAATACAAGATGGGGAAGAGAGATATACCGACCGATCCAAGTCCTCCGGTCTTCTCGTCGTCGTCCCGATCTCCTACGGAAGCTCCGGTCTCCACCTCGTCGCCGAAAGTGCACCACATCGCCTACTTCTTTTACGGGCTCCCATCTCAATGCCGAGGCAACTCGGGCACGAAGCTGGCTAGTCGACATGCCCAAGATTTGCTGTAGAATCTAGTGTGGAACTTGTGTCTCATTTTGGGGTTGTAGGAATTGCCTTTTGGTGGAGGGATGAACTATGGAGTTTGGAGATGGAACTTGTAGGATTTTTCCAAAGCCAAATGAGTGTAATTCCCTCATGTAAAAAATGGGACAGCCCCTAAAGAGGAATGGCCGGCCACTGCAATGGGGAGGAGAGCATGAGGGAGTGGGTGTGTCAATCAAAGAAAATAAGCCCACCATCATACAAGAGAGAGAGAGGGTTGCAATGATAAACAAAGATCACACAAGGAGAACCTCACTCTACCAACCTCATCATTTCCAAAAGTCAAATAATCATGAGGATAGAAGTCAAGTAATGATGGAGTGAAAAAGTCAAATGGTGGAGGAATGGTTCACCATCATGATACAAATATATGCAAAGAACACCCTCCACAAATGCCTATTTGCAACAATGCAAATAAGCCCTCCTCCACCAATCTTCGGCCAATGAACGATACAAAGGAAATTGGCCGAAACGGAAAGCAAACTGGAAACTCCATAAAACTGGTCCCGCAATAAATTACAGGAAAACCCCGATACTGTGCATACACACCCGCATTTGTATTCCGACCGAAATACAAATGCAATGAGACAAAATCTACACTGTACTATACTAGGATCCGGCTTAAACCAAAGCCGGCTAGTAATATCTGTTCGATCCTGATCCGTGCAATACCGCACGTATCTGATCGAACCCTGCCATATATCTATACGGCCTATAGTACAAACTGTCCGATCCTGATCCGTGCAATACCTCACGTATCTGATCGGACCTTGCCATATCTCCATACGGCCTCTACAACTTTTCGCCCGAAAGCTGAGTAACTGAATGTGGGGGACTCTAAAGACTCGTCAACACCTTGGTTGTGGATTTAACTACTAGCACGTCAGAGGTATAAGCCAATACGTAACGGGCTACCAGGTATTGACTAAAAGGGACGTTTGTGAGCGAACTCAGCCTGACAACCCTACTGAGCCTGTCAGTGACAATATCCGTACAGTCCGGTCCGTTCGTCTATGAGTATCGCATGGCGGGCCTAGGGGGTTGGTAAAAGTCAGACCCCCAAAAGCGGTACAAGTCGTGTCGGAGTGTAGCCCAGAACACCCTGAGATACTACTGGAATACCTACCAGTAAATCTCCTTGCCTCGGCCGAGAGCTTCGTGTAATGGCTCTCCTAGACACAGCACGACCTCACCCCCAATACCGGGAGAGACGAACCCCTGAAGATACGCTCACTGCCTCCATGTGGCTCGGGACTGTACCCAACTAAAACCTGTTTGCACGACTCCTTTGAGCCGTGGTAGCGTAGTAATCAAAGTACAGTGGGAACTCACACGAGACAAATGACGATCCCCTGGTCGATGAACTAACCTGTACCCATGTCACCAGGGAACTGCCATCTGACGTCTGGTATATGACCAACTGGCATATTCCCGGCGAGTCCTGTCCGGTGTACTCATAACCCAATGAGCACCTGTATACATCTTAGGTGATCCAACTGACACCAGTGGCTTGTGAGACCGTCCACTGCCCCTCGTCGGGGTCTCGACTGTATACACTAGTCTACTCTGGAGTATCGATGCCCTGTCTCGAAACTCACACGACTAGGGACCATTTAAGGATATGCTTATAGACCCCAGCTCCCACTTATATGATCGCCCCCATACTGCTGGTGGTCAAGCAAGAATCCTAGGGGCTCTATCAACGTGTAATAGCGACTTTTCAGGTCACCTAAAGCAGTACACGATGATAAAGGTAAACCAGATAGCATACTATCATCTCGAGTAAGACTGTCCTACCGGGATAGGTTCTCCATCAATCATTGCAATCACGTACCTGTGACCTAATAATTGACTGTGAGAGCACTATCTCCAACAATCTCCCACTTGCACTCAAGGCTAATTATTGCGATGTCGCATACTCACAGTCCGTGTGATACCGAACACCCAACTCCTCTACTAGTCAGTCTCACAAAGCTCGTTTGCGAAACTATTGCGTTCGAGGAATAGCCTTAGTGAGTGGATCCGCTTTGTTGTTTCTTTCTATGTCTCTCTATATTTCAAGTTCGCGGAGAAAGCCATCTCCCGAAATGAGCAACACCTGTTTTAGAATGTGTTTGGATGTCTGATGGGACCTAGCTCATAAATGAACTCCAAATCCAAACTTCTTAGACTGTATCGTCAACTGAACTTAATCAGTATCCTGCGCCATGCCACCCTCAGTATTGCCTTGGACCACCTGTCCAAAATACTGCCCCTCGTCGGAGGGAAAACTATAACTCTGACAACCTCCTTGTCGTCCATGTCACCTTGGAAGCCTGGAATGATAACTGTCTCCCGAATGAGGCTGTCGTTATCATATCCCTAGAACATCCACTTATGTTCTAAAACTGCTTCCGACTGTTTCTCCAGGATTGGATCAATGTAAACTTATTGCATCTAGTGCAAGAATAACATCTGGTTTGGTACTTGACATCTCATGATTGACTCAATTGCCTAAGCAAGTGATCTGCCAATCATGCACATCCCTCTCTACTTTAGTCTATAAGACACCTTTAGAGAGGGTGACTCCATCACCTGCAGGTACACTACCGTGCCAGGAGTCGTCCATCCTAAATACTCTTAGAATGCTGTCAAAGTACTTTTAATTGGGAAACCACCCATATCTAGATCTAAAACCATAGATCCAGTAACCAGTATGTCAGATACAAAATCTATTTCCCATATGGAGAAAGCACTGTGTGACGACCAAAGTATAACCGATTGTAGTATAGGAGTTTCCTTTCCTATTCTGTGTATGTCATGCAAATACCAGGATATCACACCCTACTACCTACTCAACAGATCCATCCCCTATTCTGATGAAGTCAAACCCATGACTGTCATGTCAGAAATAGATGATCTATCTCCGCTATATCTGCTTTAGTCTATAAACAGACATAAGCTACCTGTCCACCAATGCTTCCGCTGCTCCCACTGACTACGACAACCCTCTGGCAGAGTCATATAGACGTACACTTCTAAAACTAGTTTAGAACGACGCTATACTCATCCTCCCGTCGGGTCTCACAGTCTGGAACAACAGCAATGGCAAGTGTGGGTAAACAAGAACTTCCATGTCACCGTCCTTTAGGCTACCGGAGTACCTCTCGGGTGCCTGAAGTTACCCACCTTATCTGCGGAGTGGCCAATGGAATGTCAATCCAGATTGAATCTTTAGGTTCCTTGTCAAATCTTCAGTAATCGTTTGTGGTTCTGGAATCACTTCCAGTTCTACCATACTCCCACTACTGTTTTCTGAAAAAAAAATCCATTTTTAATAAAACTGTGGCGAGTCTAGAACAATATTGCTATTGTTCATCCAGATGGTAGAAAATCAACCCTCGTCATAGCCTGGGTCAACCCACAAACAGCCATTACAGAAACGTGCCTTGAGTTATCCAGAGTCTGGTTTTAATCATAAGCCGGACAACTCCCCGTACCTTAACATCGTTAAGATATGAACTGTTCTATATCCAATATAGAAACAGAGGCACTGATTTAATTGAACCAGATTCAAATCATGCAGCTGTCCCCAGTGCATGTTCCCTAAATGGAAGAAGGCCGATCAGCGTTACTCAACTTAGGAATGCTTCCAATTATGAGTAACCTGAAAGAGAAGCAATTTCTCTTAATCATCACTATCAACTGAATACCATACACAAGTATCTACAACTTCGATCTCTTTGAAGAATCCCGATACTTGCTATACCTGGTTCTCTACTCTATTCAAATACCTATAACTTCTCAACATTCGGACCCTGTGTTTCCACGAAACACCTGTCTAAAAACTAGAGAAGTCATAAGTAAACCGAATATAGTACGAGGACCAACCACTTTGTCCTGATGGACCCTGGACAACATACAATACTCTGTATAAGTCCCTTGAGTCTGATAACTCATTCACTGTGTGTCGTAGGTTGAAAACTGTACTTATGGTTAAGAAGAATTACACCGCTGTTTAATGCTCCTTACCTAACCATCCACTGATATAGGTAAATGTCACAGACATAATTTCAAAAAGGTATATCTCACTCTATGAAAATAGACGTACAGATATATCGATTTGAAATTGGTGCATAACAGCGGATATTCAAAACCAAATATTTGCTGACCGGCAAACAACCCAGGTGACTTCCTCAAATATCATTGATTGCAACGAATCCCGATATAATGAGGATGATCACCCAATTCCCAATAACTTACTCCCACTCATCATCTGTAAAACCATACAGATGTGAGAATCATACCTGCTAAATACATACCCTGGAGTAAGTATCTAATCGGGAAATCAGTTTTCTTTTAACAGTACACAGTGAGACTGAAACATTGAAATATTTCGATGGGGTATCCCGGTATTCCTAGTAATGCCTCTTCTAGATTCACGACTGTAACCGTATAATTCTTTGCCACCTCTCCAAATCCCTTCATATGTCTTTAGTCATTACCTTCTGCACACCCCTTTAGGCCAAATGGTTTTCTTCCTTCCCTACCGTTCGACACCAGCCTATGGTTTGGAAGAAGACTATCCAATAAGCATAATGGGTGTACTGTCCCAATCCTAGGAACACTCGGAATGCGAGAGAAGGTGAAGATAAAATACACCTGAATAAATCTTATTCCTATTTCTCCTGAACCAGAATCCATCCCCGTACTGGAACAAGTTCCTTTCGAGTTCGTATATAACCATACGATGGAGTATCCTAATAAACTGTGGATCTTCGTAGTGATACGGAGTGTCCTGGAGAAATACAAAGGTGATTTAGGATTGGCGAAGGAATACTTGGTTTGGTCGTGAATATCTGTTGCTATTTACTTTGCCCTCTTACTAATCCCTTGCTTTGTCTAAACTTAATAACTTCTGCACACCATCGTTATGCTAATTGGTTTTCTTCATTCCCTACCGGTCGGCACCTGCCTATGGTTTGGAAGAAGACTATCCAATTTGCGTAATAGGTGTACTATCTCCTAAACCAAGGAGTACTCACAACTTGAGAGAAGGTAAAAGGAAAAGACAACTGAATAATCCTATCCGTTTTCTCCAGAACCGGAAACCATCCTCGAATAAATTCTTTCGAGTTCGTATCTAACCATACGATGGTTTTGTCCAATTGAAGTGGACATTCGTAGCAATACGGGGTGTCCTGGAGAAAAGGGTAAAAGTAGGAGTGGCAATGAGGTTTGCAACTCTGACAATCCAAAAGCCAGTGTTTAAGAAGGTTCGGTCAACTTGGTCACTGAGTCATAGTCTTAGGGTCGTGTCAATGGTCGCTGCCAAAGAGAGAGAGAAAAGAAACACTCAGCGTGCACTCTAACCTAGATCAGAATGGTTACCAATTTATCTAATCTGGAAACCTCCCACTGTACCGTCAGATTCTCCTCCAAACCTGAAAGAAGAATTAGTCGGGGTCACCCGAGGAGTAAACTAACTCATCAGTGGGAATCGGGATCCAACTCTCATCGCATGATAACGTGACGGAATCCGCTCACGTCATCACACTCCAGAAGGTATGCGCATATCTGGCAAGTTTCAGTTCTTTTGAAACTCCCGATGTGATTTCTGCCCCATGCTCTTATGACCTTGACTTTGGCCAACATATCATAAGTCACATGTCAAGTTCTACCCGTTATTCTCCAGGTTAATTTGAACCCACCGGTACATACCCTTGACTTTGGCCAAAATGGCAGTACGACTGTCCCAAACCAACGCATCTATCTATGCTGCATATGAATGCCCCAATAGCTACCAATCACTGTGCCTTGACTTTGGCCAACATACAGAGCTTGAATACTATTGACCACCCATATGAAACGACGGAGGGCTACGAATGGTTTCTGGCGAAAACCTTTAACGTAATGAACTTGATATCGTTGAAGGAACGGATAGCTTTTAAAAATATAGTGACGAAAAACCGTTGCTAAAGAGGTCACTCCCGGTGAAGGGATCTCGGCTCTTTCCCCGTAGAATGGGGTGCAGGATATTCCAACTGAATACCACAGTGCAAAGCAAAAGCAATCGGCTATAGTGAAGTTAATGCCCTGACGCAAACTTTTTGTCCAAGGGGTCACTGCCGGTGAAGGGATCTCGGCCCTTGCCTCGTCGACTGAGGAGCAGGATATTCCAACTGAATACCGCGATGCAAAACAAAAGTGAACGTCCTTGCAATAACAGCTTTTTGAAAAGTGTTCCAACAACATCAGATTAGGTTTGTTTTTAAACTTGCATTGATCCGAATCAATGCAGTCCCATCAATTGATCACATCAAAAAGAACGAAAATATACTGATGTACGTATATGCCATCCACATTCGCCACTGGGTCCCGTCATTACCCGTTAGGTTAGCTGACTAACGACAGAGCGGGGACTGGACTAGAGCGGATGCAAAACATATACAACATCTACTAATATATATACCAATATATTATATTCGCTCAAGGCGTGAAAGAAATGCATCACAGAAATGAACAGCATCACAGAAACAATACAGATATCTGGGATCCCTGGGTTTCACAGAGCCACTACTGAAACCCGACGTTCCCCTGGTCGTGTGGATAGCCTGCGCAATGAAATCCTAGACCCCTACGGGCACGGCAAGTTACCCGCCAAAACCTGAAGCGAGGCAGCCCCCTTCAGCACCGTGAATGGACCACCCAGCACTTCACGGAATCCGGTAACTTGGGCACCCCTCCTGGGTCAACCTGTACCCCCTACGAGTGCGGCGAATAGCCCGCCAATCCTAGAGTAAAGCCCCTTCCGTCTCAATGCCATGAGATGCGGGCTTGTTTCCCTCTAGAATCCGGCTATCCGTGCACCCCTCCGCGGGGTAATCCTAGTACAGAAAGTAAAATATACATACAATGGGTACAACGACCGCAACCTGGCCGTGCCCCAAAATAATAATACAAACAGGCAGTGACGGCAGTCCACATGTCGGACGCTCGCCCCGCAATATCAAATGTACATAATACAACCACAACTGTACTAGCATTGCAACCAGGCTATCCCCCACGACCGATCCGCAACATCACAGCAAAAACAGAACATCAACGTGAAAGTCACGTTCGCAAATCCGTCTAACCGGGCTATAGCAGTTAGACCGGATTTACCGATCAAGTGACATTCACGGTCACAGATATAATGTAAATACTGTGAAATAATGTGTTTAAAATATCTGATCGATCAAATTTTAACAAGTGGGCCCCAAGGCATTACTGTAGCAGATCAAGAAATTCTGGGCCCAATATTAATATTCCAAAAACCAAATTTTCATCCCAGAAAGTAACTGAAGAAGTTTGATGCAGTAAGGACACCATTGTGCGGCGGAACCGCGGCCCAAGGGGGGTTTTGCCGCGGTTCCGCGCTCTGGTGGTCGACTTACTGCGTCGAATTTCTACAGTGGACTTATAACCTCCAGTACATCACTATTTTACAACTTGAAAAATTTTTCGACACCAAAAATTTTCAACAGAAAACTGATGAATGAGAAAACGCGGAATTTGGAATTTTTGATCGATCGAAAATACAAACACATTAAACAAAGCTAGACTAAGTTAATGGCGAGGCTCTGATAGCACTGTAAGTGCACGGCGGCGCCCCGGCCGTTAATCCGACGGCTAAATGCGAAAGCGGTGATAAACTTTAAATTTTACTTGAACTGGCAAACCGCCGCGCCCTAATACCCGGATCGAACCATTAATTAGTCCTAGCTAAATACAAGATGGGGAAGAGAGATATACCGACTGATCCAAGTCCTCCGGTCTTCTCGTCATCGTCCCGATCTCCTGCGGAAGCTCCGGTCTCCACCTCGTCGCCGGAAGTGCACCACATCGCCTACTTCTTTTACGGGCTCCCACCTCAAAGCCGAGGCAACTCGGGCACGAAGCTGGCTAGTCGACGTGCCCAAGATTTGCTGTAGAATCTAGTGTGGAACTTGTGTCTCATTTTGGGTTGTAAGAATTGCCTTTTGGTGGAGGGATGAACTATGGAGTTTGGAGATGGAACTTGTAGGATTTTTCCAAAGCCAAATGAGTGTAATTCCCTCATGTAAAAAATGGGACAGCCCCTAAAGAGGAATGGACGGCCACTACAATGGGAAGGAGAGCATGAGGGAGTGGGTGTGTCAATCAAAGAAAATAAGCCCACCATCATACAAGAGAGAGAGAGGGTTGCAATGATAAACAATGATCACACAAGGAGAACCTCACTCCACCAACCTCATCATTTCCAAAAGTCAAATAATCATGAGGATAGAAGTCAAGTAATGATGGAGTGAACAAGTCAAATGGTGGAGGAATGGTTCACCATCATGATACAAATATATGCAAAGAACACCCTCCACAAATGCCTATTTGCAACAATGCAAATAAGCCCTCCTCCACCAATCTTAGGCCAATGAACGATACAAAGGAAATTGGCCGAAACGGAAAGCAAACTGGCAACTCCATAAAAATGGTCCAGCAATAAATTACAGGAAAACCCCGATACTGTGCATACACACCCGCATTTGTATTCCGACCGAAATACAAATGCAATGAGACAAAATCTACACTGTACTATACTAGGATCCGGCTTAAACCAAAGCCAGCTAGTAATATCTGTTCGATCCTGATCCGTGCAATACCGCACGTATCTGATCGAACCCTGCCATATATCTATACGGCCTATAGTACAAACTGTCCGATCCTGATCCGTGCAATACCGCACGTATCTGATCGGACCTTGCCATATCTCCATACGGCCTCTACAACTTTTCGCCCGAAAGCTGAGTAACTGAATGTGGGGGACTCTAAAGACTCGTCAACACCTTGGTTGTGGATTTAACCACTAGCACGTCAGAGGTATAAGCCAATACGTAACGGGCTACCAGGTATTGACTAAAAGGGACGTCTGTGAGCGAACTCAGCCTGACAACCCTACTGAGCCTGTCAGTGACAATATCCGTACAGTCCGGTACGTTCGTCTATGAGTATCGCATGGCGGGCCTAGGGGGTTGGTAAAAGTCAGACCCCCAAAAGCGGTACAAGTCGTGTCGGAGTGTAGCCCAGAACACCCTGAGATACTACTGGAATACCTACCAGTAAATCTCCTTGCCTCGGCCGAGGGCTTCGTGTAATGGCTCTCCTAGACACAGCACGACCTCACCCCCAATACCGGGAGAGACGAAACCCTGAAGATACGCTCACTGCCTCCATGTGGCTCGGGACTGTACCCAACTTAAACCTGTTTGCACGACTCCTTTGAGCCGTGGTAGGGTAGTAATCAAAGTACAGTGGGAACTCACACGAGACAAATGACGATCCCCAGGTCGATGAACTAACCTGTACACATGTCACAAGGGAACTGCCATCTGACGTCTGGTATATGACCAACTGGCATGTTCCCGGCGAGTCCTGTCCGGTGTACTCATAACCTAATGAGCACCTGTATACATCTTAGGTGATCCAACTGACACCAGTGGCTTGTGAGACCGGCCACTGCCCCTCGTCGGGGTCTCGACTGTATACACTAGTCTACTCTGGAGTATCGATGCCCTGTCTCGAAACTCACAAGACTAGGGACCATTTAAGGATATGCTTATAGACCCCAGCTCCCACTTATATGATCGCCCCCATACTGCTGGTGGTCAAGCAAGAATCCTAGGGGCTCTATCAACGTGTAATAGCGACTTGTCAGGTCACCTAAAGCAGTACACGATGATAAAGGTAAACCAGATAGCATACTATCATCTCGAGTAAGACTGTCCTACCGGGATAGGTCCTCCATCAATCATTGCAATCACGTACCTGTGACCTAATAATTGACTCTGAGGGCACTATCTCCAACAGTATCGAGACAGGGCATCGATACTCCAGAGTAGACTAGCGTATATGCTTCTCGACCCATGTGATGGGCGATGGATGATCCTATATCCATTGGTGTTTGACATCAGAGAAGGTATATGGGTGCTCAGTGGAGATTGGGTACACTGGACGGACTCGCCGAGAACTCTTAGATGGTATTATACCTATCACCGGATAGCAGTTCTGTGATGACAATGGTACAGATTAGTCTGTAGACCCGAGATTGTCATAAGGTCTTGTGTGATTCCCACTGTGCTTTGATTTCCACCATACCACGGTCAAGAGATCGTGCAAAAAGGTGGTTTTTGGATACAGTCCTGAGACACATGGTGGCAATGAGCGATATGAGGGGTTTCATCTCTCCTGGTATTGGGAGTTGATGTTGCGCTATGCTCGATTGGCCATAACAAGAAATCCCTAGCCAGGGTTGCTGAGATCTACTGTTAAGTGTTATCAGTAGTTTCTCGAACCGTTATGGACCTTGCATCGGTATGACTTATCAGCTATTGGGGTTTGACGTTATACCACCCCCAGGCTATGATATGCGACATATCAGACGAAGAGACCGGACTGTACGGTAGTGTTACTGATTGGATTCGCAGGAGTGTGAGCAGGCTTGTTTGTTGATCTTCTGATCGCTTAATACCCGGGTGGCCGTTACGTTTAGCAGACCGCTTGCAGCTTATGGGTGTTTGATATGATCATCACCTACTGCCGACGTATTGATGAGTCTTTAGAGTCCTACACAGAGGTTTCCTGGTTCATGCGAAACGAAGTAAGAGCACATATATGATATGTGCGGGACCGAGATTGATACGAGTATGTGATACCGTATTCTATTCTCGCGATATATGATATCTGACGGGTATATGTGATATAGCCGGGTTATCGAATGAAGTGTTGATTCGGTAAGTTGATATTATTGATATTAGTCGGTTATATGTGATATATCCGGATCATTAAGTCAAGTGTTGATTTAATGATTTAATGTATAAATATATATTTGATATATTATTTTACGTTAACTAATATTGCTCACTTGACCATTTCTTTTTCTCACTTTGCATACATTATATATATGTTATATATATTATGCATCATGCTAGTTTACACAAGCAACATGTATATATGAGACTTATACCATGTTAGGGTTAAGTTAGGGTTTATATTTATTTCAAACAAATTCAAAATTGTGGAGATATTTTTCATGGTTCAAAGCTTGCAGAAACTTGTAGTCTTCAATGACTTTGTGCACTTTTTTGTCTTGCTTAAGATATTTCTTAACCCAACCTTAACTCATAGCTATGGTTTAGTCTCTACAATGGTTAAGGCATGACATATACCAACCATGGTGCATTTCTAATCTCATGTGATTTTCTTTAGTTCATCACTTCATCATCTTCTTCTTCCTCTTATTGAAACTTTCTAGCTTCATAAAAAGTGATGAAAAATTATGAGAAAAATAAAACTAAAGTGAGCCCACTTCCTACTTCATCATCCTCTACTATTAGCCATTTAGTTTAGGGTATTTGCTTCACTATTCTCACCATTAATGAAGAGGCAGCATGAGCTCGAGTCTCCTCGACGTAGATCATCTTCGGCTTCGAAGACTTCAAGCAAGTTCGCATCTTTCACCTTGTGGATCCTCTCAAGAGTTCGGGAGATCATTACTCACAGCGAAGGGACATCTACACGGAGCATTTTAAGTGAAGGACCGGTCTACAAAAGTTGTATTCCATATTCACTTAGTTGTAAATTCGTTTACATATTGTTTTGTCAGATTTTCTAGTTTTGATTCTGGGGTTACGGTTAGCTAGAACGGCAAAATTTGCAATTGGCATGGACGGTGCCTCCTGAAATCTTGCTTCCATGCTAGACAACCCTGTAGTAGTATCAGAGCCATGCTAGAAAATTAGACGATATTTGCTAGGATTACGAAACCGAAACTACTCCGAAACACCCGATACAAAAACTTGGTTTCTGTCGAATTTAAAAAGCCTTCAAAATTTTTTTTAAACAATGCAGAATGTTGTATGAGATATGAAATGAACACCATGAAATTTGAGGGGGTTTTGTGCAAATATGGCTGGCCACATGCGTAGATATTCCGGCCTCCTCGGCCATTTTGTGGAGTTCTGGGCTTAATTTTTCAGGGTATTCCAGTCTCTGGGTTTAGGGTTTCTGGTGTTCTTTGTTTTTGCTAAATTTTCATGCGACGTTAACTTTCTGCAAAAGCAACTTGGAGTGTTTCGTATTTGTAATTCTAACATGTATTCGGGTTATTTAGACGACGTTAAAAAGTTCGAACGGATATCAATAATGCAATTTTTCCCCCGCTGGAATTTTTTCAAGAGTTGGATTTTTTCTGAGTTTAAAATTTTCAGAAAATCATGGAAGAGATTCTGTGGACCCTCTAGAAGAACGAAATCTTAACTCGATTCTGTGACCGTCAGAACTGTCATCAAACCCTAGGTTTGTGGTAGTTCAGCGGTGCCACAGGTGAGGCATTGGTTGGCCCTTCTACGGCTGGTTCATAGGAGCTGTGACATGTTCTGGGTGCTTTTTGAACTCCGCTCAAGTGTTGAGGTTGTTGGAAAATTTTGGGTGCTTGCTTATTCGATCGAAAAGTTTAACTTCGTCTAGCTATCTGTGATTATGATACAATATTTGGATTCCACAATTAGTTATGAGATAACTAGTTTGAATTTTATAAATCTAGTAGTTTCGTCTCGTTTGATCGGTTGCCACAGGATTTTGATGTTGATCAAAAGTCGGTTGCAGTTACGTAGTATACGCGGATACTCGCTGGGTAAGCTTACTAGATAGCCACATCCCATAGCCTGACCAAGTGATTGTAGGAGAATCCCGTCGCCAAAAGTATCCGTTCGGGTGCTCGCGGCCGCGGTGTTCCGCCTTAGTGCACTTCGTCGACGGCATCGGGGGTGCGGCCGTCTACTAAACATTCTGATGAGCATTCGATCAGGTTATCGAGAATCTTGTTGAATTACCCGACATGTTATTGGAAAGTGTTTTCAATATCGAGAATAAAATGCGGGATTTATTATTGTTAGGCATGTGATGTCTAAGGAATTCATTTGGTCAGGCATGAAATCCAATATATGTGATATATTGGGTTTATGATGTCTAAGGTGGTTGCGAATTCCAACTGTTGTAGTTTTTCACTTTCTTTTCTGCGACCGTAAGTGTAATATGTGGTGTATCGCCGGTTTTGGTGCTATATGTCAACAAAAACTGGGATACGCATATTTTCGTACGTTGATGACAAATGATGTTATTTGTTGCTGTGATATGTTATGTT
Source organism: Agapanthus africanus (assembly GCA_030015575.1). Classification (NCBI taxonomy): domain Eukaryota; kingdom Viridiplantae; phylum Streptophyta; class Magnoliopsida; order Asparagales; family Amaryllidaceae; genus Agapanthus; species Agapanthus africanus. The sequence continues at coordinate 79,377,053 of JASDDO010000031.1, forward strand.
GGATCGTCGTGTTCTGAATAGCCGGGGGTTTTTATGTGAGATGAGAGTTTTTCATTTTCATTCATGTAAAAACTTGTATGTAATATTCTTTTATTGGGGCACTTCCGGGTTGAGGATGATATCACCATTGATGTATATTATTTACTTTTGCGCATTAGGATAGACCCAAAGCGGGGAGCACAAGTAACCGGGTTCTACAGTCCAGTGGAAGACCATCTCGAGGAGTCGAGACCGGGTCTTCTAACTCTAGAATTGGGAGTGTTTCTCGCCGCTCTCGTAGGGGTCTAGGGATGTGGGTTCGGCTATTCATCACGACCGTGGAATCCGCGTTTTTTACTGGCCTAAATAAAACACGGAGTTCTTAGTATATCCAATATTTCATATGTGATTCTTCTGCTGCTGTTATTTTGTGATGCGATCACTTGATATGTTCTGAAACAAATGCCTATATTATATATATGAGATATAATTAATATTGCTACTTTCGTTTCATCTGTGATGCTTAGGAAGCATAATAAATGGGACTTCGTTAATAAGATTACTGAAATAAAAGAAACGTAAAGATGTTGTAGAAACTTGTTTTAAAAAAAACTGGTAGCTCTAGTTCTTTATTTTCATAGCGGTATTCCTTGTAGAATATCCAACACCTTATTCGATAAGGAAAGAGCCGAGACGCCTTCACCGGGAGTGACCTCTTTAGCGAACCTGGCAGATGCTACAATCCACTTGGCTTGTCTTTTGATTACTTCTATAGTTTTTGCTTTGCATAGTGGTATTTGTGAAATATCCTGCACCTCATTCGATGAGGAAAGAGCGGAGATCCCTTTACCGAGAGTGACCACTTTAGCAGAACTAGTGAAAGCCTAAAAAACACTCCTTTTCAAAATCACTTGATTCTACAACGATATCAAGTTCATTACGCAAAGGTTTTTCTTAAAAACTTGTCGTAGCTCTCTGTTCATATCAGATTTTTGTAATTTTATATCGCCCATTCTTAATCACATTGCATATAAGTAGGTACTTTTGATCCATGTCTTCTAAATAGTTGCAAGTTACAGGTTCTCAGCTCTTTACAGTGAAATTCATGAAAAGTGGCAATAAATGTGGGACTATGACCAACAGCAGATGAATACTGATCTCCGCTAACCATTTGTATGATACCACCTACCAGTTCAAGTGACAAATGGAAAATCATTAGGCATTTCACTGCACAAAGCATAAGGGCAGCATAAGATCCAAGACTTCAACATGGAGCTCAAGGCAAAAGTCCACATCATTCTGCACTGTTGGAAATCTGGAAGGAAATTGAAGAGTTTCTGAGAAACTAAGTGAATAAAACAGAAGATAAAAGCAACATGGAGAAACCCTAAAAATATGGCCTCACGATTCCACCAATTGGACGCGGAACCGTGGCCAATCAGGCACTTCTGCCGTGCAACCGCGGCCGTGTTCTGCGCATGTCGGTGGCAGTGTCTGTGCTTTGATTCGGCTCCCTTGGGGTAGTTTTGTAATTTCGTGTATGGATCAGAATGTAAACCTAGGGTTTTCCTATCTATAAATAGGAGAGCTCAAAGCCAAATTAGGTGTGTCTCTTTTAGGGTGCCTTTCTTAGATGCTTTTCTTTAGTTTAGATTTTATGATTTAATTCCGTAGTTTTTCTTTCTCTATGAAAATTGTAGTGAGCGTTGATTAATAAAAATAAAAAGAGAGTTCCTTTATTTATCTTGCTTGTTTATTTAATTTCTGTAATTTTTATTTGTTAATCTAGTTGTTTATTTTTATTTGTGTTCATCTTTTGTTTTCTCTATTTTCTTTATCCTTAAACAATGATGATACTTGAGTAAGATCCTTGCCAAGGTGAGATCTCAAATAGCTAGTTGTAATTTTTCTTAACCTAATTTCTTTCTACCTATCTTATTTGTTTTTATCTTTTTTTATGGGTGAGTAATTTTTCACTTGTTAGGGCAGGAGAAGGAAGGTTTGAGAGAAGGAAATCTCTCTCACTCCTTCTTTTGCCCAACACTTTAAATTCGGACTCCCTTTAATTGACCCACAATCCGCTCACTACGACATTCTATCCTACATAATAGTGGTGATTCCCTATTTAGACCGGTTGTGGTTGAATTAATTGGAGCTTAGGGTTAAGAGACAAGAAAGGACGGACAAGGACCAAAAGGAAGAAACTAAGCATGGAAAGCCTATCTTATACTTGCAAGTTCCTTCCTAGTCATGCTAATCCCCGTTGTTGTCGATTAGCTTAACACCGATATTAAATAGGGCATTGAAAGAGGTGAGATATTCCTAACTCGAACTAAACTAATCCTAACCCTAGCAAGTCTTTTATCATCTTTTATCTCGTTAGTAGATTTTAACACAAAACCCAAAATATTTTGATTTAACTTGTTAAAACATAAAGAAAATGATTCCATCTCCCTGCGGATCGACCTGTACTCAACCGGCTAGCTACCAAGCGAACCGTCTTGATAGCGGTAAATTTAAACACAGAAAATCCATAACAATCAAATGTCACCGTTGCTTGGGAGACGGTAGTTTATTTCTATGTGTAATTTCGGGTTAATTAAAAAAATTCAAAAATAAAAAAATTGAAATATTTTTTTCAAAAACATAAAAAATAATAAAAATCATCTTGTTATTTTTTAAAAATCTTTGTGCAAGTGTGCAGGATTGGAAGAAGGCCTGATTCAGATCTGAAGCAAACTCAGTGAACAAATCTAGAATTAGGGGATCTAAACAGAAAGAGGAGAACCAACTCAGCACAGGGAAAAAGTCAGAAGATCCAAACCAACTGTTCAACGGCGGAACCGCGGCAGAATCAAGGGTTTGACCGCGGAACCGCGGTCAACTGGTGACGCCAGCACCCAATTTTCTATGTAAGTATCTCTTTTCTCCTTTCCTCTCCTCTGAACTCCACTGAAATATTTTTCCTCTAGGTTTCTTTGCACAGATTTTCTTTCTCCTATCCAATAAATTATTTTTGTGCAGGATTCTTTGCGCCGCTAAATAAAAAAATTTTGCAAGTGTTTTAGATTTTTGGTGTGTTACTGCTTTGCATAATTAATACGGATTTTAAGGGGCTATAACACCAATTCAGATTGGGTGGGGATTTCATCACCCTTCTTAAGACCCTAAAAATCTCTAAAAGGATATGCATCACCCTTGAGCTTAATTAAAAAAATATCTAGACTCTGCCAACTAAGGACTGTCGTGCTCATTAGGACATAGGAGGGTTGTGGGAATTCAGTCGTGCTCATTAGGACATAGGAGGGTTGTGGGAATTCAGTCGTGCTCATTAGGAAATAGGAGTAAACTAACTCATCAGTGGGAATCGGGATCCAACTCTCATCGCATTATAACGTGACGGAATCCGCTCACGTCATCACACTCCAGAAGGTATGCGCATATCTGGCAAGTTTCAGTTCTTTTGAAACTCCCGATGTGATTTCTGCCCCATGCTCTTATGACCTTGACTTTGGCCAACATATCATAAGTCACATGTCAAGTTCTACCCGTCATTCTCCAGGTTAATTTGAACCCACCCGTACATACCCTTGACTTTGGCCAAAATGGCAGTACGACTGTCCCAAACCAACGCATCTATCTGTGCTGCATATGAATGCCCCAATAGCTACCAATCACTATGCCTTGACTTTGGCCAACATACACAGCTTGAATACTATTAACCACCCATATGAAACGACGGAGGGCTATGAATGGTTTCTGGCGAAAACCTTTAACGTAATGAACTTGATATCGTTGAAAGAACGGATAGCTTTTAAAAATATAGTGACGAAAAACCGTTGCTAAAGAGGTCACTCCCGGTGAAGGGATCTCGGCTCTTTCCCCGTAGAATGGGGTGCAGGATATTCCAACTGAATACCACGGTGCAAAGCAAAAGCAATCGGCTATAGTGAAGTTAATGCCCTGACGCAAACTTTTTGTCCAAGGGGTCACTCCCGGTGAAGGGATCTCGGCCCTTGCCTCGTCGACTGAGGAGCAGGATATTCCAACTGAATACCGCGATGCAAAACAAAAGTGAACGTCCTTGCAATAACAGCTTTTTGAAAAGTGTTCCAACAACATCAGATTAGGTTTGTTTTTAAACTTGTATTGATCCGAATCAATGCAGTCCCATCAATTGATCACACCAAAAAGAACGAAAATATACTGATGTACGTATATGCCATCCGCATTCGCCACTGGGTCCCGTCATTACCCGTTAGGTTAGCTGACTAACGACAGAGCGGGGACTGGACTAGCGCGGATGCAAAACATATACAACATCTACTAATACATATACAACAGCACTTCACGGAATCCGGTAACTTGGGCACCCCTCCTGGGTCAACCTGTACCCCCTACGAGTGCAGCGAATAGCCCGCCAATCCTAGAGTAAAGCCCCTTCCGTCTCAATGCCATGAGATGCGGGCTTGATGCCCTCTAGAATTCGGCTATCCGTGCACCCCTCCGCGGGGTAATCCTAGTACAGAAAGTAAAATATACATACAACGGGTACAACGACCGCAACCTGGCCGTGCCCCAAAATAATAATACAAACAGGCAGTGACGGCAGTCCACATGTCGGACGCTTGCCCCGCAATATCAAATGTACATAATACAACCACAACTGTACTAGCATTGCAACCAGGCTATCCCCCACGACCGATCCGCAACATCACAGCAAAAACAGAACATCAACGTGAAAGTCACGTTCGCAAATCCGTCTAACCGGGCTATTGCAGTTAGACCAGATTTACCGATCAAGTGACATTCACGGTCGCAGATATAATGTAAATACTGTGAAATAATGTGTTTAAAATATCTGATCGATCAAATTTTAACAAGTGGGCCCCAAGGCATTACTGTAGCAGATCAAGAAATTCTGGGCCCAATATTAATATTCCAAAAACCAAATTTTCATCCCAGAAAGCAACTGAAGAAGTTTGATGCAGTAAGGACACCATTGTGCGGCGGAACCACGGCCCAAGGGGGTGTTTTGCCGCGGTTCCGTGCTCTGGTGGTCGACTTACTGCGTCGAATTTCTACAGTGGGCTTATAACCTCCAGTACATCACTATTTTACAACCTGAAAAATTTTTCGACACCAAAAATTTTCAACAGAAAACTGATGCATGAGAAAATGCGGAATTTGGAATTTTTGATCGATCGAAAATGCAAACACATTAAACAAAGCTAGACTAAGTTAATGGCGAGGCTCTGATACCACTGTAAGTGCACGGCGGCTCCCCGGCCGTCAATCCGACGGCCAAATGCGGAAGCGGTGATAAACTTTAAATTTTACTTGAACTGGCAAACCGCCGAGCACTAATACCCGGATCGAACCATTAATTAGTCCTAGCTAAATACAAGATGGGGAAGAGAGATACACCGACTGATCCAAGTCCTCCGGTCTTCTCGTCGTCGTCCCGATCTCCTGCGGAAGCTCCGGTCTCCACTTCGTCGCCGGAAGTGCACCACATCGCCTACTTCTTTTACGGGCTCCCACCTCAATGCCGAGGCAACTCGGGCACGAAGCTGGCTAGTCGACGTGCCCAAGATTTGCTGTAGAATCTAGTGTGGAACTTGTGTCTCATTTTGGGGTTGTAGGAAGTGCCTTTTGGTGGAGGGATGAACTATGGAGTTTGGAGATGGAACTTGCAGGATTTTTCCAAAGCCAAATGAGTGTAATTCCCTCATGTAAAAAATGGGACAGCCCCTAAAGAGGAATGGCCGGCCACTACAATGGGGAGGAGAGCATGAGGGAGTGGGTGTGTCAATCAAAGAAAATAAGCCCACCATCATACAAGAGAGAGAGAGGGTTGCAATGATAAACAATGATCACACAAAGAGAACCTCACTCCACCAACCTCATCATTTCCAAAAGTCAAATAATCATGAGGATAGAAGTCAAGTAATGATGGAGTGAACAAGTCAAATGGTGGAGGAATGGTTCACCATCATGATAAAAATATATGCAAAGAACACCCTCCACAAATGCCTATTTGCAACAATGCAAATAAGCCCTCCTCCACCAATCTTCGGCCAATGAACGATACAAAGGAAATTGGCCGAAACAGAAAGCAAACTGGCAACTCCATAAAACTGGTCCCGCAATAAATTACAGAAAAACCCCGATACTGTGCATACACACCCGCATTTGTATTCCGACCGAAATACAAATGCAATGAGACAAAATTTACACTGTACTATACTAGGATCCGGCTTAAACCAAAGCCGGCTAGTAATATCTGTTCGATCCTGATCCGTGCAATACCGCACGTATCTGATCGAACCCTGCCATATATCTATACGGCCTATAGTACAAACTGTCCGATCCTGATCCGTGCAATACCGCACGTATCTGATCGGACCTTGCCATATCTCCATACGGCCTCTACAACTTTTCGCCCGAAAGCTGAGTAACTGAATGTGGGGGACTCTAAAGACTCGTCAACACCTTGGTTGTGGATTTAACCACTAGCACGTCAGACGTATAAGCCAATACGTAACGGGCTACCAGGTATTGACTAAAAGGGACGTCTGTGAGTGAACTCAGCCTGACAACCCTACTGAGCCTGTCAGTGACAGTATCCGTACAGTCCGGTCCGTTCGTCTATGAGTATCGCATGGCGGGCCTAGGGGGTTAGTAAAAGTCAGACCCCCAAAAGCGGTACAAGTCGTGTCGGAGTGTAGCCCAGAACACCCTGAGATACTACTGGAATACCTACCACTAAATCTCATTGCCTCGGCCGAGGGCTTCGTGTAATGGCTCTCCTAGACACAGCACGACCTCACCCCCAATACCGGGAGAGACGAACCCCTGAAGATACGCTCACTGTCTCCATGTGGCTTGGGACTGTACCCAACTAAAACCTGTTTGCACGACTCCTTTGAGCCGTGGTAGGGTAGTAATCAAAGTACAGTGGAAACTCATACGAGACAAATGACGATCCCCAGGTCGATGAACTAACCTGTACACATGTCACCAGGGAACTGCCATCTGATCTCTGGTATATGACCAACTGGCATGTTCCCGGCGAGTCCTGTCCGGTGTACTCATAACCCAATGAGCACCTGTATACATCTTAGGTGATCCAACTGACACCAGTGGCTTGTGAGACCGGCCACTGCCCCTCGTCGGGGTCTCGACTGTATACACTAGTCTACTCTGGAGTATCGATGCCCTGTCTCGAAACTCACACGACTAGAGACCATTTAAAGATATGCTTATAGACCCCAGCTCCCACTTATATGATCGCCCCCATACTGCTGGTGGTCAAGCAAGAATCCTAGGGGCTTTATCAACGTGTAATAGCAACTTGTCAGGTCACCTAAAGCAGTACACGATGATAAAGGTAAACCAGATAGCATACTATCATCTCGAGTAAGACTGTTCTACCGGGATAGGTCCTCCATCAATCATTGCAATCACGTACCTGTGACCTAATAATTGACTCTGAGGGCACTATCTCCAACAATCTCCCACTTGCACTCAAGGCTAATTATTGCGATGTCGCATACTCACAGCCCGTGTGATACCGAACACCCAACTCCTCTACTAGTCAGTCTCACAAAGCTCGTTTGCGAAACTATTGCATTCGAGGAATAGCCTTAGTGAGTGGATCCGCTTTGTTGTTTCTTTCTATGTCTCTCTATATCTCAAGTTCGCGGAGAAAACCATATCCCGAAATGAGCAACACCTGTCTTAGAATGTGTTTGGATGTCTGATGGGACCTAGCTCATAATTGAACTCCAAATCCAAACTTCTTAGACTGTATCGTCAACTGAACTTAATCAGTATCCTGCGCCATGCCACCTTCACAATTGGCAGTGAAGAGACGATTTGAGAGTTATCTCACAACTTGTCACCTTGGAACAGTTAGGAGCAGTCCAGTGAACTTAGAAGACCTTAGCTCTAGGTGTTTTTGTGCATACTGTGATTTTGATTGTGCTTGTAAAAAGTTTAGTCTCATAATTCCGTATTCTTTAAAACAAACAATTTTTAAAAAAAATTCCAAAAAAAAACATTTTTAAAAAACAAAAACAAAAAAATATACCACTTCCTTCCCTCCCTACCTTTTCACTCGTCTAACATGGGTACCCTACCTTGCAAAACTCTTGCCGAACTTTGGTACCCACAACCAGACATAACTTCCTACGGTTCTTGCTTTGGCTAAACTTCGAACGATCCCTCCATACCAAAAATCTCTTTGAAAGATCAAATAGACACGTCTAGGAAAAACAATTAGACTCAGCTATCCACTCCGTATCAACCGTTTCAAACATTCACCCCTTATCATATTAAAACCCCTTTTGAGAGTCAAGTTGTAACACCAAAACCTATGTCTCTTGCTGAACATATTGAACAATCTCGTAACCGATCTTTCACTCCTTTCACCACTGCGAATTCTTTGGATCAACGATTCCATTCACCTTCTTATCCAAATGTTGATCCTACTCCTGTCCAACCATTCAATTCCTATCCATCCTACTCTACTTTTGCACCTTTCCGATACATTGCTTCTACACAGCCATTTGGGTGTTTCCAGTATCCAAACAACTTTGAATCTTTTACTGAAACTCCTTCACAACCCATGTCTAGTCTGGAACAGTCGTTGGAAGACTTTAGGATAGCGTCATCCCAACAGATGATGGATTTGAATGCGTCCATGGCCGCCCTTATACAACCTAGTGACCCGGTAGCTAGTTTCCAACTAGCTCTAAAATTTCCAATGTATGATGAGGCGGTTGGACAAATTGAGAATTTGAGTGGAGAGAGTGAGTTGTGCACCCTTCCAAATCAAACCTACCCATCCCCAATTGAATCCCACAATTCCGGTTTTGAATGTCTATCAAGTGTCCCAAATGATTCACCAATTGAAGGTATAACGTTTATTGAGTTGTGCGACTTTGTAGTGTTTGATTTACCTGATTGTGAAAAGTCCCTTTCGAGTGAAACCATCACCAATCCTTTTGACCTCTACAGCTCCATCTTAGAATCTGAATTGATTGATAGCCATGCTTTTGATGAGGTGTCTGAGAAATTTAATTTTCACTTGATCGAGGATATTGACGCTGGGAATATTATGGATGATGAACCCACATACTTGGATGAGTTTCTCTCTCCAATTCATCATCCCGGGTCATTAACTGTTTTTCCCGAACTTCATATGCGTCTGGATTTTGATGATAATTGCATGGATGAGATAACTTTTGAGGGGAATTTTGAGGAAAGTATTGAGGATGAATCAGTTTTGTTTGATGAGTCGGATTTTCCAATTCATCATGTCCCTTCCACTGACCGTGTACACCCTTATGAACCTTTAACTGTTACCCTTACTAAATCACTCCCTTTCATCTTTTCCATTGTTCTGACCACGCAAGAAACCGTTCACTTTCATTTCTTATGTCTTGTTTACCAAGTTCGGCGTACCCGTGTTTTCTCACGAATCTTGAGAGATTTGACTCTATTTCTCAACAGGTTGATAGATTAGCACAATCGCTTTTTACACATCGGTTATTACAAATTGAGCTAATTTATTCACTCCATTTTCACCCTCAAATTCGTATTCCACTTCTTTCTCCCTTCCGCCATTCTTCTCCTCCACCGAGACCGGACGCCGCTTCTATCCCCACACGGTCTCACGTGTTTCTCATTTATTCTCTCTACACTCCATTCTTTCATCAACCACAACATTATAACGATAAATTTTTTGAATGGTTAGTACTAACCTTTAGCCAGTGTAAGGCCTTGTATAGCTTGATACTGTATTTTTCTCCCCCCTTACTCTGAATTTTAACGCTTAAACAGTGGAAATACTGTTTCACTTAAGTTGGGGGGGACCTTTTTGTGTATATATATTTTGTTTTCTTTTTCTGTTAATAATAATAAAAAAATAATAAATAAACAAACAGAGGAGTGCCGACAATTTTTGACCCTCTTAGTGTGGGCAGACAGTGAGGGCACTGTCAAGTTTAAGTTTGGGGGTGTGCTCAGTAAGCTTTCTTCCTTCGCATTCATGTGTATATTTTTGCATTTGCATACTTATTTTAAAACCCATAAAAATCAAAAATTATAAAAAATTAAAAATTTCAATATTGGCCATATTTGACTCAAGTTCAACATGTCGGTTGACTAGTTAGGAAAAACTAGATCCTAAACTTAGTAAATTAAAAACCCTAAAAATAATAATTCTTAAAATTTAACTGTAGAAAATATACGCCCTTGCAGTTTATTTAGAAATAAGCAAATTTTGAGTTCAATTCTTGGGCTAAATCGAAATAAGGGAAGAGTATTGAAAGCTTTATTTGAAGTATAAGTCTGAAAAATAATTTTGAACCTTTAGTCCAAATTCTGAAAATATATACCCTATTTTATGAACTCACACACATCTTGAAACTTGGAATAGTAGATGATACCTTGAAATGCTCTTGTTTAAAATCCTTAGTATGAAGGAAAATAAAATAAAAGTATAAGTGGGGAATAAAGAGATAAAAAATGAATACTAGTTTTGTAATTACTTAAGGCAACATAAATAAAAAAAATATAGCGAGGGTGCTTTATCACCTAGTGCCTTAGACCAACTGGTTTGGGAGTCACTGCTAAGCCTTAGGTATTGCAAGAAGAGGAATTGCGCCTAAATGCGCAAGCACATTTTGTAATTGTTTGTTTAGTACCTCAAGAAGTATTAACGGCCGCATGAAGGATGTGTGAGCAATTTCATCTAAATTCACCAACTGAAAGTATTTTGGAAGATGGACAAGAGTATGATAGCTTGAATTGAATTTCCAAGTGTAGGGGTGATAATTACACACACGTAGGGATATATAATTGGAGTTTAGAGGAGAGATAGGAATAAAAGATAGGGCTTATATCTTCAGTAGAGATGATAAAAATTCCTGAGTTAAGATTGCACCTTAGAAGAAAACTTAGGAGATGCTGAAAGTTTTATAAACTGGCAAAACGTATATGATCTTAAGATAAATGAAATGGAAGTGTGAAAAATACGGGTTGATGATTTCTAAGTTGAGGATAATAGAATTTCTTGCTAGAATGCCGAATTGAAGAATTAGAGTCAACGGCCAAATTGATATGATTTTGTGGGTAGTATCTGCTGAAAACCCTCACGAGACAACACTCCTCCTACTAGGGACACCTAGAGGTTTAACGACTTGTTGCACGAGCTCGGTGCAATCGCGTTCCCTACGAAGGTGAGGTTAGGACTTTTTGAGAATAAAATTGGTTTTGCTCGGGACGAGCAAAACATAAGTTAGGGGGTATTTGTTCATATCAGATTTTTGCATTTTTATATCGCCCATTCTTAATCACATTGCATATAATTAGGTACTTTTGATCCATGTCTGCTAAATAGTTGCAGGTTGCAGGTTCTCAGCTCTTTACAGTGAAATTAATGAAAAATTACAAAAAATACGGGACTACGACCAATAACAGATGAATACTGATCTCAGCTAACCATCCGTATGATGCCGCCTACCAGTTCAAGTAACAAATGGAAAATCATTAGGCATTTCAATGCACAAAGCACGAGGGCAGCACAAGATCCAAGACTTCAACGCGGAGCTCAAGGCAAAAGTCCACATCATTCTGCATTGTTGGAAATCTGGAAGGAAATTGAAGAGTTTCTGAGAAACCAAGTGAATAAAACAGAAGATAAAAGCAACATGGAGAAACCCTGAAAAGATGGCCCCGCGATTCCACCAATTGGCCGCGGAACCACGACCAATAAGGCACTTCTGCCGCGGAACCGCGGCCGTGTTCTGCGCATGTCGGTGGCAGTGTCGGTGCTTTGACTCGGCTCTCTTGGGGTAGTTTTGTAATTTCGTGTATGTATCAGAATGTAAACATAGGGTTTTTCTATCTACAAATAGGAGAGCTCAAAGCCAAATTAGGTGTGTCTCTTTTAGGGTGCCTTTATTAGGTGCTTTTCTTTAGTTTAGATTTTAGGATTTAATTCCGTATTTTTTCTTTCTCTATGAAAATTGTAGTGAGCGTTGATTAATAAAAATAAAAAGAGAGTTCCTTTATTTATCTTTCTTGTTTATTTAATTTCTGTAATTTTTATTTGTTAATCTACTTGTTTATTTTTATTTGTGTTCATCTTTTGTTTTCTCTATTTTCTTTATCTTTCAACAACGATGATGCTTGAGTAAGATCCTTGCCAAGGTGAGGTCTCAAATAGCTAGTTGTAATTTTTATTAACCTAATTTCTTTCTACCTATCTTATTTTTTTTTTCTTTTTTTATGGGTGAGTAATTTTTAACTTTTTAGGGCATGAGAAGGAAGGTTTGAGAGAAGGGAATATCTCTCACTCCTTCTTTTGCCCAATACTTTAAATTTGGACTCCCTTTAATTGACCCACAATCCGCTCACTACGGCACCCTATCTTACATGATAGCGGTGATTCCCTATTTAGACCGGTTGTGGTTGAATTAATTGGAGGTTAGGGCTAAGAGACAAGAACGGACGGGCAATGATCAAAAGGAAGAAACTAAGTATGGAAAGCCTAGATTATACTTGTAAGTTCCTTTTTAGTCATGCTAATCCCCGTTGTTGCCGATTACCTTAACACCGATATTAAATAGGGCATTGAAAGAGGTGAGATATTCCTAACTCGAACTAACCTAATCCTAACCCTAGCGAGTCTTTTATCATCTTTTATCTCGTTAGTAGATTTTAACACCAAGCCCAAAATATTTTGATTTAACTTGTTAAAACATAAAAAAAAAGATTCCATCTGCCCGCGGATCGAGCCGTACTCAACCGGCTAGCTATCAAGCGAAACCGTCTTGATTGCGGTAAATTTAAACACAGAAAATCCCTAACAATCACCCTCCGTCATTTCAGATAAGTGGTATTTTGTATTCATGTTGTGTTTGTTGACCTCTGTCAAGGCGCAATGTGCGGTAGCTGATTAGTGCTTATCTGCAAAACATATGATGCGATTGGATTAGAGTAGTCGTACGACCTTGTTAACCTCTGTCAAGGGTCGTGTGGGTCGGTTTAATTCAATCTGGAAATGACGGGTTGAACTTAACTAGCACCCTATGGTTTGTTCACTTCTGTCAAGGTCATAGGATGTTTGGGGCAAAATATTATCGAGAATTTCAAGTGTTGAAATTTGCAATGAGATTGCATACTTTCTAGGAGATAGTTGGCTCCCGATACCTACTGCGAGTAAGAGTTATTCCTGGAAGAGTTTTACACATTACAATTTTCCGATCATGTAGTTATCTATAAAGGAATTAACTGGGTTACGCCCCTTGGAAAATGAGGTTTATTTTAATTAGGTCCGTGCGAAAGCACGGGGAACCTCCCTCAAAGTACCGACACTGGCCTGGCCGAAAGATTGGCGAACTTGTTGGGTGTTATTAATCCCAGCTAGTCTTATCTTTTAGGGTTTGAAGGTAGATTTGACTAAAACAGTGGGAGCCATCCTGATTAAATAAACTAATAACCAATTTAATCCTGCAAGAGCGCACACAGAGTGTTTTCTTCTCCCTCTCTCTCTCTCCTGGTAGCAACCATGTCATGCCTTAATCAAGATAATAATATGGATGCATTGACCGAACCTTCTTATTATACTAAGATAGGGAACATTGGTTCCGCTCAATTTTATAATTGTTATAATTTCGAGCTGGAAATAGGGGAATATCCAGATTTCCACGCGACCCAATCGAAGAAAGTGCATGTTGATGCATATTTTTCAGGTGTGTTTGATTACCAAGAACTGTTTCTCAGTATCCTTTACGTCCTGGGTATGTGTTACCGGATCGGGATCCTGCATATGTAATATGTTACATGGGCTACAGAAAGGTAGAAAACTGAGAATGAGTGATATGTCTCTAAGTGTTAGAGGATGGTGCAATTGTTGCAGCCAAGTCTGTTGGCAGATATCACCTTGTATTAATACATTGATTCTGAACAAATGTTATTACATACCGAACATGATATACAACATTACATCATGTTCTTTACTGAGTTAAAGAAGCATATAATTCTGTATTGGAGGATAATGTTGTGAAAACTTTCCTGAATCAAGAGTTGATTCGATCAGGCACGTTATATAATACCATATACGTTCTAAATCAAACTACAGTTCAAAGTATGCAGAACACACACAAGGGGAGTAGTTCAGAAATGAACGAATCTTTCTTATGGCATTGTAGACTAGGTCATATCAATGCGACATGACCAGCTAAGTTACATAAGGATGAATATGAGAATCTGTTCGAATTTTCATTGTCTCAAAGGTAAGATGACCAATACTCAGTTTAATGGAAACAGAGAAAGAGTTATTGAACTCTTAGGACGGATACAAGATGATGTATACGATCCGATGTCTACAAATGCCAGGGTTGGTTCTTGTACTTCATTACATTCATTGAGTATCTCTCAAGATTCAGGCATGTGTTCATGTTAAAACATGAGTCTGAAACTTTTGAGAAATTCAAAGAATATAAGCTTGAAGTTAAAGAACCAGACGGGTAGAAGTATTAGTCCTTCGATGTGATCGAGGAGGAGAATAATTGCCCATGGAATTCTAGGAGTTTCTAAAAGAAGAATGTGATTCTCTCTCAGCTTACTTCTTCGATTACACTACAGCATAACGGTGTATCGGGACAGAGGTATCGCACCCTATGAGATATGGAGAGCTCTTTGATGAGTACTGCTGAGTTACCGGTTCTCTTTTGGGGTTATGTGTAAGTCCATAGTAGCGCCCCGGCCGTCTAACAGAAGCCAAATGCGGAACAAAAACTTTTACAACTGGCGCTATCGCGTACTATAACCTGGATCTGCCATTAAAGAGAAACTAACAAACAACAAAGTGGGTAGAAATGTTATACCGAACGATCCGAGTCCTTCGGTCTTGAACCATCATCCCACGCTTTGTTGCGGCTGCTCCGATCTCCTGAATCTCCAGTCTTCTCGTCCAGGTGGCACCACGTCAACGGATCTTTAAACGGGCTCCCGCCTCTGAACCGAGGCAACTCGATCATCAAGTTTGCTAAAAGAGATGACCAAGATTGATGTAGAGAATGAGTAGAACACTTTGTCTCATTACGTCCAAAGGTATGGACGAACGGTTAATGAAGTTGCCTTTTGGATCGGATGAAATGAGAAATGAGGGTATCTAATTTCTATGAATCCAAAACTATAATCTTTTTCCCAAAAAATCAATCAACAACCATAAACCCCACCAAATGAATGGCCGGCCACTTTAAAGGATGAGGGAGGTGAGTGTAAGAGGAAGAGAGTGACCATAACATTAAAGGAGAAGAAATGAGTCATATAACACCTTGCACTAATCATTTAATGAAACAATGATTCATTACAACACATCATCACATAATTAATGCACTAAGCCACCTCACCATCCTAATCATCATCTAGAAACTTCTAAAACCACGACTCGCCCTCATGACTCACCCAAGTGACGAAAAGATAAATCCGCATTTAACCGAATGTCAAATACGGGTGATAGATAACTGGAAACTGGCAATTTCCAAAAGCGATCCCGAAATGAATTTCAGGATAACCCCGTAACTGTATAAACATACCCGTATTTGTATTACGATCGAATACAAATGCAACTGAGACAAAGATATTATATCTACACAGTATAATACTCGGACCCAGCTTAAACCAAAGCCCACCAGTATGATCTGCCCGAAATATGACACGTGCGTAAACGTACGTGCATTTTCCGAACGCTGCCATAAAACCATACGGCTTTTACAACATTTCGCCCGAACTTGGGAAACTGTCTGTCGGGGACTCTAATGACTCATCAAAGCACTGGCACTAGGTATAACCACTAGCACATCAGAGGTACAAGCTATACGTAACGGTTGCCTATGTATTGATTGGAAGGGAAGCTGACGAGCGAACTCATTCAGAAACCCTACTGAGCCTGACAGTGACAATATCCGTACAATCCGGTCCGTTCGTCTAAAGAGTATCGCATATCGAGTCTAGGGGGGTAGATAAAGTCAGACCCTTAATAACGCGATAATTCGTGTCGGTATGAAGCCCATCACCACCTGAGAAACTACTGATCCAAATCAGTAATTATCCACTACCTCGGCCGAGGTTTTCTAGTGATGGACACCCGTGCACTGTGCGACATCAACCCCCAATACCGGGAGAGACGAATCCCCGACGATCCGCTCACTTCCTCTATGTGGCTCAAGACTGTACCCAAAAAATACCTGTTTGCACGTCTCCTTTGAGCATGGTAGGGTAGAAATCAAAGAACAGTGGGAACTCACACGAGACAAATGACGATCTCAGGTCGACAAACAAACATGTACACATGTCACCAGGGAACTGCTATCTGACGATATATATAATACCAACTAGCATGTTCCCGGTGTAGGGTTCCTAGGCACACTCAAGAGGTTCCACAAGGCATCAACCATGCCAAATTCAAATTTTCTATGTGCCGAACATCCCTTAGCAAGATCGTTAACTAGAGTTTAGGCGAAACTATATGAAAGTAAATCACATTTACACTAAGTGAATGGAAATACAATCTTTGTAGATCCGGTCCACCACTTCTTTAGCTCCGTGATGACGACCCTTTGCTGCGATTACCGGGATCCCGGACTCTAGCGATGGTTTCGTCGGAGAAACGAGCGGGCTAGGTCGTTGACTTCGATGCCGAAGATGATCTACGTCGAGGCAACTCTAACTCAAGCTCCATATTCGCTAGCTCATGAAACTTGTGAAGAAAACACCCTATACAACATAGCAAGTGGTAGAGGATGAAGAAATAGGAAGTGGGTTCACTTTGGATTTGGATTTCTCACTAGGTTTCAACACTTGAAAATTTTCTAGCAATGGTTTTCTTTCTTCTTCAAGAAGAAGAAGAAGAAAGAAAATAGAATGAATTAATAAAATAGAAAATCAAGTGATGCCTTATCATATTGCAACCATGGATGTAGATAACTCATGTAGAGAGCAAACCCTAGTTTAGGTAATGGTTAGGTTAAGGAAAGAAACAAAATGGTCAAAGCTTTCAAAGCTTCATGAAGTTTCAAGAATGAAACAAAATTAGCCACCATTTTATTCTAGCCAAAATAAATAAGTAAATAAATAAATAAGTAAATAAATCAAACCCTAACCATTAACCTAATCATAGTTTAAAACAAACATACACCCAAGTTTGCATGTATCATCAAACATGATACAATCAAGTGCACAAAAACTATATCATATATACAATGTGCACATCAAGTGAGAAAATCCATCTTAAGTGAACAAATACTAGTTAATGTAAAATAATATATCAAATATATAATTATACATTAAATCATTAAATCAACACTTGATTCAATGATCCGGTCATATCGCATATAACCGACTAATATCAAGTGTATCAATGTATCGAATCAACACTTGATTCGGTAACCCGGCTATATCATATATAACCGTCCAATGATACAAATCATGAGAATAGAATTCACTATCACATACTATTATTATTCTCGTCCCTCACATATCTCATATGCGCTCCTATTTCGTATCGCTTAAGCCAGGAAACCTCTTTGTGGGACTCTAAAGACTCGTCAATACGCCTGCAGCAGGTGATGATCATATCAAGCACCCACAAGCCGCAAGCGGTCTGCTAAACGTAACGGCCACCCGGGTATTGAGCGATCAGAAGATCGACGAGCAAGCCCGCTCACACTCCTGTGAATCCAACCAGTAACACTTACCGTACAGTCCGGTCTGTTCGTCTGATATGTCGCATATCTTGCCTAGGGGTGGTAAACGTCAGACCCCAGTAGCTCGATAGGTCGTGTCGATATGAGGTCTATAACAGTTCGAGAAACTACTGATAACACTTACCAGTAAATCTCAGCAACCCTGGCCAGGGATTTCCGGTTATAGCCAATCGAACACAGCGCAACATCAACTCCCTATACCGGGAGAGACGAATCCCCTCCTATTGCTCATTGCCTCCATGTGATTCGGGACTGTACCCAAAAACCACCGTTTTGCACGCCCTCTTGGACGTAGTAAGGTGGTAATCAAAGCAC
Source organism: Agapanthus africanus (assembly GCA_030015575.1). NCBI lineage: Eukaryota > Viridiplantae > Streptophyta > Magnoliopsida > Asparagales > Amaryllidaceae > Agapanthus > Agapanthus africanus. Next base: position 79,395,133 of record JASDDO010000031.1, read on the forward strand.
AGTGGGAATCACACAAGACTCTATGACGATCTCGGGTCAACAGACTACTCTGTACCAGTGTTACCAAAGAACTGCCATCTGACGTGAGGTATAATACCATCTGGGAGTTCTCGGCGAGTCTGTCCAGTGTATCCAGTCTCCACTGAGCACCCGTTTATCATCTCTGATGTCAAACACTAATGGATATGGGATCATCCATCGCCCATCTTTATGGGTCGAGAAGGTTTACGCTAGTCTACTCTGGTATATGATGCCCCGTCTCGATGCACCCACGACTAGGGACCTTGAAGGATATACTTATGGTCTACCATGTCCCCACTAGTATGATCCGCATCATAGTCCAGGTAGTCAAGTACACATCCTAAGGGCTTTACCAACATGTAACAGAGAGACAATCAATGTACACGTTGAGGTAAAGTGTAAGCAGATAGCATACTATCATATCGAGCAAGAAAGTCATCCCTATATATGTCCCAGCATCCACTACAATATACATCCTATGCATAGTAATGGCCTCTAGGGCATACATATAACTAACAACCGGCGAGTCCTGTCCGGTGTACTCATAATAGAATGAGCACCTGTATACATCTTAGGTGAACCAACTGACACCAATGGCTTGTGAGACCGGCCATCGCCCCTCGTTCGAGTCTCGACTGTATACACTAGTCTACTCTGGAGTATCGATACCCTGTCTCAAAACTCCAACGACTAGGGACACTTTAAGGATGTGCTTACAAATCCCAGCTCCCACGTATATGATCGCCATCATACTGCTGGCAGTTAAGCAAGAATCCTATGGGCTCTATCAACATGCAATAGTGAACTAAAGCATGTATACGATGATAAAGACAAACCGGATAGCATACTATCATCTCGAGTAAGAGTTTCATATCGGCATAGGTCATCCCTCAATCATTGCAATCACGTACCTGCGATCCAATAATTGACTTAGAGAGCACTATATCCAACAGTCTCCCACTTGCACTTAAGGCTATTATTGCGATATCGCATACTCATAGCTTCAGTGAATGGATCCGCCTTGATGTTTCTTTCTATGTCTCTCTTAATCTCAAGTTCGCAGAGAAAGCCATCTCCTGAATCGAGTAATACCTGTCTTAGAATATGTCTGGATATATGATGGGACCTAGTTCATAAATGAACTTCAAATCCAAACTTCTTAGACAGTAGTGATCACTGAACCTAATCAGTATCCAGCACCATGCCTCCCACAGTATCCTCTTGGACCACCTGTCCATAATATTGTCCCTCGTCAGAGGGAAAACTATAACTTGACAATCTCTCTGTCATCCAGGTCACCTTGGAAGCTTGGAATGATAACCGTCTCCACAAGGAGGTTGCCATTATCAAATCCATAGAACATCCATTCATGTTCTAAAACTGCTTCCTAATGTTTCTCCAGGATTGGATTAATATAAACTTATCGCATCTAGTGCAAAAACAACATCTGGTATGGTACTTGACATCTCACAATTGACTCAATTGCCTAAGCAAGTGATCTGCCAATCATACACATCCCTCTCCCCTTTAGTCTGTAAGACAGCTTTAGAGAGGATGACTCCATCATCTACAGGTACACCACCATGCCAGGAGTCATCTATTCTAAAATAACATTAGAATACTGTCAAAGTACCGAAATTGGGAAACTACCCAATTCTAGATCAAATACTATAAATCTAGTAACCGGAATATTTGATATTATATCCATGTCCTTTGTGGAGAAACAACTGTGTGACGACCAAAGTACAACCGATCGTAGTATAGGAATTTTACTTCCTACTGCGTGTATGTCATCCAAATACCAGGACATCACACCCTACTACCTTCTTAACAGATCCATCCCCAATTTTGATGAAGTCAAAGCCATGACTGTTACATCAAAATTAGGTGATCTTATCTCCGCTATATCTGCTTAAGCCTATAAATAGACATAAGCTACTTGTCCACTATGCTTCCGCTGCTCCCACTGACCACAACAACCCTCTGGCAGAATAATATATACGTGTACTTCTAAAACTAGTTTAGAACGACGCTATACTTATCCTCCTGCCGGGTCTCATAGTCAGGAACAACAGTAGTGTCAAGTTTGGGTAAACAAGAACCTCCCTGTCACCGTCCTTGAGGCTACCTGAGTACCTCTCGGGTGTCTGAGGTTACCCACCATATCTGCGGAGTGGCTAATGGAATGTCAAACCTAATTGAATATATAGGTCCTATTAAATTTTCCGTAATCGTTTGCGGTTCTGGAATCACTTCCGGTTCTACCATACTCCCACTAATGTTTTCTGAAAAAATCCATTTTACTAAAACTGTGGCGAGTCAAGAACAATATAACTATTGATCTTCTAGATAGTAGAAAATCAACCCTCGTCAAAGCCAAGGTCAACCCATAAACAGCCATTACAGAAACGTGACTTGAGTTATCCAGAGTATGGTTTTAAGCATAAACTGGACAACTCACCGTACCTTAACATCGTTAAGATATGAATCATTCTATATCCAATATAGAAACCTTGGCACTTATTTAATTGGAACCAGATTCAAATCATGCACCTGTCTCCAGTGCAAATCAACTTAATGGAGAGAGGCTAATCAGCATTACTCAACTTAGGAATCCTACCATATCTGAGTAACCTGAAAGAGAAACTAGTTACTCCAAATCATTACTATCACTTGAATACCAATCATAAGTATCTACATCTTCGATCTCTTTGAAGAATCCCGATACGTGTGATACCTTATTCTCTACTTTATTCTTATACCCACAACTTCTCAAAACTTAGACATTGTATTTCTACGAAACACTTGTCTAAAAACTAGAGAAGTCATAAGTAAACAGAACATAGTACGAGGACCTACCCCTTTGTCCTGATGGACACTGGACAACATACAATACTCTGTATAAGTCCGGTGAGTTGAATAACTCAAAACCTGTACATCGTATTTTGAAAACTATACCCAGCCGATTTCCTCAAATATCACCAATTACAACGAATTCTGATATAATGAGGATGATCACCTAATTCCTAATAACTTACTCCTACTTATCATCTGTAAAACCATACAGATGTGAGAATGAAACCTGGTAAATACATACCCTGGAGTAAGTATCTAATCAGGAAATCAGTTTTCCTTTAACAATGCACTGAAACATTAAAATGTTTCGTAGGGGTATCCTGGTATTCATAGTAATGCCTCTTCCATAATCCAATTCATGACTATAACCGTATATTTCTTTGCCATCTCTCCAAATCCCTTTATCTGTCTTTACTCGTTACCTTCTGTACACCTTCGTTAGGCTAAATGATTTTCTTCCTTCCCTACCGTTCGGCATCCCCCTATGGTTTGGAAGAAGACTATCCAGTAAGCATAATAGGTGTACTCTTCTAATCCTAGGAGTACTCGCAACTTGAGAGAAGGTGATGATAAAAGACTACTGAATAATACCTTATTCTATTTCTCCCGAACTAGGGAAAAAGTAAAGGTGAAATAGGAGTGACGATGAAGTACGCGGTTTGGTCGTGAATGATAACAGTCGCAATTTACTTTGCCCTCTTTCTAATTCCTTTATTTTGTCTTTAGTTATTACCTTATGTACACCCTACTTAGGCTAATTGGTTTTCTTCATTCCCTACCTTTCGGCACCAGGCTATGGTTTGGAATAAGGCTATCCAATAAGCGTAATAGGTGTACTCTCCTAAACTAAGGAGCCCTCGCAACCTGAGAGACGATGATAATAAAAGACAACTGAATAAACCAATTTTATTTCTCCTGAACCTGGATCCATCCTCGAAGAAGTCCCTTCGAGTTCGTATATAACCATACGATGGATCTATCCATTGGAAGTGGATGTCCGTGGTAATACGGGGTGTTCTGAGAAATGCAAAGGGATAAGAAGGAGCGGTAATGACTTATGCAACTTGGACAATCCAAAAGCCAGTATTTTAAGAAGGTTCGGTCAACTTGGTCACTGAGTCATAGTCTAGGGTCGGTCAAAGGTCGCTGCCAAAGAGAAAGAGAAAAGAAACACTCTGCGTGCACTCTAACCTAGATCAGAATGGTTATCACTTTATCTAATCAGGAAACCTCCCACTGTAATCTCTAATTCTCCTCCAAACCTGAAAGAAGAATTAGTCGGGATCACCCGAAGAGTAAAACAACTCATCAGTGAGAATCGGGATCCAACTCTCATCGCATGATAATGTGACGGAATCCACTCACGTTATCACACTCCAGAAGGTATGCGCAAACTTGGCAAGTTTCATTTTCTTTAGAAACTCCCGATATTATTTTTGCCCCATGCTCTTATGACCTTGGTGTTGGTCAAAATATCATAAGTCATATGCCAAGTTCTACCCGTCACTATCCAGGTCAATTTGAACCCACCCGCACATGCCCTTGACGTTGGCCAAAATGGCAGAACGACTGTCCCAAACCAACTCATCTATCTATGAAACAAATGAATACCCAGCAGCAACCAAACACTATGCCTTGGCGTTGGTCAAAATACATAGCTTGAATACTACTGAATACCCAAAAGAAATGACGGAGGGCTACAGCTGGTTTTTGGCGAAAAACCTTTAACGTAACGAACTTGATATTTCTGAAGGAATCTGATAGCTTTTTATAAAAATATAGTGGTGAAAACTTTTGCTAAAGAGGTCACTCCCGGTGAAGGGATCTCGACTCTTTCCTCGTGGAATGAGGTGCAGGATATTCTAACTGAATACCGCGATGCAAAGCAACTTGTAATCGACTATAGTGAAGTTATTACCCTGACGTAAACTTCTGCCCAATAGGTCACTCCCGGTGAAGGGATCTCGGCCCTTGCCTCGTCGAATGAGGTGCAGGATATTCTATCTGAATATCACTATGCAAAACAAAAGGAAACGTCTTTGTAATAACACTTTTTAAATTGGTTCCAACAACATCAAATATAGGTTTGTTTTATCCTTGCATTGATAAGAATCAATGCAGTCCCATCAATTAATCACACCAGAAAAGAACGAAAATATAATGTACGTATATGACATCCGCATTCGCCACTGGGTCCCATCATCACCAGTTAGGTTACTTAACTAACGACAGAGAGGGGACTGGACTAGCGCGGGTATAAAACATATACAACATCTAATACTATATATACCAATATACAATAATTGCTCCAGGCGTGATAATATGCAACATTACAGAAAAGTAATAAGCATCACAGAATAATACAGATAATCTGGGATCCCCGGGTTTCACAGAGCCGCTACTGAAACCCGACGTTCCCCTGGTCGTGTGGATAGCCTGTGCAATGAAACCTAGACCCCTACGTGTGCGGCAAGTTACCCGCCAAATCCTGAAGCGAGGCAGCCCCCTACAAAAAAATTAATGGACCACCCGGCACTTCACGGAATCCGGTAACTTGAGCACCCCTCCTTGGGTCAACCTGTACCCCCTACGGGTGCGGCGAATAGTCTGCCAATTCTAGAGTGAGGCCCCTTTGCCTCTCAAAGCCATGAGATACGGACCCGTTGCCCTCCAGAACCCGGCTATCCGTGCACTCCTTCACGGGATAAACCTAGTACAGAAATAAAAATATGTACAACGGGTACATCGACCTTAGCCCGGTCGTGCCCCAAAAGAATATTATACAAACAGGCAGTGACGGCAGTCCACATGTTGGATGCTCGCCCAGCAATATCAAATGTACAAATAAATCCAAACAGCACTATCATTGCACCCTGCTATCCACCACGACAAAACCGCAACATCACAGCACAACACATAACATCAACGCGAATGTCATGTTCACAAATCTGTCTAAAAGAACTATAGCAATTAGACGCAATTTACCGCTCAAATAACATTCCCGGTCGGAGATATAATACAATTACTGTAAACTAACAAGTTTAAATTTCGATCGACTAAATTTCCCGAAGTGGGCCCCACGTACATCTTGTGTACAGTAATAAAATCTGGGCCCAAATAAAATATACAAAAAACCACAATTCACTGTGTAGAAGCCCTTGTAGAAATTTGGTTCACTGTTCCCATAAACTGGCTGCTGATGCGCGGTCAAACCCTAGGTTTGACCGCGGATCCGCGGCGGTACTGTAGGATCACCTGACCAAATTTTTATAGTTTGCTTTAAAAACCCTGCTCAATTTTCTGGGATGATCAAAAAAAATTTTAGGCCTGATTTAAAATTGACAGAAACTTTGAACAGAAAAATTGTAATTTTCGAAAATCCGTTCGATCGATATTTTAAACGCGTTAGCACAAATTAGTATAGCTTAATGGTGAGGCTCTGATACCACTGTAAGTCCACGGTAGTACCCCGGCCGTCTAACAGACGCCAAACGCGGAACAAAAACTTTTACAACTGGCGCTATCGCGTACTATAACCCAGATCTGCCATTAAAGCTAAACTAACAAACTACAAAGTGGGTAGAAATGTTATAACGAACGATCCGAGTCCTTCGGTCTTCAACCATCATCCCACGCTTTGTTGCGGCTGCTCCGATCTTCTGAATCTCCAGTCTTCTCGTCCAGATGGCACCACGTCGACGGATCTTTAAACGGGCTCCCGCCTCTGAACCGAGGCAACTCGATCATCAAGTTTGCTAAAAGAGATGACCAAGATTGATGTAGAGAATGAGTAGAACACTTTGTCTCGTTACGTCCAAAGCTATGGACGAACGGTTAATGAAGTTGCCTTTTGGATCGGGTGAAATGAGAAATGAGGCTATCTAATTTCCATGCATCCAAAACTATAATCTTTTTCCCAAAAAATCAATCAACAACCATAAACCCCACCAAATGAATGGTCGGCCACTTTAAAGGATGAGGGAGTTGAGTGTAGGAGGAAGAGAGTGACCATAACATTAAAGGAGAAGAAATGAGTCATATAACACCTTGCACTAATCATTTAATGAAACAATGATTCATTACAACACATCATTACATAATTAATGCACTAAGCCACCTCACCATCCTAGTCATCATCTAGAAACTTCTAGAACCACGACTCACCCTCATGACTCACCGAAGTGACGAAAAGATAAATCCGCATTTAACCGAATGTCAAATACGAGTGATAGATAACTGTAAACTGGCAACTTCCAAAAGCGATCCCGAAACGAATTTTTGGATAACCCCGTAACAGTATAAACATACCCGCATTTGTATTACGACCGAATACAAATGAAACTGAGACAAAGATATTATATCTACACAGTATAATACTCGGATCCAGCTTAAACGAAAGCCCACCAGTATTATCTGCCCGAAATATGACACGTGCGTAAACGCACGTGCATTTTCCGAACCCTGCCATAAAACCATACGGCCTCTACAACATTTCACCCAAACTTGGAAAACTGTCTGTGGGGGACTCTAATAACTCATCAACACACTGGCACTGGGTATAACCACTAGCACGTCAGAGGTACAAGTTGTACGTAACGGTTGCCTATGTATTGATTGGAAGGGAAGCTCACGAGCGAACTCATCCAGAAACCCTACTGAGCCTGACAGTAGCAATATCCGTACAGTCCGGTCCGTTCGTCTAAAGAGTATCGTATATCGAGTCTAGGGGGGTAGATAAAGTCAGACCCCTAATAACGCGATAATTCGTGTCGGTATGAAGCCCATCACCACCTGAGAAACTACTGATCCAAATCAGTAATTCTCCACTATCTCGGTCGAGAATTTCTAGTGATGGCCACCCGTGCACTGTACGACATCAACCCCCAATACCGGGAGAGACCAATCCCCGACGATCCTCCCACTGCCTCCATGTGGCTCGGGACTATACCCAAAAAATACCTGTTTGCACGTCTCCTTTGAGCGTGGTAGGATAGAAATCAAAGAACAGTGGGAACTCACACGAGACAAATGACGATCTCAGGTCGACAAACTAACCTATGCACATGTCACCAGGGAACTGCTATCTGACGATATATATAATACCAACTAGCATGTTCCCGGCGAGTCCTGTTCGGTCTACTCATAATATAATGAGCACCTGTATACATCTTAGGTGAACCAACTGACACCAATGGCTTATGAGACCGGCCATCGCCCCTCGTCGGGGTCTCGACTGTATACACTAGTCTACTCTGGTGTATCGATGCCCTGTTTTGAAACTCCTACGACTATGGACATTTTAAGGATGTCCTTACAGACCCTAGATCCCACGTATATGATCGCCATCATACTGCTGGTAGTCAAGCAAGAATCCTATGGGCTCTATCAACATACAATAGTGAACTAAAGCATGTATACGATGATAAAGACAAACCAGATAGCATACTATCATCTCGAGTAAGACTTTCATATCGGTATAGGTCCTCCCTCAATCATTGCAATCACGTACCTGCGATCCAATAATTGACTTAGAGGGCACTATATCCAACATTATGCACTTGAGAAGCTGCATACCTATTTAATGGGCTTCCATCAAAATTAACGCCTACCACTACATATGAGATATGGTATGGGAAGAGACCATGTCTTAAACGAGTTAAGATATGGGGTTTTCCGGCCTTTGTTGAAAGGAAAAATCCGGACAAGCTCGAGGTAAGGTCAGTTCTGTATAAGTTTGTTAGGATATCCCAAACATTTGTGCGGGAATATCTTCTACCATACTGAGGAGCAAAAGGTGTTTTGTTTATCAGCATGCCACCTTTTTAGAAAAGGAATTTCTTGTGAAGAAATTAGTGGTCATGAGGTAGAACTGGAAGGAGTTCTAGCTAGACAAAATAACAGATGATGATTTGATGAAACCAAAGGATTCAATAGTCTCCAACGAAGCTCAACCTCTCCGTGAATCTGGTAGGGTTCTTCATCCGCTAGAGAGATACTGCGGTATTCTCGGTGACAATAGGAGCGATGATTGCATCATGGTTGATGATGGCCCAACTAGGTTCAGGCAGGCTATCACGAGTGGTGACTCAGTAAAATGGCTGGATGCTATGCGATCAAAGATGGAATCCATGTACACCATCAAAGTATGACTTTGAATGTTTCACCTGAAGGGGTAAAACCCATTGGGAGCAAATGGATCTTGAGAAAATTCTTGGTGTTGATGGAAAAATTAAGACTTTCAAAGCTATGCTTAAGTCTATAAGGATTAATGCACGCATCGCGGAGTTGGAACATCTATTTTGATGTGGCAATCAAAGAGTTTTACTTCATCAAAAAGGTAGATGAAGCTTGTATATACAAGAAGGTTGTAGAGAGTGAGATTGTCTTCTACGTATTGTACGTAGATGACATACTCTTGATAGGAAATGGTTTCCTATGCTACACTCGGTCAAGCTCCTCTGTCACGCCCCGCTTCCCAAAAGAAGGTAAAGGATGACGTGGCAAAATCCGCAAACTAACTGTATTGAAGGTGGTCTATTCAATACAGTTACGTTAAGCGTATGAATATATAACATGCAGGATGTGTACCAAAACAAAAATAATAAAAGCGAAAGGCATTTATTTCCATTAACCAAACTTTATTACATCCCAAAAGAAAGAGTAAAATATACTGTGATGTTTAATTACATCAAAGGAGAAACAAAAGCCCTAAACATGTGGGCAACAACAAAAATTAAATCTAGCTAATCTTCCATCGTCCAGTCTGCATAATCTTCATAAGCTGGATTCACACCTTGATCCTTGCCACAATACTTATTCTTATCTGATGGACATTCCAAAGATAGAGGAAGAAAAGGAAGGTCCGTCAGCGAGTTATACTCGGGTAGGATTGCCTCATAAGAAAGTAAAGGTATAGAAACAAACATGTGTATATAATGAATATGATGTACATGTGTATAAAAGGTATGAGGTTATATACAAATGAGATATGTGAATATGAGTAGGTTGTGTGAGGTATATGTTTGGAAAAGGTTTAAGTCAAGTCAAACGGATATTCAGTCTAAGAGTTAGATCAAGTTAAACAAGGTGTGTATAGATGGAATTGATGGGTGATCAGACTCGTATCCTTATGGTATCCCATGACTAGCTGGAAGCAGTATGAGCTGGTGCTCGTGCTTGGGATGGCAATCAATGTGGTAGCGTGAACATCCCCGAAAGGTGTCCCATAACTACGATAGAGCTTTGTCTAGCGTGAATATCACTCAAGTGCACATGTATTACCACCCTTCAGTTCTATAATAAACAACAAGTCTAAACTGGAAAAATATCCACATCCAAGATACTGAATAACTCGTGTCACATGAAGAATGGTAGATAAGGTAACCGGTAGGTATATCACATGATGTGGGTTTAATGTTGAGTATTGATCGCACGCCAAAAGCATGTCGGATGTTCAAAGTTCTAAAGTTTACCGCGATCAGGACGGTGTCGCTATACAGCTAGCCGGTTGAGCATGGGTCGATCCACAGGGAGATGGTTGTATTTCCGTTCTTGTCTTAGACGAGTCAATAAAGAATTTGAGTATGTTTGTTCGATCTAACCTATGTGTATTATTTGCAAGTATAAAGTTGTTAAGAAAAAGATACGAGATTATAAGCTAAAGAAATCCGCACTCAAAACCTTTGAGCCGAGTCTTGACCAATTGAAGCTAGAGCAATCGGCAACAACGTGGATTGGGGGATTTAAGCGCGGTATTCGTGGAATACGGCTTATTTACCCTTGTCCTTCCGTTCTTGTCTCTTGCTTTCGCCTCCGGCCAAACCGAAAGCAACCGGTCGCGGTTAGGAATCACCGTTACCTTGTTAGGGTAGGGTGCCTAACGGAGCACTTGCGTATGGTTTGGGCGGAGTTCAATGGAAAATAACGGGAAAAGCAAATGAGAAAAGAAAATCTTAACTTACAATACCGTATTTATTCTTAACAACGATAATTACATTCATTCACAAAAAAGAACAAAGAAGAGCAAAAGAAAAGAACAAAGAAAAGAAAAGATTATAAGTAATTAAGTGCATGAATATAAATTGCAAGAAAGTAAAGCAAGGTAATAAAAAGAAAGTAATAAATAAGCAATAAAAAGAACAAGAAACTAGAACTCAAGACAAGCATGGGATCAATAGCCAACCCTTAAACTTGTAAGCTCAATCAAGAGGTTGCAAGATCAAGAGAAGGGTAAAGAACGCATGTGAAATGAAGCACTAATTCCATAAGAAAATACGACCCTTGAGATCAATAACAAACTCTTAACCTTTCAAGCTCAATGAAGAGGTTGAAAGATCAAGAGAAAGCAAGAATCTCAAGGGGAAGTTAAACAAAAGAGAATGATACAAAAGCCCTCATCTTCATTGATCTTCCACTCAAAAAGCTCTCACCACAATTTTCATGGAGAAAAGATGAAGAAGAAGAAGAAAAAAGACTAAAACCTAACAAAAAGAGGCAAAAGAATGGACATGAAATTGGACCCTTTCCTTGGCTTAGATCTGGGGTATTTATAGGAGGGGAAATGGAAACCTAGGGCAATAATCTGCCCCTACAGGAAAAGACCAAACAGCCCCTAAAAATTCATCACCTGAGGAGCCAGTACGGCCGCGTTTCCGCGGCCTAAGCAGGCTTATGCCGCGGAAACGCGGCGGTTTAGAGGAGTTGGCTCCTCGGGTTTTGGGTGCTTTCCTGGTTTGGTGTTGTCTGCTATGTGGTATATGACTTTTCTCAGAAACTCTTCACAATTATTCCAGAATTTTAGTAGAACAAAAAGGTGATGTGATGTGGATCTTTTGCCATGATTTCCTCGAGCTCCGCGTAGATTTCTTGGATCTTGTGTTGACATTGAGCTTTGTGCATGACATGACAATCGATTTGCCATTTTGTCCCTTAAACTGGTATGTGGCAACACATGGATAGAGAGCGGAGACCCATGTTTTATCAGTTGTTGGCAGTAATCCAGAATTTGTCGTACTTTTCATGGATTTCACTGTTCAGAGCCGAGAACCTGTATTCTGCAAATATGTAGCAAACACTGAACAAAAGCACCTACCTATAAACACACGAGCGTAAGAATGGGTGGTATAAAATGCAATATTCTGGTATGAACAAATACCCCCAAACTTAACTTTTGCTCGTCCCGAGCAAAACCAATTATTCACAAAAATAAAATCCTAACCGCACTTTCGCAGGGAACGCGATTGCACTGAGCTCGTGCAACAAGCCGTTAAACCTCTAGGTGTCCCTAGTAGGAGGAGTGTTGTCTCCTGAAGGTTTTCAACGGATTACACCCACAAAATCCCGTCAAGCTAGTGTCATAAGTTAACATCGATTCTACTCCTACAGTTTAGTATTTACGTTAGAAATTCTATCATCCTAAGTTAGAAATATCCAACCCTTATTTTTCACACCACCTATCTATTTAACCTTGGTTCTCCTGAGTTTTCCTTCTAAAGTGCGGCCTTAAATCAGGGATTTTTATCAACTTTACGGAAAACACAAGTCTTATTCTTTATTTCTATCTTTTATCCAAACATCGATTGTATACCCCTACGTGTGTGTATATTTGCACCCCTACACTTAAGAATTCAATTCAAGCTATAATACCCTTGCCCTAATACCTAATACTACTTCTTTTCATTAAGGATGGACGGATTTGCTCACACACCTTTCATGCGACTATTAATGCTTCTTGAGGCACTAACGACCGATTACTGAATGTGTGAACTTTAAAGAGTAAATAGCAGTTTCCAGGTCTTGACTTTATTCTATTTTTTCTTTTTCTTTTTCAGTTTCTTTTCCTTTTTCAAGACCGGATATATTTTTCAACACGCTCTTTTGGTGTTTAGCTTTAAATACCATTTTTTTCTTTCATACTAAGCTTTCAGGCAAGAGTATTTCTAGGTATTCTCTACTATCCCAAGTTTCAAGGTGCATGTAAGTGCAGTTGTAGGGTATATACTTTTTAAATTTGAACTCAAGAAAAGAAACTATTTTTCAGACTTATCTTTCAGTAAAGCTTCAATACTTTCCCCTCATCTTGACTTAACTCAAGAACTGAACTAAAAAATTTTAAGGACGTATACTTACCAAAGTTAGACAGAATGAGGGTTATTTTTAGGGTTTTCAATTCCTAAGCCTAGAATTTAGTTATTTCTAATATATCAACTAAACTTTCAGAATAAAAATCTAAGTTACCTTATTAGCTAACTTAACGACAAAGTTTTTATATTTTTTTTTGGAAAATTTTCAATTTTTGTGGGTTTTTAATAAGGTATGCAAATGCGAAATATACAAATGAATGCGAAGGAAGAAAGTTTACCGAGCACACCCCCAAACTTAAACTTGACAGTGCCCTCACTGTCAGGCTACACCAAGAGGGTCAAAATTGTCGGTGCTCCCTAGAAACAAATTATATACAAAACAAAAAGGAAAACAAAAAATATATACAAAAAAGGAGTCCCCCCAAACTTAAGTAAAACAGTGTTTCCACTGTTAAGCGTTGACGTTCAGGATTTAGGGGGGAAAGAACAATATCTATCTATACAAGGCCTTACACAAGCCAAAGGTGAGCACCAACCATTCAAAGATCTTATCGTGATAAAGCAGTGGCTGGTGAAAGAAGGCGTAGAGAAAAGAGATGGAGAATACGCGAGACCGTATGGAGATAGAAGTGGTATACGGTCTCGGTATATGAGGAGAAGAAGAATGGCGGAAGGGAAAAAGAAGTGGAATACGAACATGAGGGTGCAAATTGAGTAAATAGATTAGCACAATCTGTGATGACCGATGTGTGAAAAGCGATTGTGCTAATATATTTACCCGTCGGGAAATGGGGTCAAATCCCTCAAGATTCGTGAGAAACCATGGGTACGCCGAACTTGGTAAACCAGACATACGAAATGAAAGTGAGACGGTTTCTTGCATGGTCGGAACGATGGAAAGGGTGGGTGGAAGTGATTGAGGAAGGTTATCGGTTAAAGGTTCAGGAGGGTGTACACAGTCAGTGGAAGGGATAGGATGAATTGGAAAATCCGACTCATCAATTAAAACTGTTTCATCCTCAGTACTATCCTCAATATTCTCCTCAAATTTTATCTCATCCATGCAATTTTCAACAAAATCAAGACGCATATGAGGTTCAGGAAAAACATTTAATGACTCGGGATGATGATTGGAAGAGAAAAACTCAGCCAAATCTATGGGTTCATCATCCAAATTATTCCCCGCGTCAATATCCTTAATCAAGTGAAAACCAATATTCTCAGACACCTCATCAAAAGCATGGATATCAATCAATTCAGGTTCTAGAGTAGAGGTGTAGAGGTCAAAAGGTTTTGGTGTGGTTTCACTTGGCAAGGTCCCTTCACAATCTGGCAAATCAAATACTACAAAGTCGCACAACTCATTAAACATTCTATATTCAACTGATAATTCATTTGGGACACTTGATAGACTTTCAACATAGGAGTTGTGGGATTAAATTTGGACCGGGTAGGCTTGATTCGGAAGGGGGTACAGCTCACTCTCTCCATTCCAATTCACAGCCTGTCCTACCGCCTCATCATATATTGGAAAATTTGGAGCTAGCTGGAAACTAGCTACCGGGTCAGTACGTTGTATGAGAGCGGCCATGGACGCATTCAAATCAATCATCTGTTGGCTTGACGCTACCCTAAAGTCTTCCAAGGACTGTTCTAGACTAGACATTGGTTGTGAAGGGGTTTCAGTAAAAGATTCAAAGTTATTTGGATACTGAAAATTCCCAAAAGGCTGTGTAGAAGCAATGTCTAGGGAAGGTGCAAAAGTCGGGTAGGACTGGTAGGAATTGAATGGTTGGACAGGGATAGGATCAACAGTTGGATAAGAAGGTGAATGAAATTGTTGATCCCAAGAATTTGAAGTGGTGAAAGGAGTGAAAGATCGGCTACGGGACTGTTCAATACGTTCAGCGATGGACAAAGGACGACTTGCAAAATGGGTATCAACATAAGAGGGAGGGGGAGGTTGAAAAGGTTGATACAAAGTGGATTGCGGAGGGCAAGTGTTTGTCCTAGACGCGTCTATCCGATCTCTCAATGAAATTTTGGGCAAGGATGGATCATTCGAAGTTCGGCCAAAGCAAGAACCGTAGAAAGTTATGTCTGGTTGTGGGTACCAAAGTTCGGCAAGAGTTTTTCGAGGTGGGGTACCCATGATATGAAGAGAGAAAGAAAGAAAGGAAGTGAAAAGGAAGGAAAAAGAATGTGGATTTTTTTTATATATATATTTTTTAGCTATTAACAAAAGAATAAAAAAGAATATGGACAAAAACAATCACGACACAAAAATACCACACACCTAATCGTTCTAGGGTTCACCTAGGTCAACTAGACCTGCTCCAGAACTTGATTGTCGAAGTAAAACTGTGTCGAGAAACGGGCTCAAGATACACTGATCACGAGGCCAGGTAAGTGCAGAGATAAGGGGAGGTTTTCCAATGCTTTCGCGAAGTTCCTTAATTAAATAACCCTTTCTCTTTTGGCGGTTTCGCCGTTAACACTTTCCTAGACACCCCGTAAACAATATACCGTTAAGCGAGGTTCTAAACACGGTTAACTTCTCCTAGTGAGCGCGAAGTCCTTAAGGCTTAAAGTCTAATTTCTTTTAAATTTTGTGCGGGTAAAACGTTATGCTTAAGTTCGTGATTTATGGGCCACGGAAAAGGTAATGAAATCCTTTAACGTATGTTGTGGGGTTCGCTTGCCCTTAAGTCCGTATTAATGTATGCAATGCGCAATTCAAAAATTCTATAAAGAATCAAACAATCGTTTTTTCGTTTAAGCACGGCACTGCAACAAATACGGGTTAGTCAATTTTTAGTGTTTGCTAGCGAACTTGCAAAGAATCCTGCAAAGAATAGTATATTGGAAGCGTCGGATTTTAGAAGAAGGTGTTAGTAAAGTACGTACCGTTAAGTTTTGGGTTAGGAAACCCCCGTTGAATCAAATTCAGTAAGCTTGAAAAGTTCGCTTGCGCGGGTCAAACTACCCGGATCTTTGGCACTGTACTTTGCAATCACCTTAGCCTTGAACGTACCCTTTGCTCCCCACAATCGCAGTTTTCAAATCCGTAAAAATCTGCACTCTTGCCAACAAAAATGATCAAAAAAAAAAACAAAAAGATTTTTTTTTATATATATACAAAAAGAATATTAACCCGAATAACAAGAAAGAAAATACGCTACCGTCTCCCCGGCAACGGCGCCATTTGATCGCACGCCAAAAGCGTGTCGGATGTTCAAAGTTCTAAAGTTTACCGCGATCAGGACGGTGTCGCTATGCAGCTAGCCGGTTGAGCACGGGTCGATCCACAGGGAGATGGTTGTATTTCCGTTCTTGTCTCAGACGAGTCAATAAAGAATTTGAGTATGTTTGTTCGATCTAACCTATGTGTATTATTTGCAAGTATAAAGTTGTTAAGAAAAAGATACGAGATTATAAGCTAAAGAAATCCGCACTCAAAACCTTTGAGCCGAGTCTTGACCAATTGAAGCTAGAGCAATCGGCAACAACGTGGATTAGGGAATTTAAGCGCGGTATTCGTGGAATACGGCTTATTTACCCTTGTCCTTCCGTTCTTGTCTCTTTCTTTCGCCTCCGGCCAAACCGAACGCAACCGGTCGCGGTTAGGAATCACCGTTACCTTGTTAGGGTAGGGTGCCTAACGGAGCGCTTGCGTATGGTTTGGGCGGAGTTCAATGGAAAATAACGGGAAAAGGAAATGAGAAAAGAAAATCTTAACTTACAATACCGTATTTATTCTTAACAACGATAATTACATTCATTCACAAAAAAGAACAAAGAAGAGCAAAAGAAAAGAACAAATAAAAGAAAAGATTACAAGTAATTAAGTGCATGAATATAAATTGCAAGAAAGTAAAGCAAGCTAATAAAAAGCAAGTAATAAATAAGCAATAAAAAGAACAAGAAACTAGAACTCAAGACAAGCATGGGATCAATAGCCAACCCTTAAACTTGCAAGCTCAATCAAGAGGTTGCAAGATCAAGAGAAGGGTAAAGAACGCATGTGAAATGAAGCACTAATTCCATAAGAAAATACGACCCTTGAGATCAATAACAAACTCTTAACCTTTCAAGCTCAATGAAGAGGTTGAAAGATCAAGAGAAAGCAAGAATCTCAAGGGGAAGTTAAACAAAAGAGAATGATACAAAAGCCCTCATCTTCATTGATCTTCCACTCAAAAAGCTCTCACTACAATTTTCACGGAGAAAAGATGAAGAAGAAGAAGAAGAAAAAAGACTAAAACCTAACAAAAAGAGGCAAAAGAATGGACATGAAATTGGACCCTTTCCTTGGCTTAGATCTGGGGTATTTATAGGAGGGGAAATGGAAACCTAGGGCAACAATCTGCCCCTACAGGAAAAGACCAAACATCCCCTAAAAATTCATCACCAGAGGAGCCAGTACGGCCGCGTTTCCGCGGCCTAAGCAGGCTTATGCCGCGGAAACGCGGCGGTTTAGAGGAGTTGGCTCCTCGGGTTTTGGGTGCTTTCCTGGTTTGGTGTTGTCTGCTATGTGGTATATGACTTTTCTCAGAAACTCTTCACAATTATTCCAGAATTTTAGTAGAACAAAAAGGTGATGTGCTGTGGATCTTTTGCCATGATTTCCTCGAGCTCCGCGTAGATTTCTTGGATCTTGTGTTGACATTGAGCTTTGTGCATGACATGACAATCGATTTTCCATTTTGTCCCTTAAACTGGTATGTGGCAACACATGGATAGAGAGCGGAGACCCGTGTTTTATCAGTTGTTGGCAGTAATCTAGAATTTGTCGTACTTTTCATGGATTTCACTGTTCAGAGCCGAGAACCTGTATTCTGCAAATATGTAGCAAACACTGATCAAAAGCACCTACCTATAAACACACGAGCGTAAGAATGGGTGGTATAAAATGCAATATTCTGGTATGAACAAGTATCTATAGGTATTGTAAACGTTTTAGTTTGTTAAACAAGGGTCCGGATACTCGCGATTATTCCGTTGTGGCCACGGAACAACAACTGGGGAAGTGAAATGTACCGTTTCACTTCCCGGGATCATGATCGAGTAATAGGGGAATCCGAGTTCCGAATCTCCTTGCCTAATCAAACTACCCATCCCCGTGGTTTAGTATAAAGGTTTGGACGAATTAGAGTTAGTGTGTATACCTCTAGGCATGGAATTTCCACATTGTATAGTCGTCCACATTTGGACTGTTCACCCGGAATATCGGGATCTTCATATTTGTATAGTCGTCCACACTTTGGACTCTTCACCGGGAATATCGGGATCTTCATATTTTATAGTCGTCCACACTTTGGACTGTTCATCCAGAATATCGAGATCTTCATATTAATATTCCATACCCAGGTCAGCGTATTCTAACCCTAACCGTATCATGTTTCGTATATGTCATGTTGTCATAAACTGGAAATTTTTAAAAAGTATTGATCTCGTTTAATATGGCCTTCCACAACCACTCGTTTTATTTTATAAAGTTCGTAAAGTACTTCGTGTCATCTAGAGAATGCTTAGTAAAAAGAATAATAGTGTTTAATTATCTTTTATTACTTCTAAGAAAAACTATGAGATTTGGGAATTTATCATTCTGGAAAACCATAATGATTTACAATAAAATATCCTTTCGATAAAAGGTTGTGGTGTTTATTTGAAAATCTTTTGTAAGAGATTTTTATAAGGACAAGTTGCAAGAGGTTTTTATTTGAAAAACTAGACTGCTCCTAACTGTTTCAAAAGGGCAAATTGTGAGATTCTCAAATCGCCTTTTCACCGCCAATTGTGGCCAGGTAAGCACAAGTAAGGAAAGGAGGGATCCGCTCATGAATCACCGTGAGACGGGCCATTTAAAATTACCTTTCCCACTTGTCTAGCCTTGGCACCACAAAGTCTGGTTTAGATAAACGATCGATGCCTACAACCTTTTCTTTGTCCTAGATTGGTGTTATTTTAAAATTAACTTTAAATAAGGTACTAAATTTTCTTTTTGAAAAGATATCGTTATACGGATTATGGTCCTTATTGAAAATGGCCCTTTAATAAAGGTCGAGGTATTTAAAAGAAATTACTAATTTTATGAAATTATAGTGTTTTAGATTCGGGGTAACGTTTTAGAAAATATGTTCGTTTTGGAAAAACCATAAGTCGTTATTTAAATTTAGTATTTTCGTTTTTTAAAAAGGTTGAAGGGGGTTTAACAATATTATAGTAATTTATGAAAAAGTGTAAGCTAAATATACGTATGTCGTATCTAAAATATTTATTTCACATATCTTATCTCTTATGGATATTTTAAACAAATATAATATTTTAATTAAACGAGGGTATTTTGTGGAAGTAACCTATTTCGAGATCATTTTGATAGTATGGGTAAGTGTGGGTATGTTAGAGGTGAATTGACAATTCATGTGTTATGATATTAAGCATATCAGATTCCTGGTAGTATGAGAGTGCAATATATTTTTGTGTACAGAGGAAATTAAACACAGTTTTAAAATATGGGTTAATATTATCATTATTGAGGGTACAAGGAAAATGTATGCACAAATATTATAACAATATTTTAAAAAGGGGGTTGGAACTAGGTTATTGCGAAAGAAGAAGGTGACAGAAAAAGGGGAGAGAGGCGGATCCTACCATTTGTTTGAGTCGGATGCCGATGGGTTGAAAACGTAGGCTCGTACTAAATCCTTAATTGCTCCGCGCCCCGATTTTTCCTCGGTACGAAGCCGTAGCATCGGCGTCGTCGATACGAAGGTACCGGTATTTTTTTCCAGAATTTTTTGAGTTCTGAGGTGTGAGAAATCAGTGTTTGAAGTGCCTATTTATAGCGTTTCATTTCTAACCAAAAAAATCCAAAATCCGTTAAATCAACAAAAAAATTTGCGCTGCCAATGATTTGAGAATCATTAGCTCGTGATTGCGCCCGCCGCCTTTCATCTCACCCGTTGGATCATGATCCAACGGGCGAGATCGCGCCGCCAAGAGCCCCGTCGCCGCCACGTGTCTCGCGTGGGGGGATCACGCGGTTTCGCGTGGTCCCCACCACGTGGGCGCTTCGGTGGGTTCTGGGCCGTTGGATCTTATGATCCAACGTTCCAGGTTCATGGGGAATTTAATTTTTTTAAATTATTTTTTAATAAAAATAATAATTGATTATTATTTTAAAAATTGAATTTGGCTTTAAAAAAATTATTAAAAATAGTTTAAAATACGGGAAAATTATGGAAAAATTTTAGAAAATATATTTTATTGTTATCTTTAGCATAAAAATAATTTTGGGCTAAAACTAAACAATATATCCATTCCTATGGTTTTAGCTAGTTATTAAAATTATATAATATCTAGTTTATCCTGTAAAATATTTTTAATTACGAATTAATTACTTTAATTGATAATAAAAATATGTAGATTATTTTAAGGCATTATAAAATCTTAATAAAACATTTTAAGCCTATAAAAACAATAAGTAGAATTTAGAAAATTCCTTTAACCATATTTCGATGCTTTGAAAATTATTAACATTACTTTAAAAATTATTCTTCTATTAACGAAACACATAAATAATTATTTGATAGTAGAAATTTAAATAAAATATATTTTATTAGGTATTTAAAAACACGCTCGTTACAGTCTACCCTCCTTAAAATAATTTCGTCCTCGAAATTTCAGAAGGTAGGTCAAGGAAAGAAAGAAATCACTAAGAAGGGATTATCGCGGTTAAATATTTTGGGTCTCGCTCTCTCGTCCCGTCTTCTCACTTCTACGTATACCTTGCCTGGTAGTTCCTTCCCCACATAATTCTAGCTAGCTGGATTATCTTGTCCCTCAAGGTTTCATCCTTCTGGTATCCCGACCGGTTACTGCTTGTAGATTACGCCAACCTTTCCATAATCTCGGAATGATTAAAAGTATGACTAGGGTTGCCAGCATACCCTCTTAGCTATGAGATATAAAAATATTATGCACACCCTCCATAGAAAATAGCAAAGCTAGTCTATACACAAACCCACCGTCTCCTTCCAAGATGTTAAACGGCCGATGAGTCGTGGGCTGAGCTTTCCTCGCTCCCCAAAACGTATCACTCCCCGGTAAGGAGAAATCTTCAGAAACACGTGTTCTCCTGGTTGGAACTCTAGCGGTCTTCTCTTCGTATCTGCCCAATTCTTCTGCCGATCTCGTGCTATGCGTAATTGTTCTCTGATGGTTCTTATCACCTCCACTGTCTTGACAATCATCTCGGGGCCTAGAAGTTCTCGGTCCCCAACATCGTCCCAACTTAACGGTGACTTACACTTTCATCCATACGAAGCGGCGAAAGGCGCCATGCCGATACTAGACTGGTAGCTATTGTTGTAAGAAAACTCTACCAAGTGTCGGTGATCTTCCCAAGATCCTTTTAAAATCCAACATACAGGCCCAGAGCATGTCTTCGAGAATTTGAATAATCCTTTCTGATTGGCCATCGGTCTGAGGATGGTAGGCGGTACTGAAACTCAGATTCATGCCTAGACTCTCTTATAGGCTTTGACAAAACTGAGATCTGAAACGTGTATCTCGGTCGGACACGATGCAAATCGGTACACCGTGCAATCTGACAATCTCCTCCATATACCCTTTTGCAAGGCTTCCGGTTGATTGACCCACTCGAAAAGGAATGAAATGCGCCAACTTGGTGAGTCGGTCCACAATCACCCATACAGCATCATTTCCCTTAGAGCTACGAGGGAGAGCGGTCACAATATCCATAGTAATGTTTTGCCATTTCCATTTGGGTATTGGTAACGGCTGTAATAGACCCGCCGTCCTGTGGTGTTTGGCTTTTACTTGTTAGCAAACAAGACATTTGGATACACTCTTGGCTATCTCCCGCTTCATCCTATGCCACCAATAGTTTTTCCTGAGGTCCGTGTACATCTTTGTTCCTCCCGGATGAACAGAGTATGGAGAACTATGTGCCTCTTTTAATAATTCCTCTCTCATTTCCCCCTTAGGTACACAGACTCTGCATCCATATCTCAAAGAACCATCTTCGTTGATGATGAAGTCCGTCCGCAGATTTGCATCCACTTGTTCTCTGATCCTTCACGACCTCGGGTCCTCCATTTGAGCGGTCTTGATCCGTTCGACTAATTTTGAGTGAATTTGCAAATTCATGAAGGATCAACTCGGTCTCTAGTTCATTAAGATCTTGACGATTCCTCCAATGAGTAGTCAGACTCGAAATCATTGGTTGGCGACTCAAAGCGTCCGGGACAGCCTTCACCTTTCCCGGATGGCATTGTAAATTTACGTTGAAATCTTCTATTAATTCCAGTCATCTCCTCTGCCTCATATTGAGTTCCTTCTGGGTGAAGATATACTTCAAGCTCTTGTGATCGGTGTAAATATCTACCCTCTCACCCAATAAATAATGCCTCCAAATCTTGAGTGCGAAAACAATTGCGGCAAGTTCTAAATCGTGCGTTAGGTAGTTTCGCTCATGCATCCTTAATTGTCTTGACGCATTTGCAACTATATCTCCGCGCTGATATATCACACCACCAAGTCCTTTCTCCGAAAAAATCGTTGTGGATGTTTAAAACTTCTGGGTTTGCTAAGAATTGCAAGAATAGTTATGATAGCTACGATCTACCTTCCTTAGGATAATCTCATATTTGAAATTTTCAAAGGAGTGGCCACTACTAGGCACAAAAATTAGTAATGCTGTCAGGAATCCTCTTTGCTGCATGTATCGCTCCCGCGAGTTGGTGTATCACTTGATGCATGTAAAGTCTCTGAAGGGTTTAGGTACAAGAAATTGGAAATGTAAAATCAGTAGTTGCTTCCGGGTAGAATGGTTTGGAAGTTGAAGGGAGGTTGTGAATTGATGGAAGACTTTAGAGATATAACATAAACGCAACTAGTCAAAATTACGAATACTAGAGGAATTATAGTAAGTTCAACTAAGATTTGCATCGAAAGATAAATAAGCATGGTATCAAAAGCAAAGTTGAAAATAAAAGAGTATCTTTGCTGTCTTGCCGGGCGGTATCAGCCTTCTCGGCTGTCATGGTGAAAGTATGCCGTTTTTGGTCCATTCCTCTGTGCTTGTTGGAAAACACGCTCCTTTGATGACAAGAGTGGTCCCTTTGGTGATGCCCCTTGACCGGTTTGTTTAGTGGCGGAAGGTGGCCGGTTTCCCTGTGTTGGTGCCATATAGCTAGCCGGCTTGTTGACAGGGCCTGATTGTCTCCCACCCTGAGGACAATCCCCAATAGCATGATTTGGAGACCCACAGACTATGCAAAGTTTATTCAAAATGCAACAGTGTCTCATGTAGTGTCCGGTCTTATCAAAATGGTTGCATATAACGGATGTTTTTCCGAAGATAGTTGGTCTGGCTGTCCTCTTGGGTTGTTGTCTCCCGTTGAATCTGGAAAATGATCCTCCAAGAATTTGGTTGGCTGGTCGCTTAATGTCAGTCAATCGATCATCCTTCCTTATGCGTCGTTGAAAGTCTTCGAAGTTCCGTGCCGCCTCTAAGATTTCATCATAAGTTGATAATGTGGCAGAAGACATGGAGGACTGCGTCTTCAGATCTAACCCCTGTCGAAATCTTTTAGCATATAGTTCCGGGGTTGCCACCAGGTGTTGCGCAAATCGACTTAATCTCACGAACTCCGAAGTGTACTCGTCCACCGATTTATCCCACATACTTCCCTGTTGGAACTGTTTAAACTCCCGTTCCATCCTTAAGTGTGACACAACTGGAAATTACTTGGTATCAAAACGCTGTTTGAACGTTTCCCAATCGATGGGCTCCTTCAATCTACTTTCCTCTGCCTCCCACCATATCGTGGCATTATCCGTAAGTTGTAGCTTAGCGATGTTCACCCATGCGTCCTTCAGAATTTGGGCGGCACCGAGATCGTTGACTGTTCCCTTGAGCCACTCCTCAGCTTCTAAGGGAGTTTCCTTCCCCGAAAAAGTCTTAGGGTGGAGTGATCTGAACTGCTTCACCCCCGCCGAATCTTGAGGAAATGGGGTTAGTGCCTTACTTAAAATCTCTGCTTGCTGCTGCCTACTTTCTCATAGCTCCTGACGAAGGGCAGTTGTCTGCTGCTATTGTTTCTCCAGTAGTCTTTATATCCTTTGTAGCATAGCTGCTTGCTGAGCAGCGGCTTCATTGACTCCGTTTCCCCTTCGGTTATGGTCATGGTGTCGTCCGGCCATTGATGATCCGAATCAGAATAGGTTAGGTTACAAACGGCTGAGGTGAGACAAGATAATAACTTGCATGGAAGAACAACAATTAATGCAAGGGAGAGACTAATAAGAAGAGCAAGAGACAAAAGAGAGATTTTTGCTTGAAACTAAGATTTTATTATCCAACTTCAATATGGAGAGTACAACCGAAAAGTAAGGACATGCCCCTACTATTCCTATACGGTTTTATTCGGCCAAAGAAAAGGAATAAGACTTATTAGTCTCGATTATGGGAGTTCAACAAGTGGTGATAGGTCCTCGCACTAAGAAAGGTACGACCATTCCCACAGTGCCTTGTGGGGACAACTGCCTAAGTTTCTTCGGTCTCGAGTTCGTCCTCACTCGAAACTTCATCCTTCGGCTCATCCTTGGCAGGAGCCTCGCCATCCGATTTCCTCTCTATATAGGGTTTTGTCCCTTTGCAGGAACATCCTCATCCGGATCATATTCCATAGGATTCTCTTCCGCCGCAGGAGGCTCTTTTTCTGGCCCATTCTTTATATGCTCCTCTTCCACGGGATCTTCTTCTTCTTCTTCGAAGTCATTGGACATCCCAGGCTCCGGAGTTGCAGCATCGACTTCTTCGTCTTCCGAGCCGCTGTCGGAAATAACCGCCTGTGAGTCTACGAATTCGTCGTCTGAATCTCTAGTTGTAGCTTCAAAAGTAATATCGGACATGTTATCCTTGTCGGAAAGATTTGCTATGACTTGAAAGGAAGGTCATGGACAGGGTACAGAATGTCAAAGAAGAGTCAAAGGACATAGGAAAACTATGAAATCGGTATAGATGGATGAGATTCACAAATATAATATGTCAGTTAACGGTTTCATTTTAGTACAAAAGATGACCTGCATGGGCCGCCACAAAAACATGTCATGCCCCGCTTCCCAAAAGAAGGTGAAGGATGACGTGGCAAAATCCGCAACCTAACTGTATTGAAGGTGGTCTATTCAATACAGTTACGTTAAGCGTATGAATATATAACATGCAGGATGTGTAACAAAAAAATAATAAAAGCGAAAGGCATTTATTTCCATTAATCAAACTTTATTACATCCCAAAAGAAAGAGTAAAATAAACTGAGTAGTTTAATTACATCAAAGGAGAAACAAAAGCCCTAAACATGTGGGCAACAACAAAAATTAAATCTAGCTAATCTTCCATCGTCCAGTCTGCATAATCTTCATAAGCTGGCTTCACACCTTGATCCTTGCCATAATATTCATACTTATCTGATGGACATTCCAAAGATAGAGGAAGAAAAGGAAGGACCGTCAGCGAGTTATACTCGGGTAGGATTGCCTCATAAGAAAGTAAAGGTATAGAAACAAACAGGTGTATATAATGAATATGATGTACATGTGTATAAAAGGTATGGGATTATATACAAATAAGATACGTGAATATGAGTATGTTGTGTGAGATATATGTTTGGTAAAGGTTCAAGTCAAGTCAAACGGATATTCAGTATAAGAGTCAGATCAGGTTAAACAAGGTGTGTATGGATGGAATTGATGGGTGATCATACTCGTATCCTTGAGATATCCCATGACTAGCTGGAAGCAGTATGAGCTGGTGCTCGTGCCTGCAATGACAATCAATGTGGTAGCGTGAACGTCCCCGAAAGGTGTCCCATAACTACAATGGAGCTTTGTCTAGCGTGAATATCACTCAAGTGCACAGGTATTACCACCCTTCAGTTTCATAATAAACAACAAGTTTAAACTGGTAAAATATCCACATCCAAAATACTGAATAACTCATGTCTCGTGACGAAAGGTAGATAAGGTAACCGGTAGGTATATCACATGATGTGGGTTTAGAGTTGAGTATCAATAGATATTGTGAACGTTTTAGTTTGTTAAACAAGGGTCCGGATACTCACGATTATTCCGTTGTGCTCACGGAACAACAACTAGGGAAGTGAAATGTACCGTTTCACTTCCCGGGATCATGATCGAGTAATAGGCGAATCCGAGTTCCGAATCTCCTTGCCTAATCAAACTACCCATCCCCGTGGTTTAGTATAAAGGTTTGGACGAATTAGAGTTAGTGCGTATACCTCTAGGCATGAAATTTCCACATTGTATAGTCGTCCACATTTTGGACCGTTCACCCGGAATATCGGGATCTTCATATTTGTATAGTCGTCCACACTTTGGACTGTTCACCCGGAATATCGGGATCTTCATATTTGTATAGTCGTCCACACTTTGGACTGTTCACCTAGAATATCGGGATCTTCATATTAAATATTCCATACCTAGGTCAGCGCATTTTAACCCTAACCGTATCATGTTTTTTATATGTCATGTAGTCATAAAGTGGAAATTTTTAAAAAGTATTGATCTCGTTTAATATGTCCTTCCACAACCACTCGTTTTATTTTATAAAGTTCGTAAAGTACTTCGTGTCATCTTAGAGAATGCTTAGTAAAAAGAATAATAGTGTTTAATTATCTTTTATTACTTCTAATAAAAACCATGAGATTTAGGAATTTATCATTCCGGAAAAACATAATGTTTTACAATAAAATATCCATTCGATAAATGGTTTTGGTGTTTATTTGAAAATCTTTTGTAAGAGATTTTTATAAGGACAAGTTCCAAGAGGTTTTATTTGAAAAACTAGATTACTCCTAATTGTTTCAAAAGGGCAAGTTGTGAGATCATCAAATCGCCTCTTCACCGCCAATTGTGGCAAGATAAGCACAAGTAAGGAAATGAGAGATCCGCTTACGAATCACCGTGAGACTGTCCTTTTAGAATTACCTTTCCTACTTGTCTAGCCTAGGCACCACAAAGTCTGATTTAGATAAACGACCGATGCCTACAACCTTTCCTTTGTCCTAGATTGGTGTTATTTTAAAATTACCTTTTAATAAGGTACTAGATTTTCTATTTGAAAAGATATCGATATACGGATTATGGTCCTTGTTGAAAAGGGCCTTTCAATAATGGTCGAGGTATTTAAAAGAAATTACTAATTTTATGAAATTACAGTGTTTTAGATTCGGGGTAACGTTTTAGAAAATATGTTCATTTTGGAAAATCCATAAGTCGTTATTTAAATGTAGTATTTTCTTTTTTTAAAAAGGTTGAAGGGGGTTTAACAATATTATAGTAGTTGATGAAAAAGTGTAAGGAAAATATACGTATGTCGTATCTAAAATATTTATTTCACATATCTTATCTCTTATGGACATTTTAAACAAATATAATATTTTAATTAAACGAGGGTATTTTGTGGAAGTAACCTATTTCGAGATCATTTTGATAGTATGGGTATAAGTGTGGGTATGTAAGAGGTGAATTGACAATTCATGGGTTATGACATTAAGCATATCAGATTCCAGGAAGTATGAGAGTGCAATATATTTTTGTGTACAGAGGAAATTAAACACCGTTTTAAAATATGGGTTAACATTATCATTATTGAGGGTACAAGGAATAGGTATGCACAAATATTATAACAACATTTTAAATAGGGGGTTGGAACTAGGTTATTGAGAAAGAAGAAGGTGACAGGAAAAGGGGAGAAAGGCGGATCCTACCTTTTGTTTGAGTCGGATGCCGATGGGTTGAAAACATAGGCTCGTACTAAATCCTCAATTGCTCGGCGCCCCGATTTTTCCTCGGCGATTGGGTGGAGCCATAGCGTCGGCGTCGTCGATACGAAGGCACCGATATGTTTTTTCAGAATTTTTGGAGTTCTGAGGAGTGAGAAATCAGTGTTTGAAGTGCCTATTTATAGCGTTTCATTTCTAACCAAAAAAATCCAAAATCCATTAAATCAACAAAAAAATCTGCGCTGCCAATTATTTGTGAATCATTACCTCGTGATTGCGCCCACCGCCTTTCATCTCACCCGTTGGATCATGATCCAACGAGCGAGATCACGCCGCCAAGAGCCCCGCCGCCGCCACGTGTCACGCGTGGGGGGATCACGCGGTTTCGCGTGGTCCCCACCCCGTGGGCGCTTCGGTGGGTTCTGAGCAGATCCAACGGTCCAGGATCAAGGGGAATTTAAAATTTTTTTGAATTATTTTTTAATAAAAATAATAACTGTTTATTATTTTAAAAATTGAATTTGGTTTTAAAAAAATTGTTAAAAATAATTAAAAATACGGGAAAATTATGGAAAAATTTTAGAAAATATATTTTATTGTAATCTTTAGTACAAAAATAATTTTGGGCTAAAACTAAATAATATATCCATTCCTATGGTTTTAGCTAGTTATTAAAATTATATGATATCTAGTTTATTCTTTAAAATATTTTTAATTATGAATTAATTACTTTAATTGATAATAAAAATATGTAGATTATTTTAGGGCGTTATAAAATCTTACTAAAACATTTTAAGCTTATAAAAACAATAAGTGGAATTTAGAAAATTCCTTTAACCATATTTCGATGCTTTGAAAATTTTTAACATTACTTTAAAAATTATTCTTCTATTAACGAAACACATAAATAATTATTTGATAGTAGAAATTTAAATAAAATATATTTTATTAGGTATTAGAAAACACGGTCTTTACATCCTCTTATCACGAAGATTCTCAATAGAAGATCTGGATGATACCTACTACATCTTCTGAATTATGATCTATAGTGATAGATCTAAGTGGATGTTGTGAGTGTCCCAAATCCAGGTACATTAACACCGTGCTAAAGGGGTTTAGTATGGAAGATTCTAAGCGTGGTGGTTCGCCCACTTACATAGGAATCACTCTCTCCAAAAAGATATCTTCCAAGACTGATTTGGAGAGAACTCGCGTACAAGGGATAACCAATGCTTTGGCAGTAGGCTCTATCATGTGTGCGATGTTATGTACCAGACCAGATGTAGATAACTCACTAGGTGTAGTGATCAGGAATCAATCGGATTTTGGGAGAATCACTGGACAGCTGTGGAGGACATTCTTGAGTACTTGAGAAGCACTAAATGAATGTTCTTGGTTCCAGCTTCCAGAGTGATAAGTTCGACTGAGAGTCAGTCACAGGCATTGTCTTTGCCCTCAGTGGAAGGACGCGATGTTGAAAGAGTTCCAAGCTAGATACCGTAACATACTAGACGATAAAGGCTGAATACATTGCTACCATTGATGCTGCCAAAGTGATTGTCTGGGCATTTCTTGTTCATGAAATGAACAAGGTTCCCACCATTGAGCGTCCAATAACTGTTATTGTAACAACAGTGGAGTTATGGCTTTGTTCTAGGAACGCATGTCCCAACAGCGTTCTAGACATATTCTGAGGCAAGTATTGATTGTCACGATCTAACTGTGTCGTGTTTAAAAAGAATTCTGAAATTACCGCAATCAAAACGGTGTCGCTTGTAGCGAGCCGCGATGAATACGGGTCGTCCGCAGGGAGATGGTAAGTTTCTTATTGCTTGTTTTAACGAGTTAATTCCGTGTTTTGATTTGTTGGTTAACTAATTGTCGTAACAAAGATATGAATAAAAAGGGCTTGTTAAGGGTAGTAATAAGTTAGATTGTATGAAGGTGATGTTTGCCAATTCCTTATAGCCCCGACTTGGTATCGATACTAAAGCAATAGCTAACAACGCGGATTAGGGAACTTGAAATACGGTATTTGCGGTATTTCGCTAAATCCGTTTTCCTTGTCCCTTGTCCTTCCGTTGTTATCTCTTGATTTTAGCCTTCGGCAAACCACGGGCAATCCGGTCATGATTAGGAATCATCACTATCGGGGTAGGATAGGATGCCTAGTGAGCGGAGTTGCGGGTGATTTGCACGAAGTTTCAATAGGCAAGTTTTAGGTTTTAAAGTTTGGACAAAGAAAATCTTCGAATACGATCTAACATATTACACCCTTAACAAGTGAAAAGATTACTCACACATATTTACAAATTAACAAGAAAGAAAAGAGAAGATACATAAAAAAACATGCAATGAAATAAAGAGGAAAAGAGAACCGATGAGTTCAAGCGTTTTATCTCCCAGTGTTCAATCCCCGGCAACGTGTGAGATCCAAATACCAAGCTTTAAGGTTGCAAGCTCACTTAAGAGGTTGCAAGATCAAAGCAAGGCATGAATTTCACAATTGAAATCATGTAAAGTGGAACAAGACATGTAATAAAAATACGAACTTTTATTGAAGAACAAACTTGTTACAAGAGATCTTGAAGTCAAGAACCTAAGCCTTAAGCTTGCAAGTTCTAAATGAGAAGTTGCAAGGTCAAGACAAAGGGGCAAGAGCTCAAGAATGAAAAGAAAAATTACAAGAATTCTAAGATAGAACTAAAGAAAAAGCTACCCTTTCCTCTTCCCTCTGGTCTCTATTTATAGGCTCAGAAAGAAATATTCATATCTGCCCCATTATGGCTCATGCTGATTTGTTTGATTGCCTTTGATTTGAACACATGCTTTTTAGTCTTGAATGCATATAATATCATATGCATATAAAATCATATCCTTGATTTCATATAAAATCATATCCTTGATGATTGCATATAAAATCATATCCTTGATTGCATATAGAATCATATCCTTGATTGCATATAAAATCATATCCTTGATTGCATATAGAATCATATCCTTGATTGCATATAAAATCATATCCACATGTGCTTAAAAGTCTTGTGTACACACTTGTTGTGTTGGACCATTTAGAAAAAATGTGTACACAACTTGTTGCATAAAGGAACTCCTAAAGTATCGGTCGGTTAGCGTTTCTGGTCGCAGTGTCTTCCCTCAAGTGATATATCCGTGTTGTTGGATGTATTTCCAGTATTTTGTCATGGATACCTGTAATCTGTAATACTGAGCAGACACTGGTCAATAATACCGATAAATACAACAATTAGATAATGAATGAACGGTATTAGAATGCAATTTTCTGATATGAACAAATACCCCCAAACTTATCTATTGCTCGTCCCGAGCAAAACCAATTTATTCACAAAAAATTTCCTAACCGCACTTTCGCAGGGAACGCGATTGCACTGAGCATGTGCAACAAGCCGTTAAACCTCTAGGTGTCCCTAGTAGGAGGAGTGTTGTCTCCTGAGGGTTTTCAGCGGATACTACCCACAAAATCCGGTCAAGCTAGTTTTGTAAAATAACTAAGATTCAAACCCTAAAGTTTTGTTTCAGAAAATAACAATTCTATTATCCTAGGTCTAGACTATCGACCCTTTATTTTTCACACCTCGCTTCTTGTTTAACTACAGCTTTTATATGTCTTCACGTGCAGTGAAAATAGTGTCGTTAAGTTCCCGAAAGGTCGAATAAAGTCATCATATCACACAATTAAGCCCGGATAAAAATTTTAAAAGGATCACATAAGTTTTATAAAGAGTTAAGCAATTTTTCAAGCTTCGTTTTCCAGTAAAAAGTTTCAACTTCAGAATTTCTATCTTCCTTAACAGGAAACTAGGTCTTATTTTTCACTCCACCCTTTCCTTGTTTTCATTTCATACACACCTCTGTGAATCGTGCAATAGTCTTTATCATAGAATAAAACCTTCATATCTCCGCTAAATTTTTTTTAAAAAGCCTGTCTTTTATCAAGATTATTCTCACACAAAGAACCGTTAGGAATTTTAACTCGGAGAGAACACTTGCTTGACTTTGTTTTAATCTGGACTTTCTAGGCTTCTTAGCGAGCTTTGGGCCAATGCACCCACACCAGTTGGTTTTAGGGCATTAGGTGTAGAAACACCCCAGCGGACTTAATTACTCAAGTTACCCAGGTCCAAAAACAAAAGACAGTTTGGCGTGAAAATCAGATGATTTTAATACGAACGGAGATATAACCGGCAGTTCAATTATTTTTTGGATAAAAGACGTGTTTAGTGGGTTTGGTGTGTAATCATTCCAATCAAGTTTCAGATGGGTTATTTTTCAGACTTAGTTCCAATTACGGCATCAATAACATTCCTTCATATTCGCTTTACTTCATAAACTATTCTTGACACTACTTATTTCAGAACAAACCTATTTGATTCTCAGAAAATCATTGATCCATTTAAAAGTTTTTCGACATAAAAGACTTATCATCTAATTCCCAAAAACTCACGACACGTGTAGTGTGATGTAAAGACGTATATCAGCTATAGTTAACTTCAAAGGAGAGTTATTTTTCAGGTTTTCAAAATCTAAACATAAGATTTAGTTATTCTTATTTTATCAAACAAAACCGTCGAAATGTTGAATCAGAGTCCTCCCACTAGCTAACTTGACAGAAAAGTTTTTATGTTTTTAGAAAATTTTCAGATTTTTATAGATTTTATGGATTTTAATATGCAGATGCAAAATATACATATGAATGCGAAGGTAAGAAATGCGTACCGAGCGTACCCCCAAACTTAAACTGAACAGTGTCCTCACTGTCATTGCATGAAGAGATCATTTGAAGGGTCAAAAATTGTCGGTTAGCGATACACAATTTTTATTTGTTTTTGTTTGTAAAGAAAAGAAAAAGAAAAAGAATGGAAAAGAATATTCATAAATATATACAAAAGGCTTTATACATACCCCCAAACTTATTTGGAACAGTGTCCACTGTTCTTGGCTGGATAACCGAAGTTTGGAGGTGGGCAGAGGAAGATCAGGCAGGGTAAATCGGCTCCTGTAAGAATAGGAGCTCCTCTTTTGGTTCGGCGCTAAGGTACGGTTTTAGTCGGTGTCCGTTCACTTTGAAAAATGAACCGTCCTTTGGATTTTCCAAATCCACAGCGCCCTGCGGATACACATTCCGCACAAAATACGGCCCTTTCCAGCGAGATCGGAGCTTTCCTGGATGGAAATGAAGTCGAGTGTTGTAAAGCAGTACCTGCTGACCAGGTACGAAGGTTTTATGCAAAAGGTGTTTATCGTGAAACACCTTCGTTCGATTCTTAACGACAACCGCGTTGTCGTAAGCCTCATCCCTAAGCTCGCTCAGTTCGTTCAGCTGCAACTTCCGATGGCTGCCCGCATCTTCTAGAGACAGATTCAGCTCTTTTATTGCCCAAAATGCGCGATGCTCTATTTCGACAGAGAGGTGGCAAGCTTTTCCGTATACAAGTCGATAGGGAGACATGCCAAGGTCGGTCTTATAAGCAGTGCGAAAAGCCCAAAGGGCATCAGTTAGTTTCAGCGACCAATCCTTACGGTTCTTGGAAACCGTCTTCTCCAGTATCTGCTTGATCTGCCGATTTGAGACTTCGGCTTGACCACTGGTTTGGGGGTGATAGGGCGTGGATAGCTTATGATTAATGGAATACTTCCGCATTAAGGCCTCGAAAGTCTTATTGCAGAAATGACTTCCATTGTCGCTAATGATCGCTCGGGGGTGCCCAAAACGGGAGAAAATGTTTTCTTTAAGGAACCTTGTTGTCGTTAGTCCGGCTGGGCACAGCCTCGACCCACTTAGAGACGTAATCAACAGCTAGAAGGATGTACAGGTTCCCGAAAGAGCTGGGAAACGGCCCCATGAAATCTATCCCCCACACGTCGAAAATCTCCACAACCAAGATTGGTTGGAGCGGCATCTCGTTTCTCCGGGATATCCGGCCCATATGTTGGCACCGGGAGCAAGTCTTGCAATAGTCATGAGCGTCTTTGAACAGTTGTGGCCAGTAGAAACCACATTGCAAGATCTTCTCAGCTGTCTTTCTGGGGCCAAAATGCCTGCCACACGCTTGATCGTGGCAAAATGACAGCACACTCTTGAATTCCTCATCAGGGACACACCTACGAATAATCTGGTCAGGACAGTACTTGAACAGATAGGGTTCGTCCCAGTAAAAATGTTTTACTTGGGATAAAAGGCGAAGTCTGTCCTGACTTGACCATTCGGTTGGTAGTAACCCTGTGGCCAAATAGTTCACAATATCTGCGAACCAAGGTTCGCGAGATATTGTCAAGAGTTGTTCATCCGGGAAAACGTCATTGATCGGGATTTGAAGCGACAGCGAAGAAGGAAGTCGTGAGAGATGGTCGGCAACGACGTTTTCACATCCTCGTTTGTCCTTAATGACAAGGTCAAACTCTTGAAGCAAGAGGATCCAACGTATAAGCCGAGATTTGGCATCTTTCTTCGCAAAAAGATGGCGCAGAGCAGAATGATCAGTGTAAACAATGACTGGAGAGCCGATGAGGTAGGGCCTGAACTTCTCTAAAGCAAATACAACAGCCAAGAATTCCTTCTCAGTTGTTGTATAATTGAGTTGGGCGTCGTTCAGGGTTCGTCTAGCGTAATAGATTACGTGCGGCATCTTGTTGATGTGTTGTCCAAGGACAGCACCGATGGCAGAGTCGGATGCATCGCACATAATCTCGAATGGGTGCGTCCAGTCAGGGGAAGAGAGAACGGGAGCAGAAGTGAGTGAGTGTTTCAATGATTCAAAAGCAGCCACACAGCTCGGGCTGAAGTCGAATGGCGTGTCCTTGGCCAGTAGAAGAGTCAAGGGCCTAGCAATCTTGCTAAAGTCCTTGATAAACCGTCTATAGAAACCGGCGTGGCCAAGGAAGGATCGGATATCTCGGACGCATTGGGGAGGAGGAAGATTGGAAATGACCTCAATCTTTGCTTTTTCTACCTCAATGCCTTTCTGCGAGATGATATGTCCTAAGACAATACCTTCGCGCACCATGAAGTGGCATTTCTCCCAGTTCAAAGTGAGATTCTTGTCCTTACATCTGGTAAGGACAGCGTCGAGATGCAGCAGACACTCGTCAAAGGAATTGCCAAAGTTGGAGAAGTCGTCCATGAAGATCTCCAAGAATTTCTCCACCATGTCTGAGAATATTCCCATCATACACCGCTGGAAGGTAGCGGGCGCATTGCATAACCCAAAGGGCATGCGACGATATGCAAACGTGCCGAAAGGACAAGTGAAAGTAGTCTTGTCCTGGTCTTTTTCGGCGATGGGAATTTGATTATAGCCAGAGTAGCCATCAAGAAAGCAATAGTACTCATGTCCGGCCAATCGTTCGAGCATCTGGTCAATAAAAGGTAGCGAAAAGTGGTCTTTCCGCGTTGCGGCGTTGAGTTTTCGGTAATCAATGCATACTCGCCACCCAGTTTTGGTGTGAGTAGGGATTAACCCGTTCGCCTCGTTGGTTATGACCGTGATGCCCGACTTCTTGGGGACAACATGAATGGGGCTAACCCACTGGCTATCGGAGATAGGGTAAATGATACCACTATCCAGACATTTGACGATCTCCTTCTTCACAGCCTCCTTCATGACTGGATTGAGACGTCTTTGTGGATCCCGGGCTGGTTTGGCATCATCCATCAGATGAATATGATGCTCAACGATCAGGGGACTAATCCCCTTGATGTCCGCCATGGACCAGCCAAAAGCTTGCCTATTGCCGTGTAAGACCGAAAGAAGGGCTTTCTCTTGCTCAGGAGCAAGAGAAGCCGAAATGATAACCGGGAGAGTCTCGTTCTCACCTAAGTAAGCGTACTTAAGGTGAGACGGCAAAGGCTTGAGTTCGAGAATTGGAGGTGAAATGATTGAAGGCTGGATTGGAGAAAAGGTCTCGAACTCAAAGGATTCCATCAAAGGTTCAAAACGAGCGTAAGCTACCGAGTTGGATGGTTCAGGTAACTCATCCGGAAAGTCAAAAGATTCAAACTCGGGTTGTGAGCGGCTAAGATCGTGTGAGAATGTAAAACACTCGTAGTCGTAGTCGGGCGCGGAAGCAGCAGCAGGTTCGAAGAGAAACGCACTAGTGGCGTCAAGGTTATCGCGTTCAAACAGAAACTCCTCAAATTCACACTCTTCCGGGGTGATCTCCTGGATCGAGCAGACGTCCAGTATATGAGAATTAGGTTCGGCGGGCCGATTCCCCAACCTAAAAATGTTGAGTTCAATTGTCATATTACCAAAAGAGAGGTTCATCGAACCATTGCGACAATTGATCACCGCATTTGAGGTTGTCAGGAATGGGCGACCGAGTATCACCGGAATTTGATTCCGGGGGTTAGCTACAGGCTGTGTTTCTAGTACAATGAAGTCAACGGGGAATATGTAGTCCCTGACTTTTATTAACACATCCTCTAGCTCACCCCTAGGATGGGTGATCGATCGGTCGGCCATTTGGAGAGTGCAGTGTGTGGGTTTCAGCTCTCCAACGCCTAATTGCTCATATACAGAATATGGTAGCAAGTTAACACTAGCACCAAGATCTAATAGTGCGCGGTTGATGTTCTTATCCCCAATAGTAATAGAAATCGTAGGACAGCCAGGGTCCTTCCGTTTTTGTGGTAAAGATTGGGTAAGGGCATCACTCACAGCACTAGCCAAAAAAACTTTCTTGGGTACCTGAGATTTCCTCTTTTTCGTGCACAAGTCCTTTAAGATTTTCGCGTAAGACGGGACTTGTTGGACAGCATCTAAAAGATGAATGTTAATGTTAACTTGCTTAAATAACTCCAGAATCTTCTCCATTTGAGGATTTTGTTTATTAGATCTCAACCGGTTTGGAAATGGAACATTTTGAAAATTGGTTGAGTCTAATGCTGGAGGAGTAGATTGTGGAGTTGGACCGGATCCCAGAATAGGTGTTTTCGTGGAGTGAGAAGTGGGTCCGTTCATAGAAGAAGAGGAAGGAGAGCCTTGTGAAGAATGGAGAATAGGCTCAGAAGATGAAGAAGAAGAAGGAGAAGAAGAAGAAGAAGAAGAAGAAGCGGTCGGGGTGTCTTCGTTGATTCGTGTGCCGATGTTGTTTTGCAGCATCCTTCCCGATCTCAGTATGGTCACGGCACTCACATTATGGTTTTGTTGTTCAAGAGCAACATGTGCATTATGTGGGTGACCGGGATTTGGAAGTGGTTGAGATGGGAGCTTCCCCTTCTCTCGCTCGCTTAAGGCCACATTCAGTTGTGCTATCTGGGCTTCGATAGTCTTGATGCTTTGCCCGTGTGCGGCAGTGTGTTGCACTAAGGATTGAATCGAAGACTGGATGTTGGCGGTGGATTGAGTCGATTGTTTAACAAACGCCTCCAGACTTCGCTCAAGCGAGGAAACCTTATCGTTGTTTGACGGAACAAAGTTGTTTGGTGGAAAAGAGTTGCTGGGTGCAAAGTTGTTCGTCTGGTTTTGGAAAGGCTGGGGTTGGAAAGGCTGCTGATATTGATGTCGAGTTTGTTGTTGCGCTTGTTGTTGCGGTGGAGGGGGCCTTTGGAAGTGGTTGCCTTGGAATTGATTCTGATTCTGATTCCAGGCGAAATTGGGGTGGTTCCTCCAACCGGGATTGTACGTGGAAGAGTACGGATCATTCCTTGGTCTTTGCTGAAATGCAGCATTAACCTGATCCTGTCCTTGAGATGGAGAATTGTAAGGACACTCTTCGGTTAAATGAGAGGGATCGGAACAACAAGCGCAGATGGTACGAAGTGGAAGAACAGGGCTAGGAGCAGGAGAAGAAAATTTGCTCTCTATCGCTTCAAGCTTTCTAGTTATTGCAGCCATTTCATCTTTCATTGCAATAGAGACGTCAAGTTGGTGAATTCCTACCCTAGACTGACCGGTAGAAGTGGAGGTAGAAGAAGAAGAAGTCATCGGTCTCGTGCTCTCCCACTGTAGCGTTTGCTCCGCAAGGTCGTCAAAGAATTGCCATGCTTCCTCGTCAGATTTGGATAGGAAGTGGCCCTGACAGATGGTTTCCAACAACTGCTTCGTTGCTGGGTTCAGGCCTTCGTATAAGGTTTGGCAAAGTTGCCATTTCTCTATACCGTGGTGAGGACACTGAACAAGAAGTTCTTTGTACCGGTCAAAGCACTTCCAGAAGGGTTCAGAAGGAAGCTGGGAGAATTGATTGATTTCATTGCGAATCCTTGCAGTTTTGTGATTTGGATAAAACTTTTTGAGAAATGCTTTAACAAACTCATCCCAACTAGTTATGGAATGGGAAGCGGTGCTATACAGCCATTTTTCAGCGAGATCGCATAGAGTGAATGGAATGACCCGTAGACGTATAGCATCGTCCGACAGCTGGGTGGTTTTCATCATGGCACAGACGTTTTGAAATTTGTTGATGAAGATATAGGCATCTTCAGATTCAAGCCCATGAAAATGTGGAAGCATGTTGATGAAATGGGGCTAAATTTCAAAGTTGTCCCCATTGGCCGGAGGAAGAGAAAGGCAGGTGGGAAGTGCAGAACGGGTGGGGTAGAAACGATCCTGGAGCGCGATTCGCTGCGGCGCTACAACAGGCGGAGGTGGTTGGATATTGGTCTCCGTAGGAGGTGGAGCCAATCCAAGGGTGGTCAAAGAGATGTTCGGATTGAATCCCGACATCGCGGAAGAAGAGGTTGGTGAAAGCGAAGGTGAAGGTGAAGAAGTATGAACAGAATTCCGGTCAACGTCGGAGTTGGCCGGCAAAGGTAGGGGTGAAAGAGGAGTGGAAGGAGTATCGACTTCGGAGTCGATCGCGTAGTCGGTAGCGACTAACGTAACGCGGACTAGACGGGCGCTAGTGTCCCGAGTCCAAACGGACATACACTAAACGAGTTTAGTATAGTCAAAGCGGAGAAGGTGAGGGTAAGAAAACGTCAATGGAGAAAGGCGATGGGTGATGGGTGAAAAATGGATTTGGCGACAAAGGGAAAGTTTTTTTTATAAAAGTTTTTGATTTTTCCTTTTTTTTTTAGAAGGAGATTTACAGAAATATGTACGGATATACGGCTTAAGCAATCACAAACAAGATATGCACAATCACACCTAGATCTAGGGTAACCTAGGTCTACTAGACCTACTCCTGAACTTGATTGTCGAAGTTAAACAGTGTCGAGAAACGGGCTTAAAAATACACTGATCACAAGGCCAGGTAAGTGCAGAGATAAGGGGAGGTTGTCCAACGCTTTCGCGAAGTTCCTTAATTAAGTAACCCTTTCTCTTTCGGCGGTTGCGCCTTTAACACTTTCCTAGACACCCCGTAAACAATATACCGTTAAGCGAGGTTCTAAACACAGTTTATCTTCTCCTAATGAGCGCGAAGTCCTTAGGGCTGAAGTCTAGTATTTTTTAAGTTACAATGGACAATGCATATGCTTTAGTGATTTTTGGGGTCCTGGGAAGGGTGATGAAATCCCCACCCAATCTGGATTGGTGTTAGAGCCCCTTAAGTCCGTATTAAATGATGCAATGCGCAAAATTCAACCAAGTTTTGTTTTCAAGCAATCAGTTATCGTTTTTTACTTTTAATGCGGCGCTGCAACAAATACGGTTATTTTTTTTTTTTGGCTTTTTGCGGCAATTTTTGCTAAGAATCCTGCAAAGACAAGAATATTGGAGCGTCGGGTTTGAGAGGGGAAGTTTAGAAAAATACGTACCAAAAAGCACGAGTTTCAGAAACTCGTGTTGATATTGCCTCCGAGTGGTCGAATGGTTCGCTTGCGCGGGTCTAACTACCCGGATCTTTGGCACTGAGTGTTCACCCTCCTTTACACTTGAAAATGCCCCTTTGTTCCGTATGATCGCTGCTCAAAATCCGTCAAATCTGCATATGTTGGAAAAATACGGATATTTGAGCCAAAAAGAAATATTAACAACCACAATTCTGAACACAAATAATTAAGAAAATCAGAGTGTTAGCAGAATTCAAATCCAGAGAAGAAAAGAATTTTATTTGTGTTTGTGGTTGGTTTCAAAAAGAATGGTTATTTGTTTGAATGTGTTAGAAGTTAGTTTTATACAGAATATGCACAAATTTAACCCGAAACTACAAGTATAAAAAACGTTACCGTCTCCCCGGCAACGGCGCCATTTGATTGTCACGATCTAACTGTGTCGTGTTTAAAAAGAATTCTGAAATTACCGCAATCAAAACGGTGTCGCTTGTAGCGAGCCGCGATGAATACGGGTCGTCCGCAGGGAGATGGTAAGTTTCTTATTGCTTGTTTTAACGAGTTAATTCCGTGTTTTGATTTGTTGGTTAACTAATTGTCGTAACAAAGATATGAATAAAAAGGGCTTGTTAAGGGTAGTAATAAGTTAGATTGTATGAAGGTGATGTTTGCCAATTCCTTATAGCCCCGACTTGGTATCGATACTAAAGCAATAGCTAACAACGCGGATTAGGGAACTTGAAATACGGTATTTGCGGTATTTCGCTAAATCCGTTTTCCTTGTCCCTTGTCCTTCCGTTGTTATCTCTTGATTTTAGCCTTCGGCAAACCACGGGCAATCCGGTCATGATTAGGAATCATCACTATCGGGGTAGGATAGGATGCCTAGTGAGCGGAGTTGCGGGTGATTTGCACGAAGTTTCAATAGGCAAGTTTTAGGTTTTAAAGTTTGGACAAAGAAAATCTTCGAATACGATCTAACATATTACACCCTTAACAAGTGAAAAGATTACTCACACATATTTACAAATTAACAAGAAAGAAAAGAGAAGATACATAAAAAAACATGCAATGAAATAAAGAGGAAAAGAGAACCGATGAGTTCAAGCGTTTTATCTCCCAGTGTTCAATCCCCGGCAACGTGTGAGATCCAAATACCAAGCTTTAAGGTTGCAAGCTCACTTAAGAGGTTGCAAGATCAAAGCAAGGCATGAATTTCACAATTGAAATCATGTAAAGTGGAACAAGACATGTAATAAAAATACGAACTTTTATTGAAGAACAAACTTGTTACAAGAGATCTTGAAGTCAAGAACCTAAGCCTTAAGCTTGCAAGTTCTAAATGAGAAGTTGCAAGGTCAAGACAAAGGGGCAAGAGCTCAAGAATGAAAAGAAAAATTACAAGAATTCTAAGATAGAACTAAAGAAAAAGCTACCCTTTCCTCTTCCCTCTGGTCTCTATTTATAGGCTCAGAAAGAAATATTCATATCTGCCCCATTATGGCTCATGCTGATTTGTTTGATTGCCTTTGATTTGAACACATGCTTTTTAGTCTTGAAT
Organism: Agapanthus africanus; assembly: GCA_030015575.1. Taxonomy (NCBI): domain Eukaryota; kingdom Viridiplantae; phylum Streptophyta; class Magnoliopsida; order Asparagales; family Amaryllidaceae; genus Agapanthus; species Agapanthus africanus. The sequence continues at coordinate 79,436,239 of JASDDO010000031.1, forward strand.
GCATATAATATCATATGCATATAAAATCATATCCTTGATTTCATATAAAATCATATCCTTGATGATTGCATATAAAATCATATCCTTGATTGCATATAGAATCTTATCCTTGATTGCATATAAAATCATATCCTTGATTGCATATAGAATCATATCCTTGATTGCATATAAAATCATATCCACATGTGCTTAAAAGTCTTGTGTACACACTTGTTGTGTTGGACCATTTAGAAAAAATGTGTACACAACTTGTTGCATAAAGGAACTCCTGAAGTATCGGTCGGTTAACGTTTCTGGTCGCAGTGTCTTCCCTCAAGTGATATATCCATGCTGTTGGATGTATTTCCAGTATTTTGTCATGGATACCTGTAATCTGTAATACTGAGCAGACACTGGTCAATAATACCGATAAATACAACAATTAGATAATGAATGATCGGTATTAGAATGCAATTTTCTGATATGAACAAGTATCACCTGATCAGGGTGATGATTGATCTCCAAGGGATCGAGGTAATGAGAGTAGATTTTGAAGTTAACACGGCAGATCCACTCACCAAGGCCTGCTTCCCCAAATACTATTTGAGAGATTTTTGGGATGGTTGAGTATGGGATACTATAACCACTGCTAAATTGTTGGGTATTGGATACTACAACAGATGGCCTTAGTGCAAGTGGGAGATTGTTAGTTATATGTATGCCCTAGAGGTCATTACTGTACATGTGATGTATATTTTAGTGGATGCTTGGACATATATAGGGAGGACTTTCTTGTTCGACATGATAGTATGCTATCTGGTTGCTCTTTATCTTGACATGTACACTTATTGTCTCTCTCATATGTTGTTAAAGCCCTTAGGATGTGTACTTGACTACCAGGACTATGATGCAGATCATACAAGTAGGGCCATGGGTAATCCACAAGTACACCCTATAATTGTTCCTAGTCGTGGGAGTATCGAGACATGGCATCGATACTCCAGAGTAGACTAGCGTATACGCTTCTCGACCCATGTGATGGGCGATGGATGATCCCATATCCATTGGTGTTTGACATCAGAGAAGGTATACGGGTGCTCAGTGGAGACTGGGTAAATTAGATGGACTCCCCGAGAACTCCTAGATGGTATTATACCTATCGTCGGATAGCAGTTCTCTGGTGACACTGGTATAGGTTAGTCTGTAGACCCGAGATCGTCATAGAGTCTTGTGTGATTCCCACCGTGCTTTGATTTCCACCATAACATGGTCAAGAGATCGTGCAAAAAGGTGGTTCTTGGGTACGGTCCCGAGTCATATGGAGGCAATGAGCGATAGGAGGGGTTTCGTCTCTCTAGGAGGCGTTTCGTCTCTCCCGGTATTGGGAGTTGCTGTTGCGCTATGCGATTGGCCATAACAGGAAATCTTTGGCCAGGGTTGCTGAGATCTACTGGTAAGTGTTATCAGTAGTTTCTCGAACCGTTATGGACCTTGCATCGGCATGACTTATCAGGCTATTGGGGTCTGACGTTATACCACCCCCAGTCTGTGATATGCGACATATCAGACGAAGAGACCGAACTATATGGTAGTGTTACTGATTGGATTCGCAGGAGTGTGAGCAGGCTTTCTTGTTTATCTTCTGATCGCTCAATACTCGGATGGCCGTTATGTTTAGCAGACCGCTTGCGGCTTGTGGGTGTTTGATATGATCATCACCTATTGCCGGCGTATTGACGAGTCTTTAGAGTCCTACACAGAGGTTTCCTGGTTTATGCGAAATGAAGTAGGAGCACATATGTGATATATGCGGGACCGAGATTGATACGAGTATTTGATACCGTATTGTATTCTTGCGATATATGATATCAGATGGGTATATAGCTGGATTATCGAATGAAGTATCGATTCGGTAAGTTGATATTATTGATATTAGTCGGTTATACGTGATATATCCGGATCATTAAGTCAAGTGTTGATTTAATGATTTAATGTATAATTATATATTTGATATATTATTTTACATTAACTAATATTGCTCTCTTGACCATTTCTTTTTCTCACTTTGCATACATTATACATATGTTATATATATTATGTAACATGCTAGGTTACACATGCAACATGTATATATGAGACTTATACCATGCTAGGGTTAAGTTAGGGTTTATATTTATTTCAAGTAAATTCAAAATTATGGAGATATTTTTCATGATTCAAAGCTTGCAGAAGCATGTAGTCTTCATTGACTTTGTGCACTCTTTTGTCTTGCTTAAGATATTTGTTAACCCAACCTTAACCCATAGCTATGGTTTATTCTCTACAATGGTTAAGGCATGGCATATACCAACCATGGTTGCATTTCTAATCTTATGTGATTTTCTTTAGTTCATCACTTCATCATCTTGATCTTCCTTTCACTGAAACTTTCTAGCTTCATAAAAAGTGATGAAAAATTGTGAGAAAAATAAAACTAAAGTGAGCCCACTTCCTACTTAATCATCCTCTGCTATTAGCCATTTAGTTTAGGATGTTTGCTTCACTATTCTCACCATTAGTGAAGAGGTAGCATGAGCTCGAGTCTTCTCGACGTAGATCATCTTCGGTTTCGAAGACTTCGAGCAAGTTCGCATCATTCATCTTGTGGATCCTCTCAAGAATTCAGGAGATCATTATTCGCAGTGAAGGGACATCTACACGGAGCATTTGAACTGAAGGACCGGTCTACAAAGGTTGTATTCCGCATTCACTTAGTTGTAAAGTCGTTTACATATCGTTTCGTTGGATTTTCTAGTTTCGATTCTAGGGTTAGGGTTAGCTAGAACGAAAAAATTTGAAATTGGCATGGACGATGGCTCCTGAAATCTTGCTGCCGTGCTAGACAACCCTGCACACCCGACTTACCCCGTAGATGTAAATCTACCTACCAACTTGTCGAGATCGTTGAATCGACGATTGCTATGTCCGTCAATTCCGTCTCGAAAATCTTCGCGATCATACTTATAATCGTAGTTATGAAATATTGGCGTAAATATCATATCGAAATCAAAACAATGTGCTAAGTATCCATTGGTTAGAACCTATAGCTTACTTACTCCAGAAACGAACAAATGCCCTTGAAATTAACATACGAACGCCGGCGTTTCAGTCACAGTACAGAAATACGAAAAACTCATATCGAAATGTCGGAAACTTGATAAAACCTCACTCGAATACTCCCAAATTTCTATGTATGAATACTGGGACAAATCAAACAATACAGTAACTTATAAAATACCCAAATTAAGCTACTCAAGAAAAACCAACACTAAATGCCTCAGGAAGTCCGGCAGCGCCGGTCAGAATGAAGTTTTCACCGTGTCAAGTGTGGAATTTGGGGTTCGGGCGTTAGGTGCAGTCTTCTAGTGTTCTCAGAATGCTATTGTCTTGTTATTTTTCCTAGTGATTATACTTAAAGGTTCCAGATTCAATTATACCTTCACAGATATCACAAAAGTTCATATTTTTGACATTGCACATAAAAACAGATATTGAACAGATTTGATATTGAAAAGAAAAAAAGAAACATACCTATAGAGATGATTCACAAGAGAACACAAGCTCAAGAATTGTATGATGGAGCCTCTTAGGGGTTGTAGTGGCTTCTATGTTGATGGTGTGAACAAAATTGGTGAAAGAATTCATAGCTTTTTATTTTGATATGATGAATACATGGGAATTTTAGTGTTGGAGTTTGAAGGACTTGTTTGTTCAGTTGGATAAAGAAGAAGAGTATGTGTAAATTGGGTGAGGGGTAAGTAGAGAAAAGAGGAGGTGTCAAGGGAGAAGGAGGAGGTGGAGGATTGTGAGGTGGTGGTGTAAGTGTTTGAAGCATGAGGTGGAGGGATGTGAGCATGGATGCGGGTGTGTTTTATGTGAGGGTATTGTGAGGGTTCAAACCTTGCATATCATATACTAACCACCATCTAAGAGAAAAACCACAATTAACAACCCTACATGTTATAAAAGAAATGAAATATATATTATAACACTTAAGTACCATTATCTTAATATCTAATTTCTTGTCATGTTAAAATAATTAAAATATCATTTTTATGATATCACACTCTTTTTTTCATATTTACCAAAATAATTTCATTTTTACGGATATAATTCCGACATCAAATTTCATAAGCGATATCATTTTTGGAAACTTATTATATTCATATTTAAAATTATAAATTAATATTTAGAATTTTACAAAATGTTACAATATCACCCGCTTAAAGAAATTCGGTCCCCGAATTTAAATTTAACTCCCATCATAAAACATTTTTCTCAATTTAATCAACTCATTTCAAAATAATTTGCCGGGGTCCAAATTTTAAAATATATGTTTCGCTCAGTATAACGGAACTCCAAAGTCCCACATGAGTTAAACGTAAGATAACGTAACAGTGTGCGAGAAAACTCAAAAAGATATAAAATTCACATAACTGTAACTCCAGCGGTTGCTATGAGAATTACACTAGTTATGATATAAAATTCCAAATACTAAATCAGCTATGCACATCTAGTACATGCTCGTTGCCATAGCCGTAATGCAATATCTATAGCATACGACCATGTGAAAATAAGTTCAAATCCATAATATATCACATCAAATACAGTGCCCGAAAATTAAATCAACCATAACGGTTTTGCACGAAAATCCAAATACATGCCATGAGTGTGCATGAAAACAAAACAGCGCTAAGTGCAACTGGTGTGTACGAAACGATATCCACTGCATCAACTGTGCATGGAACAAATATCAAGTGTATCTAAAGTGCACAAAATCAATACTCAGTGTATCGGGGTGCACAAAATCAATATTAAGTGCATCAGGGTGTACAAAGAAAACATCAAGTGCATCGGGGTGTAAAAAATATCAAAACGTGCAACTGGTGTGCACAAAATCAAACCGAGTATACCTAGAGTATATCTTTTAATCATGTGCAACTGATATGCACGAAAATATCATTCTAGTGCATCTGGCATGCACAACACTCCAATCGAGTGCAGTCACCCTGCATGGAAATCTCAAACAAGTACACCTGGTGTGCACAAGACATCAATCAAAGTGTAATCATCGTGCACGAAAATCTCAAACAAGTGCACCTGGTATGCACAAAACATTTGTGTGACCCTCAAATTCTCAAAATATATATGTCAAAATAACGGACATTGAGTTGTCCTTTCTTCAACGTTAAAAACGAAATATTCGGATCATAAAACTTAAATAACAAGACAATGGACATCGAAATATATCTTCTTCAATGTCGAAAAATGTTTAAAACACCCATAACTGGTAGAGCAAGGATTACTACTTGCCTTCTGCCCCGATCTAGCATTCTCTATCTCTGAATTCTAGTTCTTCTTGCGGATCTCAAACTCCATGGCCTCTTTATACAATCGTCTGGTAAGGAGCAATGACACAATCAGTCTTACTGCTGATACCTCTCACCACATCTTTTCGACCAGTAGTCCAGTCTCTCGCAACGCAACATGTTGATGATGGTGATCTCTAACCTCTGCGTGTGCACCAAACAACTGATCCTGGGTCTAATCTTACTTATTATAAACTTCTGGAAAGAACCTATCAATTCTCCTGCTGATCTTATCTATTCAGCCTGTCCGGAACTAGCACTCATTACTGAATCCACTTTCTTTTTCGCAACAATTTCCATTTCCTCAAGATTTTCCTTTGAAGGTGTGGTCATACGTGCCTCTGCATATGCATAAAATCTTCAATATCGATGGTGCCTACTGAAGCTTCGCACAAATCTCATGTTCTATTACTCTCCAATATCAATCAATTAAGGAGCACACTGCGATAGTTACGCGAATTGTAAGTCATACTTGGTTATGACCAAGCCTAGAGCCTTACAAAACTCAAGAACACGAATCCGGCATCTCTGATACTCTGTAGAAGAATTTGGCTATGCTCACCTTTGATAACTCGTCCTAATTCGTCGGAGGAAAACTTACTACACGATCTCTTTCTCGAGCGACTTGCACCAGGTCTGAGCAAGACCAATCGAAAGAAGCTAATCAACTTCACCGATCTCGCATCGGAGCGCGACAACGGATTAAATATCCCAGCCATCCTACATCTGAATGACTACGAATCCTCTGATCCATCTATACTCGTAAACATCGGCAACTTTTAACTTCATGACTCTGGAAGCAACACCTCGATAACCTCAGCAACGATTGGTACCGCTGTATGAACAGTACACAACACCACGATCTTCAGAGTAGTATAAACTTCAAGCCTCCAAGTCCGGATGATCTCCAGCAATAACCCGACCCTCTGGTGCGGATCCCGAAGAAACTCGCTTCAACATTAGAAACTCGATCATATATGGATAACCAACATGTTCCTATATCACCGGAATGTCACCCTGGTCAGTCCTTGTCCCAGACAATTCTTCCATGACCGTATATCTCACAGCATCCCTCTCGGCTCACGTAGACATGGAGACCGGAACTATCAATATGTATCGATGAGGATAGATTAACGGAATGAATAAAAGAAAAGACCTCAAGATATAAATCCTAAGATAACTTAGGTGGAGTATCATATCGTAAATATGTTGTGGAATATATGTACGGTACGTCACTCTACTTAGTACCTACTCCATCAACCAAGGTAATCCTATGTAACGAAAGTTCGGATATAAGACGCCCAAATTCAAGTCTAAGTCCTATAAGGTAAAGTCGAGGTAATAAAAGTGTATGCCTAGACTCCATATAGTCAAACCTAGACTCGGACAAAGGTTAAACTAAACGCTCTGATACCAAATTTGTCACGACCCAAATGTGGCACGTGACCGTCACTTAAATCACGTGACATCTAAAGATGTCGACGCGGTCTAAGTAAGCTGAAACCCGGAATCTAAAACCTTTTTGAAAACATTGGAGGTGAAGTATTGAAATAGTCATCAGATGAGATCAGTTTAAAATAAACATATAAGTTGAACTATGTATGTTTGAAACAGCATCTATAACGTTTTGAAATTCGAAAGCACATCCTCTGTAAATTTTGCATAAAACCTGATACAACATAATAATAAAAATAGCATCCTCACAGGTGTAACATTTCAGAAAATATAAAATATTATTTTTGGAAATTTAATATTAAAATAATATATTTCACGAAAACTATTCGATTTGCGAATAGGTTTTTTCGTAATATGGTATAAGTATATACCAATATTTGGAAATTTATCGGAGATTAAAATGATTTATTTATTATAATGATATTTATCGGATTTTTTGGCCTAATCCGTATTTTTATATTTGTCCATGACTAGTGCACCATGTCATGTGCATATTGTTATTTTGTTTGTGACTTTTGAGATAAAGAAATAAAGAGAAGGAAAAGGAAAAGGAAATGAAAAGAGAAAGGAAAAGAAAAGAAAAGAAAAGAAAAAAAAGAGTTTGTGTGTGAAAGGAGTTAAGAATGAAAAACAAAAGAGAAAGAAAGAGATATTTTTGAGAGAGTGATTGTAGGGGGAGATATTTTGTGAGAGGGAGTGAGGTTAAGAGAGAGATGGCTGCCCTCCTCATTTCCCTATGGCCTTCTTCATCTCCATTCCTTCATTCTCACTACCTCCATGCATCATCTCCAATCCCATTCCAAAACCTCATGCCCCCTTCATAATAAACATGCACAAACCTATTCTAAACCCTTCGAACCATTCAGGTTTGGATTTTGAAGACTTTGGACAACTCAAGAATTTTCTTTAGTTGCAAATGAGGTAATCTCTTCACTTTTAGTTAGTATTTGTGTTAAATATCCTAGTTTAGTTTAGAATTTGATATAATTCGGATATGTGATCATAGAAAATACAAAGTTGCTGTTAAGTGGTTAATAGAGGTTTAGTGAGTGTTTTCAAGACCTTAGAGATTGATTTACTGGCCTAGAAATGAGTTTAGAACCCGATATACGAACTTAGGATTTTCCCGTGTCGGTTTTGTGAAGTTTGTTAGCCTACAGGGTATCTGGAGAATTATGGGATATTTTTAAGAAAATCAAACATGTCCGTTAACCTAGATAGGCTACTAGAAGACCACCACCAAAACACGTACCCGTTTCTCCCTACTTAGACCGGTGAGGCCGGATTTTTGGGTAATGTCGCTGGACCCCCTATCTCCTATGGTGATGTGGTTTTTCCTGTAGCTCACATACCCTATAACCTATCCCCTGTATTTGCTTGTTTAGTACCATTTTACCTGAGTTAAAATCTGGAAGTGATTTCTCATGTTGCTAAATTTCGTTTTCCGATTTCTAAAACGTGATTTTTAGATTTCAGTTTGGATTCCGTCGTTGGACGTTTGTACGTCAATGGACAAGGGTTATTTGGTTGATATTGCATTCGAAGCTATAGGTTCTAACCTATAAGCAATCCATGAGCCGTATCGGTTTTCGGATATTGGTTTTAATAGAATTGCGATAGTGTATTGACTTTAGGTACCTTCGCGTAGACTTCCGAGACGACGAAGCACATCGAGTTCGGCTAAGCGAGGAGTTTAGCAGGTGAGTAGATTTATATCTATGGGGGAATTCAAATGGATGGCGTATAGCACCCCCACAACCATTAATATGGAAGGTTGTGATATAAACTCTAATTTGATTAAGGTTATGCTACGAGCTTAAGATAACCTTATTATAGGATTTAGTAAGATTTAAATAAGATGTAATATGATAAAAGTTGACACTAATGAATATATTGATATATGAGAATATGAAATGAGAAAGTGAATCATGATAAGTATGAATTGAAAGATGACAAGTATGGGTATTAATGCTATGATACGAGATCGAGATCGACAAACACGACACGAGATTGAGATAGAGGTGCTGTGAAATTAATAAGATATGACGTTTATACAAATGTGATTTGAGATATGTGTGTGTGTGTATTTATGTGTATAATGAGTAATATGTCGTATGAGACTTTAGATCCATACCCTCAACATTGTATAAGTCGATAGATTCCCTATTCTGTATGATGACCCCGTACGATGGATTACCATACGCGATGAGATGTACCTGTCACGACCCACCCTCAAACACAGATGGTATTGTTCGCTCTGCCCGAAACCGCACGGTTTTGTCCGTTTGAATGAACCCGGAGCTACTTCCCAGTAGGTCACCCATCACAGAATTTCTCTGGCTCAAGCACGCTTAACTCGGAGTTCTTCAATCTCCGAAACTCCGATTCATCCAAAAGGCGCCTCTGTGTTATAGAAGTGGTATCATTCTATTTATAGTTCAGATCGTGCCCTCTTTCCGAATGGGATTCGATACTCTCCATTGTTCTACAGTGGGTCCCCGTGTGTATCCATATCAGTTACATCGCCACCTCGATACCGGATAACTTCTCACTTCTCACGGGGTAGGTGGTATTCATCCCCAACTCCACCTGGGGTATTACACTCCCCCCACTTAGAACAATGGTTCGTCCTCGAACCACAGACCTAGTTTTGAGAGACCGACTCTGATACCATATTTGTCATGACCCATCCCCAAACATTAGCTCATGTCACGACCCAAAATATTAGCTCGTGACCGGCACTTAAATCACGCAACGTCTACAGGCGTAACGTAACTTAAGTAAGCCGGAGCCCAGAAATCTAAAGCTTTCAAAAGATGTAATGAAAACACCGATAAAAACATCTGGGAACCTTAAGTAAAAGTACTTAAATCTCCCTTTTTTGTTGAAATTTCGGCAGCACCTCCTTTTTAAAAACTAGCCCCAAACGGGTACAACATAGAATATAAAGAAAGCATCCCCAAACGGGAGCAAATCATGCCCAATGGTGTAAACAACCACCACAAGTATATATATGTATACGAAGCCCAACGGCGAAGATCAACTCAAAATAAAAAGAAAAGCAAGACATCAAACCCACCAAGCGGACATATAACCCATCGCAACTACAAGTCTTGCTAAGTCTTACTGCTTATATAAATACTAGTTTCGGATTGATGGAGTTAACTAGATACAACAAGAATAATAATACAAGAGTGACACGATCCAACATGTACCACCTACCAAAGCAAATCATCCGAATACAGCAGTGTGCCAGCGATACCGGTACTGATCCATGCGGCCAATCTGCAAGAACTGTGGCACAATGGGGGTGAGTTGCCAACTCGTGAGTAGAAAACATTATCAGGTAGAAATCGAAATAAACAACGATTTCTAGGTCAACTATATCATAAAGGTAATACTATTATATCTAGGATGACCATATCTGCATATGTGTCAACAACATAATCAATGCCTAACAACAAGTGAATATCATCCAACCATATAATCAAATGCCTGTATGCATATGGATCTTATCTACGTGTCAACCAATGACACAACATCATGCATGTAAATATCATGAAAGCATATGCAGGTAAATATGAGGATATAAATTAACGTGTATCCCCCGCGACACATCAAAATGATGGAACTTGAGTGTCCAACATCGTCACCCGAAACATCATGAAAACCCGTGTCCAGTATCGACACGTAAATACTCATCTCTCAGGCACCGTCACCAGGACTGGCCCTCATATCCATACATCTCACGGAACCTGAGTGTCCAACATCGACACTCGCAATCCACGGAACCTGAGTGTCCAACTGCAACAACTCCATTTTTAATGTACAAAGAATTGATTTAAATTCAATGTATATTTGGAGTATATATTGTTGCTGATATCTCTGTAAGTATTTATTTTACTCCATAATTACAAGAAGGAGCTTGTATCTCATTGGTAACACCTTGCACTGCTGAACCAAGCCACCAGAGTTCAAATCCTATGCCCCACATTATTTTTAATACTATTTTGTTTTTGATTTTTTAGAATACCAACAGTTACACGTGCGTTTCTCACAAAATTCCTACGACACATGAAAAGTTAAATGCACCATTAATCACCCCAGGAGACCCCCCACCCACCGACCCTCCGACTCGGCCCGACTCGGCCGAGTCGGCCGGCGGACCGGCCGACTCGGGCCGGCGCCGCCGGTCAGGCTCGGCCGGACGGCCGAGTCCCCAACAACGAAGTTGGGCATCTTTGCTTGGTCAACTCCCCTGCACACTTTTAATTTTCGGATCGGTTACAGAGAACCCATTAAACCCCCATTTACTCCATTTTTTAATGATTTTTATATAATTTTTACATTTTTAATTAAAAACCCTAACCCTATAAATACACCTCTACTCTCTACCCTTTCATCCTAAATTTCTGAGTCCACTCTCTCAAAAATACAAGAGAACTTTGGTACTTCGGATACGAGCGAAAGGCGAAGCGCTGACAAAATCGATGGCGAAATTCCGGTGATCGTGCTAGGAACTCTCAACGATGAATCGACGCACCGGCAAACCCTCTACTTCCCTCTCACTCTCTAGTGTTGTCCAAACCCGTAAGTCCGCCTTTCTATCTTTCTTTTCTTTCATAAAAATACGAATTTACAAAACCCGACGGAATCGGAACAAATCCGATTTCCGATTCAGTTTTCTATAAAATCTCACTTCTCACCAATTCATTCATGCTTAAATATCTCTATGTTGACTATTAATCACTTAACAAATAATTTGAACAAGTTTCATCACATGAAATGATAGCCTTTGCAATATATCGTATTTTGTCACATAAATACCACAATGTTTCGTTTTCACATTTAACCCCCTTAACATTGCTAAACCTTAACGTAGATCACGAGGTAATGACCTACCTCCTCACACACTCATATGAAAATATAACACGCTACCTTGAAAACTTAGAATAAGATAAAACAAGATTTTACATTTAAATACCATTTTCTTAATAAAACCTTTTCTAAAAGTTTTAGGTTTTAATACACTTTTAAAACAAATATCTTTTAATAGGAAAATACGATAAGTTGTGGATATCGATCGTTTATCTAAACCTGACATTGTGGTGTCTAGGCTAGGCAAGTGAGCAAAGGTAACTTTAAAAGGTCTGTCTCACGATTCGTAAGAGGATCCCTCCTTCCTCACTTCTACTTACCTGGCCACAATTGGCGGTGAAGAGGCGATTTGAGGCTTCTAACAACTTGTTCTTTAGATCATTTAGAAATAGTCTAGTTGGAATAGAAAACCCTAAAATCTAAAATACGGAAAATCGACTTTTGCAAATAAATACCTTTTACTTTATAAAACCGTTTTCTAAAGGATTAGTATTTAAAAATCTTTGTAAAGTGCCACTACAACCCACCTTTGGGGAACCCGTTAGGGATAGTACGGTTTATCGTGCACTCTCGGGCTCAGTAGTGCGAGATTCAGACCTCCTATTGGAGCATTCGGTCTCGAAAGGTTTAAAATACGACATCTTAAGAAAAATGAGATTTCTAGAATATAAAATATTTATTGAAATTATTTTTGTATAAATATATGTATATTATCTTTAAAAGATCTATTTTGTTACAATATAAATATCCCACTTTTTCTAAAAATCACAAGACTAGATTTTACATTAAAATACCATGAATTTCAAATAAATCAATATTACAGATAAATACCTTTATTTATGTAATTGGGATATTTTCACTAGAAATATCACAAAATAAAATTACACTCATTATAATTATAAAGACGAATAATAAATATTTGAGGTGTATTTTTGAAAAATATATAAAAGTATTTTTACATAAAACCCCCTCATGTTTTATAAATTACAATAAGGATCATAGTAAATATAGGACTTCGATTTACATTTCTTCTGTCCGACTCGGGTTTGAGTCTGATCATAATCCGACTTGAATATGATTCAAGTACTATATTAATCTATAATATTCCTATTCAATATGAACACATGAATCGAAGAATCCAGTTATCAATCTGTACAACTTGACTGAATCAAACCATGGATATGATGATTATGCAGTTACAAACTGTTTACTGATATCATGGTTTTGGTCAGTCATCCAACTTATACAATACAATACAACAATACAATCAAAACACTACGGGGTCTAAGGGGTAGATTGGTGCGGAAGGTGTTAGAAGTGGCAAGAGACGGTAAGATTATGACACCTAACATATATTCCGTTGCTGTTGTACCATGGCTTAACGGTTCCTTGTACATTCCGTTTGCCCTGGTCTCTAGCATACTGAGACACCTCTCGTATACACTGGCATCCTTCCGTACCAAGCTACAAACAACAGCGTGAACACAATATTCCACAATATTATACTTTAGAAGATACCTCTTATTCTGTCTTTTCTAATTCTTCCTTATCTTTGGGACTTACCGAGCAACCTGTTCGCTGACGACATTCTATTTCTTTCTTCTTTGAATGTCGTCAGGTGTTTTGGACCCGTCAGAGATCGAGCCCACCGGTGAAGACTTGGATCAGTTCCCCGAAGACCCCGAGCTCTAGATAACGTACCTTGTTCTATTCAGTATTTTTCATTTACTGTTATGCCATTGTTTATGCATCGCTTTTATTCCAGATGTATTTACTTTTCATGCATTGTACAAAAGAATGTTGTTAATGAAGTTGCTGTTATTTTTATATCTCTTGTCTCTTGTGATTTATCTTTATATTCCTTATATACGCTTAGCGTATTTACTTCACAGTAAATACGTAGCGGACCTCATCGCGTCCCCTTCGCCGTACACCGGGAAACGGGGCGTGACAGGTTTTGTTGGTGGCCCATGCAGGTCAGAGCTGTATAGAACCATACTATGCAGTTCAGTTCTGCGTGAACAACCTAAGCAATATAACACAAGAACCAGCAACTAAAACATTCTTTACAATTCATGTTTCTTGAATCTTACAAATTTCTATTCCTTGAATCTTATCATCTGTCCTAACCCAAATTTTTTCTTCAAGGTTATGGATTCCCCGAACAACACCAGCACCAACGTCAACAACACACCTTCAGCACTACCTCTCACACCAGCTGTTCCTGTGCCACCCACTGAGTAAACAGTGCTACTTGAGGCAATCTGCAACCTTCTTGAAAGACAACAACAACTCCTGAACCGTCCTATGACCGACGCACTGGGAGTAAAGCAATTCAGGGCTTTACATCCCAAGAAGTTCTTCGGAAAAGGAAGCCCTCTTGAAGCTGAAGAATGGGCACAAAGCATAGAAGATGCTCTGGCAGCAGCACAAGTGCCAGACATAGCTTGGGTCCGTGTGGCGAAACTACAGCTCACGGACAATGCTCGCAACTGGTGGAAGGTGGAAGAAATCCATCTGGTATAGCCTATTGAATGGAAGATGTTTCGCGAGAAGTTCGACGCAAAATTCTTCCCAGTGACTGCCAGGTTTGCCATGGAGTAGCAGTTCATTCATCTACAACAGGGTTCGATGTGGGACAAATCAATAGATGAGTACGACGCTGAATTCACCATTCTAAGCCGGTAAGATGTGTCACAAAAGTTCAATTTTTAAATCTCACATACTACACAGCAAACACAATCCTTAAACAGATTCGCTGTACACTTGATACCGACAGACGAGATCAGAGCCTGTCGCTTTCAACAAGGTCTGGACACGGAGATTAAGGCTGCTCTAGCCACAGGAAAATTCCTTACTCATGAGGATGTTCTGGAAGCTGCCTACAGTTATGAGGAAGTGATAAAAAAAAGGGGCAGACTTCAGTCTGCAGGAGTCAAACGCCCTGCCAATCATATGGCAGGTGGAGCCTCATCGAGGCTACCTTTCGTGCCAAGGCGACCCGGAGTACCGAACCATCGTCCCAGCCCAGCCTTTTGCACCTACTGCAAGAGAACTGGACATATGATGAAATACTGCCGTCGAGCCAACCTTCTTTGCTTAGTCTGCGGCACAGCTACTCATGATATTGGGTCTTATCCCCAAAGACAAAACCCAGTTGCTGCACCCAGGCCAGCAATAACTTATCCGTAGCGACCAGCTCTACAGGCAACTGCTCCAAGACCTGCACTGCTTGCACCACCCAGAGGACCACAAGCTGCACCACCTCCTCGTCAGTTCCATCAAGCTCAAAGGAACGTTCCGAGGAATGCTCCTCAGGCCAGGAGGAATGTACCAAGGCGCCAGGCTTTCACGATGTCCGTGGAAGAAGCTGAGGCCACTGGCCAAGTCATCACTGGTAAACTTTTCTTTTCTAACTTTGTTTTTCTATCCTGCTACTTAGCTACATATTTTTCTATACCTAAAACATATCTCATATACCTTTGGTACAATCTTAGTATCCTCAATCCCTGCACTAGCACTGTTTGATACTAGAGCATCACACTGCTTTATATCGCAACGGTTTGTTCGAACCCATGCGATTCCAGTCTCACCGCTTGTATCCAGCTGGAATATCAGTTTAGGAAATGGCGTTCTAAAGGCAACTATGGGATACAGCTTGTGTCCAGTCGTCGTCTGCAGCAGAGAGTTTTATGCTGACTTCAAAGTGCAGACATACCGAACTTCGATGTGGTTCTAGGAATGGATTGGCTTGGAACTTTTTATGCTACCATTGACTGTCGTCAAAGGAGGGTAGTATTCGAGATTCCAGACCACCTGGTATTCTATTTCAAAAGCGGAGACCGTACACTAGAGCCAAGTACCTACAAAGCGAAGCCAAGAGAAGCAGTAGTTGCAGCAGCTCAAGCGGAGGAAGAATCAAGACCAGATGTTGTTCGAGTGTTTGACGATGTATTCCCTGACGATATATCAGGTTTTCCTCCCGATCGAGCTCTTGAATTCAGTATTGATTTAGTACCAGGAGCACAACCGGTGATCAAAGCACCCAATCGTTTAAGTTCGGAAGGTTTGAAAGATGTCCGAACACAGTTGGACGAATTACTGGCGAAAGGATGGATTCATGCCAGCACTTCAAGTTGGGGATCGCCTGTATTACTTGTGAAGAAGAATGAAGGTTCATACAGAATGTGAATCGATTACAGAGCCTTGAACGAAGTCACTATAAAGAACAAGTACCCACTCTCGCGCATCGACGATTTATTCGATCAGCTAAGTGGATCTTGTGTTTTCTCTAAATTGGATCTTCGTTCATGTTATCATCAAGTGAAGGTCAAGGAAACTGATATTCACAGAACAGCTTTCAGAACTCGCTATGGACATTACGAATTTCTCGTGATGCCATTAGGAGTGACCAACGCACCTGCAATATTCATAAACCTAATGAATCAAGTTTTCCGGGAGTACTTAGACAGGATTGTTGTCATCTTCATCAAAGACATTCTGGTGTATTCTAAGAGTCGGAAAGAACATGCAGAGCACCTACGAATTGTCCTAGAAACTCTTCGACAACACCAGCTTTATGCAAGTACAGCAAGTGCGAGTTTTGGTTAGAGCAAGTTGGTTTTCTTGTGTTGCGCCACGGCAGCGCCCCGGCCTGCTACTCAAGGCCAAAATGCGCAATCAAAATTTTTTCTTAACTTTAACCGGCGCTACCGCGGACAATATACCCGGATTGTGACCATTAACCTAATCCTAGCTATCAAGAGAATGGGGTAGAGATCTATACCAAGCGATCCGTGTCCTTCGGTCTTCGTCTCCACTCCGATCTATCGCGGAATCTCCGTTCGTCGCCTCCTCGTCGGAAATGGCCCCACGTCGCTGATATCTTTTACGGGCTCCCACCTCTGGACCGAGGCAACTCGGGCGCGAAGTTGGCTAGCCAACGCGTCCAAGGGTACTGTAGGTTGTAGTGTAGAACCTTTGTCTCATTGGGGTTTATGTAGTTGCCTTTGGTGATGGAGGAATGAAGAACTTTGGAAAAAATGGAGCTATATTTACTGCAAGGAATGACATGAGGAGATATGCTACACAACAAAATGAACCTCTCTCCCTCCTTTCTCTAGTGTGGCCGGCCAATATCAAGGGAATAATGAGGAGAGATTTACAAGGGAGGTGAGTGTAGGAAAAGAATAATGGTGACCACACCCAAAAACCAAGATAACAATATCATATCAACCTCAAATCCTTTCTCATCTCATTTAATGCCAAGGAAGAGACTAAAAAAGAATATCATCATGAAGCCATATGTAAGTGCACGGCGGCGCCCCGGCCGTCAATCCGACGGCCAAACGCGGAAACGGTGATAAACTTTAATTTTTGCGGACTTGGCAAAACGGCACCAACGCGCACTAAAACCGGATCGGGCCATTAAACTAAATCTAGCTAACAACAAAGAGAAGGGGAAGAGATATACCGACGATCCAAGTCCTCCGGTCTTCATCTCCACTCCGATCTCCTCGCGGGATCTCCGTCCGTCTCCTCCTCGTCGGAAAGGGCACCACGAAGCCGGGTACTTTTACGGGCTCCCACCTCAATACCGAGGCAACTCGCGCATGAAGCCGGCAACTTGACATGCTCAAGATATGCTGTAGGAAGTGTAGTGTAGAATCATAGCTCACTTTGGGGTTGGTTGCCATAGATGGAGGAATCGGATTAGGAAAAATGGTACTTTCATTTTTCCAAAACAAGAAGAAGAAGGAGATGAAGAATTCCTTCCAAAACTAAGATGAACTCTCTCATTCTTTTTCTTTCTCTCTTTTCTTTTTCTTCTTTCTTTCTTTCTACCATTTTTTTCATCTAGTGAGAGTAAGATGGTGGAGGAATGAATATGATAGCATCAACATGAAGGGAGGTGAGTGTAGGAGACAAAGAAGGGTGACCACAACCAAGACATAATCATCACAAAAACTCACATCAACTCTTCTTATCAAATCTAATCACATAAAGCAAAAGATAATGAAGGATAAGAAAGGCATCAAAAGATGCTTTCATAATAAATCATCTTACAAATAAAACCTCCACAAAAGTAATTTGCAAAACTGCAAATTACCCCCTCCATCAGAAAAGTCCGGCCGGGAAAGAACAAAGGAAAACCGGCCGGAACGGAATACAAACTGGCAACTCCAGAAAACTGGTCCCGTAATAAATTACAGGATAACCCTTATACTGTGCATACACACCCGCATTTGTATTCCGACCGGATACAAATGCAATGAGACAAAATCTACACTGTACTAGACTAGGACCGGCTTAAACCAAAGCCGGCTAGTAATATCCGTTCGATCCTGATCCGTGCAATACCGCACGTATCAGATCGAACCCTGCCATATAACTATACGGCTACTAGTACAAAACTGTCTGATCCTGATCCGTGCAATACCGCACGTATCTGATCGGACCTTGCCATATCTCCATACGGCCTCTACAGCGTTTCGCCCGAAAGCTTGAGTAACTGTAAGTGTGGTGGACTCTAAAGACTCGTCAATACTATGGCTGTGGATTTAACCACTAGCACGTCAGAGGTATAAGCCAATACGTGACGGGCCACCAGCTATTGACCAAAAGGGACGTCGATGAGGAAGCTCACCCCGACACCCAACTGAGCCTGTCAGTGACAATATCCGTACAGTCCGGTCCGTTCGTCTATGAGCATCGCATGGCGGGCCTAGGGGGTTGGTAAAAGTCAGACCCCCAAAAGCGGTACAAGTCGTGTCGGAGTGTAGCCCAGAACACCCTGAGATACTACTGGAATACCTACCAGTAAATCTCCTTGCCTTGGCCAAGGTCTTTGTGTAATGGCTCTCCTAGACACAGCGCGACCTCACCCCCAATACCGGGAGAGAAGAAACCCCCGAAGATCCGCTCACTGCCTCCATGTGGCTCGGGACTGTACCCAACTAAAACCTGTTTGCACGACTCCTTTGAGCCGTGGTAGGGTAGTAATCTAAGTACAGTGGGAACTCACACGAGACAAATGATGATCCCCAGGTCGATGAACTAACCTGTACACATGTCACCTGGGAACTGCTATCTGACGTCAGGTATAAGACCAACTAGCATATTCCCGGCGAGTCCTGTCCGGTGTACTCATAACCCAATGAGCACCTGTATACATCTTAGGTGATCCAACTGACACCAATGGCTTGTGAGACCGGCCACCGCCCCTCGTCGGGGTCTCGACTGTATACACTAGTCTACTCTAGAGTATCGATGCCCTGTCTCGAAACTCCTACGACTAGGGACCTTTTAAGGATGTGCTTATAGACTACCAGCTCCCACGTATATGATCGCCCTCATACTGCTGGTGGTCAAGCAAGAATCCTAGGGGCTCTATCAACGTGTAATAGCGACGTGTCAGGTCACCTAAAGCAGTACACGATGATAAAGGTAAACCAGATAGCATACTATCATCTCGAGTAAGACTGTCCTACCGGGATAGGTCCTCCCTCAATCATTGCAATCACGTGCCTGTGATCCAATAATTGACTCTGAGGGCACTATCTCCAACAATCTCCCACTTGCACTCAAGGCTAATTATTGCGATGTCGCATACTCATAGCCCGTGTGATACCGAACATCCAACTCCTCTACTAGTCAGTCTCACAAAGCTCGTTTGCGGAACTATAGCGTTCGAGGAATAGCCTCAGTGAGTGGATCCGCTTAGTTGTTTCTTTCTATATCTCTCTATATCTCAAGTTCGCAGAGAAAACCATCTCCCGAAAAGAGCAATACCTGTCTCAGAATATGTCTGGATGTCTGATGGGACCTAGCTCATAAATGAACTCCAAATCCAAACTTCTTAGACTGTATCGTCAACTGAACTTAATCAGTATCCTGCGCGCCATGCCTCCCTCAGTATTGCCTTGGACCATCCGTCCAAAATACTGCCCCTCGTCAGAGGGAAAAACTATAACTCTGACAACCTCCTTGTCGTCCAGGTCACCTTGGAAGCCTGGAATGATAACTGTCTCCTAAAAGAGGCAGTCGTTATCATATCCCTAGAACATCCACTTATGTTCTAAAACTGCTTCCGACTGTTTCTCCAGGATTGGATCAATGTCAACTTATTGCATCTAGTGCAAGAACAACATCTGGTGTGGTACTTGACATCTCATGATTGACTCAATTGCCTGAGCAAGTGATCTGCCAATCATGCACATCCCTCTCCCCTTTAGTCTGTAAGACACCTTTAGAGAGGGTGACTCCATTACCTGCAGGTGCAATACCGTGCCAGGAGTCGTCCATTCTAAATACTCTTAGAATGCTGTCTAAGTACCCTGATTGGGAAACCACCCAAATCTAGATCTAAAACTATAGATCTAGTAACCAGTATGTCTGATACAATGTCCAAGTTTCTTGTGGAGAAACCACTGTGTGACGACCAAAGTATAACCAATCGTAGTAAAGGAATATCACTTCCTACTACCTTCTCAACAGATCCATCCCCTATTCTGATGACGTCAAACCTATGACTGTCACATCAGAAACAGATGATCTATCTTCGCTACATCTGCTTTAGTTTATAAATAGACATAAGCCTGATGTCCACCAATGCTTCCGCTGCTCCCACTGACTACGACAACCCTCTGGCAGAGTCATATACACGTACACTTCTGAAGCTAGTTCAGAACGACGCTATACTCATCCTCCTGCCGGGTCTCGCAGCCTGGAACAACAACAATGGCAAGTGTGGGTAAACAAGAACTTCCCTGTCACCGTCCTTGAGGCTACCGAAGTACCTCTCGGGTGCCTGAAGTTACCCACCTTATCTGCGGAGTGGCCAATGGAATGTCAAATCAGATTGAATCTTTAGGTTCCTTATCAAATCTTCAGTAATCGTTTGCGGTTCTGGAATCACTTCCAGTTCTACCATACTCCCACTGCTGTTTTTGAAAAAATCCATTTTTAATAAAACTGTGGCGAGTCTTGAACAATATTTCTATTGATCTCCCAGATGGTAGAAAGTCAACCCTCGTCATAGCCTGGGTCAACCCACAAACAGCCATTACAGAAACGTGCCTTGAGTTATCCAGAGTCTGGTTTTAATCATAAGCCGGACAACTCCCCGTACCTCAACATCGTTAAGATATGAACTGTTCTATATCCAATATAGAACCAGAGGCACTGATTTAATTGAACCAGATTCAAATCATGCAGCTGTCTCCAGTGCATGTCAACTAAATGGACGGAGGCCGATCAGCGTTACTCAACTTAGGAATGCTTCCAATTATGAGTAACTCGAAAGAGAATCAAGTTCTCTTAATCATTACTATCAACTGAATACCATACACAAGTATCTACATCTTCGATCACTTTGAAGAATCCCGATACTTGCAACACCTGGTTCTCTACTTTATTCTTATACCTATAACTTCTCAAAACTTCGACCCTGTGTTTCTATGAAACACCTGTCTAAGAACTAGAGAAGTCATAAGTAAACAGAATACAGTACGAAGACCAACCCCTCTGTCCTGATGGACCCTGGACAACATACAATACTCTGTATAAGTCCCTTGAGTCTGATGACTCATTCACTGTGTGTCGTAGGTTGAAAACTGTACTTATGGTTAAGAAGAATTACACCGCTGTTCAATGCTCCTTACCTAACCATCCACTGATATAGGTAAATGTCATCGACATAATATCAAAAGGTATATCTCACTCTATGAAAATAGACGTACAGATATATCAATTTGAAATTGGTGCACAACAGCGGATATTCAAAACCAAATGTTCGCCAACCGGCAAACAACCCAGGTGACTTCCTCAAATATCACCAATTACAACGAATCTTGATATGATGAGGATGATCACCTAATTCCCAATAACTTACTCCCACTCACCATCTGTAAAACCATACAGATGTGAGAATCAAACCTGGTAAATACATACCCTGGAGTAAGTGTCTAATCGGGAAATCAGTTTTCCATTAACAGTACATAGTGAAACTGAAACATTGAAATGTTTCGTTGGGGTATCCTGGTATTCTTAGTAATGCCTCTACCATTATCCAGATTCACCACTATAACCGTATAATTCTTTGCCACCTCTCCAAATCCTTTTATATGTCTTTAGTCATTACCTTCTGCGCACCCCTTTAGGCCAATTGGTTTTCTTCCTTCCCTACCGTTCGGCACCAGCCTATGGTTTGGAAGAAGACTATCCAATAAGCATAAAGGGTGTACTGTCCTAATCCTAGGAGCACTCGCATCGCGAGAGAAGGTGAAGATAAAAGACACCTGAATGTACTTTATTCCTATTTCTCCTGAACCAGGTTCCATCCCCGAACTGGAACAAGTTCCTTTCGAGTTCGTATATAACCATACGATGGATTATCCAATAAACTGGGATCTTCGTAGTAATACGGAGTGTCCTGGAGAAATACAAAGGTGATTTAGGATTGGCGAAGAAATACTTGGTTTGGTCGTGAATAGCAGTCGCAATTTACTTTGCCCTCTTACTAATCCCTTGCTTTGTCTGAACTTAATACCTTCTGTACACCATTTAGGCTAACTGGTTTTCTTCATTCCCTACCGGTCGGCACCAGCCTATGGTTTGGAAGAAGACTATCCAATTTGCGTAATAGGTGTACTACTCCTAAACCAAGGAGTACTCGCAACCTGAGAGAAGGTGAAAGGAAAAGACAACTGAATAATCCTATCCGTTTTCTCCAGAACCGGAAACCATCCTCGAATAAATCCCTTCGAGTTCGTATCTAACCATACGATGGTTTTGTCCAATGGAAGTGGACGTTCGTAGTAAAACGGGGTGTCCTGGAGAAAAGGGTAAAAGCAGGAGTGGCAATGAGGTTTGCAACTCTGACAATCCAAAAGCCGGTGTTAAGAAGGTTCGGTCAACTTGGTCACTGAGTCATAGTCTTAGGGTCGGGTCAATGGTCGCTGCCAGAGAGAGAGAGAAAAGAAACACTCAGCGTGCACTCTATCCTTGATCAGAATGGTTACCAATTTATCTAATCTGGAAACCTCCCACTGTACCTCAAATTCTCCTCCAAACCTGAAAGAAGAATTAGTCGGGAACACCCGAGGAGTAAACCAACTCATCAGTGGGAATCGGGATCCAACTATCATCGCATGATAACGTGACGGAATCCGCTCACGGTATTACACTCCAGAAGGTATGCGCATATCTGGCAAGTTTCAGTTCTTTTGAAACTCCCGATGTGATTTCTGCCCCATGCCCTTATGACCTTGACTAAGGCCAACAAATCATAAGTCACATGTCAAGTTCTACCCGTCATTGTCCAGGTTGATTTGAATCCACCCGTACAAGCCCTTGACTAAGGCCAACAAGGCTATACGACTGTCCCAAACCAACGCATCTATCTATGCAGCATATGAATACCCAATAGCTACCAAACACTGTGCCTTGACTAAGGCCAACAAACACAGCTTGAATACTATTGACTACCCAAATGAAACGACGGAGGGCTACGAATGGTTTCTGGCGAAAACCTTTAACGTAGTGAACTTGATATCGTTGAAGGAACGGATAGCTTTTTAGAAAATATAGTGACGAAAACCTTTACTAAAGAGATCACTCCCGGTGAAGGGATCTCGGCTCTTTCCCCGTAGAATGGGGTGCAGGATATTCCAACTGAATACCACGGTGCAAAGCAAAAGTAATCGGCTATAGTGAAGTTAATGCCTTGACGCAAACATCTGTCCAAGGGGTCACTCCCGGTGAAGGGATCTCGGCCCTTGCCTCGTCGACTGAGGAGCAGGATATTCCAAATGAATACCACGATGCAAAACAAAAGTGAACGTCCTTGCAATAACAGCTTTTTGAAAAGTGTTCCAACAACATCAGAATAGGTTTGTTTAACTTGCATTGATCCGAATCAATGCAGTCCCATCAATTGATCACACCAATAAAGAACGAAAATATACTGACGTACGTATATGCCATCCGCATTCGCCACTGGGTCCCATCATCACTCGTTAGGTTAGCTTACTAACGACAGAGCGGGGACTGGACTAGCGCGGATGAAAAACATATACAACATCTACTAATATATATACCAATATATTATATTTCGCTCAAGGCGTGAAAAGAAATGCAACATCACAGAAATGTACAGCATCACAGAACAATACAGATATCTGGGATCCCCGGGTTTCACAGAGCCACTACTGAAACCCGACGTTCCCCTGGTCGTGTGGATAGCCTGTGCAATGAAATCCTAGACCCCTACGGGCGCGGCAAGTTACCCGCCAAAACCTGAAGCGAGGCAGCCCCCTTCATCGCCGTGAATGGACCACCCAGCACTTCACGGAATCCGGTAACTTGGGCACCACTCCTGGGTCAACCTGTACCCCCTACGAGTGCGGCAAATAGCCCGCCAATTCCAGAGTGAAGCCCCCTCCGTCTCAATGCCATGAGATGCGGGCTTGTTGCCCTCTAGAACCCGGCTATCCGTGCACCCCTCCTGGGGTAATCCTAGTACAGAAAGTAAAATATACATACACCGGGTATATCGACCGCAACCAGGTCGTGCCCCAAAAGAATAATACAATCAGGCAGTGACGGCAGTCCACATGTCGGACGCTCGCCCCGCAATATCAAATGTACATAATACAACAATACAGTACTAGCATTGCAACCAGGCTATCCCCCACGACCGATCCGCAACATCACAGAATAAACATAGAACATCAACGTGAAAGTCACGTTCGCAAATCCTTCTAACCGGGCTATAGCAGTTAGACCGGATTTACCGATCGAGTGACATTCACGGTCGCAGATATAATGTAAATACTGTGAAAAAATGTGTTTAAAATATCCGATCGATCAAAAATTAACAAGTGGGCCCTCAATCAAAAATGTAGCACTCACAGAAATCCTGGGCCCAATTTTAATATTCCAAAACCCATATTTTAAGCCCAGAAGGCCTCTGAAAAAATTTGGTGAAGTGATGTGAATAGTGCGCGGCGGAAGGGCCGCGCGAGGGGGGGTTTCGCGGCGGTTCCGCGCTCCCACTGTGGAGTTACTTCGTCAAATTTTTACAGAACTCTTAGATTTTCCAGTACATCAATATTTTACAACCTGAAAAATTTTTCGAGACCAAAAATTTTCAACAGAAACTGATTCGAACTAAAATGCAGTTTTGGAACATTCGATCGATCGAAACAGAAAAACACATTACACCAAGCTAGACTATGTTAATGGCGAGGCTCTGATACCACTGTAAGTGCACGGCGGCGCCCCGGCCGTCAATCCGACGGCCAAACGCGGAAATGGTGATAAACTTTAATTTTTGCGGACTTGGCAAAACGGCACCACCGCGCACTAAAACCGGATCGGGCCATTAAACTAAATCTAGCTAACAACAAAGAGAAGGGGAAGAGATATACCGACGATCCAAGTCCTCCGGTCTTCATCTCCACTCCGATCTCCTCGCGGGATCTCCGTCCGTCTCCTCCTCGTCGGAAAGGGCACCACGAAGCCGGGTACTTTTACGGGCTCCCACCTCAATACCGAGGCAACTCGCGCATGAAGCCGGCAACTCGACATGCTCAAGATATGCTGTAGGAAGTGTAGTGTAGAATCATAGCTCACTTTGGGGTTGGTTGCCATAGATGGAGGAATCGGATTAGGAAAAATGGTACTTTCATTTTTCCAAAACAAGAAGAAGAAGGAGATGAAGAATTCCTTCCAAAACTAAGATGAACTCTCTCATTCTTTTTCTTTCTCTCTTTTCTTTTTCTTCTTTCTTTCTTTCTACCAATTTTTTCATCTAGTGAGAGTAAGATGGTGGAGGAATGAATATGATAGCATCAACATGAAGGGAGGTGAGTGTAGGAGACAAAGAAGGGTGACCACAACCAAGACATAATCATCACAAAAACTCACATCAACTCTTCTTATCAAATCTAATCACATAAAGCAAAAGATAATGAAGGATAAGAAAGGCATCAAAAGATGCTTTCATAATAAATCATCTTACAAATAAAATCTCCACAAAAGTAATTTGCAAAACTGCAAATTACCCCCTCCATCAGAAAAGTCCGGCCGGGAAAGAACAAAGGAAAACCGGCCGGAACGGAATACAAACTGGCAACTCCAGAAAACTGGTCCCGTAATAAATTACAGGATAACCCTTATACTGTGCATACACACCCGCATTTGTATTCCGACCGGATACAAATGCAATGAGACAAAATCTACACTGTACTAGACTAGGACCGGCTTAAACCAAAGCCGGCTAGTAATATCCGTTCGATCCTGATCCGTGCAATACCGCACGTATCAGATCGAACCCTGCCATATAACTATACGGCTACTAGTACAAAACTGTCTGATCCTGATCCGTGCAATACCGCACGTATCTGATCGGACCTTGCCATATCTCCATACGGCCTCTACAGCGTTTCGCCCGAAAGCTTGAGTAACTGTAAGTGTGGTGGACTCTAAAGACTCGTCAATACTATGGCTGTGGATTTAACCACTAGCACGTCAGAGGTATAAGCCAATACGTGACGGGCCACCAGCTATTGACCAAAAGGGACGTCGATGAGGAAGCTCACCCCGACACCCAACTGAGCCTGTCAGTGACAATATCCGTACAGTCCGGTCCGTTCGTCTATGAGCATCGCATGGCGGGCCTAGGGGGTTGGTAAAAGTCAGACCCCCAAAAGCGGTACAAGTCGTGTCGGAGTGTAGCCCAGAACACCCTGAGATACTACTGGAATACCTACCAGTAAATCTCCTTGCCTTGGCCAAGGTCTTTGTGTAATGGCTCTCCTAGACACAGCGCGACCTCACCGCCAATACCGGGAGAGACGAAACCCCCGAAGATCCGCTCACTGCCTCCATGTGGCTCGGGACTGTACCCAACTAAAACCTGTTTGCACGACTCCTTTGAGCCGTGGTAGGGTAGTAATCTAAGTACAGTGGGAACTCACACGAGACAAATGATGATCCCCAGGTCGATGAACTAACCTGTACACATGTCACCTGGGAACTGCTATCTGACGTCAGGTATAAGACCAACTAGCATAATCCCGGCGAGTCCTGTCCGGTGTACTCATAACCCAATGAGCACCTGTATACATCTTAGGTGATCCAACTGACACCAATAGCTTGTGAGACCGGCCACCGCCCCTCGTCGGGGTCTCGACTGTATACACTAGTCTACTCTGGAGTATCGATGCCCTGTCTCGAAACTCCTACGACTAGGGACCTTTTAAGGATGTGCTTATAGACTACCAGCTCCCACGTATATGATCGCCCTCATACTGCTGGTGGTCAAGCAAGAATCCTAGGGGCTCTATCAACGTGTAATAGCGACGTGTCAGGTCACCTAAAGCAGTACACGATGATAAAGGTAAACCAGATAGCATACTATCATCTCGAGTAAGACTGTCCTACCGGGATAGGTCCTCCCTCAATCATTGCAATCACGTGCCTGTGATCCAATAATTGACTCTGAGGGCACTATCTCCAACACCATATAATGCTAGAAAACCCCTCCACAAATGTAATTTGCACAATTGCACATTACCCCCTCCAACGAAAAAGTCCGGCCGGAAAGGAACAAATGAAAATTGGCCGGAACGGAAAGCAAACTGGCAACTACAGAAAACTGATCCCGTAATAAATTACAGGAAAACTCCGCGACTGCATATACATGCCCGCATTTGTATTCCCACTGAACACAAATGCAAAGAGACAAAAACTACACTGTCTAATACTAGGATCCGGCTTAAACCAAAACCGGCTAGTAAAATCCGTCCGATCATGATCCGCGGAATACCGCACGTATCTGATCGAACCCTGTCATATCTCCATACGGCCTTTACAGCGTTTCGCCTGAAACTGGAGTAACTGTCTGTGTGGGGGACTCTAAAGACTCGTCAATACTATGGCTGTGGATTTAACCACTAGCACGTCAGAGGTATTAGCCATACGTGACGGGCTACCAGCTATTGACCAAAATGGACGTCGATGAGCGAACTCATCCTGACACCCTACTGAGCCTGTCAGTGACAATATCCATACAGTCCGGTCCGTTTGTCTATGAGTATAACAAGACGGGCCTAGGGGGTTGGTAAAAGTCAGACCCCCAAAAGCGGTACAAGTCGTGTCGGAGTGTAGCCCAGAACACCCTGAGATACTACTGGAATACCTACTAGTAAATCTCCTGCCTCGGCCGAGGGCTTTGTGTAATGGCTCTCCTAGACACAGCGTGACCTCACCCCCAATACCGGGAGAGACGAACCCCTGCAGCTCCGCTCACTTCCTCCATGTGGCTCGGGACTGTACCCAACTAAAACCTGTTTGCACGACTCCTTTGAGCCGTGGTAAGGTAGTAATCAAAGCACAGTGGGAACTCACACGAGACAAATGACGATCTCAGGTCGATGAACTAACCTGTACATATGTCACCAGGGAACTGCTATCTGACGTCTGGTATAATCCCAACTAGCATGTTCCCGGCGAGTCCTGTCTGGTGTACTCATAACCCAATGAGCACCTGTATACATCTTAGGTGAACCAACTGACACCAGTGGCTTGTGAGACCGGCCACCGCCCCTCTTTGGGGTCTCGACTGTACCCACTAGCCTACTAATCGAGTATCGATGCCCATTCTCGAAACTCCCACGACTAGGGACCTTTTAAGGATGTGCTTATAGACCCCAACTCTCACGTATATGACCGCCCTCATACTGCTGGCAGTCAAGCAAGAATCCTAGGAACTCTATCAACGTGTAATAGCGACTCGTAAGGTCACCTAAAGCAGTACACGATGATAAAGATAAACCGGATAGCATACTATCATCTTGAGTATGACTGTCCTACTGGGATAGGTCCTCCCTCAATCATTGCAATCACGTGCCTGTGATCCAATAATTGACTCTGAGGGCACTATCTCCAACAATCTCCCACTTGCACTCAAGGCTAATTATTGCGATGTCGCATACTCACAGCCCGTATGATACCGAACACCCAACTCCTCTACTAGTCAGTCTCACAAAGCTCGTTTGCAAAACTATTGCGTTCGAGGAATAGCCTCAGTGAGTGGATCTACTCGGATGTTTCTTTCTATGTCTCTCTATATCTCAAGTTCGCGGAGAAAGCCATCTCCCGAAATGAGCAATACCTGTCTTAGAGTATGTCTGGATATCTAATGGGACCTAGCTCATAAATGAACTCCAAATCCAAACTTCTTAGACTGTATCGTCAACTGAACTTAATCAGTATCCTGCGCCACCCTTCCCTAAGTATCCACCTGGACCACCTGTCCAAAATACTGTCCTTCGTCAGAGGGAAAACTATAACTCTGACAGCCACTCTTCCATCCAGGTCACCTTGGAAGCCTGGAATGATAACCGTCTCCCAAAAGAGGCTGACGTTATCATATCCCCAGAACATCAACTTATGTTCTAAAACTGCTTCCGAATGTTTCTCTAAGATTGGATCAATATCAACTTATTGCATCTACTGCAAAAACAACATCTTGTGTGGTACTTGACATCTCATGGTTGACTCAATTGCCTAAGCAAGTGATCTGTCAATCATGTACATCCCTCTCCCCTTTAGTCTGTAAGACACCTTTAGAGAGGGTGACTCCATCACCTGCAGGTATACTACCGTGCCAGGAGTCGTCCATTCTAAATACTCATAGAATGCTGTCAAAGTACCCAGATTGGGAAAACACCCAAATCTAGATCTAAAACCATAGATCTAGTAACCAGAATATCTGATATAATATCCAAGTCCTGCATGGAGAAACCACTGTGTGACGACCAAAGTATAACCGATCGTAGTATAGGAATATCACTTCCTACTCTGTGTATGCCATCAAATACCAGGACATCACACCCTACTACCTTCTTTAACAGATCCATCCCCTATTTTGATGAAGTCAAACCTATGACTGTCACATCAGAAATAGATGATCTATCTCCGCTGTATCTGCTTTAGTATATAAATAGACATAAACCACTTGTCCACTATGCTTCCGTTGCTCCCACTGACTACGACAACCCTCTGGTAGAGTCTTATAAACGTGTACTTCTAAAGCTAGTTTAGAACGACGCTATACTCATCCTCCTGCCGGGTCTTATAGTCTGGAACAACAGCAATGGCAAGTCTGGGTAAACAAGAACCTTCCTGCCACCGTCCTTGAGGCTACCAGAGTACCTCTCAGGTGCCTGAGGTTACTCACCACATCTGCGGAGTGTCCAATGGAATGTCAAACCAGATTGAATCTTTAGGATCTTATCAAATTTTCAGTAATCGTTTGCGGTTCTGGAATCACTTCCAGTTCTACCATACTCCCACTACTGTTTTCTGAAAAAATCCATTTTTATTAGAACTGTGGCGAGTTAAGAACAATATCACTATTGATCTTCCAGATGGTAGAAAATCAACCCTCGTCATAGCCCGGGTCAACCCACAAACAGCCATTACAGAAACGTGCCCTGAGTTATCCAGAGTCTGGTTTTAAGCATAAGCTGGACAACTCCACGTACCTTAACATTGTTAAGATATGAACTGTTCTATATCCAATACAGAAACAGAGGCACTGATTTAATTGAACCAGATTCAAATCATGCAGCTGTCTCCAGTGCATGTCAACTAAATGGAAAGAGGCCGATCGACGTTACTCAACTTAGGAATGCTTCCAATTATTAGTAACCTGAAAGAGAAGCAAGTTCTCTTAATCATTACTATCAACTGAATAGCATTCACAAGTATCTACATCTTCGATCACCTTGAAGAATCCCGATACTTGCAATACCTGGTTCTCTACTTTATTCATATACCTATAACTTCTCAAAACTTAGACCCAGTGTTTCTACGAAACACTTGGCTAAGAACCAGAGAAGTCATAAGTAAACAGAATATAGTACGAGGACCAACCCTTCTGTCCTAATGGACACTAGACAATATACAATACTCTGTATAAGTCCTCTGAGTCTAGTGACTTTTTCACTGTGTGTCGTAGGTTGAAAACTGTACTTATGGTTAAGAAGAATTACACCGTTGTTCAATGCTCCTTATCTAACCATCCACTGATACAGGTAAATGTCATAGACATAATTTCAAAAAGGTATATCTCACTCTATAAAAATAGACGTACAGATATATCAATTTGAAATTGGTGCATAATAATGAATATTCAAAACCAAATATTTGCAGACCGGCAAACAACCCAGGTGATTTCCTCAAATATCACCAATTGCAACGAATCGCGATATAATGAGGATGATCACCTAATTCCCAATAACTTACTCCCACTCATCATCTGTAAAAACATACAGATGTGAAAATCAAACCTGGTAAATACATACCCTGGAGCAAGTGTCTAACTGGGAAATTAGTTTTCTTTTAACAATACACAGTGAAACTGAAACAATGATATGTTTCGATGGGGTATCCTGGTATTCCTAGTAATGCCTCTTCCATTATCCAGATTCACAACCGTAACCTTATATCTCTTTGCCATCTCTCCAAATCCCTTCATATGTCTTTAATCATTACCTTCTGTACACCCCTTTAGGCCAAATGGTTTTCTTCCTTCGCTACCGTTCAACACCAGCCTATGGTTTGGAAGAAGACTATCCAATAAGCATAATGGGTGTACTGTCCTAATCCTGGGAGCACTCGCAATGCGAGAGAAGGTGAAGATAAAATACACCTGAATAAGTCTTATTCCTATTTCTCCTGAACCAGAATCCATCCCCGAATTGGAACAAGTTCCTTTCGAGTTCGTATATAACCATACGATGGAGTATCCAATAAACTGTGGATCTTCGTAGTGATACGGAGTGTCCTGGAGAAATACAAAGGTGATTTAGGATTGGCGAAGAAATACTTGGTTTGGTCATGAATAGCAGTCGCAATTTACTTTGCCCTCTTACTAATCCATTTCTTTGTCTTAACTTAATACCTTCTGCACACCATCGTCATGCTAATTGGTTTTCTTCATTCCCCACCGTTCGGCACAAGCCTAAGGTTTGGAAGAAGACTATCCAATTTGCGTAATAGGTGTACTATCTCCTAAACCAAGGAGTACTCGCAACCTGAGAGAAGGTAAAAGGAAAAGACAACTGAATAGTCCTATTCGTTTTCTCCAGAACCGGAAACCATCCTGGAATTCCTTCGAGTTCGTATATAACCATACGATGGTTTTGTCCAATGGAAGTGGATGTTCGTAGTAATACGGGGTGTCCTGGAGAAAAGGGTAAAAGTAGGAGTGGCAATGAGGTTTGCAACTCTGACAATCCAAAAGCCAGTGTTTAAGAAGGTTCGGTTAACTTGGTCACTGAGTCATAGTCTGGGGTCGGGTCAATGGTCGCTGCCAAAGAGAGAGAGAAAAGAAACACTCAGCGAGCACTCTAACCTAGATCAGAATGGTTATCACTTTATCTAATCTGCATACCTCCCACTGTAACGTCAAATTCTTCCCCAAACCTGAATGAAGAATTAATCAGGATCACCCGAGGAGTAAACCAACTCATCAGTGGGAATCGGGATCCAACTCTCATCGTATGATAACGTGACGGAATCCGCTCATGTTATCACACTCCAGAAGGTATGCGCATATCTGGCAAGTTTGAGTTTCTTTAGAAACTCCCGATGTGATTTTTACCCCTAGGACTCAAGTGACCTTGACACAGTCAACAAATCAAAGAGTCCTAGTCAAGTTCAATCTGTCATTATCCTGGATTGCATTAAACCCACCCGTACGAGCCCTTGACACAGTCAACAAGGCCGCTCGACTGTCCTAACCAATCCCATTAATATGCTACAAACAAACACTACTTAGCTACCGCACACTACGCCTTGACACAGTCAACAAACGCAGCACGAATACTAAGTAATACTTGTAAGAAATGACGGAGGGCTACGTCTAGTTTTTGGCGAAAAACTTTTAACGTAATGAACTTGATATCGTTGAAGGAACTGCATAGTTTTTTATAAAAATATAGTGACGAAAACCTTTGCTAAAGAGGTCACTCCCGGTGAAGGGATCTCGGCTCTTTCCCCGTAGAATAAGGTGCAGGATATTCCAACTGAATACCACGATGCAAAGCAAAATTAATCGGCTATTGTGAAGTTATTGCCCTGACGCAAACTTTTGTCCAAGGGGTAACTCCCGGTGAAGGTATCTCGGCCCTTGCCTCGTCGACTGAGGAGCTGGATATTCATAACCGAATACCACTGTGCAAAACAAAAGAGAACGCCCTTGCAATAACAGCTTTTTGAAAAAGTGTTCCAACAACATCAGAATAGGTTTGTTTATCTTGCATTGATCCGAATCAACGCAGTCCCATCAATTGATCATACCAATAAAGAACGAAAATAATGATGTACGTATATGCCATCCGCATTCGCCACTGGGTCCCGTCATCACCCGTTAGGTTACTTAACTAACGGAAGAGCGGGGACTGGACTAGCACGGATGCAAAATATATACAACATCTACTAGTATATATACAATATATAATTTTCGCTCAAGGCGTGATAAAATGCAACATCACAGAAATGTACAGCATCACAAAATAATACAGATATCTGGGATCCCCGGGTTTTATAGAGCCGCTACTGAAACCCGATGTTCCCCTGGTCGTGTGGATAGCCTGTGCAATGAAAACCTAGACCCCTACGGGCGCGGCAAGTTACCCGCCAAAACCTGATGCGAGGCAGCCCCCTTCAGCAACATGAATGGACCACCCAGCACTTCACGGAATCCGGCAACTTGGGCACCCCTCCTTGGGTCAACCTATACCCCCTACGAGTGCGGCGAATAGCCCGCCAATTCTAGAGAAAGCCCCCTCCGTCTCAACGCCATGAGATGCGGGCTTGTTGCCCTCTAGAACCCGGCTATCCGTGCACCCCTCCGCGGGGTAATCCTAGTACAGAAAGTAAAATATACATACAACGGGTACATCGACCTCGACCTGGTCATGCCCCTAAAAAATAATACAAACAGGCAGTGACGGCAGTCCACATGTCGGACGCTCGCCCCGCAATATCAAATGTACATATAAAACGAAACTGTACTACCACTGCAACCAGGCTATCCCCATGACCGATCCGCAACAATACAGCACAATCACAGAACATCAACGTGAATGTCACGTTCGCAAATCCGTCTAACCGGGCTATAGCAGTTAGACAGGTTCACGGTCGGAGATATAATGTAAATACTGTGAACTAGCGTGTTTAAAATTTCCGATCGAACAAATTTACCAAGTGGGCCCCAAAGCATTACTGTAGCACATAAAGAAATTCTGGGTCCAAACAAAGTATACCAAAACCCCTATTTTCAGCCCAAAAGCCCACTGCAAAAAATTGGTGAAGTGAAGCCAAAATACTGCGGCGGAACCTCGACCAAATAGGGGTTATGGCCACGGTTCCGCGGCCTTATGGAGGGATCAAGTTACCAAAATTTTTCAGTGTTCTTAGAATTCCATGTACATCATTCTGCAACAACCTGAAAAATTTTTGGAGCTAAAAAATTTTCGACAAAAACTGATGCAACTGAAAATATGGTTTTTGGAAAATCCGATCGATCGAACTTGTAAACACGTTAGAGTAAAGCTAGACTAGGTTAATAGCGTGGCTCTGATAACATGTTGCGCCACGGCATCACCCCGGCCTACTACTCGAGGCCAAAATGCGGAATCAATTTTTTTTTTTAACTTTAACCGGTGCTACCGCGGACAATATACCCGGATCGTGACCATTAACCTAATCCTAGCCATCAAGAGAATAGGGTAGAGAGCTATACCAAACGATCTGTGTCCTTCGTTCTTCGTCTCCACTCCGATCTCCCGCGGAATCTCCTTCCGTCGCCTCCTCGTCGGAAATGGCCCCACGTCGCCGATATCTTTTACGGGCTCCCACCTCTGGACCGAGGCAACTCGGGCGCGAAGTTGGCTAGCCGATGCATTTAAGAGTACTGTAGGTTGTAGTGTAGAACCTTTATCTCATTGGGGTTTATGTAGTTTCCTTTGGTGATGGAGGAATGAAGAACTTTGGAAAAAATGGAGCTATATTTACTTGCAAGGAATTAGATGAAAAAATATGCTACACAACAAAATGAACCTCTCTCCCTCCTTTCTCTAGTGTGGCCGGCCAATATCAAGGGAATAATAAGGAGAGATTTACAAGGGAGGTGAGTATAGGAGAAGAATAATGGTGACCACACCCAAAAACCATGATAACAATATCATATTAACCTTAAATCCTTTCTCATCTCATTTAATGCCAAGGAAGAGACTAAAAAAGAATATCATCATGAAGCCACATAATGCTAGAAAACCCCTCCACAAATGTAATTTGCACAATTGCAAATTACCCCCTCCAACGAAAAAGTCCGGCCGGGAAGGAACAAATGAAAACTGGCCGGAACGGAAAGCAAACTGGCAACTACAGAAAACTGATCCCATAATAAATTACAGGAAAACTCCGCGACTACATATACATGCCCGCATTTGTATTCCCACTGAACACAAATGCAAAGAGACAAAAACTACACTGTCTAATACTAGGATCCGGCTTAAACCAAAACCGGCTAGTAAAACCCGTCCGATCACGATCCGTGCAATACCGCACGTATCTGATCGAACCCTGTCATATCTCCATACAGCCTCTACAGCGTTTCGCCCGAAACTTGAGTAACTGTCTGTGTGGGGGACTCTAAAGACTCGTCAATACTATGGCTGTTGATTTAACCACTAGCACGTCAGAGGTATTAGCCATACGTGACGGGCTACCAGCTATTGACCAAAAGGGACGTCGATGAGCGAACTCATCCTGACACCCTACTGAGCCTGTCAGTGACAATATCCGTACAGTTCGGTCCGTTCGTCTATGAGTATCGCATGGCGGGCCTAGTGGGTTGGTAAAAGTCAGACTCCTAAAAGCGGTACAAGTCGTGTCGGAGTGTAGCCCAGAACTCCCTGAGATACTACTGGAATACCTACCAGTAAATCTCCTGCCTCGGACGAGGGCTTTGTGTAATGGCTCTCCTAGACACAGCGTGACCTCACCCCCAATACCGGGAGAGACGAACCCCGGCAGATCCGCTCACTGCCTCCATGTGGCTCGGGACTGTACCCAATTAAAACCTGTTTGCACGACTCCTTTGAGTCGTGGTAGGGTAGTAATCAAAGCACAGTGAGAACTCACACGAGACAAATGACGATCTCAGGTCGATGAACTAACCTGTACACATGTCACCAGGGAACTGCTATCTGACGTCTGGTATAATCCCAACTAGCATGTTCCCGGCGAGTCCTGTCCATTGTACTCATAACCCAATGAGCACCTGTATACATCTTAGGTGAACCAACTGACACCAGTGGCTTGTGAGACCGGCCACCGCCCCTCGTCGGGGTCTCGACTGTACACACTAGTCTACTAATGGAGTATCGATGCCCAGTCTCGAAACTCCCATGACTAGGGTCCTTTTAAGGATGTGCTTATAGACCCCAGCTGCCATGTATATGATCACCTTCATATTGCTGGTAGTCAAGCAAGAATCCTAGGAGCTCTATCAACGTGTAATAGCGACTCGTAAGGTCACCTAAAACAGTACACGATGATAAAGATAAACCGGATAGAATACTATCATCTTGAGTAAGACTGTCCTACTGGGATAGGTCCTCCCTCAATCATTGCAATCTCGTGCCTGTGATCCAATAATTGACTATGATGGCACTATCTCCAACATCTTGGACATATCGTATCAGGAGAAGGAATCTCTGTGGATCCAGCGAAAGTTTCAGCAGTTAGCGAATGGCCTACAACAAAGTCAGTGAAGGATATTCGAAGTTTCTTGGGTTTAGCGGGATATTACAGAAGGTTTATTGAAGGCTTTTCGAAGATAGTAACACCCCTGACTAAGCTCCTACGTAAAGATGAAGAATTTTTGTGGTCAGAAGCATGCGAACAAGCTTTCGTAGAACTCAAGTAAAGGTTGACAACAACACCTATTCTCATCATACCGGATCAATCTGGAGGATTCGAAGTGCATTGCGATGCATCCAGTAAGGGATTAGGATGTGTTCTACATCAGCACGGTAAGGTTGTGGCTTATGCTTCAAGACAGCTGAAGATTCATGAGTGCAATTATCCAACACATGATCTGGAGTTAGTAGCCGTCATCTTGGCTCTCAAGATTTGGCATCATTACCTACTTGGTGAACGAGTGAACATCTACACGGATCAAAAGAGCCTGAAGTACGTGTTTACTCAGAAGGAGTTGAATATGCGGCAGAGAAGACGGTTAGAACTCATGGCGAACTTTGACATCAACTTGCAATATCACCCAAGGAAGGTGAATGTAGTACCTTATGCTCTTAGTCGCCAACCATTAGCAATGAATCTCACCGCTCAGTGGAAGTTTCAACAAGACTTGCATCAGATGCAGATTGAGGTAGTCATGCCAGGTAATGCTTCAAGTTTGATGAATTTACAAGTTCAATCAACCATTGTCAATCAAATCAAAGAAGCTCAAGCAAGCGATGCTAAGTTGTAAAAGATCAGAGAACAAGTGGAGGATGGACTCAAAACAGACTTCATCATCCATGAAGACGGATCTTTGAGATACGGCAGCAGATTGTGTGTACCAAAAGGTCCTGTTCGGGAAGAATTAATGAAAGAAGATCACAGCTCTCCCTATTCAGTACACCCTGGAGGTACCAAAATATACAAAGATCTACGTCAGAATTATTTGTGGCATGGAATGAAGCGTGAAGTAGCCAGAAGCGTTGCAAAATTCTTGGTGTGTCAGCAAGTAAAGGTTGAACATCACAGGACTGCTGGATTACTTCAACTGTTACCAATCCCAGAATGGAAGTGGCAACACATCACGATGGATTTTGTGACTGCTCTTCCTCGCAGCACAAAGGGTAACGATGCTGTATGAATCATTATGGATCGACTCACAAAGTCGGCTCACTTCATCCCATTTCGAGTTGGCCAATCAACTGAGACACTAGCAAAGAAGTACATGGAGGTAATAATCTAATTAAGATTTAAACACTTAATAATGTACTATCTCTGATACCCATGAACTCATACAGGAAATTATGAGACTTCATGGAGTACCGGTTTGCATTGTCTCCGATCGTAACACCAGGTTCCGATCGCAATTTTGGCAGAGTCTGCAAGAAAGCTTGGGAACAAGTCTGAACTTCAGCATCGCTTATCATCCACAAACAGATGGTCGGTCGGAACGAACTATTCAGATCTTGGAGAATATGCTCAGAGCATGTATGTTAGACTTCAAAGGATCGTGGGAAGATCACCTACATCTTGTGGAGTTTTCGTACAACAACAGCTACCAAGCAAGCATAGGAATGGCACCTTTTGTAGCATTGTATGGAAGGAAGTGTCGATCGCCATTAAGTTGGGATGACATCGGAGATAGGGAACTTCTTGGACCAGAGAGGATAGTAGCGACTGTTGATGTGGTTCGTACTATCAGGGAAAGGATGCACATAGCCCAAGATCGACAGAAGCACTGGGCTGATGCAAAGAGACGACACTTGGAGTTCCAGCCAGGAGATCACGTATTCTTGAAGATATCTCCAAACCGCGGAGTGATCCGATTTAGAAGACGGGGTAAGCTCAGTCCGAGATATATTGGACCGTTCGACATACTCGAACGAGTCGGTGAAGTGGCATACCGCTTATTGCTTCCACCTTCATTGAAAGGAGTGCATAATGTGTTCCACATATCCCAACTCAGAAGGTATGTGAGTGACCCCAGCCATGTTCTCGATCATTCCGAGCTCACTATACTGTCCGATTTGTCTTGTGAGAACAGCCTGCGGAGATCCTGGACAGGAAGGTGAAGACACTTCGAAACAAGGAAGTTAACTTGGTTCGAGTGATGTGGACGAAAGACACTCCTGGAGAGTCCACTTGGGAAAGGGAGGATGAAGTGCGTACTAGATATCCACACCTCTTTGTAAACTAGTTCTCAAATAAAAGCTGTAAATTTCGAGGACGAAATTTTTGTAAGGAGGGTAGACTGTAACAACTCCATTTTTAATATACAAAGAATTGATTTAAATTCAATGTATACTTGGAGTATTTATTATTGCTGATATCTCTTTAAGTATTTATTTCACTCCATAATTACAAGAAGGAGCTTGTAGCTCATTGGTAACACCTTGCACTGCTGAACCAAGCCACCATAGTTAAAATCCCATGCCCCACATTATTTTTAATATTATTTTGTTTTTGATTTTTTAGAATACCAACAGTTACACGTGAGTTTCTCACAAAATTCCTTCTACACATGAAAAGATAAATGCACCATTAATAATCCCAGGAGACCCCCCACTCACCGACCCTCCGACTCGGCCGAGTCGGCCGACTCGGACCGTCGCCGACGGCCGGACTCCGCCGGACGGCCGAGTCCCTGACATCGAAGTTGGGCATCTTTGCTTGGTCAACCCCCCTGCACACTTTTAATTTTCGGATCGGTTACAGAGAACCCATTAAATCCCCATTTACTCCATTTTTTTTAATGATTTTCATATAATTTTTATATTTTTTAATTAAAAACCATAACCCTAGCCTAACCCTATAAATACACCCCCTACCCTCTACCCTCTCATCCTAAATTTCTGAGTCCACTCTCTCAAAAATCCAAGAGAACTTTGGTACTTTGGAAACGAGCGAAAGGCGAAGCACTGACGAAATCGACGGCGAAATTCCGGTGATCGTGCTAGGAACTCTTAACGACGAATCGACGCACTGGCAAACCCTCTACTTCCCTCTCACTCTCTAGTGTTGTCCAAACCCGTAAGTCCCCATTTCTATCTTTCTTTTCTTTCATAAAAATACGAATTCACAAAACCCGATGGAATCGGAACAAATCCGATTTCCGATTCAGTTTTCTATAAAATCTCACTTCTCACCAATTCATTCATGCTTAAACATCTCTATATTGACTATTAATCACTTAACAAATAATTTGAATAAGTTTGCTCACATGAAATGATAGCTTTTGCAATATATCGTATTTTGTCACTTAAATACCACAATGTTTCGTTTTCACATTTAACCCCCTTAACATTGCTAAACCTTAACGTAGATCACGATGTAATGACCTACCTCCTTACACACTCATATGCAAACATAACACGCTACCTTGAAAACTTAGAATACGATAAAATAAGATTTTACATTTAAATACCATTTTCTTAATAAAACCTTTTTAAAAAGTTTTAGGTTTGATACACTTTTAAAACAAATATCTTTTAATAGGAAAATACGATAAGTTGTGGACATCGATCATTTATCTAAACCTGACTTTGTGGTGTCTAGGCTAGGCAAGTGAGCAAAGGTAACTTTAAAAGGCCCGTCTCATGATTCGTGAGCGGATCTCTCCTTCCTCACTTGTACTTACCTGGCCATAATTGGTGGTGAAGAGGCGATTTGAGGTTTCTAACAACTTGTTGTTTAGATCATTTAGAAATAGTCTAGTTGAAATAGAAAACTCTAAAATCTAAAATACGGAAAATCGACTTTTGCAAATAAATACTTTTTACTTTATAAAACCATTTTCTAAAGGATTAGTATTTATAAAATCTTTGTAAAGCGCCACTAAAACCCACCTCTGGGGATTTATCGATGTAGTGGTGAGGAGGTGAGTGTAGTGGTGAGGATAACAAAATGCAAGTGGTGAGAGTAAGATAACAAGCAATAAAAGCAATTAAAGAACTAATGACTCACCAATGTTTCCCATCCCTCACAATCTTGCCCATGCCCATTAAATGGTTCACTGCCCAATAATGCCAGCACATGAAGAATGCTCACGAAATTTCCACTAAAAGAAATGGGCAAAAAAATCAAAGGAGTTTGGCCAAAAATCAAAGCTCATAAATTTCCATTAATTATATTTTAAATAAATAAATCATTTTAATCTCCAAATTATTTCACAAATCTCGGTATATATTTTTACCATTTTATGACAACCTCAAATTCACAAATCGATAGTTTCGCGAAATATATTATTTTAATATTAAATTCCAAAAGTAATATTTTATATTTTCTGAAATGTTACAATCTTCCGCCCTTAAATAAATTTGGTCTCCGAATTTTAATTTAAACCCCCAAATACTAAACCATTTCAATAATCAGCTCTATCACGGGGATCCGAAATCTCAGAAGATACAAAAATACCACAGCGCCTCATGTGCGCCTGAAAACGAGTATGAAACTCAAAATCGAACTCCGTCAAGCGTAATGCAATCACTGGAGATAAAATGGAGATACAAATCTCAAAATCCATTACCGAAATCTCATATGCACTAGTCAAATACTATAATACATATATAGTACGCATCTTTGAAAAACCGTTTTAAAAACTGAATAACTCATGCCAAATCTTTCTCAAATCGTCGTGCTATGCGTAGCTCACGGTACAATTGACGGACGCTCAAATATACGTTTCGCCGTTTTTTTTTTGAAATATCCCAAAAGGTTTTCCTTTATAGACGTTCGTGTCGCTCGCAGACACGTAGGAAATGGCGAGACTATAGCTCCTTTTTGAAAACCAGTTGTAAAACTTTTAATGCGTGCAAAGCACTTAGGTACTGTCCTCAGATCTGTCCTGTTTGGCTACTACATAATACAGTACCCATCATGAAAACAAAGTGCTCAAGAGAAAAATCATCCCCAAAAGGCGTATCCAACAATCACGTGCGTCTGGTGCGTACAGAAATCAAAGCCAAATGCAAATTCTACGAATGTACACAAAACCAAACTAAGTGCAATGGGTGTGCATGATAACATCTGTCCAGTGCAACGGATGTGCACGACAATAATATCAAGTGCATCTATATTGCATAAAATCTTAACCTAGTGCAACTAACATGCACGAATGAAAATCACAATCGAGTGCATCCGGTGTGCACAAAATCACATCTCATCTCATGCGCCCAACATGCACGAAAATCCAAAAAAAGTGCATCCGTCATGCACGAATAAAATCTAAATCAAGTGTATCCTATGCGCACAAAATCCAATACCTAGCGCCTAATATGCGCAAAAATCCAACCCGAGCGCGTCAAGTCCATAATAAACATCTAGTGCAGTAGCATGGACGAAAACGAATATCAAGTGCAAACGTGCACAAAAACATAAATCTGGTAAAATGAATGCTCAAAGACATAAATCGGGTGCAACCAAGGTACGAGGTTTAAATCTAGTGCAACCAATGCATGAAATATCAATCTGGTGCAACAATTGCACGAAACACAAATCCGGTGCTTCCAGTGCACGAAATACAAATCCGGTGCAACAAATGCACGGCATAAAAATCTAGTGCAACAAATGAACCAAATACAAATCGGGTGCAACAAGTGCACGGAAACACATCAATAACTCAAATGCATATAAAGAAAAACAACAACGAGTGTAACAAGGTGTATAAAATAAAAAAAACGTGTGCAACTATGTGCACAAATCTGTACCAACGTACTGCAAGCACATGTGAGCTATACCGAGTGCAAAAATCAATCGAGTGCGTACCACAAGCACAAAATCAAATCAACGGTATGAAATCCACGAAATCATAAACGCGTGCAGCCAAGGCACAAAATCAACATCAAGTGCAATAGATATGCACAAATCGCAACCCAACACAACGGTGTATAAAACGTATAACAAGTGCAATAACTATGCACAAAATGTAAATACCCAGTAGGTGCAGCCATGGTGCACGAAAACAATATCATGAAACTCAATCATCAAAACCCAAATCCAAGCGATATAAGCATGATACTCGGATCACAAACGAAAATCGCAACAAATGACACTGAGGTATACCTCCTACAATGTCGAAAAATATTAGTGCGCCCAAAACTGGCAGAGCACGAACATCCGCTTGCCTCCTGCTCACTGTCTGGCATCCTCTATCTCTGGGTCCTCATTTCTCTGTGGATTACAAATCTCGTAATCCATCGGTTTGTCGGCCCGGTCAGGTGTGCTAACGGAAACGATTTCGCTCTGGCACTCCTCTGGTCATCTTTCGGCCAATTAGCATGACCACTCGTAAAGCAGCACGTCACTTGTGGTGGCCTCTGGCCCTTTGAATATAACACAACTGATCCTCGGTGCAAAACTTATTGCAGCAATGTCCTGGAAAGATGTAACACCCGAGCCCAATAATACTATTTATATTACTAGTTGAGGGTTATATATTGCTCATTCCAATTTTCCTGATTTTCTGGTGTTTGCTGCTAAATTTTACCCGGTTAAGTCATTTTAGCACATAACAAATTTTAACTCCGAAAATTAAATTTAAGATGTCCATGTTAGCCTACTCGTCGCCACTAGTCGCGTGGTAGCGTCCGCGTGTCGAGATTCCGTTCCGTTTGGCTAAACGGGCAAGTTTGGGCGACTACGCGCGCGCGCAAGTGTCCGACTTGGGGGCATGCATTTTAATCATTAAACACCTCTTTTCAAAATTTGGAACCCGCTTAAAATCTTATAATTTGAATTTGGAACATTTGGGCGCAACCCGGGCGCGATTTGGAAATGTTTCATTTCACGCCAAAAAGGGCCCGTTTCAATTTAATATATAAAACTAAAATATATATATACGAATTTATTTCTTAACAGATTATCCCTTCAAATCTTCTCTAAATTTTTCCTTTACCTCTTATCCAGCCAATCACGAGCTATCATTAGAACTCGTGGGCCCCGCCTCAATATTTTCTCATTCTCTCTCTCTCTGTAACCAACCTCTCTCTCTTCATCTATTATATAAAGCCTTCTGTTCATCTTCCTCCACCACGAGAAATCTCGCGAACCCGAACCCTAACCCTAGCTTCCTCGTGCCTTCGCCGTCGACCTCCCCACGATCTCGCTGTCACCGTCCTCGTCGTCCGCAGCCCAACCGCACCCCAACGCCTCCTCTTCTCTCCCATTAACATTCGTCGCTAGAATCCATTCAGCTCTCTTTCGCAATCACCATTGGATGGCTGCTGCTGCTTCTTCATTGGAGAGAAGAAGAAGTTTTTCGGCTTCGAATGGGGGTTTGATCATCGGAAGCTTGACGGACACTCGGTTTCCGAAGAGACGGCCGGGGACTAAACCTCGGAGGAAGAGGGCCAGCCTCAGACCCCCAGGACCTTTTGCTTGGGTTCAGTATGTGCCTGGAGAACCAATACCTAGAAGTCGTCCTAATGAAGGAAGTGTCCAAGGAAGGAACAGGAAGGAGCGCATTCCACAGCGGAAAGCATTCATATTGGTTTATTTCTATTCATTCTACCATTCCTATATGCAGTTATTTTTTTCATCTAATTTCCATTCTATTGATTGATGTGGTAGTGCTAATGGAACACAGGGGATATTCCTTACCACAGCTGAAGGGAGCAATGCATATTTCTAGCTGATCAATAAAATTTTGTTCTTCTTGTTATATTATTTGGTTTTACTAACATATCTCTGTTGTTATTCGCCTGTGAGATTCCTTGGTTAACAAAGCCTCAGCCTCCACCTCCTCACCCTCTTTCACACCACCATCATCACCTTCCCGTGACGACGCCGACGATCCCGACGCCCCAGCGAGTGTGCCTGACCCGTGTGATCATCTTGTCCGTGTTTGGATCCGTTCCGTGGCCCGTGCTATCATATCGTGTTTTGCCGACATCGCATCCGTGTTCCAGATTGCAGAACCGTCGAGGCAAGTATCTGAATACTTGCTCTAACATGCTAGCGTGTGAGATCTAGTCTTGCCACGCAATTTATTTCACACTATTTAATACTGTACTTTAATGATGGCATTTGATATCGTAATATTGCTGTTATCCTCATAATGGAATCGTTGCAACCGTTTCTCGTAATTAATTAACCCACATCAATCCATGCTTAACTAAATAAAATGACTGAATCATATCTGCTTGAACTGTTAAACCATTCTTGAGACGATTATGACATTTAGTATAATTTCATGTAGTCCCTTAATTTATAATTGTGAATATTGCTTTACCTTGTGGCTATTACACCCTAAAGATGATTGAACATGTTAATAAGAGAATACATGCATCGCTGTAGTTATAT
The DNA here is from genome assembly GCA_030015575.1 of Agapanthus africanus. Classification (NCBI taxonomy): domain Eukaryota; kingdom Viridiplantae; phylum Streptophyta; class Magnoliopsida; order Asparagales; family Amaryllidaceae; genus Agapanthus; species Agapanthus africanus. The sequence goes on from JASDDO010000031.1 coordinate 79,481,082, forward strand.
GGAATATTGTGGTTAATTACTGTTTCCTGCTGTTAGTCATTATTGATTGATTACCGGTTGTGAGCACTTACCCGACAGCACGACATATTGACCTGACCCTGCTAGACCTGACACATACATACATACCGACTCATCCTGTTGTACCATGACATTACTTGTCTCACGATTTCATGCCTAATGCCGACAAACCTAACCATTCCTGCTGTTGATCCAGACAGACCTACCTTTACTTGACTTGTGTTGGCATTAGTCCTTGACTACTGAATACCTGACTGACATACATAGCTTGGGGGTATGGGGAAATCAAAGGTGAAACCGACTTGTAACTCAACAGTCCGATACATTGATCTGATCAGTCTTACGGGCTTGGCCAGCTCCGGAGTGTTGATGCTGACATCACTCATCTATCCTACTACCTTTTACTGCTTAGCGGCACGTCTCGGATTCAGCCCCGAGGATCATGACCGTGGTCCCGGGCACGCACGGGATACTATTGAGTTACATCGACGATTCATCAATTGGTTTCAAAGACTATAGAGTAGAAAACCTGATAGGACAGTTTAGTCACCAGTGCACATTACCCTGCTTGTTATTTCTTATTGCTGCTTTATTCATGTTCATACTTGCATTGTTTATTACCATGTTTATGCTATATACTTGATATCATGACGCGCTGACGTCTGGGTTTTGCATGGCCCAGATTCCGTACCTTTGTCGTCGACCGAGCAGGAGTACCTCAGCCAGCAGGCTGAAATGTGAGTTCCTTAGAGTTAGTTTATTTATGTCATTTCATTTCCAGATGTGAGCCCGCATTATGGGACATACTGTTTATTCATTGTATTGGATCATTAGCTTCCGCACTAATTGTTTATTGATTCTTGTTATTATGGATTTGGACATGTATTAGATTAGTTTTATTCTGTTCTTGATATCCTTACAACTGTAATGTGACTGTGGATGGATACTTCCTACCCACAGGTAGTATGGTTGGCTATGTCATGTGCCCAAATCTGCGTACTCTGGGAAGCGGGGCGTGACATGGTTCTTTTGGTATCAGAGAGTAGGTTAATTGGGTTGATTCTTTGTAGTTGGGTATTGCGCCCAATACGCGAATCATAATACCCGTGATTAGGAGACATGTCCTGCCACCTTGACCGTTTTACCGTCCTTGAATCATTCTTCCCGATCATGACGACATGCAAACTTACTTTGCATTGTCAACTCGAAACCTAACTTCTTGTTATCTCTAGGACTTAGGCGACTTGGGTGGAGTTAAGTAATTGCGGCTATGATACCGCGGCATAGCTACAATGCAGCACTCTATTTAAGTATCTTGGAGTTCTAGCCTTGATCCACATTCAGAATCTATCATCATGCTAATATTGGGTGTTTTGAGTTCAGGATTATGACAGGTAAGAAGTTGAAGACTTAACAGAGGCGTGTGGATGAAGCTGCCATGTTAGGAGTGATCCGTGGGATGTTGGAGAATCAGAAGAGGCAAACTGAGCTGATCCAGCAGCAAGCAGATTCATTTCAAGAGGGTTTGCAGACTATGCAGCAGTCTGTAAACACCGCTGTAGCGAAGCCAGTAGACCGAGTAGGGACCGTGGCAGATTTCAGACGGTTGGGTCCTACTAATTTCACTGGCTTGGAGGAGCCGTTGCCAGCCGAGCAGTGGCTCGTGGACACGGAGAACTTACTGATTGCAGCACAGATCCCTGAAGACAAGAGAGTTGATGTGGTGCGCATTCAGCTGGTGGATTACGCCCGAGAGTGGTGGCTTGTGGAGGAGACCCGCTTGTCCAAGCCAATCAGTTGGACGGATTTCTCCAAAAGTTTCTTGGAAAAGTTCTTCCCGCGGACTGCACGGGAGGAAATGAAAGAGAAGTTCATCGGACTAAGGCAGAATGGAGCGCCATGGACACGCATGCAGCAGAATGGACGAGACTCAGAAGTCTCGCTAGACCTTTCGCAGCCAACGATGCAGACAACAATTACGGTAAGGAAGCAGTTCTGTCGGGCCAGTCGAGTTTAGGACTAGGCCGACAAACGGTGTCCTTGCAGCTTTAGGAGTTGATGATAAAGAAGAGCCGGCAGTTGTTCGTGACTTTATGGATGTGTTTGAAGATATATCGGGCTTACCGCCGAGGCGAGACGTGGAGTTCACGATTGACCTTAGTCCTGGGGCAGCGCCAGTGTCTGAAGCTTACTATCCAATGGCACCAGTGGAATTGGGGGGAGTTAAGAAACAAGTTGGTGAATTACTCGAGACGGGATGGATTCGAAGCAACGACTCACCTTGGGAAGCTCCAGTTCTTTTAGTAAAGAAGAAGGATGGCACGAGAAGGATGTGCATTGATTATCGAGAATTGAACCGGGTGACTATTAAGAACAAGTACCCGATCCCTCGCATTGGGGAACTTTTGAGCAGCTTAGTGGCGCAAGGGTATTCTCGAAACTGGACTTGCGATCAGGATATCATCAGGTCCGAGTGAAGGCAGAAGACATTTGCAAGACGGCGTTTCGAACTCGGTATGGGCATTTCGAGTATCTAGTGATGCCCTTCGGAGTGACGAATGCGCCAGCAATATTTATGGATTTAATGAACAAGATCTTTTCACCGTTCTTGGACCAGTTTATTGTGGTATTCATTGACGATATTCTGGTGCACTCGAAGAGTCCGGAGGAGCATGCTGAGTATTTGAAGATCGCACTGCAGACGTTGAGACAAGAGAAATTGTATGCGAAGATGAGTAAGTGCGAGTTTTGGTTGGAGGAAGTAAGGTTTTTGGGGCATGTTGTGTCTGGCGATGGCATTGCCGTCGATCCAGAAAAGATTGCAGCAGTTCAAGATTGGCCTATTCCAAGGAATGTGGCTGGGATAAGAAGTTTCCTTGGTTTGACCGGATACTACAGAAGATTTGTGGAGAACTTCGCTCATTTGGCTGAGCCGTTAACCAAGCTCATGCGCAAGGTGATACCATTTGTTTGGACGGATGGATGTGCATTGGCCTTCGAGACGTTGAAGCAGAAGTTGATAACCGCCCCTATCCTAACTGTACCGGATAATTCAGGAGGACTGGTGTTTCACAGCGACGCATCTGGAAAGGGATTGGGATGTGTTTTAATGCAGAACGGGAAGGTCGTCGCTTACGCATCGAGACAACTGAAGACTCATGAGAAGAACTATCCGACTCATGACTTAGAGCTTGCAGCCGTGATCTTCGCCCTGAAGATTTGGAGACACTACCTATTGGGCGAGAGAGTCGAAGTCTTTACAGATCACAAGAGTTTGAAATATGTGTTCACTCAGAAGGAGTTGAACATGAGGCAACGCAGATGGTTGGAGTTGATGGCTGACTACGATCTTGATCTTAAGTACTATCCGGGGAAGGTTAATGTTGTACCGGATGCGCTTAGTCGGTTACCAGCAATTCAGGTATTAACTACGCAGAAGGAGATCATTGCAGATTTTCGAAGATTCGACTTGGAGGCTGTGCTACCACATTCTACGGGACAGTTGATACAGTTGCAAGTACAGTCGTCCTTGGTTGAGAAGATTAAAGCGGCACAATCGTAGTATCCTAGACTGCAGAAGTTTCGAGAGCAGGTTGAGGCTAGACTACGAAGAGATTTACTGGTCCACGAAGATGGTTCGTTGAGGTATGGTAGCCGTTTGTGTGTGCCAAAGGATGATGTACGTGAAGAGCTTATGAAGGAGGCACACAGTTCAGCTTACTCTGTACATCCGGGAGGTACAAAGATGTACCGAGATATTCGACAGCATTTCTGGTGGGAAGGTACGAAACGGGAAATTGCTCGCTTCGTGGCTAAGTGCTTGGTGTGTCAGCAAGTCAAGGCGGAACACCAAAGGGTTGCTGGTTTGTTGCAACCACTTCCGATTCCTCAGTGGAAGTGGGAACATATAACCATGGATTTCGTGACGGCTTTACCGCGGAGTCCAAAGGGCAACAATGCAGTATGGGTGATTGTCGATCGGTTGACCAAGGCAGTTCACTTTATTCCTTTTTCGGGTTGGTCAATCGACAGAGACTTTGGCAGAGCGGTACATGCAGGAGATTGTCAGATTGCATGGAGTACCGGTAAGCATCGTGTCCGATCGGGACACTCGGTTCTTGTCACACTTTTGGAGGAGCTTACAAGAAAGTTTGGGGACTCGATTGAAGTTTAGCACAGCTTATCATCCCCAGACTGATGGACAATCAGAGAGAACGATCCAGACCCTTGAAGATATGTCGAGGGCTTGCATGTTAGACTTCAAAGGTTCTTGGGAGGATCATCTACACCTGGTGGAGTTTTCGTACAACAACATCTTCCAAGCAACTATTCAGATGGCCCCGTTTGAAGCACTGTATGGTCGTAAGTGCCGTTCACCTGTTTGTTGGGATGATGTTGGTGAACGAAGGTTACTGGGACCAGATTTGGTGGTACAGACAGTCGAGAAGGTGAATACCATCAGGAAGCATATGAAGGCAGCTCAAGACAGACAGAAGAGTTGGACCGACACGTCAAGAAGACCTCTAGGGTTCGCCGTGGGTGATTTGGTATTCCTGAAGATATCACTGACTAGAGGGGTGATTCGGTTTGGAAGTCGGGGAAAGCTTAGTCCCCGATTCGTTGGACCCTTCGAGATATTGGAGCGTGTTGGAGAGGTATCGTACCGGTTGGCGTTACCACCGTCATTAGCAGGAGTTCACGATGTGTTTCATGTGTCTCAACTACGGAGGTATGTTCGTGATGAGACTCATGTCTTGGATCATTCGGAGTTGACTGTTCGGGAGGACCTAACTTTTGAGGAGCGACCAGTTGAAATCAAGGATCGAAGAGAAAAGGTTCTTAAGAACAAGGTTATCCCTCTTGTGCTAGTTTCTTGGGGTAATCGATCGCATGGGGAATCCACTTGGGAGCGAGAAGACGAGATCCGGCAGAAATTTCCTCACCTTTTCCCGTTGTTAGCTATCTTGTATTCTTGGAATTTCGAGGACTAAATTCTTTTTGTAGTTGGGTATGATGTAACACCCGAGCCCAATAATACTATTTATATTACTAGTTGAGGGTTATATATTGCTCATTCCAATTTTCCTGATTTTCTGGTGTTTGCTGCTAAATTTTACTCGGTTAAGTCATTTTAGCACATAACAAATTTTAACTCCGAAAATGAAATTTAAGATGTCCATGTTAGCCTACTCGTCGCCACTAGTCGCGTGGTAGCGTCCGCGTGTCGAGATTCCGTTCCGTTTGGCTAAACGGGCAAGTTTGGGCGACTACGCGCGCGCGCAAGTGTCCGACTTGGGGGCATGCATTTTAATCATTAAACACCTCTTTTCAAAATTTGGAACCCGCTTAAAATCTTATAATTTGAATTTGGAACATTTGGGCGCAACCCGGGCGCGATTTGGAAATGTTTCATTTCGCGCCAAAAAGGGCCCGTTTCAATTTAATATATAAAACTAAAATATATATATACGAATTTATTTCTTAACAGATTATCCCTTCAAATCTTCTCTAAATTTTTCCTTTACCTCTTATCCAGCCAATCACGAGCCATCATTAGAACTCGTGGGCCCCGCCTCAATATTTTCTCATTCTCTCTCTCTTTGTAACCAACCTCTCTCTCTTCATCTATTATATAAAGCCTTCTGTTCATCTTCCTCCACCACGAGAAATCTCGCGAACCCGAACCCTAACCCTAGCTTCCTCGTGCCTTCGCCGTCGACCTCCCCACGATCTCGCCGTCACCGTCCTCGTCGTCCGCAGCCCAACCGCACCCCAACGCCTCCTCTTCTCTCCCATTAACATTCGTCGCTAGAATCCATTCAGCTCTCTTTCGCAATCACCATTGGATGGCTGCTGCTGCTTCTTCATTGGAGAGAAGAAGAAGTTTTTCGGCTTCGAATGGGGGTTTGATCATCGGAAGCTTGACGGACACTCGGTTTCCGAAGAGACGGCCGGGGACTAAACCTCGGAGGAAGAGGGCCAGCCTCAGACCCCCAGGACCTTTTGCTTGGGTTCAGTATGTGCCTGGAGAACCAATACCTAGAAGTCGTCCTAATGAAGGAAGTGTCCAAGGAAGGAACAGGAAGGAGCGCATTGCACAGCGGAAAGCATTCATATTGGTTTATTTCTATTCATTCTACCATTCCTATATGCAGTTATTTTTTTCATCTAATTTCCATTCTATTGATTGATGTGGTAGTGCTAATGGAACACAGGGGATATTCCTTACCACAGCTGAAGGGAGCAATGGATATTTCTAGCTGATCAATAAAATTTTGTTCTTCTTGTTATATTATTTGGTTTTACTAACATATCTCTGTTGTTATTCGCCTGTGAGATTCCTTGGTTAACAAAGCCTCAGCCTCCACCTCCTCACCCTCTTTCACACCACCATCATCACCTTCCCGTGACGACGCGGACGATCCCGACGCCCCAGCGAGTGTGCCTGACCCGTGTGATCAACTTGTCCGTGTTTGGATCCGTTCCGTGGCCCGTGCTATCATATCGTGTTTTGCCGACATCGCATCCGTGTTCCAGATTGCAGAACCGTCGAGGCAAGTATCTGAATACTTGCTCTAACATGCTAGCGTGCGAGATCTAGTCTTGCCACGCAATTTATTTCACACTATTTAATACTGTACTTTAATGATGGCATTTGATATCGTAATATTGCTGTTATCCTCATAATGGAATCGTTGCAACCGTTTCTCGTAATTAATTAACCCACATCAATCCATGCTTAACTAAATAAAATGACTGAATCATATCTGCTTGAACTGTTAAACCATTCTTGAGACGATTATGACATTTAGTATAATTTCATGTAGTCCCTTAATTTATAATTGTGAATATTGCTTTACCTTGTGGCTATTACACCCTAAAGATGATTGAACATGTTAATAAGAGAATACATGCATCGCTGTAGTTATATGGAATATTGTGGTTAATTACTGTTTCCTGCTGTTAGTCATTATTGATTGATTACCGGTTGTGAGCACTTACCCGACCGCACGACATATTGACCTGACCCTGCTAGACCTGACACATACATACATACCGACTCATCCTGTTGTACCATGACATTACTTGTCTCACGATTTCATGCCTAATGCCGACAAACCTAACCATTCCTGCTGTCGATCCAGACAGACCTACCTTTACTTGACTTGTGTTGGCATTAGTCCTTGACTACTGAATACCTGACTGACATACATAGCTTGGGGGTATGGGGAAATCAAAGGTGAAACCGACTTGTAACTCAACAGTCCGATACATTGATCTGATCAGTCTTACGGGCTTGGCCAGCTCCGGAGTGTTGATGCTGACATCACTCATCTATCCTACTACCTTTTACTGCTTAGCGGCACGTCTCGGATTCAGCCCCGAGGATCATGACCGTGGTCCCGGGCACGCACGGGATACTATTGAGTTACATCGACGATTCATCAATTGGTTTCAAAGACTATAGAGTAGAAAACCTGATAGGACAATTTAGTCACCAGTGCACATTACCCTGCTTGTTATTTCTTATTGCTGCTTTATTCATGTTCATACTTGCATTGTTTATTACCATGTTTATGCTATATACTTGATATCATGACGCGCTGACGTCTGGGTTTTGCATGGCCCAGATTCCGTACCTTTGTCGTCGACCGAGCAGGAGTACCTCAGCCAGCAGGCTGAAATGTGAGTTCCTTAGAGTTAGTTTATTTATGTCATTTCATTTCCAGATGTGAGCCCGCATTATGGGACATACTGTTTATTCATTGTATTGGATCATTAGCTTCCGCACTTATTGTTTATTGATTCTTGTTATTATGGATTTGGACATGTATTAGATTAGTTTTATTCTGTTCTTGATATCCTTACAACCGTAATGTGACTATGGATGGATACTTCCTACCCACAGGTAGCATGGTTGGCTATGTCATGTGCCCAAATCTTGCGTACTCTGGGAAGCGGGGCGTGACAAAAGAACCTGCTCAAGGTCTCTCCCGATCTCGCCTATGCCGAACTATACGGAGGCTGGTCCTCTTGCATAATCTCTTCTCATTTTCTAGACATCTGCATTCCAAGCACAACATTTCCTCGGAAACTGGCCGTATCCCAACGCCTCAGTATACATATTCGATCTCTAATCTCAACGGGAAGTAATAACAGCTCGTTAACATCTTGCACGAACATCTTGTTCCACACGTCTTTATTTCTGTCCACCTCGACGTCACGTCTTTCTATTTGCGTACTGCAATTGTTCTCAGCTACAGTCAATCTGGAGCCTTTCACACAGACTCGAAATTACGAACTCGGTATCTTCATCACTCAGTAGAAGTTATCTAGCCGTACACATCCTCGGGAACTCTCCCCCAATCATTAAAGGAACATTCTATATTTGTCCATTCTCGATCAACTCACAACGCATCTGGGTGAGGTCCTTTATCTGAAGCTCGTCCACTTACTGATCTCATATCGGATCATCCAACGAACAACGTCATCTCTGGATCGATCTACTCTAGATCTGAGTAAGATTCTCCATACTGGAAATCTTCAACTCAACAGGGCCTGCGTCGGCGCATCAAATCTGACGAATTACTTCGTCTCTCAACTCAAGATAGACTAGCTATCTCCTATCGCATCTCTGCCTGAAAGCTCCAGCGATCTCAGCTCGTAAGCTCTGGAAGCGACATCATATCAATCTCAGCAACAGCTGGGTCATCTGTCTGCATAGTAGATGACATCACAATCTCTGAGGTATGATGTACATCAACAGTCCTCTCACAACAGGAAGCCTCTAACAATGGCCCGATCATCCAGTAAAAAACCGCACTCGTCTCAAACGAGAGGTCACTACACAACACTATATCGATACGTTCCCATGTCACCAGAAAACACGATGGTCGGTCCTCTTCCACGACAAGCTCGCCCTGACCGCATCACTAGCAGCAGCTCAAACTGCGCTCAAACTATTGTGACAGGAACCTCAATCATGTATCGACGAAAATAGATCAAAGGGATGAAATGAATCAACAGATCCAGAATGAATACATGATCATAAGGAGGAACATAATCAGTAAGAGTATGATCATGGAAACAAATAGAATCAAGAATCTCAAATGGGTGTATAATCAAGGGAACGAAGAGAATCACAAGTCTCAAGATATGTACATCCTAAGGTCACTTAAGTGGAGTATCGTATCGTAAATATGCCGTGGAACATAGGTATGGTACGTCACTCTACTCAAGCTACCTACTCCATCAATCAGGGTCAGCTTATGTAACGAAAGTTCGGGTCTAATACCCCCCTGTTCAAGTCTATGTTCCGTAAGGTCAAGCCTATGTAACGAAATAAATTACGTCCCAGACTCTACATACTCAAACCTAAACTCGAACTAAGGTTAAACCTAGTGCTCTGATACCAACTTTGTCACGATCCGAAATATTAGCTCGTGACCGGCACTTCAATAACGCAATTTCTACAGGCGTAACGTAACTTAAGTAAGCCGGAGCCCAGAAATCTAAACCTTTCAAAAGAAGTAAGTAATGAAAACACTAATAAAAACATCTGGGAACCTTAAGTAAAAGTCTTTAAATCTCCTTTTTTAAAAACTTTTGGTAGCACCTCCTTTGTAAAAACTAGCCCCGAAACGGGTACAACATAGAATATAAAGAATGCATCCCCAAACGGGAGCAAATCAAGCCCAACGGCGGAAACAACCACCACAAGCATATATATGTATACGACGTTCAACGGCGAAGATCAACACAAAGTAAAAAGAAAAGCAAGACATCAAACCCACCAAGCGAACATATAACCCATCGCTCCAAGTCTCGCAACTACAAGTCTTGCTAAGTCTTACTGCTTATACAAATACTAGTTTTAGATTGATGGAGTTAACTAGATACAACATGAATAATAATACGAGAGTGGCACAATCTAACATGTACCACCTATCGAGCAAATCACCCGAATACAGCTGTGTGCAGGCGATGCCGCTACTGATCCATACGGCCAACCTGCAAGAACTGTGGCACAACGGGGGTGAGTTGCCAACTCATGAGTAGAAAACATCATCAGGTAGAAATCGAAATAAACAACGATTCCTAGGTCAACTATATCATAAAGGTAATAATATGATATCTAGGGTGACCGTATCTGCATATGTGTCAACAACATAATCAATGCATAATAGCAAGTGAATATCATCCAACCATATAATCAAATGCTTGTATGCATGTGGATCTTATCTACGTACCAACCAATGACACAATAACATCATGCATGTAAATATCATGAAAGCATATGCAGGTAAATATGAGGATATAAATCAACATGTCTACCTCGCGACACATCAAAATCATGGAACCTGAGTGTCCAACATCGACACCCGAAACATCATGAAAACCTGTATCCAGCATCGACATGTAAATACTCATCTTTCAGGCGCCTTCACCAGGACTGGCCCTCATATCCATACATCTCATGGAACCTGAATGTCCAATATCGACACACGCAATCTACGGAATCTGAGTGTCCAACCTCGACACTCGCAATCCACATATCCATACATCTCACAGAACCTGAGTGTCCAACATCGACACTCGCAATCCACATATCCATACATCTCACGGAACCTGAGTGTTTAACATTGACAATTGCAATCTGCGGAACCTGAGTGTCCAACATCGACACTCGCAATCCACATATCCATACATCTCACAGAACCTGAGTGTTCAACATCGACACTCGCAATCCATGGAATCTGAGTGTCCAACCTCGACACTGGCAATCCACATATCCATACATCTCACGGAACCGAAAAAACTCATTGTGGACGCATCGAAATTTCATATTAAGAGAAACTGGGTTTTCAAAATAATGCATAATTTCTTGAAATATCCCCACGGTTCACAAATCAATAAATCACATGAAATCCGTATCTCAATGCGTAAATCCATGAAACATAATATATACAACATAGAACAGTAATATAAACATATAAAGAGAAAACCGATATTTAAATGCATCAAGTTATTAAAAATATCATGCGGTTCCCAATTTATCCAAAATCCATTGCAACATTATATGAAGCTGAACATGTAGCTTTAGCAAGGTATATCATGGCATGATGTAACAATTCTACTGTGTAGTGACATAGCAATTATCGATCATAAAGATATGTGAGCCGGCCAATATGTGTAAGTGTAACATACGCATCATCGATAATGGTGTAGGTGTACTAGCACAGGTATGCATACAATGCAATGAGAATGGCAAGAACGTAGCATAAAGTACATCGTCAGCTAAATGCTATAAGGTATACGTGTCTACAATATATCTGAGTCGGTGAGTCTATCAATCGGCATCCAGCCTCACAACAACACGTACGGTATAATCAATCGTACGACATATCACTCAAGATTCACAACATTATATATGCCTATATCCCAGGTCACATCTGTATTAATCTCATATCGTGGACCGACAAAGGTATCAACTATCTCATATCGACTTGCATCCATATAACGACATATCACACTAAGTCATCATATCACATCGTATACTCGTTCTCTTTCAATTCGTACCTATCATGATTCACTTCTCATTTCATATTCTCATATGTCACTATGTTCATTAGTGTCAACTTTTATCATATTATCGCTATTAAATCCTATAATCATATCCGTCGCGTATCATTTATCAGGATACAATAATCAAACGATCTTCCATATCAATATTTGCGGGGGTGTTATATGCCATCCACCCTACTTTTCCCGTTGATATAAGTCTACTCACCTACTAAACTCCTCCTCGCTTAGCCGTAGTCGATGTGCTCCGCCGTCTCGTAATCCACGCAAATGTACCTACAATCAATATGAAATAGCAAAGCTATAATCATCAAGTTCCGAAATCCAAATACGGCACGCGGTGCGCTCATAGGTTAGAACCTATAGCCTACACATGCAAGAACGACCAAACAACCCTCGTCGTTGACGTACAAGCTGTAAGTCTACACCATCGCCCCGGCCATCAATCTGTGTCCAAAAGCAGAACAAAAACTTTTAAACTTGGCACAAACGTAACCCTAAAACCCGGATCGAACCATTAACCCTATACAAGTAAACTGTAAAGTGGTAAAAGAGATTATACCGATCGATCTGTGTCCTTCGGTCTTCAATCTCTTCCCCTAGCTTGTTGCGGCTGCCCTGACGAAGTTCGCTCTCCGGTCCCGCTTGACGAGGAGGCTCCAAGTCGAGGATTCTTTATACGGGCTCCCGCTTCTAAACCAAAGCAACTCGGACATCCAGTTTGCTAGCCTAGATGCCCAAGACGAAGTAGAGATAGTGTGTGAATATTTTGTCTCAAGGCACCCAAGGATTTGGATAGAGGTAAATGAAGTTGCCAAGGATGTGAGCATAGAATTTTTTGGCTTGGAAAAATGCTTGCTGGAATTTTCTTTGGCTCCGCCATAAGAAGAGAATGGTGCAAGTGTTCTCTGGGGATTTATCAATGGAGTGGTGAGGAGGTGAGTGTAGTGGTGAGGATAACAAAATGCAAGTGATGAGTGTAAGATAACAAGCAACAAAAGCAATTAAAGAACCAATGACTCACCAATGTTGCCCATCCCTCACAATCTTGCCCATGCCCATTAAATGGTTCGCTGCCCAATAATGCCAGCACATGAAGAATGCTCACAAAATTTCCACCAAAGGAAATGGGCCAAAAAATCAAAGAAGGAGTTTGGCTAAAAATCAAAGCTCATAAATTTGAATTAATTATATTTTAAATGAATAAGTCATTTTAATCTTCAAATTATTTCATAAATATTGGTATATATTTATACCATTTTACGACAACCCCAAATTCGCAAATCGGTAGTTTCGCGAAATATATTATTTTAATATTAAATTCCAAAAATAATATTTTATATTTTCTGAAATGTTACAGTACCAGATGATTGATCCGTGCTAGTGAATTAAGAATGATGATCGATGATTATTGTCATATCGGATGTTATGAGGCGGGATCGCCGATATAAAAATTGTCACCTGAACCATACCTATTTTCAAAACGATGATGAGTATCGTTTAAAAGTGACCGTATGATTCTTGTGTGGATAGATACACCCATTTAATTTTCATGTTGTGTAGGATATTAACCCTCATGATGTACATACTACGTGCCAGTATCTAATGTTATATGATATCATTTACTAGTACACTTGTACAATTACCGTTGATGCGCATGTTATACATACACAGATTTTCCGGCCCACACACGTTCTTCATCGGTAATTATCATGCCACTTATATTGTAGAATTTCCATGTCACTTATACAGTAGAATTGTCTTGCCATTTACACAGGAGAACTGCCCTATCATGATATTAATCTTAAAAGTAAAAATACATTCATTGTTCAGTACTATCACTTGACATGCTTACATGATATGCCCGATATGCTCATATTACTACTCTATATTGTATACATCATACCTTATTGTTATATGCTTGCATGATATACCCGATATGCTCATATTACTACTCTATGCTGGATACATCGTACTTTATGGTTATATGCATCGAGATGCTGTTTTATGAGATCTCTGAATTTGAGAACCGCAGTTTAATTTCGAAGGAAATTGTGTTTTGTTTTAAAAATGTGGTTTCTCTTGATATGATATTTCAAGGTATCCACCATGAGTTTTCTCGATTTTGAGCAGTGAGTATACCCGATTCGAGGAGCGGTAGGCACCGTCTGCGGGTACATGGTGGACCCGGTGAGGTATCCGAGGCAAGAAGACTCGTATTGTTAGGCGGTGAGCCTGGCAGGGGAGCACTACCTACCGGTGATTGTATAGAACACAGCGGATATCCGTAGGATACCATTTTGGAGTTATGATATGAGATGGATATGAGGACTGATCTGTGGATGCAGTGCCTGAGATGAGATAGATATGAGGGACGATCTGAGTATGCGGCGCATGATATATGAGGATTTACGTGTCGATACTAGACAGGGGTTTTCATGATGTTTCAAGTGTCGGTGCTGAACACTCAGGTTCCATGATTTTGATGTGTCGTTGATGGACACACGTGGTTAATATCCTCATCTATATATATACAGGCATATGTTTTCATGATGTTCGAGTGTCGGTGCGGGACACTCGGGTTCCATGATATTGTTTGTGTTGTTGATGGACACGCGGATGATATCCACATGCATACAGGCATATGATGTCGGATGTTTATTTATATATTTCATTGCATTAATAGATTGTTGACATATATGAAGGAATACCTTAGCACCATGATGAGGTTGTAGAAGCATTTACCATGCCAAATTCAAGTTTTTCTTGGTGCTAAGCTAGACAAACAAGATCTTTAACCAAATTATTAGGGTTTTCTTTAGATGATATGTCAACTAGAGAGAAAGAAAGATGTTTATATCTTGGTAGAACCAAGTCCTTCTCTTCAATATGCTCCGTGTAGTAGTCCCGCGACTCCACAACGCTTCTCTTGAGAATTTGAACAAGCTCCCTTCGTAGCCTTCATGCCAATGATGATCCACCTCGAAGCTCCTACTAGTTCAAGCTACCACTACACTAAACCCTTTAGTGCATGAAACACATCACACTAATTTTCTATAATGGTGTGAGATGATGAAGTAGGGGATGTTAGAGCTCACTAATTTGTGCTCAAGCTTCATGATTCACATCACATGTGAGGGTTGAAGCTTGAGGAAAAGCAAGAGGAGGAAGAAGAAGCAAGAGCAAACATGAGCAAGAAAATGGCTAAGTCTTTTTGGAATTAACAAGAATGAATGATAATCCTAGACCCCTCACTCATTCAAGCATGGAATTATACAATATTAAATTGCAACCATGCTTCAATAGTGAGTCAAGAATGAATAAACAAGTATTTAACCCATGCTTGCAACCATGTTTCATTTTACACCTCATTTCTATTTTCACAAAATAGAAAAGAAAATGTCATGCTTCATTTTAATATATATATATATATATCATATATATTAATATATATTTAATGAAGATTAATTAGTGAGCTAATGATATTAGTTAATATGTAATTATATCACATATAATTTATATCATATTATTAAATCAACATTAGATCTAATAATCCGGTTATATCATATACGACCGTCTAATATCATTTAACTGTATATCATATTATCGAATCAACACTTGATTCGACAATCTGGTTATATCACATATAACCGCACCGATAACAGATTACAGCCAGATTACAATACGGTATCATATACTCGTATTTAATGAGGCCCGCACACATATCACATATGTGTCCTACTTCGTTTCGCTTGAACCAGGGAACTTCTGTGTGGGACTCTAAAGACTCGTCAATACTCCGGCAGTAGGTGATGATCATATCAGTCACCTACAAGCCGTCAGCGGTACTAGCTAGATGTAACGGCTACCCGGGTATTGAGTGATATGAAGGTCAACAAGCAAGCCTGTCCACAGTCTCCATGAAGCCAATCAGTAACACTACCGTACAGTCCGGTTTTTTCGTCTAATATGTCGCATGCCATGTCTAGGGGTGGAAATCGTCAAACCCCAGTAAGGTGACAAGTCATGTCGATGTGAGACTCATAACAAGTCAGGAAACTACTGATAATACTTATTAGTAGATCTCCACATCAGCCCTGCCCAGGGACTTCCAGTTATGGCCAATCGAGCAAAGCGCAACATCAACTCTCAATAACGGGAGAGACGAAACCCCTCCTATCGCTCATTGCCTCTATACGACTCGGGACTGTACCCAAAATCCACCTGTTTGCACGACTCCTCTTGAGCGTGGTAGGGAGGAAATCAAAGCACAGTGGGAGTCCCATAAGACTCCATGACGATCTCGGGTCTACAGACTAACCTGTACCAGTGTCACCAGGGACTGCTATCTGACGATTGGTATACTACCATATAGGAGTCCTCGGTGAGTATTGTTCAATGTACCCAGTCTCCACTGAGCACCTGTATACCATCTCTGATGTCAAACACCAATAGATGTGGGATCATCCATCGCACATCATATGGGTCAAGAGGCGTATACGCTAGTCTACTCTGGAATATCGATGCCCTGTCTCGATATTCCCTTGACTATGAACAATTGAAGGATGTACTTATGAACTACCCTGGCCCCACTAGTATGATCTGCATCATATTCCTGGTAGTCAAGTACATATCCTAAGGTCTTTATCAATACGTGGGATAAAGGTAACCATATAGCATAATATCATGTCGAGCAAGAAAGTCTTCTCTATATATAAATATCCAAGTATCTACTATAATATACATCATATGTACAATAATGGCCTCTAGAGTATACACATAACTAACAATATATGCGTACTTGGTCACCCTAGATATCATAGTATTACCTTCAGGATATAGTGATATCATAGTATTATCTTCAGGATATAGTGACCTAAGAAATCATTGTTTTATTTAATTTCTACTTGCTGATGTTTTCTACTCATGAGTTGGCAACTCACCCCTGTTTTACCACAGTTCTTGCAGGTTTGACCACTTGGGATAAGTTGCGGTATTGCTGGCATACAGCTTCATCTAGAGTGTTTGCTTTGGTAGGTGGGACATATGTTGGATCGTACCCACTCTCGTACTGTTATATTCCGTTGTATCTTGATAAACTCCATCAGATCAGATTAAATCAGAGACTAGACATTGTATATTGGTGGACCTAGTCAGACTTGGTTTTGCGAGACTTAAAGCGATGGGTTTTTGATCGTTTTCTTTAGTTTTGATATCTTGCTTCCTTATTTGTTCTTTCTGGGTTGATCTTCGCCGTTGGGTATCGTATATATGTTATTGCGTAGTTGTGATTCCGCCAGTTGGCGAAGAGCTCTCTCCCGCTTGGGGATGCCTATATATTATTGTGTATATGTGTTTGGATCAAAATATACGAGGGAGGTGCTGCCTAAATTTTTAAAGAAGAAACATGTTTTCAACTCTAGTATAATCCACTTGCATTTTCATATTTCATTAGCTATGCATTTAAAGAAAAACATAATTCATTATACGTTTATTTCAAAACAGCACCCCCACTATTTTTCGCAAAAAAGTTTAGATTTTTTGGGCTTCGGCTTACTTGATTTACGTCACGCCTTTAGATGTTGCGTAATTTAAGTGCCAGTCACGTGCTAAATTACGGGTCGTGACAACAGGAGCTAGCTTCTATGCCCAAACGGTGGAGCAACCAAGAAAACAATATACGACACACTATGGAGAAGAAAAGAAAAACGAAACAATATCAACAATATAAAAAGGTCAACTCTAATGAGTACAACGCCCACAAACACACCATTCTAAGTCTCGCTTCTAAGTCCACAATATACCAGTTCTAAATCGATGGAGTTTTAGTAGATACAAGAAGATATGAATATACAAGTGTGAGTACGATACAACAGTAACCCACCTAACAAGTAAACACCGAAAGGAGTGTGTGCCCCAAGCCGTTGATAATCCAAGCGATAAAACCTGTAAGAAACTGTGGCACAACGGGGGTGAGTTGCTAACTAAGTGAATAAAAAGACATCACAAGGTAGAAATCGAAATGCACAACGATACCTAGGTCATAAATATAATACTATAAGATCCTGCATTATTATAATATATGATATGCATATGCATTATAAATGTAACTCTATCCATCACATGAACCCAAAATAGAATATATCAATGCAAATAATCTGTATTTAGATATAAGTCCATAAGTAGCCGAAAATATATATGTAAAACCTCTTCTTTAAAATAGCCGCGGAATATCTATGTTACGGCATAAAAGCAGATGTGATAGTATGAAATATAATAGGTATCTTATTTAATATATACGTCCTGCTGTTTTAGTGAAGAGTGTTACGAGGTTTACAATTTAAAAGATTCCAGTTTCATATCAGACACGTCAAAATAATGAGGCTATAGCTCGATTTTGAATTTCTTTTTATATGCAAATACTCATAAAAAGGTATTTATGTACTGCCCCCCGGATCAGTCCTGGTCGACTACAATAAGTCAAAAAATAAATGTATACCTCATATGATAGCAACATATCAACGTCTCGATGTCTAGCATCGACACCCGAAATCTGAAATCCTTCGTGTCCATCATCGACACACAAATCCTCAAATCTCTCGTGTTCAACAACGATAAGAAAATGCAGATATCGTCTACACCATCTCAACAGATGATCACCACCCGATATCTCTGGCCCCGGTCAGTATCTCCTGGATATCCGCCGTGCCCAATCTAGCCCCAGTCAGTATCCCCTGGATATTTGTCGTGCTCATCTCTATCTCCGGTATTAAGTATCCTCGCCAGGCTCCCTGCCTCTAATGCGGCTATCCCGCCCCTCGGTCTTGACTTGGTCCATGTATCCGACTGTATATCCCCACCACCCAGTCTGGATAACGTAGTAGTCCGTAACCATATAGCCCCCACTCGGTTCGGAGTAAAACAAAACATAAAAACGACTCTTGGTGGACATCAACTCATCATATCCAAAGATAATAAGTAATGAATAAGAATAATCTCAAAGATCCTTATGATGATATTATATATATACATATATAACAATGTCCCATAACACTGATATATATCATCAAAATAAAACATCCGGAAAACTCATAAGAATCAAATAAAAATACCCATGGTACTGGTATTCGCAATGCTTAAGAAGTAATAATGGTAAAGTACATAAATAAAGTCATACCAGCAATAAACGTAATAGTCCTACTGTGTCATGTCAATATTAATGATGTATAGTGTAGCATACGCGTCTGTGCTCATGTCGCATGGAAATCATTAGTATTTGTGCAAGTGTTCTAAAAGTGTATAAAGCATACTCGTATCGACATCTACATACGCATCACGTAGTATAGCGGTCCTACAGTGACATGGCAGTACCAATGAGGTGTAGTGTAACATATGCGTATGTGCTTGTGCAACATAAAACTCATTGGTAGTTGTGCTGTGTTCTATCATTGTGTTCATATAACGGAAACGTATCATCGATAATTGTATCGCAAACATGTAAAGTAAATCTAAGCGTAAACATTAGATGTAACTACTTGCTATGAGCTATACCATTATCTTTGAAAATGGAACGAAACGTTGGTTTTAAAAAAAGAAAGTTTCCTTAGGTTAAAAATAGATATTCGTTTTGGAAATTAGTATCGCATCCTTGTCATTTATCATTTAAAAGGGAAACAAATCATTAGATTTTAAAAGAGTCACTCAAGTATTACGTTCTAAAACAAAATAAAATATGACTCTATGAGTCCAAAGGAAACTTGGCCGTATTCGATACGCTAATCTCATCATCACACGTACGGTATGATTCCTCGTACAATATCCACATTATCACAATATCCAAATTATCTCAAGTACGACATGATCTCTCGTACAAATCTACTAAACCATGAATAAAACTATATGCACATGAATAACATACTAGATGCAACATAACACTAATACCATTAACTTGAATTAACCCTACGAACTAACTAGATAGCATAACTATCCTAGTTATAAGGTTGCGGGAGTACTATACGCCATCCACCCGACCTCCCCCGTAGATGTAAATATACCCACCAACTTGTTGAGCTCTTTGAATCCATGATTGCTATGTCCGTCAACTCCGTGTCGGAAACCTTCGTGATCGTACCTATAATCGTAGTTATGAAATATTGGCATAAATATCATATCAAAATCAAAACATTGAGCTAAGTATCCATAGGTTAGAACCTATAACTTACTTACTCCAGAAATGAATAAATGCCCCTGAAATTAACGTACGAACGTCGACGTTTCAGTCGCAGTACAGAAATACGAAAAACTCATATCGAAATGTCGGAAACTTGATAAAACATCACTCTAATACTCCCAGATTTCTCTGTATGAATACTGGGACAAATCAAACAATATAGTAACTTATAAAATACCCAAATTAAGCTGCAGAAGAAAAACCAACACCAAATGCCTCAGGAAGTCCGGCGGCGCCGGTCAGAATGATGTTTTCGCCGGGTCAAGTGTGGAAGTTGGGGATCGGGCTTTAGGTGAAGTCTTCTAGTGTTCTCAGAATACTACTGTCTTGTTATTTTTCCTAGTGGTTATACCTAATGGTTCCAGATTCAATTATACCTTCACAGATATCTTAAAAGTTCATGTTTTTGACACGGCACATAAAAACAGATATTGAACAGATTTGATATTGAAAAGAAAGAAAGAAATATACCTATGGAGATGATTCACAAGAGGACACCAGCTCAAGAATTGTATGATGGAGGCTCTTAGGGGTTGTAGTGGCTTCTAGGTTGATGGTGTGAACAAAATTGGTGAAAGTATTCATGGCTTTCTCTTTTGATATGATGAATACATGGGAATTTTAGTGTTGGAGTTTGAAGGACTTGTTTATTTCAGTTGGAGAAAGAAGAAGAGTATGTGTAAATTGGGTGAGGGGGGTAGGTAGAGAAAGGAGGAGGTGTCAAGGGAGAAGGAGGAGGTGGAGGATTGTGAGGTGGTGGTGTAAATGATTGAAGCATGAGGTAGAGGGATGTGAGCAAGGGTGAGGGTGTGTTGTATGTGAGGGTATTGTGAGGGTTTAAACCTTGCATATCATATACAAACCACCATCTAAAAGAAATACCACAAGTAATAACCCTACATGTTATAAAAGAAATGAAATATATATTATAACACTTAAAGTACCATTATCTTAATATCTAATCTCATGTCATGTTAAAATAATTAAAATATCATTTTTATGATATCACACCCTTTTCTTCATATTTACCAAAATAATTTTATTTTTACATATATAATTCCGACATCAAATTACATAAGCGATATCATTTTCGGAAACTTATTATATTCATATTTAAAATTATAAATTTATATTTATAATTTTCCAAAATGTTACATTTTCACTTAGGCAATAGTGGGATAGGTTGATGAATGACATGCTTTCCAACCCCTCATTCTTGATTCTTAGCACTTTTTGAACTTCTTTTCTTAATGTGTGCAATATTGTTATGTTATTGCTTGATAAGATATGTTGTTTTGAATGGTTGCAAATTAACTTTTAACACATATCCTATTTTTTCTTTACATATCATTTTTGTTATATTAAGAATTGAAGTAGAAAGGTGGGTAAAATTTTGCTAAGTGTAGTGAACTAGTTAGATAGGAGATGTAGCCACACAAGCATATGTCATATACTTGCTAATTTCACTTAGCTCATTTTATCTAAAAATCTTAAAAATTTATAATTTCTTTTGTGCCAATTTTGATATCGTATCCTAAAACGATAGTTTGTAATCGGTTTAGACGCGACATGTTTTTTTAAGTCAAATAGAAATTAGAAATGGATGTTGAATCAAGATTAAGAGTTGGGGGTAACTGCATAAGTCAATTAACCAAATCTTAGCCTAAGTTTTATCAATATATCATTTTATTCTTTATATCATTTCATTTGTATAAAAAACGTGACAAAATCAACCTCAAAACCTTTGTTTTTAACTCAAAAGAATGTCGTGATATCCATTCCCTGTGGATTGACTCGTACTTGCCGAATTGCGTCAACGCACCGTGCACTTGCGGTATTTTATAATTGTTAGTTATATATATGCCCTAGAGTCCATTGTTGTACATATGATGTATATTATAGTGGATGCTTGGATATATATAGAGAGGACTTTCTTGCTCGACATGATAGTATGCTATTTCGTTTCACTTTGTCATAACATGTTGACTTTCATTGGTTTACTTTCTTTCTCTCACATGTTGATAAATCCCTTAGGATATGTACTCGACTACTAGGACTATGATGCAGATTATACTAGTGGGGCCAGGGTAGTCCAAGAGTACAGCCTATAACTGTTCCTAGTCGAGGGTGTATCGAGACAGGGTATCGATACTCCAGAGTAGACTAGCGTATACGCGTCTTGACCCATACGATGGGCGATGGATGATCACATATCCATTTGTGTTTGACATCAAAGATGGTGTACGGGTGCTCAGTGGAGACTGCGTACACTGAACGGACTTGCCGAGAACTCCTAGATGGTATTATACCTATTGTTAGATAGCAGTTCTCTAGTGACACTGGTACAGGTCAGTCTGTAGACCCGAGATCGTAAAAGAGTCTTGTGTGATTCCTACTGTGCTTTGATTTCCACCTTACCACTTTTATGAGAACGTGCAAAACGGTGGCTTTTGGGTAAGGCCCCGAATCACATGGAGGCAATGAGAGATAGAAGGGGTTTCGTCTCTCCCGGTATTGGGAGTTGATGTTGCGCTATGTTCGATTGGCTATAACTGTAAGTCCCTGGCCAGGGCTGATATGGAGATTTACTGGTAAGAGTTATCAGTAGTTTCTCGACCCGTTATGAGCCACACATCGACACGACTTATCGGTTACTGGGGTCTGACGTTTACCACCCCTAGATTAGATATGCGACATATCAGACGAAAAGACCGGACTGTACAGGAGTGTTACTGATTGGATTCACAGGAGTATGTATAGGCTTGCTTGTTGATTTTCTGATCTCTCAATACCCGGGTGGCTGTTATGTTTAGCTGACCGCTTGCAACTTGTGGGTGTATGATATGATCATCACCTGCTGCCGGCGTATTGACGATTCTTTAGAGTTATACACAGAGGCTTCCTGGCTCAGGAAAAACGGAGTAGGAGCACATATGTGATATGTGCAGGACCGAGAATAATACGATATGAGATACCGTATTCGATTCTCGCGATATGTGATATCGGCCGGGTATATGTGATATAGCCGGGTCATCGGATCAAGTGTTGATTCGATGAACTGATACAAATTATATTAGTCGGTTATTTGCAAAATAGCCGGATTATCGAATCAAGTGTTGATTTGATAATTTAATGTATAATTATATATTTGATATATTACATTACATTAACTAATATAAGCTCACTTAAAGATTCTTTTTCACACTTGATGATACATTGATGTATATGTGATATATGTTAATTGTATTATTTTCTTTTGTTACATTATATATTATATATGTGATATATAATATTGTAACATGTTAGGGTTACAATTGCAACTAGGGTTTTGAGATTAAACCTTGCTAGGGTTTGGATTAGGGTTAATCTTTTGCTTTGGATAAATTCTAAATTGTGTAGATATTTATCCATGTTGACTTTGTTAACCCCCTTGATATTTGTTAACCCGAACCCTAACCCTAGTACATAGTTAAGTCTCTACAAGGGTTAAGCATGACATGCTTAACCCTTGGTTGCAATTCTAACCTCGACAATAATTCATTTTCATCACACTCTTTCTTCTTGATCTTCTTCAAGCTCTTAAAAAAAAGCTTGCTTGATTTTTTATTTGTGATGAAATAAAGTGAGATAAAGAAAACTAAAGCGTGCAAAATTCCTATTTCATCATCCTCATCTATTCTAACCAGTTAGATTAGGGTGTTCACTTCACTAATATCTCATTAGAGATGTGTGATCTTGGATTAGTGTTTCTTCAACGTAGATCATCTTAGAAAGTGAAGTCTTATAGCAAGGATGTCTCATTCACTTCATGGAGACTCTCTAGAGTCCGGGATCTTGATGATCGCAGCGAAGGGACTTCAACTCGGAACTTATGAAGCGAAAGAACGGACTACAAAGATTGTAATCCCAAAATCTTTGATGTTAAGTAGTTAACATGTTAGTTTAGTTTGATTCTTTAGTTAAGATCCTAGGTTTAGGGTTATCTATAATGGTAAATTTTAACTTGGCATGGATGATACCTCCCGAAACCTTGCTGCTGTTGTAGGAAACCCAACAGTGGTATCAGAGCCTAGCTATAGAATTAAACGGATAAGTGTAGGATTACGAAACCGAAACAACTCCGAAACACCCGACAAAAAGCCCTAGTTTCTGTAAATTTTTCAGAGTGTCAAAAAATGTTCCAAACAGTTGCAGAATGATGTATGTGATACGATATGAACACCGTACAAATTTTAACCCAACTCCTCGAAAAATGGCCGAGATCACCCCACTAAAACATGCCAGATCGGATCCATGTAGGCTGAAATTTGCGCAGTATTTAAAGCTCTGGGTTTTGATACTTTAGGTGTTGTTTGTGTTTGCTAATTTTGCATGTGATGTTATCTTTTGGAAAAGGCAATTCAGAGTGTTTCGTATTCGTAATTCTAGCATTTTTTCGGTTATTTTAGACGGTATTAAAAAGTTCAAACGGACATCAAATACTCACTTTTTCCCTTACTGAAATTTTTTCAAGAGTTGGATCTTTTTCATAGTTAAAGAAAATTCAAATAGCGTGCAAGTGATGCGGTGAACCCTCTAGAAGAACAAAACCTTAACTCGATTTTGTGACCGTCAAAACCGCCACTAAACCCTAGGGTTTGTGGTAGTTTAGGGGTGCCACAAGTGAGGCATTGGTTGACCCTTCAACGGATGGTTCATTGCTACTGTGGTATGTGATGGATACTTCTAAACTACGCTCAAGTGTTGAGAATTTTGGGAAATTTTGGGTGTTTGTTGTTTCGATCGGAATATTTAATATCGTCTAGCAATTTCTGTAATGTGATATAATATGTGGAATTCATATAGGCATGAAATCCGTAATATGTGATATTTCGGGTTTACGATGTCCAAGATGATTATGGATTCCAAATGTTGTAGTTTTTCACTTTCTTTTCTGCGACCGTAAGTGTAATATGTAGTATATCGTCGTTTTTGTAACTATATGTCAACGACAATTGTGATACGCATATTTACTTACGTTGATGACATGTGATGTTGCTGTGATATGTTATATTGGATCGTCGTGTTCTGAATAGCCGGGTGTTTTATGTGAGATGAGGGTTTTTATTTTAATTCATGTAAAATTCATTGTATGTAATATTCTATTATTAGGGCACTTCCGGGTTGAGAATGATGTCACCATTGTATATTATTTACTTTTCCGCATTAGGATAGACCTAAGGTGGGGAGCACAAGAAACCGGGTTCTAGGGTCCAGTAGGAGGCCATCTCGAAGAGTCGAGACCGGGTCTCCTATCCCTAGAATTAGGATGGTTACTAGCAGATCTCGTAGGGGTCTATGGATGTGGGTTTGACTATTCATCGCGACCGTGGAATCCGTGTTTTATACAGGCTCACAATAAAACACGGACCTCCTAATATATCCAATATTTCATATGTTATCTTTTGTTGCTGATATTATGTGATGCGATCATATTATATGCGTGAGACGAATGCTTTATTATTATATATGAGATATATAGTAGACATTGCTTATGTTTTGCACCCGAGCGAGTCCCGTCCCGGTATGCCGTTAGTTAAGTAACCTAACAGTGCATAACATGACACTGTGGCGAATGCGGATGGCATAAGCGTACGTTGTATTTTCATTTCTTGTGTGATACTTAGGAAGCTTAAATGATGGGATTCATTAATGAGATTAATGAAATAAAAGAAACCTAAATGATGTTGAAGAATCAAATTTATAAAAAGGGTAGCTCTAGTTTTGCTTTGCATAGCGGTATTCCTTACAGAATATCCAGCACCTTATTCGATAAGGAAAGAGCCCAGATCTCTTCACCGGGAGTGACCTCTTTAGCGAAACTAGTAAATGCTACAACTCACTCGGTATTGTTTTTGATTGCTTCTATAGTTCTTGCTTTGCACAGCGGTATTTTTGAAATATCCTGCACCTTATTCGATATGGAAAGAGCCGAGACCCCTTCACCGGGAGTGAATCTTTAGCGAAACTAGAAAAATCCTCAAAAACAATCTTTTTCAAAATCACTTGTTTCTACAACGATATCAAGTTCTTTAAGCTCATGGTTTTCTGAAAAACCTGCGTAGCCCTCCGTCATTTCAAATAGGTACTACTTAGTATTCGTGCTATATTTGTTGGCCTGCGTTAAGGCGTATTGTGCGGTAGCTAACTAGTGCTTATCTTCAACATAAGATGAGATTGGATTAGGGTATTCATACGACTTTGTTGTCCTGCGTCAAGGGTCGTACGGGTGGGTTTAATTCAATCAGGAAATGACGGGTTGAACATGATTAGCGGACTATGGTTTGTTGGCCTGCGTCAAGGTCATAGCACGCTAGGGGCAAAAGCATTATCGGGAGTTTGAAGAGTTTAAATTTGCAATGAGATTGCATACCTTCTATAAGATAGTTGGATCCTGATACCCACTGCGAGTAAGTGCTACTCCTTGGAGAGTTTTACACATGACGATTAGCCGATCAAGTAGGTGTCTAGAAAGGTGTTAACGGGGTTATGCCTCTGGGAAAATGAGGTTCATTTTAATTAGGTCCGTGCGAAAGCACGGGGAACCTCCCTCAAAGTACCAACACTGACCTGGCTGAAAGATTGGCGAACTTGTAAGGTGTAAATTAATCCCAGCTAGTCTTACTTTTTAGGGTTTTAACAAAGATTTGATAAAAACCAGTGGGAGCCATCCTGATTAGTTAAGATAATAACCAATCTAATCTTACAAGAGCATGCACTAAAGTGTTTTATTCTCTCTCTCTCTCTAGGTAGCGACCATGTCAGTCCTTAATCAAGATAATAATATGGATGTAATGACCGAACCCACTTATTATACTGAGCAAGGGAACGTTGGTCCCATTCTTTCTTATAATTGTTATAAGACAGAGCAGGAATTAGGAGAATATCCGGATTCTCATGCCGCCCAAACGAAGAATAAGCATGCTGATGCATCTTCTTCGGGTGTGTTTGTTATCGAGAACTATTTCTCAGTTCACTCTACCTCCTGGGTATTAGATACCGGATCGGGATCCCACATATGTAATATGTTATATGGGCTATGGAAAGGTAGGGAACTGGGAGAGAGTGATCATTCCATAAGAGAAGAGAATGATGCAAATGTTGCAGCCAAAACTGTTGGCGAATATCACCTTGTACTACCAAATGGTAATACATTGATTCTGAATGAATGCTATTACATTCCGACCCTGATATGCAATCTTATAGCAGTATCTTTATTGAGTAAAGAAGGATATAATTTTGTAGTACAGGATAATGTTAGGAACATATTCCTGAATCAAAAGTTGATTGGATCAGGCTCGTTAAATAATGGTATATACGTTCTAAATCAAACTACAGTCCTTAATGTACAAAATACACACAAGAGGAAGAGTTCAGAAATGAACGAATCCTTCTTGTGGCATTGTTTACTTGGTCATATCAATGCGACACGACTAGCTAAGTTGCATAAGGATGGATATTTGAATCCGTTCGATTTTCATCTTATGACATTTTCCAGTCATGTCTTAAAGGCAAAATGACCAAAACTCCATTTAGTAGACACGGAGAAAGAGTTAATGAACTCTTAGGGCTGATACATAGTGATGTATGTGGTCCCATGCCTACACATGCCCGTAACGGTTTCTCGTACTTCATTACATTCACTGACGATCTCTCATGATACGGACATGTGTTCCTGTTGAAACACAAGTCTGAAACTTTTGAGAAATTCAAAGAATATAAGAACGAACTAGAGAACTAAACAGGAAAAAGTATTAAGATCTTTCGATTAGATCAAGGAGGAGAATACTTGAGCAATGAGTTCCTGGACTATCTAAAAGAGAATGGGATTCTCTCTCAGCTTACTCCTCCTTATACACCAATGCACAATGGTGTATCGGAGCGGAGGAATCGCACCCTATTAGATATGGTGCGCTCTATGATGAGCACTTCTGAGTTGCCTATTTCCTTTCGGGAATATGCACTGGAAACAGCTGAAGACCTAGTGAATATGGTTCCCACCAAATCTGTGCCAACTACTGCGTATGAGAAATAGAAAGGAAAGAGACCATATCTTAATTATGTTAAGATATGGGGTTTTCCGGCATATGTGAAAACACAGAATCCGGACAAGCTCGGCGCAAGGTCTTTTCTGTGTAAGTTTATTGGATATCCTAAACATTCGTGCGGGTATATCTTCTACCACACCGAGGAAAAAAAGGTGTTTGTTTCTCGACATGCCACCTTTTTAGAAAAGGAATTTCTTGAAAAAGGAATTAGTGGTAAGGAGGTAGAACTGGAAGAGCTTCCAGCTATACAAACTACGACAGAAGATTTGGTTGAACCAGAGGATTCAGTAGTTCCAAACGAACCTCAGCCGCTCTGCCGATCTAGTAGGGTTCCTCATCCACCAGAGAGATACTATGTTTTTCTTATCGATGGTGGGAGCGAGGATTGCATCATGGAAGATGATGACCCGACTAGCTTCGAGTAGGCCATCACGAGTGGGGACTATGTAATGTGGCTGGATGCTATGCGATCTGAGATGGAATCTATGTACACCAATAAAGTATAGACTTTGGAAGTTGCTACTGAAGGGGTAAAACCTAATGGGAGCAAATGGATCTTTAAGAAGAAACTTAGTGTAGATGGAAAAGTTGAGACTTTCAAAGCTAGACTTGTTGCAAAGGGTTTTCGTCAATGACCAGGTGTAGATTATGATGAAACTTTTTCTCCAGTGTCTATGCTTAAGTCCATCCAGATCCTGCTTGCCATTGCTGCATACCATGACTACGAAATCTGGCAGATGGATATTAAGACCGCCTTTCTAAATGGTGATTTAGAGGAGTGCGTGTACATGACTCAGCCAGAGGGCTTCGTAGATAGTGGGAGCAGCGGAAAGGTGTGCAAGCTTCTTAAATCCATCTACGAGTTAAAGCAGGTGTCACGGAGTTGGAACATCTGTTTTGATGTTGTAGTCAAAGAGTTTGACTTCATCAAAAACGTAGATGAACCTTATATCTATAAGAAGGTGGCAGTGTGTAAGGTTGTCTTCCTCGTATTGTACGTGGATGACATACTCTTGATAGGAAATGATGTTTCTATGCTGCACTCGGTCAAGCTCTTCTTATCACATAGATTCTCAATGAATAATCTAAGTGATGCCTCCTGCATTTTGGGAATTAAGATCTATAGAGATAGATCTAAGAGGATACTGGGATTGTCCCAATCCAGGTTCATTGACACCATACTAAAGAGGTTTAGTATGGAAGAATCCAAGCGTGGTAACCAACCCACGATCTCTGGACTCACTCTCTCCAAAGAGATGTCTCCTAAGACTAATTTGGAAAGAGCTCGCATGCAAGGGATACCCTATGCTTCAACAGTAGTCTCTATCATGTACGCGATGCTATGTACCAGAACCGATGTAGCATTCTCACTAAGTGTAGTGAGTAGGTATCAAGAAGATTCAGGAGAGAGTCACTGGACAGCTGTGAAGAACATTCTAAAGTACTTGAGAAGGACTAAGGAGATGTTCTTGGTGTATGGTAACGGAGAACTCCAGGTGGAGTCCTTTACCGATTCGAGCTTTCAAAGTGATAAGGACGACTATAAGTCGCACTCGGAATTTGTCTTTACCCTAAATGGAGGGGCGTTTTGTTGGAAGAGTTCCAAGCAAGAAACCGTGGCAGACTCGACGATGGAGGCTAAATACATCGTTGCCAACGATGCTGCCAAAGTGGCTGTCTGGACGAAGAAGTTCATCACTGAACTTGGTGTGGTTCCATCCATTGAGCATACAATACCTTTATACTGCGATAACAATAGAGCTGTGGCTTTTGCTAAGGAACCCAGGTCCCATCAGAGATCCAGGCATATTTTGAGGCGGTATCACCTGATCCGGGAGATAGTTGATCACCGAGAGATCGGGGTCAGGAGAGTTGACACGAAGGAAAACACTGCGGATCCACTCACGAAGTCCATACCCCAGACACAATTTGAGAGACTTTTCGGGATGTTGGGTATGAGATACTACAACATCCGGCCTTAGTGCAAGTGGGAGATTGTTAGTTATATATATGCCCTAGAGGCCATTGTTGTACATATGATGTATATTATAGTGGATTCTTGGATATATATAGAGAGGACTTTCTTGCTCGACATGATAGTATGCTATTTGGTTTCACTTTATCTTAACATGTTGACATGTATTGGTTTACTGTCTTGCTCTCACATGTTGATAAAGCCCTTAGAATATGTACTCGACTACTAGGACTATGATGTAGATCATACTAGTGGGGCTAGGGTAGTCCAAGAGTACATCCTATAACTATTCCTAGTCGAGGGTGTATCGAGACAGGGCATCGATACTCCAGAGTAGACTAGCGTATACACGTCTCGACCCATACGATGGGCGATGGATGATCCCATATCCATTGGTGTTTGACATCAAATATGGTGTACGGGTGCTCAGTGGAGACTCGGTACACTAAATGGACTCTCCGAGAACTCCTAGATAGTATTATATGTATCATCAGATAGTAGTTCTCAGGTGACACTGGTACAGGTTAGTCTGTAGACCTGAGATCGTCATAGAGTCTTGTGTGATTCCCACCGTGCTTTGATTTCCACATTACCACATTCATGAGAACATGCAAAACGGTGGCTTTTGGATACAGTCCCGAATCACATGGAGGCAATGAGCGATAGGAGGGGTTTCGTCTCTCCCGGTATTGGGAGTTGATGTTGCGCTGTGTTCGATTGGCTATAACTGGAAGTCTCTGGCCAGGGCTGATATGGAGATTTACTTATAAGAGTTATCAGTAGTTTCTTGACCCGTTATGAGCCACACATCGACACGACTTATCGGTTACTGGGGTCTGAAGTTTACCACCCTTAGACTTGATATGCGATATATCAGACGAAGAGACCGGACTGTACGGGAGTGTTACTGATTGGATTCACAGGAGTATTACTGGCATGCTTGTTGATCTTCTGATCGCTCAATACCCGGGTGGCCGTTATGTTTAGCTGACCGCTTGCAGCTTGTGGGTGTTTGATATTATCATCACCTGCTGCCGGCGTATTGACGATTCTTTAGAGTCCTACACAGAGGTTTCCTTGCTCAGGCAAAACGGAGTAGGAGCAAATATGTGATATGTGCGGGACTGAGAATAATACGATATGAGATACCGTATTCAATTCTCACGATATATGATATCGGCCGGGTATATGTGATATAGCCGGGTCATCGGATCAAGTGTTGATTCGATGAACCGATACAAATTATATTAGTCGGTTATTTGCAAAATAGCCGGATATTCGGATCAAGTTTTGATTCGATAATTTAATGTATAATTATATATTTAATATATTACATTACATTAACTAATATAAGCTCACTTAAAGATTATTTTTCTCACTTGATGATACATTGATGTATATGTGATATATGTTTATTGTATTATTTTCTTTTGTTACATTTTATATTATATATGTGATATATAATATTGTAACATGTTAGGGTTACAATTGTAACTAGGGTTTTGAGATTAAACCATGCTAGGGTTTGGATTAGGGTTAATCTTTTGGTTTGGGTAAATTCTAAATTGTGTAGATATTTATCCATGTTGACTTTGTCAACCACCTTGATATTTGTTAGATATTTGTTAACCCAAACCCTAACCCTATTACATGGTTAAGTCTCTACAAGGGTTAGGCATGACATGCTTAACCCTTGGTTGCAATTCTAAGCTCAACAATAATTCATTTTCATCACAATCTTTCTCCTTGATCTTCTTCAAGCTCTTAAAAAAAAGCTTGCTTGATTTTTTATTTGTGATGAAATAAAATGAGATAAAGAAAACTAAAGAGAGCAAAATTTCTACTTCATCATCCTCATCTATTCTAGCCACTTAGATTAGGGTGTTCACTTCATTAATATCTCATTAGAGAAGTGTGAGCTTAGGTTAGTGTTTCTTCAAGGTAGATCATCTTAGAAAGTGAAGTCTTTTAGCAAGGATGTCTCATTCACTTCATGGAGCATCTCTAGAGTCCGGGACCTTGATGATCGCAGTGAAGGGACTTCAACTCATAGCTTATGAAGCGAAGAAACGGACTACAAAGGTTGTAATCCTAAACTCTTAGATGTTCAGTAGTTAACATGTTAGTTTAGTTTGATTCTCTATTTAAGAACCTAGGTTTAGGGTTATCTATAATGGAAAATTTTTAACTTGGTATGGATGATGCCTCCCGAAACCTTGCTTCCGTTGTAGGAAACCAAACAGTGGTATCATAGCCTAGCTAGAGAATTAAATGGATAAGTGTAGGATTACGAAATCGAAACAACTCCGAAACACCCGACGAAAAACCCTAGTTTCTGTAAATTTTTCAGAGTGTCAAAAAATGTTCCAAACAGTTGCAGAGTGGTGTATGTGATACAATATGAACATCATAAAAATTTTAGCCCAACCCTTCGGAAAATGGCTGAGATCACCCCCCCAAACCAGCCCGATGGGATCCCTGTAGGCTGAAATTTGCACAGTGTTTAAAGCTCTGGGTTTTGGTACTTTAGGTGTTGTTTGTGTTTGATAATTTTGCATGTGATGTTATCTTTTAGCAAAGGCAATTCAGAGTGTTTCGTATTCGTAATTCTAGCTTTTGTTTCGGTTATTTTAGACGGTATTAAAAAGATCGAACGGATATCAAATACCCACTTTTTCCCTTGCTGAACTCTCTAGAAGAACATTCAAATAGCATGCAAGTGATGCAGTGAACTCTCTTGAAGAACAAAACCTTAACTCGATTTTGTGACCGTTAAAACGGCCACTAAACCCTAGGGTTTGTGGTAGTTTAGCGGTGCCACAAGTGAGGCATTGGTTGATCCTTCTACGGCTGGTTCATTACTACTGTGGCATGTGATGGATACTTCTAAACTACGCTCAAGTGTTGAGCATTTTGGGAAATTTTAGGTGTTTTTTGATTCGATCTGAATGTTTAACATCGTCTAGCATTTTCTGTAATGTGATACAATATGTGGAATACATATAGTTAGGCATGAAATCCGTAATATGTGATATTTCGGGTTTACGATGTCTAAGATGATTGTGGATTCCAAATTTTGTAGTTTTTCACTTTCTTTTCTGTGACCGTATGTGTAATATGTGGTATATCGTCGTTTTCGTTGCTATATATCAACAAAAATTATGATGCACATATTTACTTACGTTGATGACATATGATATTATGTGTTGCTGTAATATGTTATATTGGATCGTCGTGTTCTGAATAGCCGGGGGTTTTATGTGAGATGAGGGTTTTTATTTTCATTCATGTAAAATTCATTCTATGTAATATTCTTTTATTGGGGCACTTTCGGGTTGAGGATGATGTCACAATTGTATATTATTTACTTTTCCGCATTAGGATAGTCCCATGGAGGGGAGCACAAGTAACCGGGTTCTAGGGTCCAGTGGGAGGCCATCTCTAGGAGTCGAGACCGAGTCTCCTAACCCTAGAATTGGGAGGATTACTTGCTGCTTTCATAGCGGTTTAGGGATGTGTGTTTGGCTATTCATCGCGGCCGTGGAATCCATGTTTTATACAGGCTCACAATAAAACACGGACCTCCTAGTATATCCAATATTTCTTATATTATGTTCTGCTGCTGATATTATGTGATGTGATCATATTATATGCGTGAGACGAATGATTTATTATTATATATGAGATATATATTAGACGTTGCTTAGGTTTTGCACCCGTGCTAGTCCAGTCCCGGTATACCGTTAGTTAAGTAACCTAACGGTGCATAACGGGACACTGTGGCGAATGCGGATGGCATAAGCGTAAGTTGTATTTTTGTTTCTTCTGTGATGCTTAGGAAGCTTAAATAATGGGATTCATTAATGAGATTAATGAAAGAAAAGAAACCTAAAACATGTTGTAGAATCAAATTTATAAAAAGGGTAGCTCTAGTTTCGCTTTGCATGGCGGTATTCCTTGCAGAATATCCAGTAGCTTATTCGAAAAGGAAAGAGCCGAGATCCGTTCACCTGGAGTGACCTCTTTAGCGAAACTAGCAGATGCTACAACTCACTCGGTTTTGTTTTTGATTGCTTCTATAGTTCTTGCTTTGCACAGCGGTATTTTTGAAATATCTCGCACCTTATTCGATAAGGAAAGAGCCGAGATCCCTTCACCGGGAGTGACCTCTTTAGTGAAACTAGAAAAAGCCTAAAAAACACTCATTTTCAAAATCACTTGTTTCTACAACGATATCAAGTTCTTTACGCTCATGGTTTTCTGAAAAACCTGCATAGCCCTCCGTCATTTCAGATAGGTACTACTTAGTATTCGTGCTACGTTTGTTGGCCTGCATCAAGGCGTAGTGTGCGGTAGCTAACTAGTGCTTATCTACAACATAAGATGAGATTGGATTAGGGTAATCGTACGACTTTGTTGGCCTGCGTCAAGGGTCTTGCGGGTGGGTTTAATTCAATCAGGAAATGACGGGTTGAATTTAACTAGCGTACTATAGTTTATTGGCCTGCGTCAAGGTCATAGCACGCTAGGGGCAAAAGCATTATCGGGAGTTTCAAGAGATGAAATTTTCAATGAGATTGCATAACTTCTATAAGATAGTCGGATCCTGATACCCACTGCGAGTAAAAGTTACTCCTGGGAGAGTTTTACACATGACGATTAGCCGATCAAGTTGATATCTAGTAAAGTGTTAACGGGGTTACGCCTCTGGGAAAATGAGGTTTGTTTTAATTAGATCCGTGCGAAAGAATGGGGAACCTCCCTCAAAGTACCAACACTGACCTGGATGAAAGATTGGCGAACTTGTAAGGTGTAAATTAATTCCGGCTAGTCTTACCTTTTAGGGTTTTAAGAAAGATTTGATAAAAACCAGTGGGAGCCATCTTTATTAGATAAGATAATAACCAATCTAATCTTGTAAGACCATACGCTAAATTGTTTTCTTCTTTCTCTCTCAAGGTAGCGACCATGTCAGGCCTTAATCAAGATAATAATATGGATGTATTGACCGAACCCGCTTATTATACTAAGAAGGGGAACGTTGATCCAGTTATTTCTTATAATTGTTATAAGACAGAGCAGGAATTAGGAAAATATCCTGATTCTCACGCCGCCCAAACAAAAAATAATCATGCTGATGCATCTTCTTCGGGTGTGTTTGTTATCGAGAACTGTTTCTCAATTCACTCTACGTCCTGGGTATTAGATACCGGATCAGGATCCCACATATGTAATATGTTACATGGGCTGCGAAAAGGTAGGGAACTGGGAGAGGGTGATCATTCCATAAGAGTAGGGAATTGTGCAAATGTTGCATCCAAAACTGTTGGTGAATATCACCTTGTATTACTAAATGGTAATACATTGATTCTGAACGAATGCTATTACATTCCGATCCTGATATGCAATCTTATATCAGTATCTTTATTGAGTAAAGAAGGATATAATTTTGTATTACAGGATAATGTTATGAACATTTTCCTGAATCAAAAGTTGATTAGATCAGGCTCGTTAAATAATGGTATATACGTTCTGAATCAAACTATAGTCCTTAATGTACAAAACACACACAAGAGGAAGAGTTCAGAAATGAATGAATCCTTCTTATGGCATTGTTTACTTGGTCATATCAATACGACATGACTAGCTATGTTGCATAAGGATGGATATTTGAATCCGTTCAAATTTTCATCTTATGACACTTGTCAGTCATGTCTCAAAGGCAAAATGACCAAAACTCCGTTTAGTGGACACGGAGAAAGAGTTACTGAACTTTTAGGGCTGATACATAATTATGTATGTGGTCTCATGTCTACACATGCCAGGAACGGTTCCTCGTACTTCATTACATTCACTGACGATCTCTCAAGATACGGACATGTGTTCCTATTGAAACACAAGTCTGAAGCTTTTGATAAAATCAAAGAATATAAGAACGAAGTAGAGAACTAAATGGGAAAAAGTATTAAGATCCTTCGATTAAATTGAGGAAGAGAATACTTTAGCAATGAGTTCCTGGACTATCTAAAAGAGGATGAGATTCTCTCTCATCTTACTTCTCCTTATACACCACAGCACAATGGTGTATCAGAGCGGAGGAATCGCACCCTATTAGATATGGTGCGCTCTATGATGAACACTGCTGAGTTGCCTATTTCCTGTTAGGGATATGCACTGGAAATAGCTGCAGACCTATTGAATATGGTTCCCATCAAATCTGTGCCAACCACTCCATATGAGATATGGAAAGGAAGAGACCATATCTTAATTATGTTAAGATATGGGGTTGTCCGGCATATGTGAAAACATAGAATCCGAACAAGCTCGGTGCATGGTCTTGTCTCTGTAAGTTTATTGGATATCCCAAATATTCGCGCGGGTATATCTTCTACCACACCGAGGAACAGATGGTGTTTTTTTACTCGAAATGCCACCTTTTTAGAAAAGGAATTTCTTGAAAAAGAAATTAGTGGGCAAGGAGGTAGAACTGTAAGAGGTTCCCGCTATACAAACTATGACAAAAGATTTGGTTGAGCCAGAGGATTTAGTAGTACCCGACGAACCTCAGCCACTCCGCCGATCTAGTCGGGTTCCTCATCCACCAGAGAGATACTACGGTTTTCTCATCGATGGTCAGAGCGAGGATTGCATCATGGAAGATGATGACCCGACTAGCTTCGAGCAGGACATCACGAGTGGGGACTCTGTAAAGTGGCTGGATGCAATGCGATCTGAGATGGAGTCCATGTACATCAACAAAGTATGGACTTAAGAAGTTGCTCTTGAAGGGGTAAAACCCATGGGAGCAAATGGATCTTTAAGAAGAAACTTGGTGTAGATGGAAAAGTTAAGACTTTCAAAGCTAGACTTGTTTCAAAGGGTTTTCGTCAATGACTAGGTATGGATTATGACGAAACCTTTTCTCCAGTGGCTATGCTTAAGTCCATCCGGATCCTGATTGCTATTGCTACATACCATGACTATGAAATCTGGCAGATGGATGTTAAGACCGCTTTTCTAAATGGTGATTTAGAGGAGTGCGTGTACATGACACAGCCAGAGGGCTTCGTAGATAGTGGGAACAGCGGAAAGGTGTGCAAGCTGCTTAAATCCATCTACGGGTTAAAACAGGTATCGCATAGTTAGAACATCTGTTTTGATGTTGTAGTCAAAGAGTTTGACTTCATCAAAAACGTAGATGAACCTTGTATCTACAAGTGCAACCGACTATTTGAATCGCTGATGAAAAAATACTCTATAAACCACAAATTGTCAATGCCCTACCATCCTCAAACTTGAGGCCAGGTTGAAGTCTTTAATAGGCAGATTAAACAGATTTAGGAAAAGACTTGTTAGTTATATGTATGCCCTAGAGGCCATTACTGTACATGGGATGTATATTGTAGTAGATGCTTGGACATATATAGGGAGGACTTTCTTGCTCGACAAGATTGTATGCTATCTGGTTGCTCTTTATCTTAACATGTTGACTTGTATATGTGATGCTGTCTTACTCTCACATGTTGATAAAGCCCTAAGGTTGTGTACTTGACAACCAGGACTATGATGGAGATTATACAAGTGGGGCCAAGGGTAGTCCACAAGTACACCCTAAAATAGTTCCTAGTCGAGGGTGTATCGAGACAGGGTATCGATATTTCATAGTAAACTAGCGTATACGCATCTTGACCCATATGATGAACGATGGATGTCCCACATACATTGGTGTCTGACGTCAAAGATGGTATACGGGTGCTCAGTAGAGACTGGATACACTGAACGGACTCGCCGAGAACTCCTAGTTGGTCTTATACCTATCATCAGATAGCAGTTCTCCGGTGATACTGGTACAGGTTATTCTGTCGACCCGAGATCGTTATCGAGTCTTGTGTGATTCCCACTGTGCTTTGATTTCCACCTTACCACGTTCAAAAGAACGTGCAAAACGGTGGATTTTGGGTACAGTCCCATATCACATGGAGACAATGAGCGATAAGAGGAGATTCGTCTCTCCCGGTATTGGTAGATGATGTTGCGCTGTCCTCGATTGGCCATAACAGGAAAGTCCCTGGCCAGGGCTGATACAGAGATTTATTAATAAGTGTTATCAGTAGTTTCTCGACCCATTATAAGCCTCACATCGGCACGACTTATCAGTTATTGGGGTATGATGTTTACCACCCCTAGACTGGATATGCGACATATCAGACGAAGAGACCGGACTGTACGGTAGTGCTACAGACAGGCTTTTCCAAGAGTTAGAGCGGGCTAGCTTGCTGATCTTCTGATCGTTCAATACCCGGGTAACCGTTACGTCCAGCTAGTACAACTGACGGCTTGTGGGTGCTTGATATGATAATCACCTACTGTCGGCATATTGATGAGTCTTTAGAGTCATACACAGAGGTTTCACTGGCTCTGGCAAAACGAAGTTGGAGCACACATGCGATATGTGCGGGACCGAGATTAATACAAGTATATGATACTGTATTCTATTCTTGCGATATAAGATATCGACCGGTTATATGAGATATAAACGAGTTATCGAATCAAAAGTTGATTCGTTAAGTGTATACTGTATCGGTCGGTTATATGTGATATAGCCGGGTTATCGAATCAAGAGTTGATTGGATAAGTTGATACAAATAATATTAGTCGGTCATATGAGATATAATCGGATTATTAAATCAAGAGTTGATTTAATGATTTAATATATAATTATATATTTGGTATATTAATTTACATTAACTAATATTATCTCACTTAAGCATTTATTTTTCTCACATATGCACGCTTAATATATATGTGATATATATTAATTGTGTTTTATTTATGTGTCATGGTTGATGATACATGCAACATGGGTGTATACACCATGATAAAGATATTGCAGGGTTTATTTATTTATTGTAATTCAATTATTAGTTGGAAATTTGTCACATGGCATGAGGCTTCATGAAGCTTGGAGACCCATTGACTTAGTCTACTTGTTTTGTCTTATACTTGATATTTGTTAACCCAACCATTATCTAAACTCATGGTTAAGTCTCTACATGAGATATATAAGATATTTTCTCACCCATGATTGCCATTCTCTCTCAGATCTATTATTTTCTTGTTCTTCCTCAAAGCTCAATAGTGCTCTCTAGGTTTTGAGAGAAGCTTAAAAACAAGTGAGAAAAGTAATTCTAAAGTGAGAAAAATGCTAGTTCATCATCCTCTACTAGATTAGCACTTTAGTATAGGGTGTTAGCTTAACTAATCCCACATTAGTGAAGAGGGTAGCTTGGGTTTGTGACTCCTCGACTTAGATCATCTTTGGCTTTGAAGGCTTCAAGCAAGCATGCATCTTTCTTCTTGTGTAGCCGTTCGAGAGTCCGCAAAATCGCAACTTGGAGCGAAGGGACTACTACAAGGAGCTAAAGAAGTGAAGGACCGGATTACAAAGGTTGTAATCCCTACTCACTTAGATGTAAAGTTGTTTATAATATGTTTCGTAAGATTCTCTAGTTAAAGATTCTAGTTTAGGGTTCTTTAAAACGGCAAAAATTTGAAAATGGCATGGACGATGCCACCCGAAACCTAGCTGTCGTTCATAGGAACCCTACAGTGGTATCAGAGTCTAGCTAGAGAATTAGACAGATTGTGTAGAATTACGAAACCAAAACAACTCCGAAACACTACAAACTGAGAACCCAGTTTCTGTTGATTTTTAAAGTCGTCGAAAATTTTTTAAACAACTGTAGAATGCTACTTGAGATGTAAGATGAACACTGAGCAAATACGAACCTATTCCACCCAAATTGACCTGAGCACATCACCCTTAAAACCGGTGTGGCCGGCCCTGTACAAGCTTCTAGGGTTCATATTTTTTTGGTGTTCTGGTCTCTAGGTTTTGGAGTTTCAGGTGTTGTTTGTTTTTGCTAAAGTTGCATATGATGTTAACTTTTTGCAAAGGCAACTCAGAGTGTTTCGTAGTCGTAATTCTAACAGTTTTTTGGGTTTCTTTAGACAGTGTTAAAAAGTTCGAACGGATATCAAATACCCACTTTATCCCTCACCGGAAATTTTCCAAGTGTTTGATTTTTCCTTAGTTTAAAACTTTCAGAAAATCATGCAAGCAATACTGTGAAACCTCTAGAAGAACGAAACCTTAACTCGATTATGTGACCGTCAGAACCGCTACTAAACCCTAGGGTTTGTGGTAGTTCAGCGGTGCCACATGTGAGGAATTGGTTGACCCTTCTACGGCTGGTTCGTAGGAGTTGTGGCATGTACTGAGTATTTTTAAACTACGTTCAAGTGTTGAGCTTTTTGGGAAATTTTCGGTGTTTTTTTATTCGATCGGAATGTTTATCATCGTTTAGCTATTTGTGGAATGTGATACAATATGTGGAATTCATATAGTTAGGCATGAAATTCAAAATATGTGATATTTTGGGTTTATGATGTCTAAGGTTATTATGGATTCAAAATGTTGTAGTTTGACATTTTCTTTTCTGTGATCGTAAGTGTAATATGTGGTGTATCACCGGTTTAGTTGCTATATATCAACGACAATTGGGATACACATATTTACTTACGTTGATGACATGTGATGTTATATGTTGCTGTGATATGTTATATTGGATCGTCGTGTTTTGAATAGCCAGGGGTTTTATGTGAGATGAGAGTTTTTATTTTCATTCATGTAAAATTCTTTGCATGTAATATTCTTTTATTGGGGTACTTCCGGGTTGAGGATGATGTCACCATTGTTGTATATTATTTACTTTTCTGCATTAGGATAGACCCAAGAAGGTGAGCAAAAGTAACCGGGTTCTAAAGTCCAGTGGGAGACCAACTCGAAGAGTCAAGTTCGGGTCTCCTAACTCTAGAATTGGTAGGGTTGCTTGCCGCTCTTATAGGGGTCTAAGAATGTGGGTTTGGCTATTCATCGCGACCGTGGAATCCGTGTTTTATACAGGCTAAAAATAAAACACTGACCTCCTAGTATATCCAATATTTCTTCTGCTGCTCTGTGATGTGATCACTATGGATTCTGAGATAAATGGCTATATATTATATATGAAATATATAATAGACGTTGATTATGTTTTTCACCCGCGCTAGTCCCGTCCCGGTATGCCGTTAGTTAAGTAACCTAACGGTGCATAACGGGACATTGTGGCGAATGCGGAAGGCATAAGCATACGTTATATTTTCGTTTCATTTTCTATGATACTTAGGAAGCTTTAAATGATGCAACTTCAATAATGAGATTAATGAAAAGAAAGAAACCTAAAAGATGTTGTTGGATTAAATTTTCAAAAAGAGTAGCTCTAGTTTTTGCTTTGCATAGCGGTATTCCTTGTAGAATATCCAACACCGCATTCGATAAGAAAGAGCCGAGATCCTTTCACCGGGAGTAACCTCTTTAGCAAAAGCTAGCAGATGCTACAACCCACTCGGTTTTGTCTTTTGATTGCTTCTTTTAGTTCTTGCTTTGCATAGCGGTATTTATGAAATATCCTGCACCTTATTCGATAAGGAAAGAGCCGAGATCCCTTCACCGGGAGTGACCTCTTTAGCAAGACTAGTAAAAAGCCTCAAAAACACTCCTTTTCAAAAATCACTAGTTTCTACAACTATATCAAGTTCATTACGCTCATGGTTTTCTTAAAAACCTGCGTAGCCCTCCGTCATTTCAGATAAGTACTACATAGTATTCGTGCTACGTTTGTTGGCCTGCATCAAGGCGTAGTGTGCGGTAGCTAACTAGTGCTTATCTGCGACATGATATGAGATTGGATTAGGGTAGTAGTGCGACTTTGTTGGCCTGCATCA
This sequence comes from Agapanthus africanus, assembly GCA_030015575.1. Lineage (NCBI taxonomy): Eukaryota > Viridiplantae > Streptophyta > Magnoliopsida > Asparagales > Amaryllidaceae > Agapanthus > Agapanthus africanus. Next base: position 79,522,801 of record JASDDO010000031.1, read on the forward strand.
AGGGTCATGCGGGTGGGTTTAATTTAATCAAGAAATGTATGGGCTGAACTTGACTACTGGACTATGGTTTATTGGCCTGCGTCAATGTCATAGGACGCTAGGGGCGAAAGTAATGTCGGGAATTTCAAGTGTTGAAATTTGCAATGAGATTGCATACCTTCTATGTGATAGTAGGATCCCGATCCCACTGTGAGCAAAAGTTGCTCCCGGGAGAGTTTTGTACTTTAAAATTAGCTAACTCATTTGGTGTCTAGAAAGGTGTCATTGGGGCAACGCCTTTGGAAAAATGAGGTTTATTTTAATTAGGTTCGTGCGAAAGCATGGGGAACCTCTCTCAAAAGTACCGGCACTGGCCTGGCTGAACGGTTAGTGAAGTTGTAGAATGCAATTAATCCTGCTGAATTTTCTTTTTAAAGGTTTGAAGGAAAATTTGAGAATAGCAGTGGGAGACATCGATTAGATAAGATAAATAACCAATATGATCTTTGCAAAGCATACGCTAAGTGTTTTCTTCTCTCTCTCACCAGGTAGCAACCATGTCAGGCCATAATCAAGAAAATAATATGGTTGTATTGACCGAACCTGCTTTTTATGTTGTGCAGGGGAACATTGGTTCTGCTCCAACTTATAATTGTTATAAGTTTAAGCAGGAAATAGGAAAATATCCAGATTTCCATGCCACCCAAACGAAGAATGAGCATGTTGATGCTTCTTCTTCGGGTGTGTTCATTACCGAGAACTGTTAATCAGTATCCTCTACGTCCTGAGTATATGATACCGGATCAGGATCCCGCATATGTAATATGTTACATGGGCTACAGATAGGTAGAGAACTGAGAATGGGTGATATATCTCTAAGTGTTAGAGGATGGTGCAATTGTTGCAGAAAAATCAGTTGGCAAATATCACCTTGTATTAATACATTGATTCTGAACAAATGTTATTAGATACCGAACCTGATATACAACATTACATAAGTTTTTTTGTTAAGTTAAAGAAGGATATAATTCTGTATTGGAGGATAATGTTGTGAACATTTTCCTGAATCAAAAGTTGATTCAATCAGCCACGTTATATAATAGCATATACATTCTAAATCAAACCGCAGTTCAAAGTATCTAGAACACACACAAGAGGAGTAGTTCAGAAATGAACGAATCCTTCTTGTGGCATTATAGACTAGGTCATATCAATGCAACACGACCAGGTAAGTTACATAAGGATGAATATGAGAATATGTTCGAATTTTCATCTTATAATACTTGCCAGTCTTGTCTCAAAGATAAAATGAACAATACTCCGTTTACTGGAAACAGAGAAAGAGATAGTAAACTCTTGGGACAGATACATGATGATGTATACGGTCCGATGTCTATAAACTCCAGGGTTAGTTCTTTGTACTTCATTATATTCACTGATCATCTCTCAAGATTCGGACATCTGTTCCTGTTGAAACATAAGTCTTAAAATTTTGAGAAATTCAAGGAATATAAGCTTGAATTTGAAGAACCAGACGGGTAGAAGTATTAAGTCCTTCGATGTGATCGGAGAAGAGAATACTTGCGCATGGAGTTCCTGGAGTTTCTAAATGGAGAATGTAATTCTCTCTCAAATTACTCTTTTATGTACACCACCGCACCATGGTTTATCGGGGCGGAGGCATCACACCCTATGAGATATGGCGCTCTATGATGAGTATTGCTGTGTTACCTGTTTCCTTTTGGAGTTATGCACTTGAGAAGATGCATACGTATTGAATGGGGTTCCATCCAAATCAGGGCCTACCACTACATATGTGATATGGAATGGGAAGAGACCATATCTTAAACGAGTTAAGATATGGGGTTGTCCGACCTATGTTGAAAGGCAGAATCCGGAAAAGCTCGAGGCAAGGTCAGTTCTGTAAGTTTGTTAGGATATCCCAAACATTTGTGAGGGAATATCTTCTACCACTCTGAGGAGCAAAAGGTGTTTTGTTTCTCATCATGCCACCTTTTTTTTAGAAAAGGAATTTCTTGTGAAGAAATTTGTGGTCATGAGGTAGAACTGGAAGGTGTTCCAGCTAGACAAACTAACAGCTAATGATTTGGTAAAACCAAAGGATTCGGTAGTCTTCAACGAACCTCAGCCTCTTGGCGAATCTGGTAGGGTTCCTCATCCACTTCAGAAATACTACGGTCTTCTCGGTGATAGTAGGAGCGAGGAATGCATCATGGTAGATGATGGCCTAACTAGGTTCAGGCAGGCTATCACGAGTGGTGACTCTTTGAAAAGGCTGGATGCTATGCGATCAAAGATGGAATCCATGTATACCAAAAAAGTATGACTTTGCAAGTTGCTCCTGAAGGGGTAAAACCCATTGGGAGCAACTGGATCTTTAAGAAGAAACTTGGTGTAGATGGAAATGTTGAGACTTTCAAAGCTAGACTTGTTGCAAAAGGTTTTCGTCATCGACCAGGGTAGACTATGATGAAACCTTTTCTCCAGTGGCTATGCTTAAGTCCATCCGGATCTTGCTTGCCATCGCTGCATAACATGACTACGAGATCTGGCAAATGGATGTTAAGACCTCCTTTCTAAATGGTGATTTAGAAGAGTGCGTATACATGACTCAGCCAGAGGGCTTTGTGGACAGTAGGTGCAGCGGAAAGGTATGCAAGCTACTTAAATCCATCTACGGGTTAAAGCAAGCATCGCGGAGTTAGAACATCTATTTTGATGTAGTAGTCAAAGAGTTTGACTTCATCAAAATGGTATATGAACCTTGTATATTCAAGAAGGTTGTAGAGTGGGATATTATATTACTCGTAATGTACGTAGATAACATACTCTTGATCGGAATTGGTTTCCTATGCTACACTTGGTCAAGCTCCTCTTATCATAAGGATTCATAATGGAAGATCTGGATTATACCTACTACATCTTATGGATTACGATCTATGGTGATAGATCTATGTGGATATTGGGAGTGTCCCAAATCGAGGTACATTAACACTATACTAAAGGGGTTTAGTATGGAGGATTCTAAGCGTAGCGGTTCATCCACTTACTCAGGAATCACTCTCTTCAAAAAGATGTCTTCAAAGACTGATTTGGAGAGAGCCTGCATCCAAGGGATAACCTATGCTTCGGCAGTAGGCTCTATCTGAGTATGCGATGTTATGTACTAAGACCAAATGTAGATGACTCACTAAGTATAATGATCAGGAATCAATCAGATCTTTAGAGAATAGCTGGACAGCCGTGGAGGACATTCTTAAGTATTTGAGAAGCACTAAAAGAAAGTTCTTGGTTCCAGCTTCCAGAGTGATAAGTTCGACTGAAAGTCAGTCACAAGTATTGTCTTTACCCTCAGTGGAGGGACGGTATGTTGGAAGAGTTCCAAGCTAGATACCGTAGCATACTAGATGATAAAGGCTGAATACATTGCTATCAACAAAACTACCAAAGAGGTTTTCTGGACATTTCTTGTTCATGAGATGAACAAGGTTCCTACCATTGAGCATCCAATAACTGTTATTGTGACTACAATGGAGTTGTGGCTTTAACCTAGGAACACCTGTCCCATCATCGATCCAGACATATTCTGAGGACAGTATCACCTGATCAGGAAGATGGTTGATCTCCAAGGGATGAGTTAAAAAGAGTAGATTTTGAGGTTAACACAGCGAATCGACTCACCAAGGCCTGCTTTCCCAAATACTATTTGAGAGATTTTGGGATGGTTGAGTATGGGATACTACAACCACTGCTATAACTGTTGAGTATGAGACACTGCAATAAATGTCCTTAGTGCAAGTGGGAGATCGTTAGTTATATGTATGCCCTAGAGGCCATTATTGTACATGGGATGTATATTGTAGTGGGTGCTTGGACATATATAGGGAGGACTTTCTTACTCGATATGATAGTATGCAATCCGGTTGTTCTTTATCTTAATATGTTGACCTGTATATGTGATGCTGTCTTGCTCTCACATGTTGATAAAACCCTTAGGTTGTGTACTTGACTACCAGGACTATGATAGAGATCATACTAGTGGAGCAAAGGGTAGTCCACAAGTACACCCTAAAATAGTTCCTAGTCGAGGGTGTATCGAGACAGGGCATCGATATTCCGGAGTAGACTAGCGTATACCCATCTTGACCCATATGATGGGTGATGGATGATCCCACATCCATTGGTGTCTGACATCAAAGATGGTATACGGGTGCTCAGTGGAGACTGGGTACACTGAACGGACTCGCCGAGAACTCCTAGTTGGTATTATACCTATCGTCAGATAGCAGTTCTCCGGGGACAGCGGTACAGGTTAGTCTGTAGACCCGAGATCGTCATCAAGTCTTGTGTGATTCCCACTGTGCTTTGATTTCCACCTTACCATGTTCAAAAGAACGTGCAAAAATGTGGCTTTTGGGTACAGTCCCAAATCATATGGAGGCAATGAGCGATAGGAAGGGATTCGTCTCTCCCAGTATTGGGAGTTGATGTTTCGCTGTGCTCGATTGGCTATAACAGGAAAGTCCCTGGCCAGGGCTGATACAGAGATTTACCGATAAGTGTTATCAGTAGTTTCTCAACCAGTTATGAGCCTCACATCGGCACGACTTACCGGTTATTGGGGTCTGACGTTTACCACCCTTAGTCTGGATATGCGATATATCAGACGAAGAGATCGAACTGTACGGTAGTGTTACTGACAGGCTTTTTTAGGAGTTAGAGCGGGAATCTTCTGATCGTTCAATACCCAGGTACCCGTTACGTCCAACTAGTACCGCTGACGGCTTGTGGGAGCTTGATATGATCATAACCTACTGCCCGCGTATTGATGAGTCTTTAGAGTCCTACACAGAGTTTCACTGGCTCAGGCAAAACGAAGTAGGAGAACATATGCGATATGTGCGGGACCGAGATGAATACGAGTATTTGATACCGTATGCTATTCTCACGAGATAAGGTATCGATCGGTTATTTGAGATATAGCCGGGTTATCGAATCAAATGTTTATTTGATAAGTCAATACTGTATCGGTCGGTTATATGTGATATAGCCGGGTTATCGAATCAAGAGTTTATTCGATAAGTTGATACAAATAATATTAGTCGGTCATATAAGATATAACTGGATTATTAAATCAAGAGTTGATTTAATGACTTAATGTATAATCATATATTTCATATATTAATTTACATTAACTAATTTTAGCTCACTTAAGCATTTGTTTTTCTCACATATGTACACTTAACATATATGTGATATATATTAATTGTGTTTTATTTATGTGTCATGGTTGATGATACATGCAACATGGGTGTATACACCATGATAAAGATATTGTAGGGTATATTTATCTATTTTAATTCAATTATTAGTTGGAAATTTGTCACAAGGCCTGAAGCTTCATGAAGCTTGGAGACCCATTGACTTAGTCTACTAGTTTTGTCTTATACTAGATATTTGTTAACCCAACCATTATCTAAACTCATGGTTAAGTCTCTACATGAGATATATTATATATTTTCTCACCCATGGTTGCCATTCTCTCTCAGATCTATTATTTTCTTGTTCTTCCTCAAAGCTCAAGAGAGCTCTCTAGGTTTTCAGTGAAGCTTAAAAACAAGTGAGAAAAGTAATTCTAAAGTGAGAAAAAATCCTAGTTCATCATTCTCTACTAGATTAGTACTTTAGTATAGGGTGTTAGCTTAACTAATCCCACATTAGTGAAGAGGGTAGCTTGGGTTTGTGACTCCTCGATGTAAATCATCTTCGGCTTTGAAGGCTTCAAGCAAGCATGCATCTTTCTTCTTATGGAGCCGTTCGAGAGTCCGCAAGATCGCAACTTGGAGCGAAGGGACTACTACAAGGAGCAAAAGAAGTGAAGGACCGGACTACAAAGGTTGTAATCCTTACTCACTTAGATGTAAAGTAGTTTATAATATGTTTCATATGATTCTCTAGTTAAAGATTATAGTTTAGGGTTCTTTAAAACGGCAAAAATTTGAAAATGGTATGGACGATGCCACCCGAAACCTTGTTGTCGTTCATAGGAACCCTACAAGACTGTCAGCCACAACCGCAAGGATTGGTCATTGAAGTTAAATTATATGCTTTGGGCGTTTCGCATCGCCTTCAAAACAAATTTAGGTATGTCTCCATACCGACTCATCTTTGGCAAAACGTGTCATCAGCATGTTGAATTAGAACACCGTGCATTCTGGGCAATTAAACAGCTCAATGTCGACCTAGAAAATGCCGGTGAGGCACGAAAAATTCAACTGAACGAGCTCGATAAGATACGCAATGATGCGTATGAGAACGTCAAACTCTACAAGGAAAAGACGAAAGTCTTTCATGATAGGCCGATTCTCCGAAAAACTTTCACTGTAGGACAAAAGGTTATACTATACGATTCCAGACTTCATCTATTTCCAGGTAAATTAAAGTCACGTTGGACTAGCCTGTTACTTATGTGCACCATTTTTCCGCATGGTGCAGTCAATATCGAAGATCCGCACTCTGGAAACACCTTTAAAGTCAATGGCTAGCGTCTGAAGCCATTCTTAGAAATGCTAGCGGAAACGGTGGAGCTCATGTTTTTGCATGAGCTGCATTATCTCGATTGATCACATCCCCACATCTTGTATATACAAGTTTTGCCTTTTTAGAGTCTTTTTGTAAATATTTGTTATTTTTTTAAAAATTACTTTGGGGGGGAGGGGTTTATGTGAAAACTTCCATTAAAAACACCCCCACACTTGAACCGAGACTCCATCTTAGTTTTTCCCCAAACCTCAAAACCTTTTCTTCTTTCCCAACCTCTTCTCATATGATCCACCCCCATTTCCCCCGTTCGGCTGCCGAAAAATTCCTCAGGGCCGTAAATTGCGGCCAGAGCATCCCCTATCTCGACGAGATTTTTCCCACTGTAAGATCAACTCCTTTTCTGTTTAAAGTTATATGCAAAATCTATCAAATTTAAATATGGTGGCTTTTGAGTGAAAAGAAATTTTTTGAAATCTTCTCCGATGAAACTTACGGGGAGTATTTTTACAATGAAATTCGTCAAAGGGGGTGGGATTTCCTAGTTTATAACAGCGACGATATCTTTGCAATAGGAGAATTTTTTGAGAATTTCTATGATGCTTTGAGAAATGGCGAGCCAGGGTCAGGATATGTTGAGTTTTTCTTTCGAGGAAGATGAAGAATTTTCAACCCGAAACAATCTCGAGAGTAACCAACATTCCGATGAGGCCTGGAAATCAACAGCCTAATGAATTGGCAGTATATTGATCTCTGTTAGTCAATTTCATAGAGTTAAAAGAAAAGGGGTTAAACCCGGCACAGATATATCGGAATGTGCTTGCGGTTGGCCGATGAGCAAACTGCAACATCAGGGGTATTAGCCGTGTTTCCTCCTTCCTGGCTGGAGTAGGGCATATCGTTCATTGTTTAATGGAAAAGGATCACCACTTTTGTGTTGTGACCCAATTTTTCAGTACGATCATGAAGGGGTGGCTCAGAAGAAACCCCTGCTGCCAGTCTTGGTGACCCTCATTTCCAAGTACTACATGGCAAGGGAAGAGTTCGATGGATATGCGGCGTCTTACACACATTGGCTAGTTGAGACAGAGCGGATTTCATAGGGATATACAGGTCGCTACTACGAACATAAGAATTGGAGAAGGGAGAATCTGAGTGAGCATCCCGGGCCAGAGGATTCTACGAAAGCGCTTCTTCATGAGCCTGAACCGGATAATGAGAAGGACTTGCAGCGCTTGACATTTCGAAGCATCTGCTATATGCTGAAGAAACAACAAAAGATGAAGGAACAGTTAGATAGAATTGAGGTGGCTCAGCAAGCAGCATAGGAAGAGACAAGCGGCAATAGGAAGGGAATAGGGAAATCGAGAAGACAATGAGGACATTGCCCAGTTCGAGTTTGGGGATAATGGGATGAGTTGGTTAATGTATATAGCCTGTAGTTTCACTTGCACGTTTCCTGCATTTTTGCACTTTCATTCCTTTATTTTCATGTCGTTTTCATTGCATATTCTCTTTTGTACTGTATTTTGCTTATTGTACCGAAAAAATTTTAAAAATGAAAAAAAAATAGTGTTAAAATTTCTCTTTTTTCTATTTGTATAGACAACAATCCAAAAAAAACCCATAAAAATGTGAAAAATTTCTAAAAAACATAAAAAAAACTTTGTCGTCAAGTTAGTTAGAGGCAAAAACCTAGTTTCGAAATATCGACGGTTTGTGCTTGATAAGTTTGAAACAACTAGATCCTATTTTAGAAATTAAAAACTCGAAACGATAACCCTTCTTTGAAATTAACTATAGTTAAAAAACATCTTTTTACATCACCATACACGTGTCATAAGTTTTGAGAAACGAGTGATCGAGTTTTTGAAATGTCATAAAAACTTTTAAAAGTCAATAAACCTCTTTAGGATCAAACGAGTTGTTTGGAAATAAGTAATATCAAGAATAGTTCATAAAATAAGGTGAATATGAAAGGGTATTATTGGTGCTACAATAGATACCAAGTCTGAAAAATAACCCATCTTGATCCTTGAGTGATTACATACTCATATCCATACAAAACACATCTTTTGATCTAAAAAATGAAAAGAAAAATCAATTGTATCTCTGTTCGCATTACTTTGAGATTAGACATATAAAATAAGTCCTTTTGTTTTAGGGCCTAGGTGACTTGGGCAATTAATTCCGTCGGGGTGTTTTCATACTTAATGTCCTAAAACCATTTGGTTTGGATGCATTGACCCAAAGCTCGCTAAGAAACCTAGAAAGTCTATTTTAAAACAAAGTCAAGAAAGTGTTCTCTCCAAATTAAAATTCCTCATGGTTCTTTGTATGAGAATAATCTAGGCTTAAGACAAGTTTTACCATAAAAATACTTTTTAAAACAGAGATATACAGATAAAAAACTATTTCACATTCACGAAAGTGTGTATGATACAAAATTAGGTAATAGGTAGAGTGAAGAATAAAGCTTAGTCCTCTGTTGAAATTAATAGAAACTCTGATTTGAAACCAAACTGGAGAACGAAACATGACAAAAAAATTTAAGTCTTAAACAAACTAGTGTGATACTTCTAAAGTTTTTTGTCCATCTTTGACATAAACTCTAAATCAAAGTTTCTTGAAACATAACGATGCTATTCGCACAAATCAAAAAAAGACGTATATGATCTTGGTTAAATAAAAAGCGAGGAGTGAAACAATGGGTTCGAAGTTTTTGACTTAGGATAATAGAATTTCTAAGGTTTGATACAACACCTTAGTATTTGAAACGACAGTTACCCCATGAAAACTAGCTTGAGGAATTTTGTGGGTGTAATCCGCTGAAAACTCTCAGGAGACAAAACTCCTTCTACTAGGGACACCTAGAGATTTAACGGCTTGTTGCACGGGCTCAGTGCAATCGTGTTCCTTACGAAAGTGAGGTTAGAAATTTTTTCTTTGCTCGAGACGATCAAAAAGGTAAGTTTGGGGGTATTTGTTCGGCACGATTTATTACATTTTAATACCGCTCATTTTCTATCATTTTTTCAATAAATAGTGCTATCTAATATGTGTCTGCTCATTAGTACAGATTATAGGTACACAAGAAAAAAACACTAGAGACGGTACACAACATGCATAGAAATGACGGTTTTTAGCCAGGCCTGCAAACGGGACAGAATACAGATCAAATTGAAGTAGTTTGCAACAAATAAGAGTTGTGTACAAAATAATTCTTGTTTTGGTCCAACATGGTCATGTGTGAACATGGATTTGACCAAATGCATCAAGTGGGCAAACACCATCATGGTGTTTTGCAAGTGGGTGCACAAGTGGACATGGTAATGAGTATTTGAAAAAAAGTTGATTTGAAGAGTGAACCATTGCAACTTGATCACTTGACTTCTCTATTCATTGCTATAGATTTCACCCATGTGTGAATTACAATAAATTGCAACTACAGGGAGATAAACAAATGACCAGAAGACTCTAGACCAAAGGTGGGCCCCGGTATTTAAAATTTGGCCGCAGATTTAATCCTTTTGGCCGCAATTTGCGGCCAAGTCAGAGCCAAATTGGCTCGTGCAACTTGTGTGGGTCCCTGGTGGTCTTGTCAATCCATTGGTGGATGCAACTTCTTCTTTTACAAGTTCTATAAATAGCATATCAGTTTTTGAGAAAGCCATCTACAATTTAACTACTTGTAATCACTCTTGATAAAATTTTATATTTATTGTAATTTGATTGAGTTTTTTGCCTTCTTCTGGTCTTGCAACATCTATTTTTGAGCTTGCAACATTATATTTTGGTAATTGAACTCATTTACTTGCACTTGGATTCCATATCAATAAAGGCTTTATTAAGTTCAATTGTGGTTATTGTATCTTTTCTTTATTTCTTGCATTCTTTTTATAATTGCTCAGTTGTGTTTCCTTTACATGATGTGTAAGTAGTATTCACTTATGCAATGGTGAGGTAGGTTGATGAATGGCTTGCCTTCCAACCCCTCATTCTTGAATCCTAGCACTTTTTGAACTTCTTTTCTTAATGTGTGCAATATTATTGTGTTATTGTTTGATAGGATATGTTATTTTGAATGGTTGCAAATCAACTTTTAACACATCCTATTCTTTCTTTACATATCATTTTTGTTACATTAAGAATTGAAGTAGAAAGGAGAGTAAAATTTATCTAAGTGTAGTGAGCTAGATAGACAGGACATGTAGCCACACAAGCATATGTCCTATAGTTGCTAACTTCACTTAGCTCATTTTATTCTTATTTCATCTCAAAATCGTAAAAATTTGTAGTTACTTTTGTGCCAATTTTGATATCGTATAATAAAACGATACTTTGTAATCGGTTTAGATGCGTCTTACTTTTTAAGTCAAATAGAAACTAGAAATGGATGTTGAATCAAGATTGAGAGTTGGGGGTAACGCCATAAGTCAATTAACCAAAGCTTAGCCTAAGTTTTCCGGATATATCATTTTATTCTTTACATCGCTTCATTTTTATAAAAAACATGACAAACTCAACCTCAATGCCTTTGTTTCTAACTCCAAAGAATGTCATGATATCCATACCTTATGGATCGATCCGTACTTGCCGGATTATGTCAACACACCGTGCACTTGCGGTATTTTATAACTCAAGAATCACTTCGTGCAAAACTTTTAATCAAAAACCGACATATCCGATATTAAAGCACATTCTTTTCAAAATCATGATATCGTGAATCTCTAACAACCAGCAGGGGAAGTTTGCATTGTCCGATAGCTGGAGGGTAGATCCACCGTAAAAGCACGCTCCTAAAAGGGTGGACATGCAGGGGACATCATGCTCACTCATGGAAGAAGCTCCATAGGAAGTAGTTCTTTCAGCAAAAACTAAAAGAATGCTAAAAGATTTGCAAGCATGTCCAGCAATCTGATGGAAGAGCTCGCTTGAACCTGAAATTATAGAAGGGATGCTGAAACCACGTACCGCTCCAAAAGTCGTTGATAAGTGGAAACATCCCTAAATCAAGCCTTCAAAGTTTTCTAAGAAAAAGAAGAAGATCAAGAAGGCTGTGCAGCATGCCGAGTTTGACGACAAGCGTACAGAACAGCAAAATTATATAGACGTGATGGAAGGGTGTAATCAGAAGGAGCGAACAGCGGTCACGCTCGAAGAATTCCTCAATTATATTCTTAAAGATGGAGACAGTGACGATATTGAGAAAAATGACTCAACAGAATAAACCGAAGACTGTGTAGCAAGCTGTCCCATGGTCTCCCATTCATCATTATATGATGAAAAAGCCCCCCCCCCAGCGTCAAAAAGCGACGTGGAGGAGCTGAGGGAAGAATCGGCGCTGAAATCCCTGAAACTGCCGCAAGAAAACCCGATTGAAAGGCTGTTAAATGAAGCTTTTCAAAAGAGCAAAGATGACAGAAAACGTGAAACGAACATATACAAAAAGGCTAAGCGGCAGCATCTAAACAAAGAAGCTGCGACAAGGATGGGCTATGAAGTTCTCCAGACAAATCAAAGCACGCCGGCGACAAATAAAAGCAGGACTAAAGCTGAGAAGAGGTTCGCCAAAGCCCTATTCATGGGGATTAAACCGCCACTGCTCCTGATGTACACTCCCGGGGTCCCATACTTTGATGGAGGAGAATCACATCCAAAGTACTGCTTATATCAAGGAAGGGTCGTCCACCCTATTGAGGAGTGCAATACCTTCAAAAAGTGGTGGTAAGGATATGTTGGCCATCGAAAACACTTCAAGAAGGAGAAGCGCGAAACTCACCCTCGTCAATGTAAGTATGACAAGACGAACAAGTATAAAGAAACAAGTGGCAACTGTCAGATTGTTGGTATCGGTTCGGAAGGGGAAAAAGCTTAAGTTCTCATCTTCGGGAGCGATTCGGAGGACGAAACGCCCCTCAATTGTCTCTTTTAAGACTATGCCTCGGAAAAAGAAGAGGAGGAGAAGAATTGCGAAAACATTCAGCTGCATAACTGTACGCTACCTGAGAAGAACCTCGGATCTGCAAACAAAGATTCGAACAAATTGATAATGGGAAAGGGAAGTTACCCGAGGAAATCGCGCTTGATGAAGAAGTTGTCAAAGAACTCGCCGCAAAGCACCCGCCTAAGAAAAATAAGATGGACTACAATGTCCTTGTATATTTGAGGAAAATACCCTCGCAACTGAGAATACTGGATGCTCTCCTCCTGTCCAAAGAGGCACGAGATTCCTGATCAAGACCTTAGAAGAGCACGCTTAGTTCCAAACTTTCCTCGTAGAAGAGAAGATGAAAGATGAACTGGTAGAGGTCCACACGGCTGATATTACATTCAGCGATGAAAATCTACTTCTCGGTACGTGCGAACATAATCGACCTCTATACGTCACCAGGTATTTCCACGATATCAAGATAGGAAAAATCATTGTCGACAACGGATCCTCCATTAATCTTCTCAATGTGAGAGTGCTGAAGAAAATATGCATGAATGTTCAGCACCTTGCCCGAGATAAAATTACCAGCTCCGGGTTTGACTCGCAGTCATCATGGATACTTGGGTCCGTAATACTGACGCCACGCTTCAGGCTACTCATCACTAACATCAAATTTCATATCATTGATTCCAAAACTTGCTACAACGCTCTACTCGGCAGACCCAGGCTATATGAGTACAACATCATCTTTTCTACCCAATATCTGTGTATGAAATATTTCAAGGATGGCTCAAAGTATACCATCATAGGAGAACTAAATCCGTTCTCGGTGAATGAAGTGCGAAAGTATGAAGATGCAAAGCACTTTCTGCTGGACTTTGAGAATACTGAAGGTGCCACAAGCCCGAGAATAAATAAAAATCCATGGCCACCATCCCGATCTTTGGAAAAGATTCTGAGGAAGATGAACAAGTAGTCTACTCGGGGCAACCTCAAAGGGAAAACAATAAACCCGGGCCATCAATCCCTATCTTGGTCTTTGGCAGCGATTCCGAGGACGAGACCAATGTAGTGTTCTCCATCCGCCTGTCGACGCAGACTCTTGCTGAAGCAGATCAGAGTCTATAAATTATGATGGCTCCGCCTCAACATTATAATGAATTTGATATGCTCAATACATACAGCGTACAAGAACAACAAACTTTCTACATGCTTCCTAGGCGAAGAAGGGAAAATGCGATCTTCTTCTACAAATCTACTGAGACTAAGGTAGAAAAGGAAGTCTGGCATGGTACTAACCCTACGCTTGATAGGTTCCAGCCTATCAGTATACCAAGATATTATGCAAATGGATTAAAGAAACTGTTGAAACACCAAGGCATACCACTCAAACAGACGGTTCGGTAGGCCCAATTCTATAAAAATATTTGGGATGTTCCTAGGACTCAAAGAAAGAAGTCCAACGAGAAGATGCAAACAACTAGGCTGGGATATGTTCGGTCTAAGAAACGGGAGTAAATCTATAGCCGCCACATCATAAGCAGCTTGAGTAAAGAAGAAAACGCTCTTCCAAACGGCAGTGATGTTAAATCGGTGTAAGATCTTGCCCTGATAACGCCTCGAGACAACCACAGCCGTAAAATGGCCATTTATGAAAAGGCCAAGACGCAACGTCTCTGTCAGCAATCAAAGGAAGAAGTAAACCGTGATGCTCTTCATCCCAGCCTGCTGAGTACATCCCTAAAAAAGAAAATCCCGAAGTAGAGGTAAAAACAAGGCGAAGAATGAAAACAATGTTAAGGACAACAAAACAGGTCCAAGACGCCGTTCAATCGAGAAAACCTCGATTGGAGCCAATCATTTATAAGGAAGATGGGGTAGAAATATTTGTTCCCTCAGGACTAGATAAGGAGAATATTCAACCTTGTCATGAAGCACCAAATGATGACGCTTCCGGAGTCTCGACACCCCGAACAAACAATTGAGGTCTATCACCCGAATTATTGCACCTATCACCAAGCAATAGGACATCCCCTTGAGAACTGCTTCACATTCAAAGACTGGGTAGAAGACCAATACCAACAAGGTGGGTTTATATTATCCGACAGTTAGAAGATAATCCTACCACAAAAACACGAGCCAAAGAAGACCTATACCATCAGGATAGGACCAGCTCGACCGCAAAAATGGAAGAGGACTCGTACCTATCATATGATAACTCTCTCAAGGGAGGGAAGGCACGAGAATATGATTGACCTTTTCGGATGCTTCATAAATGAAGATGATGATGAGGAGATATCAGAATTTCCACTGACACTAACAGAGCTGGAGGACGGGATACACATAATGGCGGACAACCTAAGGAAAATCGACTTAGGAACGGAGGACGATCCAAGGCCAACGTTTGTCAGTGAGCTACTATCTGAAAAACATGTAGCCATGTTAAAAGATGTGCTCTTGCAGTACAAGGACTAATTTGCATGGAATTACTCCGAAATGCCGGGTCTAAATCCAGAAGTAGCGGTACACAAACTAGCCGTATTGCCAGATTTAATGCCAATCAAACAAGTACCAAAAAGGATGCGGCTCGATCTTGAGATGAGTACCAACACAGAAGTCAAGAAACTAATCGACTCTGGCTTCATCCAAGAGGTTCAATATCCCGACTGGACCGCTAACATCGTTCTGGTGATGAAAAAAATGGGACAGTTCACATCTGCGTGGACTTTCAGGACCTCAATAAAACATGCCCGAAAGATGAATTTCCAGTATCCGTTACCGAGCTAATGATCGATAACACGTGCACCTACAAAGTCTTCTCCTTCATAGATGGATCTTCAGGATACAACCAAATAAAGATTGATCCTGAAGACCAGAAGCATGCTGCCTTCCGGACTCCGTTAGGCATATTCTGCTACAAGGTGATGCTCTTCGATTTGAAAAACGCCAAAGCCACTTATTAGACGGCCACGACAATGATCTTTGATGAAATTATACACAAGATCGTCCAGTGCTATATCGACAACCTCTTCGTTAAAAGTAAATCTCATGAGGAGCATTGAGAACATCTAAAAATAGTGTTCCAACGTCTTTAGAAGTATAATATGAAGATAAACCCTCTAAAATGCATGTTTGGAGTCGCCTCAGGAAAATTCCTAGGATTCATCATGTTAGTTATATATATGCCCTAGAGGCCATTGTTATACATATGATGTATATTATAGTGGATGGTTGGATATATATAGAGAGGACTTTCTTGCTCATCATGATAGTATGCTATTTGGTTACACTTTATCTTAACATGTTGACTTGTATTAGTTTACTGTCTTGTTCTCACATGTTGATAAAGCCCTTAGGATATATACTCGACTACTAGAACTATTATGAGACCATACTAGTGGGGCCAGGGTAGTCAGCGAGTACATCCTATAACTGTTCCTAGTCGAGGGTGTATCGAGACAGGGCATCGATAAACAAGAGTAGACTAGCGTATACGTATCTTGACCCATATGATGGGCGATGGATGATCCCATATCCACCGGTGTTTGACATCAAAGATAGTGTACGGGTGCTCAATGGAGACTGGGTACACTGGATGGACTCGCCGAGAACTCCAAGATGGTATTATACCTCAGGTCAAATGGCAGTTCTCTGGTGACTCTGGTACAGGGTAGTCTGTAGACCTAAGATCATCATAGAGTCTTGTGTGATTCCCACTATGCTTTGATTTCCACCTTACCACGTCCAAGAGGGCGTGCAAAACGGTGGCTTTTAGGTACAGTCCCGAATCACATGGAGGCAATGAGCGATAGAAGGGGTTTCGTCTCTCCCGGTATAGGGAGTTAATGTTGTGGTGTGTTCGATTGGCTATAACTTAAAGTCCCTGGCCAGGGCGGATATTGAGTACTACTGGTAAGTGTTATCAGTAGGTTCTCGACCCGTTATGAGCGTCACATCGACACGACTTATCGGTTACTGGGGTCTGACATATACCACCCCTAGACTAGATATGCAACATATCAGACGAAGAGACCGGACTGTACGGTAGTGTTACTGATTGGATGCACAGGAGAATGTACAGGCTTCCTTGTTGATCTTCTGATCGCTCAATACCTGGGTGGCTGTTACGTTTAGCTGACCGCTTGCAGCTTGTGTGTGTTTGATATGATCATCACCTGCTACCGGCGTATTGACGATTCTTTAGAGTCCTACATAGAGGTTTCTTGACTCAGGCAAAACGGAGTAGGAGCACATATGTGATATGTGCGGGACTGAGGATAATACGATATGAGATACCATATTCTATTCTCGCGATATTTGATATCGGCCGGGTATATATGATATAGCCGGGTCATCGGATCAAGTGTTGATTCGATGAAATGATACATGAAATATTAGTCGGTTATATGTGATGATTCGATAATTTAATGTATAATTATATATGTGATATATTACATTACATTATCTAATATTGGCTCGCTTTATTGATTCATTTCTTACCGGGTAATACATTGATATATATGCAATATATGTTAATTGTATTATTTTCTTTTGTTACAAAAATATACTATATATATGATATATAATATTGTAACAAGTTATGTTTACGAATGCAACATGATTAGTGGAGATTAAACATGGTTAGGGTTTGATTTGGGTTGGTCTTTTATTGAAGCTTCTAGAAACTTTTGTTTTGTTTCTTACAAAGATATTATGTATTTATATTTTGGAGATATTTTCCTTACCCAACCCACACCCTTCAACCCTAGTTAAATCTCTACAATGGTTAAGTCTTTCTTGACTTAACCATGGTTGCAATTGTAATGATAATAAGAATTCATTATTCATCACAAAAGGGATTCTTCTTCTTCTTCTTCCTTGAGCTCTTGAAAAGTTTTCTAGGTTTTTCTTTTGTGATGGATTAGTGTGAGAAATTGATAATAAAAGAGAGCATTAATCCTACTTCATCATCCTCATCTAATCTGGCCAATTAGATTAGGGTGTTCACTTCATTAATACTTGATTAGTGAGTAAGAGCTTGAGTTAAAGAAATTTCAAGGTAGATCATCTTAGAAATGGAAGACTTCAAGAATGCATGGATCATTCGGGTTGTGGAGCTTCTCTTGAGTCCAAGAGATCATGGATCGCGACGACGGGACTACTACTCGGAGCTTATGAAGTGAAGGAGTGGACTACAAAGGTTGTAATCCCTCTCTCTTAGTTGTAAAGATGTTTACTTGCATGTTTAACCCTAATTATCTAGCAAAGATCCTCGCTTTAGGTTGTTCGGCATGTCTAAATTTTAAATCGGGCATGGTTGATGCCCTATAGACCCTTGTGACAGTGCCTAGTAACCCTACAGTGGTATCAGAGCCAAGCTAGAGAATTAGGCGACGTGTATACAAAGTTAAAAGTCCGATCGAACCCCGAAACATCAAAATTTGACCCCTCTCTGGAAATTTTTTAAAAATATAAATTTTTTCTGCATTAAAAATACTCAGAAAATTTAGCAGGCGATTCTAAGGATTACTGTAAAATACGAAACCCTAACTCTTTGAAGTCACCGCGGAACCGTGGCAGGAGCATGCTTTGCGTGGCGGTTCCACGGCCGTACTTGGGAATCAGAGAGTCGTATTTGTAGGGTCAATCCGTAGGTGTAAGTATATACTTCTGGGAATTTTTAATATTACTCAAGTGTTGAGTGTTCTGGAGATCTTTTGAATTCATTGATTCGATCGGAAAGTTTAATTTCGTTAAGTTTTCCGGATAATTTAGAACGTGTTAAAATGTTCGAACGGATATCAATAACTCACTTTTTCCCGACACGAAAAACTTTCGAGTGTTGAATTTTTCTTGAGTTTGAAACTTTCGGAAAAACATGCAAGTATATCTATGGACCCTCTAGAAGAACGTAACCTTAACTCGATTATGTGATCGTCAAAACTGCCACTGAACCCTAGGGTTTGTGGTAGTTTGGCGTTGCCACATGTGAGGCATTGGTTTGACCTTTCTACGGCTGGTTCACTAGGGCGGTGACATGTTTTGGGAATTTTTGAACTCCGCTCAAGTGTTGAGCTATTTGGGAAATCTTGGGTATTTGATTATTCGATCGGAAAGTTTAATATTGTCTATTTATCTGGAATGTGATACAATATGTGGAATTCATATAGTTAGGCATGAAATGCAAAATATGTGATATTTCGGATTTATGATGTCTAAAGTAATTATGGATTTCAAATGTTGTAGTTTTACACTTTTTTTTCTGTGACCGTAAGCGTAGTATGTGGTGTATCGCCGGCTTCGTTGCTATACATTAACGACAGTCGGGATACGCATACTTGCTTACATTGATGATATGATATATTATGTGTTGCTGTGATATATTATATTGGATTGTCGTGTTCTGAATAGCCGGGGGTTTTATGTGAGATGGGGTTTTTTATTTTCATTCTTGTAAAATTCATTTGTATGTAATATTCTTTTATTGGGGCACTTCCGGGATGAGGATGATGTCACCATTGTATATTATTTACTTTTCCGCATTAGCTAGACCCAAGGAGGGGAGCACAAGTAACCGGGTTCTAGGGTATAGTGGGAGGCCATCTCGAGGAGTCGAGACCGGGTCTCCTAACCCTAGAATTGGCAGTGTTGCTTGCCGCTTACGTAGGGGTCTAGGGATATGGGTTTGGCTATTCGTCGCGACCGTGGAATCCGTGTTTTATACAGGCTCGATGTAAAACACGGACGTCCTAGTATATCCAATATTTCATATGTTATCATCTGCTGCAATGTTCTGTGATGAGATCATATTACTGCCTGAAACGAATGCTTATACTATATATATGATATATAAATATTACACCTTTCGTTTCTTCTATGATGCTTAGGAAGCATAATTGATGGGATTTTATTAATGAGATTAATAAAAGAAAAGAAACCTGAAAGATGTTGTAAAATCAAAATTTTATAAAAAAGGGTAGCTACAGTTTTGCTTTGCACAGCGGTATATATGATATACCCTACACCATATTCGATGAAGAAAGAGCTGAGATCCCTTCACCGGGAGTGACCTCTTTAGCAAAACCGGCAGATGCTACAAACTCGCGGTTTTGTTTTTTGATTGCTTCTATAGTTCTTACTTTGCACATCGGTATATATGATATACCCTACACCTTATTCGATGAGGAAAGAACCGAGATCCCTTCACCGAGAGTGACCTCTTTAGCGAAACTGGAAAAGCCTCAAAAACACTCCTTTTCAAAACTTGTTTCTACAACGATATCATGTTCATTATGCTCATGGTTTTCTGAAAAACCTGCGCAGCCCTATGTTATTTTAGATAGGTGCTATTTTAGTATTCATGCTACGGTAGTTTGGCCTCCGTCAAGGCATAGTATACGGTAGCTGATTTAGTACATACCTGCTGCATGAGATGCGATTGGATTAGGGTATTCGTACGGTGTTTTTTGGCCTCCGTCAAGGGTCGTGCGGATGGGTCTAATTCAATCAGGAAATAACGGGTTGAACTTGACTAGCGCCTTATGGGTAGTTTGGCCTCCGTCAAGGTCATAAGACGCTAGGGGTAAAAGCATTATAGTGAATTTCATGTGTTGAAATTTGAATGAGATTGCACACCTCCTATGAGATAGTTGGATACCGATACCCACTGCGAGTAAGAGTTACTCCTGGGCGAATTTTACACAGGACAATTAGCCGATCAAGTAGGTGTCTAGAAAGGTGTTAACGGGGTTGAGCCTCTAGGAAAACAAGGTTTATTTTAATTAGGTCCGTGTGAAATCACGGGAAACATCTCTCAAAGTACCAACACTGATCTGGATGAAAAATTGATGAAATTGTAGAGTGTAATTAATCCCGGCTAATCTTACCTTTTAGGGTTTGATGGGAGATTTGATGAAAACAGTGGGAGACATCCTGATTAGATAAGATAATAACCAATCTAATCTTGCAAGAGCATACGCTAAAGTGTTTCCTTCTCTCTCTCCAGGTAGCGACCATATCAGGCCTTAATCAAGATAATAATATTGATGTATTGACTGAACCCACTTATTATACTGAGCAAGGGAACGTTGGTCCCGTTCTTTCTTATAAGTGTTATAAGACTGAACAGGGAATAGTACAATATCTGGATTCTCACGCCGCCCAAATGAAGAACAAGTATGTTGATGCATCTTCTTCGGGTGTGTTAGTTATTGAGAACTGTTTCTCAGTTCACCCTACGTCCTGGGTATTAGATACCGGATCGGGATCCCACATAAGTAAATTGTTACGTGGGCTACGTAAAGGTAGAGAACTGGGAAAGGGTGATCATTCCGTACAAGTAGGGAATAGTACAAATATTGCAGCCAAAGAAGTTGGCTAATATCACCATGTGTTACCAAGTAGTAATACATTGATTCTGAATGAGTGCTATTATATACCGAACATGATGTGCAACATTATATTAGTTTCTTTACTAAGTAAAAAAGGGTATAATTTTGTAATACAGGATAATGTTATGAACATCTTCCTAAATCAAAAGTTGATTGGATCAGGCTCGTTACATAATGGCATATTCATTCTTAATAAAAATACAGTCCTTAATATACAAAACACACACAAGAGGAAAAGTTCAGAAATGAACGAATCCTTCTTGTGGCATTGTAGACTTGGCCATATCAATGCGACACGGCTAGCTAAGTTACATAAGGACGGATATTTATATCCGTTCGAATTATCATCTTATGATACTTACCATTCATGTCTCAAGGGTAAAGTGACCAAAACTCCATTTAGTGGACACGGAGAAAGAGTTGAGGAACTCTTAGGGCTGATGCATAGTGATGTATGCGGTCCTATGTCTACACTTGCCAGGAACGGTTCTTCCTACTTCATTACATTCACTGACGATCTCTCAAGATATGGACATGTGTTCCTGATGAAACACAAGTCTGAAGCTTTTGAGAAATTCAGAGAATATAAGCACGAAGTAGAGAACCAAACGGGCAAAAGTATTAAGATCCTCCGATCTGATTGAGGAGGAGAATACTTGAGCAATGAGTTCCTGGACTATCTAAAAGAGAATGGGATTCTCTCTCAGCTTACTCCTCCTTATACACCACAGCACAAGGGTGTATCGGAACGGAGGAATCGCACCCTATTAGATATGGTACGCTCTATAATGAGCACTGCTGAGTTACATATTTCCTTTTGGGGTCATGCGCTTGAGACAGCAGCATACCTATTGAATAGAGTTCCAACTAAATCAGTGCCTACCACTCCATATGAGATATAGAATAGGAAGAGGCCATGTCTTAATTTTATTCAGATATGGGGTTGTCCAGCCTATGTAAAAGCACAAAATCCGGACAAGCTCGAGGCAAGGTTTGTTCTGTGCAAGTTTATTGGATATCCCAAGCATTCGTGAGGGTATATCTTTTACCGCTCTGAGGAACAAAAGGGATTTCTTGCAAAAGAAATTAATGGCAAGGAGGTAGAATTGGAAGAAGTTCCAGCGATATAAACTGCAACTGAAGATTTAGTGGAACCATAGGATTCAGTAGTTCCCGACGAACCCCAGCCTCTCCGCCGATCAAGTAGGGTTTCTCATCCACCTGAGAGATACTACGGTTTTCTCATTGATGGTAGGAGCGAGGACTGCATCATGGAAGAAGATGACCCAACTAGTTTTGAGCAGGCCATCACGAGTGGGGACTCTGTAAAATGGCTGGATGCAATGCGATCTGAGATGGAATCCATGTACACCAACAAAGTATGGAATTTGGAAGTTGCTCCTGAAGGGGTAAAACCCATTGGGAGCAAATCGATCTTTAAAAAGAAACTTGGTGTAGATGGAAAAGTTGAGACTTTCAAAGCTAGACTTGTTGCAAAGGATTTCGTCAACGACCAAGTGTGGATTATGACGAAAACTTTTCTCCTGTGGCTATGCTTAAGTCCATCCGGATCTTACTTGCCATTGCTGTATACCATGACTGCGAAATCTGGCAGATGGATGTTAAGACCGCCTTTCTAAATGGTGATTTAGAAGAATGCATGTACATGACTCAGCCAGAGGGCTTCGTAGATAGTAGGAGCAGCGGAAAGGTGTGCAAGCTGCTTAAATCCATTTATGGGTTAAAGCAAGCATTATGGAGTTGGAACATCTACTTTGATGTTGTAGTCAAAGAGTTTGACTTCATCAAAAACGTAGATGAACCTTGTATATATAAAATGGTTGCAGAGAGTAAGGTTGTCTTCCTCGTATTGTACGTCGATGACATACTCTTGATAGGAAATGATGTTCCTATTCTACAATCAGTCAAGCTCTTCTTGTCACAAAGATTCTCAATGAAAGATCTAGGTGATATCTCCTGCATACTGGGAATTATGATCTATAGAGATAGATCTAAACGGATATTGGGATTGTCCCAATCCAGGTACATTGACACCATACTAAAGAGGTTTAGTATGGAAAAATCCAAGCGTGGGAACATACCCACGATCTCTGGACTCATTCTCTCCAAAGAGATGTCTCCCAAGACTGATTTGGAGAGAGCTCGCATGCAAGAGATACCCTATGCTTCGGCAGTATGCTCTATCATATATGCGATGCTATGTAGCAGACTCGATGTAGCATACTCACTAAGTATAGTGAGTAGGTATCAAGCAGATCCTGGAGAGAGTCACTGGATAGCTGTGAAGAACATTCTCAAGTACTTGAGAAGAACTAAGGAGATGTTCTTGGTGTATGGTAACGGAGAACTCCAGGTGGAGTTCTTTACCGATTCGAGCTTCCAGAGTGATAAGGACGACCCTAAGTTGCACTCGGGATTTGTCTTACCCTCAATGGAGGGGCGGTGTGTTGGAAGAGTTCCAAACAGGAAACCGTTGTAGACTCGACGATGGAGGCTTAATACATCGCTGCCAACGATGCTTCCAAAGAGTCTGTCTGGATAAAGAAGTTCATTACTGAACTTGGTGTGGTTCCATCCATTGAGCATCCAATACCTTTGTATTGCGATAACAATGGAGCTGTGGCTTTGGCCAAGGAACCCAGGTCTCATCAGAAGCCCAGACATATTATGAGGCGGTATCACCTGATCCGGGAGATCGAGGTCAGGAGAGTTGAAACGAAGGACAACACCGCGGATCAACTCACGAAAGCCATTCCCCAGACACAGTTTGAGAGACACTTTGGGATGCTGGGTATGAGATACTACAACAGTTGGCCTTAGTGCAAGTGGGAGATTGTTAGTTATATATATGCCCTAGAGGCCATTGTTGTACATATGATGTATATTATTGTGGATGCTTGGATATATATAGAGAGGACTTTCTTGCTTGTCATGATAGTATGCTATTTGGTTACACTTTATCTTAACATGTTGAATTGTATTAGTTTACTATCTTGTTCTCACATGTTGATAAAGTCCTTAGGACATGTACTCGACTTCTGGGAATATGATGATATCATACTAGTGGAGCCAGGGTAGTCAGCGAGTATATCCTATAACTGTTCCTAGTCGAGAGTGTATCGAGACAGGGTATTGATACACCAGAGTAGTGTTAGTTATATGTATGCCCTAGAGGCCATTACTGTACATTGGATGTATATTGTAGTGAATGCTGGGACATATATAGGTAGGACTTTCTTGCTCGACATGATAGTACGCTATCTGGTTGCTCTTTATCTTAACATGTATACTTTATGTCTCTCTGCTTACATGTTGATAAAGCCCTTAGGATGTGTACTCGACTTCCAGGACTATGATGAAGATCATACTAGTGGGGCATGGGTAGTCAATGAGTACATCCTTCGTTGTTCCTAGTCGTGGGAATATCGAGACGGGACATCGATATTCCAGAGTAGACTAGCGTATATCTTCTCGACCCATGTGATGGGCGATGGATGATCCCATATCCATTGGTGTTTGACATCGGAGATGGTATGCGGGTGCTCAGTGGAGACTGGGTACACTGAACGGACTCGCCGAGAACTCCCAGATGGTATTATACCTCACGTCAAATGGCAGTTCTCTGGTGACACTGGTACAGCTTATTCTGTTGACCCAAGATCGTCATAGAGTCTTGTGTATCTCCCACTGTGCTTTAATTTCCACCCTACCACGGCTCTACTGAGCCGTGCAAACAGGTGGTTTTTGGGTACAGTCCCGATTCACATGGAGGCAATGAGCGATAGGAGGGGATTCGTCTCTCCCGGTATTGGGGGTTGATGTTGCGCTATGCTCGACTGGCCATAACAGGAAATCCCTGGCCAGGGTTACGGTGACCTACTGGTAAGTGTTATCAGTAGTTTCACATGTTATGGACCTTACGTCGGCATAACTTATCAAGCTATTGGGGTCTGACGTTTACCACCCTTAGGCGAGATATGCGACATATCAGACGAACAGACCGGACTGTACGGTAAGTGTTACTGGTTGGATTCACAGGAGTGTGAGCGGGCTTGCTCGTCAATCTTCTGATCGCTCAATACCCAGGTGGCCGTTACGTTTAGCAGACCGCTTGCGGCTTGTGGGTGCTTGATATGATCATCATCTGCTGCCGGCGTATTGACGAGTCTTTAGAGTCCTACACAGAGGTTTCCTGGCTCAAGCGAAACGAAATAGGAGCGCATATGAGATATGTGCAGGACCGAGAATAATACGTGTATGTGATTTCGTATTTCATTCTCACGATGGATGTATCGATTGGTTATATGCGATATAACCTAGTTATCGAATCAAGGATTGATTCGATAAGCCGATACATAGGATACTGGTCGGTTATATGCGATATGACCGGATCGTTAAATCAAGTGTTGATTTAATGATTTAATGTATAATTATATATTTGATATATTACTTTGCATTAACTATTATTGGTTCACTTTAAGTAGATTTTCTCACTTGATTTGTGCAAGTTGTATATGTGATATACTTTTGTGCACTTGATTGTATCATGTTTGATGATACATGCTTATTTGGTTAAGTGTAAAGAATTAAACCATGGTTAAGTTGTTGATTAGGGTTTTACTTATTCATTTATATTATTTATTTATTCATTTTGAATAAATTGAAAGATAAATGAATGGTGGCTTCATTTGTTTTTAGTTGAAGCTTCATGAAGCTTTGACTAAATGACCTTTTTGTTCTCATCCTTAACCCTAACCATTCAACCTAACCTTAGTCAATTCTCTACACTTAACTAAGGTTAAGATTATGATAAGTATTCATTTTATTATCTATTTTTAAAGAACTTATCATATCATCTTCTTCTTCATCATCTTCTTCTTCCATGAAGAAAAGCTTTCAACATCAATGGAAAGTGATGAAAACAAGTGAGAAATCCAATTCTAAAGTGAACCCACTTCCTATTTCTTCATCCTCTACCTCTTGCCAAGTAGTATAGAGTGTTTTATTCACAAGTTTCATGACTTGGTGAAGTCGGAGTTTGATCTTGTGATGCCTCGACGTAGATCATCTTCGGCATCGAAGCGGACGATCAAGCCCGCCCATTTCTTCGATGAAGCCGATGCTAGAGTTCGGGATCCGACTTGGACAGCGGAGGGACATCGTCGCGGAGCTTAGTAAGTGGTGGACCGGATCTACAAAGGTTGTAATCACTTTCCATTAGCATTTAATTCGTTTACATGCTTGCATCGCCTATATATCTAGTTAACGATCCGTATTAGGTTTTCTCGGCACATGTAAAAATTCAATTGGGCATGTTTGATCACTTGTTAGACTTCATTAGTGTGCCTAGGAACCCTACAGTGGTATCAGAGCCTAGCTAGAGCCTTAGACGATGCGTAGACGGAGTTAGAAATCCGATCGAACCGAAACCCTAACACTAATATTGCTCTCTGTACATTTTTGAAAATCGTGGATTTTTGAGAATTAAAAATATGCAGAAAACTCAGTAGAAGATTCTAAGAATTACTGTATAAAACAGGGCCCCTGAATCCATCAAAGCGCGGCGGAACCGCGGCATTAGCATGCTAATGCGGCGGTTCCGCGGCCCTTTTGTCTCCTCTTGCAATAAATTTTGCACAGTAACTCCTAGTTTGCAGTGGTGGTTTTCCTGGGAATTTTTAATATTTTTCCAAGATTTGAATTTTCTGGGTTGTATTGGGGACTCGGTGTATCGATCGGATTGTCTAATTTTGTCAGTGTGTTTTTCCGGGTATTTTTAGAATATGTTCAAAAGTTCGACTGGATATAAAAACCCACTTTTTCCCCTGCCGGAAAATTTCCAATTGTTGGATTTTTCCGTAGTTTAACGACGTTCTAAGTAGTCTAAGTAACGCGATGGTCCCTCTATAAGACAACAAACCTTAACTCGATTATGTGACCGTCTTGAACTGCCCTTTGAACCTTCGGGTTTGGGGCAGTACGGCGTGCCACATGTGAGGCGTTGGCTTGACCCTTCTACGGCTGGACCGTTGGTACTGAGGCACGAACTGAATGCTGTTAGACTTATTTCATGTGTTGAGCTGTATCGGGAAAACATGGGTGTTCGATTGTTCGATCGAAAAGTTTAGCGTTTTCTATTTATCCGGAATGTGATACAATAATTGGAATTCACAAATAGTTATGAGATAACGGAATGAATGTTATAAACATAGCAGTTTAGTCTCACTTGATCGGTTGCCACGGAGTTTTGATGTGATCAAAAGTCCGTCGCAATCACGTAGCGTACGCGGATACTCGCCGGGTAAACTTAATAGACAGCCTCACCCCATAGCCCCGACCAAGTGACTGTAGGAGAACCCCGTCGCCGAAAGCATCCGTTTGGGTGCTCGAGGTAGCGGTGTTCCGCCTTGGTGCACTTCGTCGACGGCGTCGGGGGTGCGGCCGCCTACTAAAGTTTGCGACGAGCATTCGATCAGTTTTTCGGGAATCTTTTTGAATTGCCCGACTTGATACTGAAAAGTGTTTTCGATAATGAGACTAAAATGCGGGGTTTATAATTGTTAGGCATGCGATGTCTAAGGAATTCATTTGATTAGGCATGCGATGTCTAAAGAGATTGCGGATTCCAACTGTTGTAGTTTTACACTTTCTTTTCTGTGACCGTAAGTGTAATATGTGATATCGCCGGTTTCGTTGCTATATGTCAATGACAATTGGGATACACATGTTTGCTTAAGTTGATGACATGTGATGTTATGTGTTGCTGGATATGTTATATTGGATCGTCGTGTTTGAATAGCCGGTGGGTTTTTATGTGAGATGAGTGTTTTTCATTTTCATTCATGTAAAAAAACTTGTATGTAATATTCTTTTATTGGGGCACTTCCAGGTTGCGGAAGATGTCACCCATTGTATATTATTTACTTTTCCGCATTAGGATAGACCCAAGGAGAGGAGCACAAGTAACCGGGTTCTGGGGTCCACAGGGAGACCATCTCGAGGAGTCGAGTCCGGGTCTCCTAACCCTAGAAATGGTAGGGTTGCTTGCCGCTCTCGTAGGGGTCTTGGGGTGTGGGATTGGCTATTCATCACGACCGTGGAATCCGTGTTTTATACTGGCTCGTATTGAAAACACGGACGTCCTAGTATATCCAATATTTCATATGTTTCTTCTACTGTGATTTATCTGTGATGTGATCATGTGATGTTCTGTGACAGATATTATATATAGTATATATGATATATTATATAGACGTTGCTTATGTTTTACACCCGCGCTAGCCCTGCCTCGCTCTGGCGTTAGTTACCTAACCTAACGGTGCAGACGGGACATCGAGGCGAATGCGGATGGCATAAGCGTACGTTATATTTATCTGTGATGTTTAGGTGGACTTAAATGATGGGATATTCATTAATGAGATTAATGAAAGAAAATAAACATATTGATGTTGTGGAATCGAATTTCAAAATAAAAACAGGTAGCTACAGTTCTTGCTTTGCATCGCGGTGTTCATTATAGAACATCCTGCACCTTATTCGATGAGGAAAGGACCGAGATCCCTTCACCGGGAGTGACTCCTTTAGCAATAACTAGCAGATGCTACAACCCTCGGTTTGTCTTTGATCGCTTCTATAGTTTCCGCTTTGCACAGTGATATATATGATATATCCCGAACCTCATTCGACGAGGAAAGGGCCGACGATCCCTTCACCGGGAGTGACCCCTTTAGCAAAACTAGAAAAGCCTCAAAAACATTCCATTTAAAAACCATTTGATTCCGCAACGAGATCAAGTTCAAAGCGTTAAAGGTTTTCACAAAAACCATTCGCAACCCTCCGTCATTTTAGGAAGTAGTGTACTTAGTATTCGTGCTGTGTTTGTTGACCATAGTCAAGGCACAGTGTACGGTAGCTAAGTGATGTCTTCCGACACTGCATATGATGCGATTAGTTAGGACAGTCGCGTGACTTTGTTGACCTTAGTTAAGGGTCATGTGGGTGGGTCTAATTAATCATGAAATGACGGGTAGAACTTGACTAGTGCTTATGATTTGTTGACCATAGTTAAGGTCATAAGTGCTAGGGGTAAAAATCTTTATCGGGAGATTCAAGTGTTGAAATTTGCAATGAGATTGCATACCTTCTATGTGATAGTTGGATCTCGATACCCACTGCGAGTAATTGTTACTCCTGGGAGAGTTTTGCACTTTACAATTAGCCGATCAAGTAGGTGTCTAGAAAGGTGTCAACGGGGTTACGCCTCTGGGAAAGCGAGGTTTACAGTAATTAGGTCCGTGCGAAAGCACGGGGAACCTCCCTCAAAGTACCGACACTGGCCTGGCTGAAAGATTGCCGAACATGTAGAGTGTAATTAATCCCGGCTAGTCTTTCCTTTTAAGGTTTGAAGGAAGATTTGATAAAAACAGTGGGAGCCATCCTGATTAGATAAAATAAATAATCAATCTATTCTTGCAAGAGCGCATGCTGAGTGTTTTCTTCTCTCTCTCTCCAGATAGCGACCATATCATGCCTTAATCAAGATAATAATATGGATGTATTGACCAAACCCGCTTGTTATGCTGAGCTGGGGAACGTTGGTCCCGCTCCAACTTATAATTGTTATAAGACAGAGCAGGAATTAGGGGAATACCAGGATTCCTATGCCGCCCAAACGAAGAAAGTGCATATGATGCATCTCCTTCGGGTGTGTTCATTACAAAGAACTGTTTCTCAGTATCCTCTGCATCCTGGGTATATGATACCGGATCAGGATCCCAGATATGTAATCTGTTACATAGGGCTACAAAAGGGTAGAAAAACTGAGAACGGATGATAAGTTTCATGAGACAGAAAACGGGGCAAGTGTTGCAGCCAAGTCTGTTGGTCACTGTCACCCTGTATTACTAATACATTAATTCTGAACAAATGCTATTAGATACCGAACCTGATATACAAAATCATATCAGTCTCTTTATATGTAAAGAATTGATAAAATTTTGTAGTGATGGATAATGTTTTGAACATTTCCTATATCAAAAGTTGATCGGTTCAGGCACGTTATCTAAAAGCATTGACGTTCTAAATCAAACTACAGTTCCTCGTATACAGAACACACACAAGAGGAAGAGTTCAGAAATGAACGAATCATTCTTGAGGCATTGTAGACCAGGTCATATCAATGCGACCCGACTGGCGGAAGTTACATTTTAGATGCATATTTATATCAGTTTGAATTTACATCTTGTGAAACTTGCCAGTCATGTCACAAAGATAAGATGACCATAGCTCTGTTTATTGGAAACAGGGAAAGAGTTTGTAAAACTCTTGGGACAGATACATGATGATGTATGTGAGGTCTCCTGTCTACACATGCCAGGACTGGTTCTTTATACTTCATTACGTTCTCTGATAATCTCTCAAGATTCAGACATATGTTCCTGTTGAAACATAAGTCCAAACCTTTTGAGATATTCACAGAATATAAGCTAGAAGTAGAGAACCAATACAGGTATAAGTATTATGTCCTATGATAAGATCAGGGAGGAGAATACTTGTGCATGGCATTCCTGAACCATTCTAAAGGAGAATGAGATTCTCTCTCCGTATTACTCCTCTGAATACACCACAGCACAACGGTGCATCAGGGCGGAGCAATCGCACAATATTAGATATGGTGTGCTCTATGATGAGTATTACTGAGTTACCTAATTCCTTTTGGGGTTGTGCACTTGAGAAGCTGCATACGTATTGAATTAGGTTCGAATCAAATCAGTGCCTACCACTCCATATAAGATATGGTGTGGGAAGATCCTATCTCTTAAGTAAGTTAAGATTTGGGATTGTCCGGCCTATGTCAAAAGCAAAATCCGGACAAGATCGAGGCAAGGTCAGTCCTGTAGAACTGGAAAGGTTCCAGCTATACGAAACTACAGCTGATGATTTGACAGAACCAAAGGATTCTATAGTCCCCGACGAACCTCAGCCTGTCCGCCGATCTGATAGGGTTCCTCGCCTGCCTGAGAGATACCTCGGTTTCTCGATGACAGTGGGAGCAAGGAATGCATCATGAGATGATGACCCAACTAGATTCGAGCAGGCCATCAAGAGTAGGGACTCTGTAAGAATGGCTGGATGCTTAGCGATCTGAGATGGAATCCATATACACCAACAAAGTATGGACTTTGGTTGCTATATCTGAAGGGTTAAATCCCCATCGGGAGCAAGTATATCTTGAGAAGATTACTTGGTGTAGATGGAAAAGTTGAGACTTTCAAAGCTAGACTTGTTAAAGGTTTTCGTCATCAACCAGGCACGGATAATGATGAAACCTTTTCCAGGGACTATGTTTATGTCCATCCAGATCCTACTTGCCACAGCTACATACCATGACTACGATATCTGGTGGTTGGGTGCCATGACTACTTTTCTAAATATTGATTTAGAAAAGAGAGTCTATAAGAACACACTTCGTAAACAGTGGGAGCAGCGGAAACGTGTCCAAGTTGCTTTACAGGATAAAGCAGGCATCGCGGAGTTGGAACATCTGTTTTGATGTGGAACTCAAAGTATTAGAATTCATCAAAATAGTAGATGAACCTTGTATATACAAAACGGTAGTAAAGAGTAAGGTGGTCATCCTCGTATTGTACGTGGACAACATACTCTTGATAGGAAAGGAATTTCCTATGCTACGATCGGTCGATCTCCTCTTATCACATAGATTCTCCATAAAGGATCAAAGTGATACATCCTAAATCCTGGGATTTGGATCTATGAGGTAGATCTAAATAGATTTTAGGATTCTCACTAGCTATAGTGAGATAGTATCAGTCGATCCTGGGGAGAATCACTGTAAGTGTTCCAGGGTGATAAAGACGACTGAATGTCAGTCATAGGCATTGTCTTTACCCTCAGTAAAGGGACGTTATGTTGGAAGATTTCCAAGCTAGATACCGTGACAAACTAGACGATAAAGGCTGGTAACATCGCTATTAAAGATACTACCAAAGAGGCAGTTTGGGTGTATATTGGTACATAGGATGAACTAGGTTCCTACCATTGTGTGGCAATGGAACTGTGGCTTTGGCCCTGGAACCCTGGTCCCATCAGTGACCCAGACATATTCTGAGGCAGCATCACCTGATCATGGAGATAGTTGATCTCCAGGGTGATCAAGGTTAGGAGAGTAGACTCAGAGGACAACACGGCGGATCCACTCACGAAGGCCTTTTCCCAA
The DNA here is from genome assembly GCA_030015575.1 of Agapanthus africanus. Classification (NCBI taxonomy): domain Eukaryota; kingdom Viridiplantae; phylum Streptophyta; class Magnoliopsida; order Asparagales; family Amaryllidaceae; genus Agapanthus; species Agapanthus africanus. Next base: position 79,554,923 of record JASDDO010000031.1, read on the forward strand.
AGAGAGACTTTTAGGGGATGGTTGAGTATTAGATACTACAACTACTGGTACAGATGGCCCTAGTGCAAGTGGGAGATTGTTAGTTATATGTATGCCCTAGAGGCCATTACTGTACATTGGATGTATATTGTAGTGGATGCTGGGACATATATAGGTAGGATTTTCTTGCTCGACATGATAGTACGCTATCTAGTTGCTCTTTATCTTAACATGTATACTTTATGTCTCTCTGATTACATGTTGATAAAGCCCTTAGAATGTGTACTCGACTTCCAGGACTATGATGAAGATCATACTAGTGGGGCCTGGGTAGTCAATGAGTACATCCTTCATTGTTCCTAGTTGTGGGAATATCGAGACGGGGCATCGATATTCCAGAGTAGACTAGCGTATATCTTCTCGACCCATGTGATGGGCGATGGATGATCCCATATCCATTGGTGTTTGATATCGGAGATGGTATGTGGGTGCTCAGTGGAGACTGGGTACACTGAACGGACTCGCCGAGAACTCCCAGATGGTATTATACATCACGTCAGATGGCGGTTCTCTGGTGACACTGGTACAGCTTATTCTGTTGACCCGAGATCGTCATAGAGTCTTGTGTGTCTCCCACTGTGCTTTAATTTCCACCCTACCACGGCTCTACTGAGCCGTGCAAACAGGTGGTTTTTGGGTACAGTCCCGATTCACATGGAGGCAATGAGCGATAGGAGGGGATTCGTCTCTCCCGGTATTGGGGGTTGATGTTGCGCTATGCTCGACTGGCCATAACAGGAAATCCCTGGCCAGGGTTGCGGTGACCTACTGGTAAGTGTTATCAGTAGTTTCATACATGTTATGGACCTTACGTCGGCATGACTTATCAAGCTATTGGGGTTTGACGTTTACCACCCTTAGGCGAGATATGCGACATATCAGACGAACAGACCGGACTGTACGGTAAGTGTTACTGGTTGGATTCACAGGAGTGTGAGCGGGCTTGCTCGCCAATCTTCTGATCGCTCAATACACGGGTGGCCGTTACGTTTAGCAGACCGCTTGCGGCTTGTGGGTGCTTGATATGATCATCATCTGCTGCCGGCGTATTGACGAGTCTTTAGAGTCCTACACAGAGGTTTCCTGGCTCAAGCGAAACGAAATAGGAGCGCATATGAGATATGTGCAGGACCGAGAATAATACGTGTATGTGATATCGTATTTCATTCTCGCGATGGATGTATCGATTGGTTATATGCGATATAACCTAGTTATCGAATCAAGGATTGATTCGATAAGCCGATACATAGGATACTGGTCGGTTATATGCGATATGACCGGATCGTTAAATCAAGTGTTGATTTAATGATTTAATGTATAATTATATATTTGATATATTACTTTGCATTAACTAGTATTGGTTCCCTTTAAGTAGATTTTCTCACTTGATTTGTGCAAGTTGTATATGTGATATACTTTTGTGCACTTGATTGTATCATGTTTGATAATACATGCTTATTTGGTTAAGTGTAAAGAATTAAACCATGGTTAAGTTGTTGATTAGGGTTTTACTTATTCATTTATCTTATTTATTTATTCATTTTGAATAAATTGAAAGATAAATGAATGGTGGCTTCATTTGTTTTTAGTTGAAGCTTCATGAAGCTTTGACTAAATGACCTTTTTGTTCTCATCCTTAACCCTAACCATTCAACCTAACCTTAGTCAATTCTCTACACTTAACTAAGGTTAAGATTATGATAAATATTCATTTTATTATCTACTTTTAAAGAACTTATCATATCATCTTCTTCTTCTTCATCTTCTTCTTCCATGAAGAAAAGCTTGCTACATCAATGGCAAGTGATGAAAACAAGTGAGAAATCCAATTCTAAAGTGAACCCACTTCCTATTTCTTCATCCTCTGCCTCTTGCCAAGTAGTATTGGGTGTTTTCTTCACAAGTTTCATGACTTGGTGAAGTCGGAGTTTGATCTTGTGATGCCTCGACGTAGATCATCTTCGGCATCGAAGCCGACGATCAAGCCCGCCCATTTCTTCGATGAAGCCGATGCTAGAGTTCGAGATCCGACTTGGACAGCGGAGGGACATCGTCGCGGAGCTTAGTAAGTGGTGGACCGGATCTACAAAGGTTGTAGTCACTTTCCTTTAGCATTTAATTCGTTTACATGCTTGCATCGCCTATATATCTAGTTAACGATCCGTATTAGGTTTTCTCGGCACATGTAAAAATTCAATTGGGAATGTTTGATCACTTGTGAGACTTCATTAGTGTGCCTAGGAACCCTACAAGTAGACTAGCGTATATGTATCTTGACTCATATGATGGGAGATGGATGATCCCATATCCATCGATGTTTGACATCAAAGATAGTGTACGGGTGCTCAGTAGAGACTGGGTACACTGGACGGACTTGCCGAGAACTCCCAGATTGTATTACACCTCACGTCAGATGGCAGTTCTCTGGTGACATTGGTACAGGGTAGTCTGTAGACCCGAGATCGTCATAGAGTCTTTTGTGATTCCCACTGTGCTTTAATTTCCACCTTACCACGTCCAAGAGGGCGTCCAAAATGGTGGTTTTTGGGTACAGTCCCGAATCACATGGAGGCAATGAGGGATAGGAGGGGTTTCGTCTCTCCCGGTATAGGGAGTTGATGTTGTGCTGTGTTCGATTGGCTATAATTGGAAGTCCCTGGCCAGGGCGGATATTGAGTACTACTGGTAAGTATTATCAGTAGCTTTTCGACCTATTATGAGCCTCATATCTACACGACTTATCGGTTACTGGGGTATACCACCACTAGACTAGATATGCAACATATCAGACGAAGAGACCGGACTGTACGGTAGTGTTACTGATTGGATTCATAGGAGAATGTACAAGCTTGCTTATTGATCTTTTAATCTCTTAATACCTGGGTGGCTGTTATGTTTAGCTGACCGCTTGCAGCTTGTGGGTGTTTGATATGATCATCACCTGCTACCGACGTATTGACGATTCTTTAGAGTCCTACACAGAGCTTTCTTGACTCAGACAAAACGGAGTAGGAGCACATATGTGATATGTGCGGGACCGAGGATAATACAATATAAGATACCGTATTCTATTATCGTGATATTTGATATCGGCCGAGTATATGTGATATAGCCGGGTCATCGGATCAAGTGTTGATTCGATGAAATGATACATGAAATATTAGTCGGTTATATGTGATATAGTCGGATTGCCGGATCAAGTGTTGATTCGATAATTTAATATATAATTATATATGTGATATATTACATTATATTATCTAATATTGGCTCTCTTTATTGATTCATTTCACACCGGGTAATACATTAATATATATGCGATATATGTTAATTGCATTATTTTCTTTTGTTACAAAAATATACTATATATATGATATATAATATTGTAACAAGTTATGTTTATAAATGCAACATGATTAATGGACATTAAACATGGTTAGGGTTTGATTTGGGTTAGTCTTTTCTTGAAGCTTCTAGAAGCTTTTGTTTTGTTTCTTGCAAAGATATTATGTGTTGATATTTTGGAGATATTTTTCTAACCCAACCCATACCTTTCAACCCTAGTTAAATCTCTACAATGGTTAAGTCTTTCTTGACTTAACCATGATTGCAATTGTAATGATAATATGAATTCATTATTCATCACAAAAGGGATTCTTCTTCTTCTTCTTCTTCTTCTTCCTTGAGCTCTTGAAAAGCTTTCTAGGTTTTTCTTTTGTGATGGATTAGTGTGAGAAATTGATAATAAAAGAGAGCATAAATCCTACTTCATCATCCTCATCTAATCTAACCAATTAGATTAGGGTGTTCACTTCATTAATACGTGATTAGTTAGTGAGAGCTTGAGTTAAAGAAATTTCGAGGTAGATCATATTAGAAAAGGAAGAATTCAAGCAAGCATGGATCATTCGGGTTGTGGAGCTTCTCTTGAGTCCGGGAGATCATGGATCGCGGCGAAGGGACTACTACTCGGAGCTTATGAAGCGAAGGAGCGGACTACAAAAGTTGTAATCCCTCTCTCTTAGTTGTAAAGATATTTACTTGCATGTTTAACCCTAATTATCTAGCAAAGATCCTCGCTTTAGGTTGTTCGGCACGTCTAAATTTTAAATCGGGCATGGTTAATGCCTTATAGACCCTTGTGACAGTGCCTAGTAACCCTACACATCATTCATCACCGAGGCATTGAAATCGATCCCTATATGATCAAGGCAATTATAGAAATGCCTTCACCAAGAACCCTCAAACAATTACGGTCTCTCCAAGGAAAGCTCGTGTATATCCGGCGGTTCATAACCAAGCTCTCCGGAAAATGTCATCACTATACCCATTTGATGAAGAAAGGGACACCGTTCATCTGGGATCAGAAGTGCAAAAATGCACCAGACGAAATCAAACAATACCTGCAAAATTCGTCGGTATTTGATACCCCAATTAAGAGAAAACCTATTAACTTGTACACGACGGGTCTCGAAGGTGCTCTAGGCGCGTTATCGGTAAAAGAAAACGATCAAAGAAAGGAGAGAGTTCTCTACTATCTAAGTCGAGTTCTCCTAGGGGTATAAAGCAACTACTCTCCCATTGAAAAATATTGCCTTGCGATGATCTTCGAAATAATGAAGCTCAGACATTATGTCTTGGAACATGAGGATCCTCTCATATATTTGATGTCGAAGGTCATACTGATGGGAAGGCTTGCCAAATGGGCCCTCTTGCTAATGGAGTTTTCGATAACGTATCGACCCCTCAAAGCGGTGAAAGGATAGGCCATCGCAGACTTTCTCGCAGAACATCCGATACCAGATGACTCCCCCTTAAATTTTGAATTGCCGGATGAGCATGCATTCAACGCAATCGAAGAAGAGAAATATGAAAATGAGTCTCAATGGAAGCACTATTTTAATGGAGCATCTTCCATAAAGCAGCGAACGCAAAACACTATCATAATCAAAGCCAAGGTGGGACTTATCTTCGTGACCCCGCAAAGAGGAATATTGCGTTACTCCCTCTCCTTAACAGAACCTAGAAATATTAATGATGTGGAAATGAATCTTTGATAGACGGTCTTGAGATCGCTATCGACATGAGGATCAAGAACCTCCTTATATATGGAGACTCCTAGCTGATCGTTAGTCAAATAAACGGCGATTAACAAACATGCAAGCCAAAGCTGATAAGGTATGGCTAAAGATTGCAGCAGCTACTGACACAAATCCCCTCCTATACCCTGCAAAGCATACCGCGAGCGGAAAGCAGTAAAGCGTATGTGTTAGCCAAGTTGGCTAAAGAATTGGCTGGTGAAGATCTCGATGACGTAATGATCATTGTTCTGTAAGTCGATGTAGTACACCCCAGTACTTATGGGGAGGCGGAATTTACAAAAAACTATCAAGTTCAAACAACGAACATCGACAAACCGCATGAATCGAAGCTAAACCCTAAAAACCGTATTCTTATGAGTTTCTTTACATAAGAGATTAGGGATTATACCTAATGAACCGGTCCTTCTTCTTTATGTCCTCCTTGGTTCTCCTCGGCCTTCTCTAGGTAGTAGACGATCCACCCGAGAGCGAAACTCCAAGCTAAACCTCTAACTTGAGGTAACTAACCAACTTTGATTGCTAATCAAAGATGATAGAATGATAAAGAGTGAAGGTTATGGATTGTTTAGTCTAACTAATCCTTTGATCTCAACACATGAGGATTAAGGATTAGGGTTAGAAGATGAGAGCTTGAGGAGAGAGAATGTGTGATATGATAATGAGAGAAGAGAGAGAGTGTATCATAATATTATGAAGCATTCTTATTTTCAACAAATGAATAAAAGAAATGAATAAGCATGCTTCACAAAATATCTTGTGATGATTCATTAACATGAGTCATTAAGCAATAAATGTGCATTAATGAAGTGAATGAATCACCACTATGACTCACTCTCTTTCCAAAACAAACCTCCTTAGTCACATCTTCTAGAAGCTTCTCGAGTAATTACGAGAACGCCCCTCCGATCCGTAAAAATACGGAAAAACTTTAGACTGTAAAAATCCAATAACCGGATACCAGTAACTGGCTTAAACCAAAGCCGACTGGTAAAATCTGTCCGAAAGTCGTACGCGCGTAAACGCACGTATGCGTCCGAACCCTTTTGTCGCAAAACCATGCAACCTCTATATCGTTTCGCCTGGAGTAGGAAACTCTCTGTGTGGGACTCTAGAGACTCGACTACTACGCTGGCAGTGGGTTTAACCACAGACCGCAAGCGGCACTAGCTGTACGTAACGGTCCCCAGGTAGTTGTCGATAAGAAGGCCGATGAGTAAACCCATCCGAACTCCTACTGAGTCTGATGTGACAATCTCCATACAGTCCGGTCCGTTCGTCCATGACTATCGCATATCGGGCCTAGGGGGGCGGCAAGCGTCAGTCCCCTAATAGCGGTATAAGTCGTGTCGGAGTGAAGCCCATTACACCCTGAGAAACTGCTGGAACCTACCAGCAAATCTCGCTTGCCCTGGCCAGGGACTTTGCGTAATGGCTCTCTGACACAGCACGATATCTACTCCCAATACCGGGAGGGACGAATCCTGTCTAACCGCCACTGCCTCCAAGTGCTCGGGACTGCACCCAACTGCTACCTATTTGCACGACTCCTTTGAGCCGTGGTAGGGTAGCAATCTAAGAACAGTGGGACACACTCGAGGCGAAGTAGCAGTGTCAAGTCTGCGGACTACGCTGTACTCATGTCACCTGGGAACTGTTCACTGACGACTGGTATCAAACCAACCAACAGTCCCCTGTGAGTCCTGTCCGGTGTACCCGTAACCTAACGAGCACCTGTATACTATCTCCAGTACGACGTACTGATGGCTGTGGGACAGACCATCTCCCCAACTGGGATGAGAAGCGTACACACTAGTCTACTCCGGAGTATCGATGCTCTGTCTCGATAATCCAACGACCAGGGACCTGAATAAGGATGTGCTTGTAGACTACCCAGCCCCCACTAGTGTGACTGCCATCACAACGCTGGTAGACAAGCAAGATCCTAAGAGCTCTATCAATACGTATACTCACATATTAAGATAGAAAAACCAAGTAGCATACTACCATGTTTAGCAAGACTGATATATACATGTGAATATCCCAAGCTTCCATTAAGTAATATACAAGCTAGTATGATACAGTAATGGCCTTCTAGGGCATAAACACTAACAATCTCCCACTTGCACTAGGGCCATGTACTGGCATATCGCAGACCAATGATCTCGAGTAGCCTCTCGAACTGAATCTGAGGAAGGGCCTTCGTGAATGGATCAGCAATGTTCTCTTCTGAAGCAACTCTCCGAACCTCGATCTCCTGACGATCAATGATCTCCCTGATCAGGTGATACCGCCTTAAGATGTGTCTGGACTTCTGATGGGACCTTGGTTCCTTCGCTAAAGCTATAGCTCCGTTGTTGTCGCAATACAGAGGTATTGGATCAACTATGGTAGGAACCACCTGAAGTTCTGTTAGGAACTTCTTCATCCAGACTGCTTCTTTTGCGGCATCGCAAGCAGCTATATACTCCGCTTCCATCGTCGAGTCAGCAACGGTGTCCTGCTTGGAGCTCTTCCAGCACACCGCCCCTCCATTGAGGGTAAAGACATAACCCGACATGGACTTGGAATCGTCCTTATCACTCTGGAAGCCGGAATCAGCAAAGGCCTCCAACCTGAGGTCTTTTCCGCCGTAAACCAAGAACATCTCCTTAGTCCTCCTCAGGTACTTGAGAATGTTCTTTACTGCTATCCAGTGTTTCTCCCCTGGGTCTGACTGATACCGGCTTACCACGCTCAGTGCGTAAGCTACATCTGGTCTGGTACACAACATCGCATACATTATAGAGCCTACCGCAGAAGCGTAGGGTATAATAGACATGCGTTCCCTTTCCAAATCAGTCTTGGGAGACATCTCTTTGGAGAGGGTGATTCCGTGACAAGCCGGTAGATTACCGCGCTTTGAATCTTCCATACTGAATCTTTTCAGTACAGTGTCGATATACCTGGACTGCGAAAGTCCCAACATCCTCTTGGATCTATCACGATAGATCCGGATCCCCAGAATGTAAGAGGCATCACCCAGGTCTTTCATGGAGAACCTGTGTGACAAGAATCCTTTGACAGATTGTAGCATAGGAATGTCATTTCCTATCAATAGAATGTCATCCACGTACAAGACGAGGAATACGACACTTCTGGCCACAACTTTACTATATATGCACGGTTCATCTGGATTTTTGATAAAGTCATATTCTTTGACTGTCTCATCAAAACAGATGTTCCAACTCCGCGATGCCTGCTTTAGTCCATAAATGGACTTAAGCAGCTTGCACACTTTCCCGCTGCTCCCACTCTGATTGAAACCCTCTGGCTGATCCATATAGACGCTCTCTTCTAAATTTCCATTCAGAAAAGCCGTCTTTACGTCCATCTGCCAGATTTCATAATCATGGAAGGCAGCAATAGCAAGAAGGACCCGAATGGATTTGAGCATAGCCACTGGAGAAAAAGTTTCGTCATAGTCCAAACCAGGTCTTTGACGAAAACCCTTTGCAACAAGTCTAGCCTTATAGGTTTCCACCTGTCCATCTACACCAATCTTTTTCTTGAAGATCCATTTGCATCCTATGGGTTTTACCCCATCTGGAGCAAAGTCCAAAGTCCATACTTTGTTGGTGTACATGGACTCCATTTCGGTCCGCATTGCATCTAGCCATCGTACCGAGTCGCCGCTCTGGATGGCCTGCCTGAAGTCAGTAGGTTCATCATCATCTATGATGCAATCCTCTCTATCCCCATCTATGAGAAAACCGTAGTATCTCTCAGGCGGACGAGACGGCCTACTACTCCTGCGGAGGGGTGCGGGAATGTTCTGTTCTTCTTGAACCTCTGGTTCTACCAAACTTTCAGTAGCAGTTTGTGGTTCTGGAATTTCTTCCAGTTCTATTTCGCTCCCACTCTTCTGATTTTCTAAAAATTCAGTTTCTAAGAAGTGGGCATGACGAGAAACAAAAACCTTTTGTTCCTCTGCGTAATAGAAATAATATCCCTTGGAGTTCTTTGGATATCCCACAAGCTTACACAGTACTGATCGTGCCTCGAGCTTGTCCACATGCTGCTTTTTTACAAAAGCTGGACACCCCCATGTCCTAAAATGTTTTAGACAGGGTTTCTTCCCACTCCACATCTGATATGGTGTGGTAGGCACAGTCTTGGTTGGAACCTGGTTTAAAAGATATGCCGCTGATTCTAGCGCATAACCCCAGAAAGATCGCGGTAACTCAGTATTACTCATCATGGATCGTACCATATCCAATAGGGTTCGATTCCGTCTCTCCGATACACCGTTATGCTGTGGAGTGTATGGAGGAGTAAGCTGAGAGAGAATTCCTTTCTCTTTTAGGTAACCTAGGAACTCGGCACTTAAGTATTCTCCACCTCGATCAGATCTTAGTGTCTTAATACTTTTGCCTGTTTGGTTTTCCGCTTCACTCTTAAATTCCAGGAATTTCTCAAAGGCCTCTGATTTATGCTTCATTAAGAAAACATATCCATACCTAGAGAAATCATCTGTAAAAGTAATGAAGTAGGAATAACCACCTCTCGCATGTGTAGACATTGGACCGCATACATCACTGTGTATGAGTCCTAAGAGCTCGCTCGCTCTTACTCCTTGTCCAGTAAATGGAGTCTTTGTCATCTTTCCTTTGAGACAAGATTGACAAGTGTCATAGGCTTGATATTCGAACGTGTCCAAATATCCTTCTCTATGCAACTTAGTCAACCTTCTCTCATTGATGTGACCCAGTCTACAATGCCATAAGAAAGCTTTATTTAAATCTGGAGACTTTCTTTTTAGTGTGTTCTGGACATTGAAAATTTGGAGTTGGTTTAACACATATATGCCGTTATTTAAAGTACCGGACCCAATCAAACCATGATTAAGGTGGATGTTGACAACATCTCTTACAAACGTGAAATCATAACCTTTATTTGATAACAAGGAAACTGATATGATATTACACGTTAAGCTGGGTACAAAATAACAGTTATGTAAAACCAAAATGTGTCCACTCGTCAATCCTAGGTGATAATCCCCGACGGACGCAGCTCCCACGCTAGCTCCGTTAGCAACCCTGAGGATCATATCACCTTCCTTCAGCACTCTACGGTTTCTCAGTGCCTGCAATGAATTGCAAATATGAGATCCTGACCCGGTATCCAATACCCAGGAAGTAGAGTTGATCGACAGACAATTCTCAATTACAAACACACCTGAAGTCGAAGCCACAGCTTGCTTCGGTTCCTGGTTCTTGGCGTTCCACGCCTTGCAATCCTTCTTCCAGTGCCCTTTCCTGTGACAATGGAAGCACTCATCCAGGCCAACTACCGGTGCTGCAATCTTTTTCTTTCCCTTCTTTCCCACCTTACTAACACCTCCTCTAGGTCTGGGTGCGGCCTTCTTCTTCCTTCCTTTGGCCCTAGCCTTGGACCCGGAAGAAGATGAACCGCCAACAAACATAGCGGGTGTTTCGCTTGCCTTCTGCAAGGTGCCCTCTGCACTCCTTAACATGTTCAGGAGTTCCGCAAGTTCAACTTCTTTTCCTTGAAGATTGAAGTTGAGGATAAACTGGGCGTAGGTGGGAGGAAGGGACTGGAGAACAAGGTCTGTATAGAGCTCATTATCCAAAGTCGTCCCAAGGTCTGCGAGCTCTTCTATATAGCCAATCATCTGTAGGACATGTTCACCTACCGATGACCCGACAGCCAACCTCGCTCGAAACAATTTCTTTGAGGTCTCGTATCTTGCTATACGAGATTGCTCTCCATAAAGTTCCTTTGTATGGAGAAATATGCCATCTAAGGACATATCCTCGTGCCTCCTCTGATGTTCATTATTCATCGAGGCAAGCACGATGCACTTGGCTCTCGCGCAATCTAAATCCCAGGTTTTGCGGATTTCCTTATCCGCATTGCTGGATTTGGGACCAGGGACAGCAGGTGCCGTAGCGGTGAGGACGTACCCCAGTTTGTCATAGGTCAAAGCCATCTTGACATTCCGCAGCCAATCTTTATAGTTTGGCCCCGTCAGTATATTTTTCTCTAAAAGTAACTTAAGTCCAGTCATTTTCAGGGTCGCTGCAATTAGGAGAGAGAGAAGAAAACTCTTTAGCATGATGCTCTTGCAAGTTTAGAGTGGTTTTTAGTTTATCTAAACTGGATGGCTCCCACTGTTTCTCGAATCCTTCCTCAAACCATAAAAGAAGAATTAGCCAAGACTATTCTCACCGTACAATACTTGCTTAACCGTTCAGCCAGGCCGGTGTCGATACTTCGAGGGAGGTTTTCCAACGCTTTCGCGAAGTTCCTTAATTAAATAACCTCTTTTCTCTGGGGGCGTAACCCCGCTGACACTTTTCTGGACACCTACTAGGTTTATAGCATTGATCGTTAAGTGACGAATATCCTGATAAGTAGCATATACTCACAGTAGGATCGGGATCCAAATATCATCGTATGATAATGTTGAAGGAATCCTACCAACATTCATCAAACTCCAAATGGTATGCATCTCTTTGCAAATTTCAGTTTCTTTAGAAATTCCCGATATAAGTTTTTGCCCCATGCTCTTATGATCTTGACTAAGGGCCAACAAATCATAAGTCACATGTCAAGTTCTGCCCATCATTATCCTGTTGATTTGAACCCATCCGTATACTCTTGACTAAGGGCCAAACAAAGTAATACGACTGTCCCAAACCAACTCATCTATCTATGCAACAAATGAATACCCCAGCAGCTACCAAACACTATGTCTTGACTAAGGGCCAAACAAACATAGCTTGAATACTACTGACCATTCATAAGAAATGACGGAGGGCTACGACTGGTTTTGGCGAAACCGTGAACGTAGTGAACTTGATATAACCGAAGGAACCTGATAGCTTTTAAAAGGAGTGGTTATATCTCCGCATTTAAAATTATCTGTTTTAAAAATAACCGAGTGGTTTCTTTTAAATTGTTCCAACGATTTGAACTTTGGTTTGTTTTACTTTGCATTATAGATAATGCGTCCCATCATTAACCTATCATTGCAGAAAACAACGAAAATATAACGTCCTCTTATGCCATCCGCATTCGCCACGGGGTCCCGTCATCACCCGTTAGGTTACTTAACTAACGACAGAGCGGGGGCTGGGCTAGCGCGGGTGTAAAACATAAGTGACGTCTAAATAGCTATAATAAATATAGATATTTTACATTCGTCTGACGCAATGATATTCATTCCAGAACACAGATAAACAATATTGGATTTGCAAGCAATCTGTATTTCTTTTGAGCCTGCAAGAAAAGACAGATTACACAGTTGTGATGAATAGCCGTTTACCCCACCCTCGACCCCTACGGGTACAGCAAACTACCCACCCGGCAGTCTGTGTACCCCACCTTGGGTCAGTCCTAGGAGCAAAAACAGTAAAAAGAAATAATACAACGGTGGCTACAACCGCAACCTGGAAGTGCCCCGCGAAAATAATATTACAACAAATTACATTTACAACAAATGAATAAATCAATAAACCATTGTTAACCCCGGCTATACACCACAACAGTCCAATACAGTTTATATGCACAAACAGATATAACCATTTCAGAAATGTGCAACCCCCTGCCAACCGACATACTAGCAGTTGGGGGAGGTTTACGAACACATCAAACAATCACAGATATAATCCAATACGCAAATACTGTATTTTTCGATCGAATAAACAACTTCAAAATTGCTCCAAAATCTGCTCTGTTAAACAGTAACCTGAGCAATAATTAAATATTCCAGAAAACCCCAAATATCACAGGGGACCCACCCAAAAAAATTGAGCCCATGACTCGGCAACTCGGCCGCGGATGCGCGGCGGATCGGTGGGATCCGCCGCGCTTCCGCGGCGCTTTGGTCGAATCATTGGCTCGAATTTCTTGGGTGTTCTCCTGTGTTCATGTCAAGCTCTCTGAACACACCAGAAAAATTTTAGGACTTCATTTTCACTTCGACAGAAACTTAACAGAACTAGGGTTTTCCGGCTTCGTTTTTTCGTTCGAAATTCGTACAAATTTGCGATTAAGTTATTTAGTGTTTAGCGAGGCTCTGATACCACTGTAAGTCGATGTAGTACACCCCAGTACTTATGGGGAGGCGGAATTTACAAAAAACTATCAAGTTCAAACAACGAACATCGACAAACCGCATGAATCGAAGCTAAACCCTAAAAACCGTATTCTTATGAGTTTCTTTACATAAGAGATTAGGGATTATACCTAATGAACCGGTCCTTCTTCTTTATGTCCTCCTTGGTTCTCCTCGGCCTTCTCTAGGTAGTAGACGATCCACCCGAGAGCGAAACTCCAAGCTAAACCTCTAACTTGAGGTAACTAACCAACTTTGATTGCTAATCAAAGATGATAGAATGATAAAGAGTGAAGGTTATGGATTGTTTAGTCTAACTAATCCTTTGATCTCAACACATGAGGATTAAGGATTAGGGTTAGAAGATGAGAGCTTGAGGAGAGAGAATGTGTGATATGATAATGAGAGAAGAGAGAGAGTGTATCATAATATTATGAAGCATTCTTATTTTCAACAAATGAATAAAAGAAATGAATAAGCATGCTTCACAAAATATCTTGTGATGATTCATTAACATGAGTCATTAAGCAATAAATGTGCATTAATGAAGTGAATGAATCACCACTATGACTCACTCTCTTTCCAAAACAAACCTCCTTAGTCACATCTTCTAGAAGCTTCTCGAGTAATTACGAGAACGCCCCTCCGATCCGTAAAAATACGGAAAAACTTTAGACTGTAAAAATCCAATAACCGGATACCAGTAACTGGCTTAAACCAAAGCCGACTGGTAAAATCTGTCCGAAAGTCGTACGCGCGTAAACGCACGTATGCGTCCGAACCCTTTTGTCGCAAAACCATGCAACCTCTATATCGTTTCGCCTGGAGTAGGAAACTCTCTGTGTGGGACTCTAGAGACTCGACTACTACGCTGGCAGTGGGTTTAACCACAGACCGCAAGCGGCACTAGCTGTACGTAACGGTCCCCAGGTAGTTGTCGATAAGAAGGCCGATGAGTAAACCCATCCGAACTCCTACTGAGTCTGATGTGACAATCTCCATACAGTCCGGTCCGTTCGTCCATGACTATCGCATATCGGGCCTAGGGGGGCGGCAAGCGTCAGTCCCCTAATAGCGGTATAAGTCGTGTCGGAGTGAAGCCCATTACACCCTGAGAAACTGCTGGAACCTACCAGCAAATCTCGCTTGCCCTGGCCAGGGACTTTGCGTAATGGCTCTCTGACACAGCACGATATCTACTCCCAATACCGGGAGGGACGAATCCTGTCTAACCGCCACTGCCTCCAAGTGCTCGGGACTGCACCCAACTGCTACCTGTTTGCACGACTCCTTTGAGCCGTGGTAGGGTAGCAATCTAAGAACAGTGGGACACACTCGAGGCGAAGTAGCAGTGTCAAGTCTGCGGACTACGCTGTACTCATGTCACCTGGGAACTGTTCACTGACGACTGGTATCAAACCAACCAACAGTCCCCTGTGAGTCCTGTCCGGTGTACCCGTAACCTAACGAGCACCTGTATACTATCTCCAGTACGACGTACTGATGGCTGTGGGACAGACCATCTCCCCAACTGGGATGAGAAGCGTACACACTAGTCTACTCCGGAGTATCGATGCTCTGTCTCGATAATCCAACGACCAGGGACCTGAATAAGGATGTGCTTGTAGACTACCCAGCCCCCACTAGTGTGACTGCCATCACAACGCTGGTAGACAAGCAAGATCCTAAGAGCTCTATCAATACGTATACTCACATATTAAGATAGAAAAACCAAGTAGCATACTACCATGTTTAGCAAGACTGATATATACATGTGAATATCCCAAGCTTCCATTAAGTAATATACAAGCTAGTATGATACAGTAATGGCCTTCTAGGGCATAAACACTAACATGTTCAAAGTCGCAGGATCCTTGCGCCAGCAGATACATCTTCAGAAGACCTGATAGAGTCACCCGAGAGAAAAGAAATGACGGAATAAGTAGCCTTTCAAATAGGGGACGAAGAAGAGGTCAAGGACGGGAGGGAATTCTTCATAGACTACTTTAAGTCCCAGCGAATGCCTGAAGATACATCGTCTAGACATCAGCTCATGAAACGAGCTTTGTCATTTTCCTTCGTCAATGATACACTATATAAAAGATCATTCGACTTTCTATGGCTAAGATTCCTAGGGCCGAAGGAAGCAAAGAAAATCATCTAAGAAGTGCACGACGAACTTTTCGGCTCTCATCAGGCAGGCCCAAAGATGAAACTGAAGATAAAATGGATGGGCTACTATTAGCCCACAATAATTCAGGACTGCCTCGAATACGAGAAGTAGTGTCACTCATGCCAAATACATAGGGACTTCATACATCAACACCCAAATCCGCTGCTCTCGACAGTGGCTAGTTGGCCGTTTAAGATGTGGCGAACGGATATAATCGGCCTCATTGAACCAGTGTCTTCCAAAGGACATCGGTTTATACTGGCAATAACCAATTACTTCTTTAAGTGGGCAGAACCAGTGCCGCTAAGGGAGGTGAAGACGGAGAATATACTCCACATCTTCAAAACCTATGTCATATATCAGTTCAGAACTCAGCGACGAATTATCTCGGATAATGGACCAACTTATAGATGCCATAAAATAAACCTGTCATGACCCGAAGGTACGGAACATGACTGGCACTTAAATTACAAAACTTCAAGGCATAACGTAATCTAAGTAATCCAATGCTCAGAAATCTAAACCAATTAATGAAATAGAGTGAAGGAAAAACCTAACTTGAAAGATGATTTTGTAAAATAAGTCGTATTAAAACATTTTAATACACCAAATTTCCATAAAATTTTGGCAGAGTCCCCTTTATAAGAACTGGCCCCCAAACGGGTACAACACATAAAAATACATATATATCAAGAATAAAGGCATCCCCAAGCAGGAGCTAGCTCTTTGCCCAAGGCGGAATCACAACCACATGCAATAGGTATCAAAATGTCACGATGTAACAACCGAGTCCAGTTATACCAATTTCATTTACCGTATGTATTGTTTGTGGTATTGATTTCATTTATCATGTTTGGTTGCAAATGGTAGTTACTTTATATTCGACCCGTTTACTTGAGCTCGTTGTTTCCTAGTTATAAATTACACTAACATTTCATATTTCTGCATATAACAATTTAAGTCATTTAAAAATATTTTAAAAATACATTACATGGCCTGCTTGATACCCCTAACCCTGTGGTAGCGTCCTTACATCGTGTTCTCGTCCCGTTCAGTGAAACGGACGTGTTTGGACGACTACGCGCACGTGCGTGCGTCCGTTCTTGAGGGTATGCTTTTCCACTACGTAATTCTTCATTTCAATTTTTGGAACTTACTAGTAATTTTCATATTTAAATTTTAAAATTTTGGACCCGACCCGGGTGCTTTTCTAAAACAATTTTGCGTCCCGCCAAATCCCATTTATTTAAATCTTTTAAATCAGACAAAAATATTTTCACAGCCTATTATAGTTTTCTAAACCAACGAGATTATATTTTTTTTAAACCCAGTGAATCTTTTTAATTTCCCCTAAAAATTCCCCTCACCCAATCAAAACCCTCCATTCCTTTCATCGCGGCCCCATCAATTCCTTCTCTCTTTCCCTTTTCTCCTTCTCTCTCCTACTCCTTCTCTCTCACCCCCCGCTACCAAACAAATCCCTCTCTCCTCCTCTTTCTCTCTCCTCGCGCTTCTCTCTTCCTCTCTCTTCTCGCGTCTCTCTCTCTCCTCTCGCGTTGAGAATGGATCGCGTCACCACCCGAGCTGCTATCGTCACCTCCATTATATCTTCTCCTTCTTCTTCTTCTTCTGTTCTTTAAATATCTGCATGCCTCGCCACGAGAACCCCAGCACTTCACCGCCTTCCTCAAACCCTAACTCCATCTCAACCCCAATCGAGCTTCGTTATCCCATCTCCTCCTCCTCCCCATCTTCTTCTCTTTTTTCCTCCCGAGCCTCTCTCCCCCTGCACAAACCCACCAAATACCCAATAGCCCAACATCACCGGTCGTCGCCGACGAGCCCAGCCTCGCACCTACCATCATCAACGTCTCGTTTCCTTCCTCCCCTCTACCTCAGAACCTCTACAGACCCTGCGCGGACCCTGCAATAACACAGAAACCTAACCCTACCGCAACACTAACCCATCACCCGAGCACCTGCACCCTCGCCGGAGCGCCGCCGATCCTCACCGACGACGCTGTCATCCCTCTGCAATCCAGTGAGTAAGTTTCTTTCCCCAATATCCTTTGTTCTCTGTCATTCTTCTTGTTTCCCCTTCCATGCATTCTTTTGCTATCAAAAGTTCACTGTTGTTTCTGTTTCCGAAATCCGACCGTGCCGGCGACGATCCCTGACGACTCAGCGAGGATACCTGACCCGTGTGATCCCATCGTGTGTCGTTTAGACTCATTCCGTGTACCGTGCGCGCGTCGCGACCTTTGCCGCCGACGTGAGACGTTCTGTTTCCCATATCGCGATCCGTCAAGGCAAGTGAAACTTGCTACATGTTATTCATACTATTTCTATATTAATTTATCTATTTTCTTATTAAATCTATAAATAAAATCTAAATCCATGAGTTCCGAGTTAACATCAGGATGTCCCATTTACATATTTCAGATCTAGAACTTGAAACCTAACTGTTGCATTTAGTTTACTAAACCTAATAACCACATTTATATGTTAGATCTCATAATCACATTTGTTTGCATAGCCATAATACCCTTTTGTAGTTTCTACCCTATCGGACAACCGGTTGAATACATCTTGCCTAATTCATATCCAATTGCATCTCTAGATTGATTAGGTACATATTAATATGATTTTATCATCCATATTTGTTATATCGTATTTATGAAATGTTAAAACTATCCCTTAAGCCCAAACTGATAACCGTGCATCCAAGTAGTTTAATCTGTACCTATTTACATATCATATTCTATGTGCCAGTTTATTGTTCTGATAATACTTATGCTTGTTTATTTGTAACCATGATTTTGCTAGTTGATTATAAGCACCCACATGATATCTTGTACATACTGACATGACTTGCTACACATATTACTTGACCCGACATGGTACCGTACAACTCTTGGTATATGTCGTGACACCTTTATGTATTACCTAGCTTGACCTGATGTACCATGGTCTTACCTGTTACCTGATCTTGTGTTTAATGCCAACAAACCTGACCTGTTGTCCTTACGGACCGTTCCTATTGTCGATCCAGACAAACCTGTACCTCCTGATCCTGTGTTGGTATTAGCTCTAGATTATTTAATACACGACTTGATCACATATAACTTGGGGGTATCGGGAAATAAATGATGAAACCTGACTTGTAACTCGACAGTTGCTTGCTTTTACTGATCAGTTTTAGAGGCTAGGCCCGCCTCGGGATGATGCTGCTGACATCGTTCGTCTTTACCTTTTTCCTTTTAGTGCCTAGCGGCACGTCTTGGTTTCAGCCCGAGAGTCTTAGACCGTGGTCTCGGGAATGCACGGGATACTATTAAGTTACATCGATGATTCATCAAATTGATTTCAAAGACTAGAGAGTATTTAACCCAATAGACCAGTTTAGATTACTCACTGCACACTACCTGTCACTGTCCCGATTTAAATTGTTGTTACACTTGCTTTACCTTTTATGATTATACTTGCATGTCTTGCTACCTTGTTTATACATTATTGCTTGATGTTATGACGCGCTGACGTCTGGGTTTTGCATGGCCCAGATTCTCTACCTTTGTTGCAGACTAATTAGGAGTATTGCCGCTGTTAGGCCGAGGGGTGAAGATCCTATCGGTATGCAGTTTTACTTTCTAGGTGGTTCATTTATTGTATCTTTTGCTTCCGCATATTATCTTTTCTTTACTCATTTATTCTGGCTCATGGACATGTACTAGATAGTTTAGTTTGCTTTCCTGTTCTTGATATCTCTACAGCCGTAATGTGACTGTGGAAGGATTTTTCCTACCTACAGGTAGCATGGTTGGCTATGTCACGCGCCTATTTTAGCGTACTCTGGGAAGCGGGGCGTGACATGGTTCTTTTGGTATCAGAGACATAGGATATAGGTTAATCGGGTTTGATTCTTTTGTAGTTGGGTATTGGACCCAATACACTAATCAGAATACTCGTGATTAGGAACATGTCCTGCCACCTTATTATCGTGATTCTTGAATCATATCTTTCTTTTATCCTTCGTTTTAATGATATGCAAACAACTTTGCATCTCGGCTTGAAACCTTTTGGTTCTCTATTGTTTTTTTCTGTCCTTTGATTCTAATACTATGATTTGGGCGACTTGAGTGGAGTTATGTAATTGTACCCATGAACTGCAGCATGTTTACAATGCGGTACTCTATTTGAGTAACCTAGAGTCCTGGTCTTGATTCACTTCCTTATTTCATGATCGTTATATTACCTTATTTTTCTCGGTTTCATTGCTTACCAGTTATTGTTTTATCGCCAGCTTGAATCATGTTTCCCGTGCTTAATCCTCTTCGGTATCTTGACTTCGGATGAAGTCATCTCGGTATCTTACTTGTTCATGCTTTACCGCATTAGAATTATTCAATTCCAGTGCATCCCTTGTTTGTTGTTGTCTTGGGAATGGATTTTCGCAGCACTTTCCATGCTCATATTGATTGTAAGGAAAGGAAAGTGATTCTCCAGATTCCCGGACATCCGGAGTTTGTTTTGCTGGAAGAAGCAGTTCTGTCGGGCCAGTCGAGTTTAGGACTAGGCCGAAAAACAATGTTCTTTCGTTGATGGAAGTGGATAAGGAAGAATCACCGGCTATATTCGAGAGTTTCATGGACGTGTTTGAAGACATATTAGGTTTACCATCGAAGAGAGACGTGGAGTTCGCAATTGAGCTTATTCCTTATGCAGCGCCAATCTCAAAGGCGTATTACCCGATGGCACCAGTGGAGTTAGAAGAAGTCAGGAAGCAGGTTGCTGAATTACTTGAGAAGGGTTGGTTTCGCCGCAGCTATTTAACTTGGGAAGCTCCAGTTTTTCTAGTAAAGAAGAAAGATGGCACAAGGAAGATGTGCGTCGATTATCGAGAATTAAACCGGGTGACTATTAAGAACAAGTATCCCGCATTAGCGAATTTTGAGCAGCTTAGTGGCGCGAGGGTATTCTCGAAGCTGGATTTGCGGTTCGGACATCATCAGGTCCGAGTTAAAGCAGAAGATATTTGCAAGATTGCGTTCCGAACTCAGTATGGACATTACGAGTATTAGTGATGCCCTTCGAAGTAACGAATCCACCGGCAATATTTATAGACTTGATGAACCGAATCTTTTCACCATTCTTGGACCAGTTTATTATGGTGTTCATTGAAGATATTCTGGTCTACTCGAAGAGTATTGAAGAGCATGCGGCACACTTGAAGATCGCACTGCAGACATTGATGCAAGAAAGATTGTATGCAGAGATGAGCGCGTGCGAGTTTTGGCTTGAAGAAGTAATGTTTTAGGGCATATCGTAGCTGGAGATGGAATCGCCGTTTATCCAGGGAAGATTGCAGCAGTTCAAGATTGGCCGATTCCGAAGAACGTTGTAGAGATCAGAAGCTTTCTTGGACTTGCTGGATACATAGAAGGTTGGTGGAGAATTTTGCTCCATTGGCTGAGCCTTGACTAAGCTTACATGCAAGGATGTACCATTGGTGTGGACGGATATGTGTGTGTCAGCCCTTGAGGCGTTGAGGCAAGGATGGATAACCGCTCTTATTTTGACCGTACCAGATGGTTCTGGAGGATTGCTGATTCACAGCGACGCACCGGAGAAAGAATTAGGAGATGTTTTGGTGCAGCATGGGAAGATTACAACTTACGCATCGAGACAGTTGAACACCCATGAGAAGAATTACCCAACTCTTGACTTGGAGTTAACAGTTGGGATTTTCGCTTTGAAGATTTGGAGACACTACTTATTTGGGCGAAGAGTCGAAGTATTCACCAATTACAAAAGCTTAAAGTACATGTTCGAACTAATTATGGGGCAGCGAAAATGGTTAGAGCTGATGGCTGACTATGATCTTGATCTTAAGTACCATCCGGGAAAAGTTAATGTCGTGCCGGATGTGCTCAGTCGGTTACCCGCAATTCAGATGTTGACTGCACAGAATGAACTTATTGAAGACTTTCGGAGATTTGATTTGGAGGTTGTGCTACCGCATTCTTCGGGACAGTTGATGCAGCTGCAGGTACTTTCGTCGTTGATCGAAAATATTAAAGCAGCGCAATCGCAGGATGCTAGATTGCAAAAGTTTCGAGAACAGGTTGAAGCTGGATTTCGAACAGATTTATTGATCCATGAAGATGGTTCGTTGAGATATGGTAGCCGGTTGTGTGTGCTAAAGGGAGATATTCGCGAAGAACTGATGAAGGAGGCACACAGTTCAGCATATTCCGTACATCCAGGAAGCACGGAGATGTACCGTGATATACGACAGCAATTCTGGTGGAAAGGCATGAAACGGGAGATTGCTCGAGTTGTGGAAAAATGCTTGGTGTGTCAGCAAGTTAAGGCTGAACATCAAAGGGTTGCTGGTTTATTGCAACCACATCTGATTCCTCAGTGGAAGTGGGAACATATAACCATGGATTTCGTAACAGCTCTACCGCGGAGTCCAAAGGGCAATAATGCAGTATGGGTGATTGTTGATCGTTTGACCAAGGCAGCTCTTTTCATTCCTTTTCGGGTTGGTCAATCAACAGAAACTTTGGCAGAACGGTACATGCAGGAGATTGTAAGATTGCATGGAGTACCGGTGAGCATCATGTCCGACCGTGACACGCGGTTCTTATCACACTTTCGGAGGAGCTTACAGGAAAGTTTGGGGACTCGATTGAAGTTTATTACGGCTTATCATCCTTAAACAGATGGCCAGTCAGAGAGAACGATCCAAACTCTTGAAGCTATGTTGAGAGCTTGCATGTTGGACTTCAAGGGTTCATGGGAGGATCATCTACATTTAGTGGGTTTTTCTTACAATAACAGTTTCCGAGAAACTATTCAGATGGCTCCATTCGAAACCCTATATGGTCGTATGTGTCGTTCACCTGTTTGTTGGGACGATGTCGGTGAACGAAGATTGTTGGGACCCGATTTGGTTGTGCAGACAGTTGAGAAAGTTAATGCTATCCGAAATCATATGAAAGCAGCACAAGACAGACAGAAGAGTTAGGCGGATACGTCGAAATGACCTCTAGAGTTCGTCGTGGGTAATTTGGTATTCTTGAAGATATCACCGACTAGAGGGGTGATTTGTTTCGAAAGTCGAGGAAAGCTCAGTCCTCGATTCATTGGACTTTTTGAGGTCTTGGAACATGTCGGAGAAGTGGCTTATCGATTGGCGTTACCGCAATCCTTGGCAAATGTTCACGACATGTTTCTCGCACCTCAACCCCGTAAGTATGTTCGAGAGGAAGCACGTGCTAGATCTTTCAGAGCTGACTATACGAGAATATTTAGCATTCGAGGAACGACTGATGTTGATTATGGATCGAAGAGAAAAGGGTCTTCAGAACAAGGTTATCCCTCTTACACTTGTTTCTTGGAGAAATTGCTCACACGGAGAGTCCACTTAGGAACGAGAAGATGAAATCCAGCAGAAGTTTCCCCATCTTTTCTTGTAGTGTTGGTCGTTTATCCTTTTTGTGTTCTTGGAATTTCGAGGACGAAATTCTTTTGTAGTTGGGTATAATGTAACAACCGAGTCCATTTATACCAATTTCATTTACCGTATATGTTGTTTGTGGTATTGATTTCATTTATCATGTTTGGTTGCAAATGGTAGCTACTTTATGTTCGACCCGTTTACTTGAGCTCGTTGTTTCCTAGTTATAGATTACACTAACATTTCATATTTCTGCATATAACAATTTAAGTCATTTAAAAATAATTTAAAAATACATGACATGGCCTGCTTGATACCCCTAACCCTGTGGTAGCGTCCTTACATCGTGTTCTCGTCCCGTTCAGTGAAACGGACGTGTTTGGACGACTACATGCACGTGCGTGCGTCAGTTCTTAGGGGTATGCTTTTCCGTTACGTAATCCTTCATTTCAATTTTTGGAACATGCTAGTAATTTTCATATTTCAATTTTAAAATTTTGGACCCGACACGGGCGCTTTTCTGAAATATTTTAGCATCCGCCAAATCCTATTTATTTAAATCTTTTAAATCGGACATATATATTTTCACATCCTATTATAGCTTTCTAAACCAACGAGATTATATTTTTTTAAACCCAGTGAA
The DNA here is from genome assembly GCA_030015575.1 of Agapanthus africanus. NCBI lineage: Eukaryota > Viridiplantae > Streptophyta > Magnoliopsida > Asparagales > Amaryllidaceae > Agapanthus > Agapanthus africanus. The sequence goes on from JASDDO010000031.1 coordinate 79,578,458, forward strand.
TCTTTTTAATTTCCCCTAACAGTTCCCCTCACCTAATCAAAACCCTCCATTCCTTTCATCACGGCCCCAACAATTCCTTCTCTCTCTCCCTTTTCTCCTTCTCTCTCCTACTCCTTCTCTCTCACCCCCCCGCTACCAAACAAATCCCTCACTCCTCCTCTTTCTCTCTCCTCGCCCTTCTCTCTTCCTCTCTCTTCTCGCGTCTCTCTCTCTCTCTCCTCTCGTGGTGAGAAAGGATCGTGTCACCACCCGAGCTGCAATCGTCACCTCCCTTATATCTTCTCCTTCTTCTTCTGTTCTTTAAAGATCTGCAGGCCTCACCACGAGAACCCCAGCACTTCACCGCCTTCCTCAAACCCTAACTCCATCTCAACCCCAATCGAGCTTCGTTATCCCCTCTCCTCCTCCTCTGTATCTTCTTCTTCTCTTTTCGCCTCCCGAGCCTCTCTCCCCCTGCACAAACCCACCAAATACCCAATAACACAACATCATCGGTCGTCGCCGACGACCCCAGCCTCGCACCCACCATCATCAACGTCTCGTTTCCTTCCTCCCCTCTACCTCAGCACCTCTACAGACCCTGCGCGGACCCTGCAAAAATATAGAAACGTAACCCTAGCACAACACTAACCCATCACCCGAGCACCTGCACCCTCGCCGGAGCGCCGCCGATCCTCACCGATGACGCTGTCATCCCTCTGCAATCCAGTGCGTAAGTTTCTTTCCCCAATCTCTTTTGTTCTCTGTCATTCTTCTTATTTCCCCTTCCATGCATTCTTTTGCTATCAAAAGTTCACTGTTGTTTCTGTTTCCGAAATCCGACCGTGCCGGCGACGATCCCTGACGACTCAGCGAGGATACCTGACCTGTGTGATCCCATCGTGCGTCGTTTGGACTCATTCCGTGTACCGTGCGCGCGTCGCGACCTTTCTCGCTGACGTGAGACGTTCTGTTTCTCGTATCGCGATCCGTCGAGGCAAGTGAAACTTGCTACATGCTATTCATACTATTTCTATATTAATTTATCTATTTTCTTATTAAATCTATAAATAAAATCTAAATCCATGAGTTCCAAGTTAACAGCACGATGTCCCGTTTACATATTTTAGATCTAGAACTTGAAACCTAACTGTTGCATTTAGTTTACTAAACCTAATAACCATATTTATATGTTAGATCTCATAATTACATTTGTTTGCATAGCCATAATACCCTTTTGTAGTTTATACCCTATCGGACGACCGGTTGCATACATTTAGCCTAATTCATATTCAATTGCATCTCTAGATTGATTTGGTACATATTAATATGATTTTATCATCCACATTTGTTATACTGTATTCATGAAATGTTAAAAATATCCTTTAAACCAAAACTGATAACCATGCATCCAAGTAGTTTAATCTGTACCTATTTACATATCATATTATATGTGCTAGTTTATTGTTCTGATAATACCCATGCTTGTTTATTTGTAACCATGATTTTGCTAGTTGATTATGAGCACCCACATGATATCTTGTACACCGTGACATGACTTGCTACACATATTACTTGACCCGACATGGTACCGTACAACTCTTGGTATATATCGTGACACCTTTATATATTACCTGGCTTGACCTGATGTACCATGGTCTTACATGTTACCTGATCTTGTGTCTAATGCCAACAAACCTGACCTGTTGTCCTTACGGACCGTTCCTGTTGTCGATCCAGACAAACCTGTACTTACCTGATCCTGTGTTGGCATTAGCTCTAGATTATTTAATACACGACTTGATCACATATAACTTGGGGGTATGGGGAAATCAATTTCGAAACCTGACTTGTAACTCGACAGTTGCTTGCTTTTACTGATAAGTTTTAGAGGCTAGGCCCGCCTCGGAATGATGCTGCTGACATTGTTCGTCTTTACCCTTTTCCTTTTAATGCCTAGCGGCACGTCTCTGTTTCAGCCCGAGATTCTTATATCGTGGTCCCGGGCATGCACGGGATACTATTGAGTTACATCGATGATTCATTAAATTGATTTCAAAGACTTGAGAGTATTTAACCCAATAGACCAGTTTAGATTACTCACTGCACACTACCTGTCACTGCCTCGATTTATATTGCTGTTACACTTGCTTTACCTTTATGATTATACTTGCATGTCTGGCTATCCTGTTTATACATTATTGCTTGATGTTATGACGCGCTGACGTTTGGGTTTTGCATGGCCCGGATCATCTACCTTTGTTGCAGACTGATCAGGAGTATTGCCGCTGTTAGGCCGAGCGGTGAAGATCCTATCGGTATGCAGTTTTACTTTCTAGGTGATTCATTTATTGTATCTTTTGCTTCCGCATATTATCTTTTCTTTACTCATTTATTCTGTCTCATGGACATGTACTAAATAATTTAGTTTGCTTTCCTGTTCTTGATATCTCTACAGCTGTAATGTGACTGTGGAAGGATTTTTCCTACCCACAGGTAGCATGGTTGGCTATGTCACGCGCCTATTTTAACGTACTCTAGGAAGCGGGGCATGACACACGACCCGAAATACCACGTGACTGGCACTTGAATCAGATGAAGTCCATAGGACCACATCTAATTCAAGTAAGCCAAAAGCCCAGTAATCAAAAACCATTTTAAGTAATAAATGAAGGAATACTTGTTTAAAAGCAAGTGGTTTTAATAGCATAAGCCGAATTATGCGCTTTTAAAACATCAAGTCTTTTCTGAAAATTTCGGCAGAGTTTCCATTGTAAATACTGGCTCCGAACGGGGTACAACATGAATAATATATGCATGAATGATAAAAGGCATCTCCAAACGGGAACTAGCTCTTCGTCAATCGACGGTCACAACCACGCAAGCAATATAATATACAATGCTAAGGGCGAGGATCAAATCTGAGAGGAAACTCAGAAAGAACATGAAAACCCATAATAATACAACGCGTGACTCTAAGGTCGAAATAATATACAACTGGTCTCTAAGTCTGAAATAAATATAATAGTTAGTGTATATGCCCTAGGGTCCATTATTGTATCATACTAGTTTGTATATTACTTAATGGAAGCTTGGGATATTCACAGTTGTATTGACAGTCTTGCTAAAAATGGTAGTATGCTACTTGGTTTGTGTCTACTTTAATATATACATATGTTTCTTGTAACGTATCGCTTATACATATTACTAGAGCCCATAGGATCTTTGCTTGATTTCCAGCGTTGTGATGGCAGTCACACTAGCAGAGGCTGGGTAGTCTATAAGCAACATCCTATACAGGTCCCTAGTCATAGGATTATTGAGACAGGGCATCGATACTCCGAAGTAGACTAGTGTATACGCTTCACATCCCAGTTGTGGAGATGGTCTGTCCCACAGCCATCAATACATCGTACTGAAGATAGTATACAGGTGCTCGTTGGGTTACGGGTACGCCGGACAGGACTCGCAGGGAACTGTTGGTTGGTATTATACCCGTCGTCAGTTAATAGTTCCCAGGTGACATGAGTACAGCATAGTCCGAAGACTTGACACTGCTACTTCGCCTCGAGTGTGTCCCACTGTTCTTAGATAGCTACCCTACCACGGCTCAAAGGAGTCGTGTGAACAGGTAGCAGTTGGGTGCTGTCCCGAGCACTTGGAGGCAGTGGCGGTTACACAGGATTCGTCTCTCCCATTATTAGGGGTTGATATCGCGCTGTGTCAGAGAGCTATTATGCAAATTCCCTGGCCAGGGCAAGCGAGATTTACTGGTAGGTTCCAGTAGTTTCTCAAGGTGTAATGGGCTACGCTCCGACATGACTTATACCGCTATTAGGGGACTGACGCTTGCCGACCCTTAGGCCCAATATGCTATAGTCTTAAACGAGCAGACCGGACTGTACGGAGATTGTCACATTAGGCTCAGTAGGAGTTCGGATGGGTTTCCTCATCGGCCTTCTTATTGACATCTACCTGGGGACCGTTACGTACAGGTAGTGCCGCTTGCGGTCTGTGGATAAACCCACTGCCAGCATAGTGTCGAGTCTTTAGAGTCCCACACAGAGAGTTTCCCTGCTCCAGGCGAAACGATATAGAGGTCGTATGGTTTTACGACAGGGTTCGGTCACATACGTGTTCTTACGCACGTACGATGTTCGGACAGTTTTTACTAGTCGGCTTTGGTTTAAGCCAGATTCTAGTATGGATTATTGGATTTATACAGTCTAAAGTTTTTCCGTGTTTTCACGGATAGGAGGGGCGTTCTCGTAATTTGTCGGGAAGCTTCTAGAAGGATGATGACTTGGAGGGTAAGGCGGCATTACCAATTAATGATCTAGTGACTCATTTAGATGAATCATTCAAGTGAGTTAATGAAGCATTTATTGCTTAATGACTCACTTGACGATTCTTTGCATATATTTAATGAAGCATGATGATAATGCATTTGATATTTTCTTATGCTTCATAATATATTAGAAGTGAGAAGCTTTTTCATTCATATTAATTCTCACCTTCTCTCTCCTCAAGCTCTCTCTCCCTTCAAACCCTAGTCCTATGTCACGACCCGAAAGAGCACGTGACTGGCCCTTGAACCATATGAAGCCTATAGGACTCCATCTGATTCAAGTAAGCCAAAAGCCCAGAAATCTAAAACCATTTTGAAGAATAAGTAAAGAAACTGGTTTAAAGAAGTGAAGAAAACATGTTTGAAATCAAGGTTTTTAAATAACTAAGCCGAATGTGCATTTTAAAAACAGTACAATCGTTTCCAGAAATTTCGGCAGAGTTTCTTTTGTAAAAATGACCCCGAATGGGGTAAAATAAGAATAACGATATATATGCAATGATAAAGGCATCCCCAAGCGGGAGCTAGCTCTTCGTCAATCGACGGTCACAACCACGCAAAGATATGATAATATACAACGCCAAGTGGCGAGGATCAAAACCAAGAAAGCTCAAAAGCAACTAGAAAACCGCAATACTACTAAGCGCGACTCTAGGTCGAATAATACAACACTGTCTCTAAGTCTGAAAGAATATACAAGTTTTGGTTGATGGACCATTTCTAGATACAATGAAATAAAATAAATACAATGGTGATTCTTGATGCGAAAGAATCCACCTACCAAAAGCAAGTCACCCGCAAGAAAGAAGTGTGCCAGAAATGCCGCAATAGAACCTGTACGGCAGAACCTGCAAGAACTGTGGCACAACGGGGGTGAGTTGCCAACTCGTGAATAGAAACATCTACAAGCAGAAACCGAATGCAAGACATAAACCTAAGTCAACGATCAATAATATAATCCACAAGAGTACATCTGAGTGTAATAAGGTGGCAAGGTAACATCTAATCAGGAATGTAGTGCCAGGTACTCAGGTAGTAACATGTCATCAGTATAAGGTATGTCTGCATGAAGTAAATATGATGAAATATCAATGATATCAATACACATATATTAGCGTCCCATACCACTAATATTGGTGTAAGGGTATATATAACAGCGCCCTCATATCCTGTTATATATACAAATGAAGTATGATAAGTGTAAATCCAGTCTGTACATATATATGTGGAACCCGTCCACTCGTCACCCACTGACGATAAGCATCATGTATGCAAGTATGAGGATATAAACAATATCATGGAAAAACATCATGAAAACCCGTGCCTAGCATCGACACGTAAATCCTCATCCATATGGGGCTCCGTCAATCCGGATCAGCCCTCTCTCAATGTATATACCGGGAATCCGTCAGTCCGGGTCATCCCTCTCTCAATCCATCGGGCTTCCGTCAGTCCGGGTCAGCCCTCTATCAATCCATCGGGCTTCCGTCAGTCCGGGTCAGCCCTCTCTCAGAGTATATATATATATCGGGAATCCGTCAGTCCGGGTCATCCCTCTCTCAGTACATCGGGCTTCCGTCAGTCCGGGTCAGCCCTCTATCAATCCATCGGGCTTCCGTCAGTCCGGGTCAGCCCTCTCTCAGTACATCCTCTAGCACCGAGAAAACACGGGGTGGCGCCCCAAATATCATATCAAGGGAACCGGGTTTTTAAATGATTACTATTGAAAAGGACACGGTTCCCAAATCCAGAAATCCCATGAAACTCCAACATCAAGAAGTACATCCAATGCGATGTGCTATGCAATCAATCCATGATGTATGCGACATGTAAAGAAAAGTAATCATATCGGAAATCATGCAACATGGAATAGTAATGTGCATATGTCGAAGGAAGAATCATCTCATGAATGCAATAGTACTACAGTGTAGTGGCATGGCAATTATCGATGATGAAGTGTGTGAGCCGGCAAATAGTGTACGTGGAACATACGCATCATCGATAATGGTGCTGGTGTCCTAACAGCATAATAATAATATAGCAATGAATGTATGCCAGCAATGCGAATAGCATGAGACTGCAGAAATCTAGTAGTCAACACCACAGTGAAGTATCTACTATGCAAACTACACCTAAGTATCAGGTCAATCAGGGGGGGTAAGTGTGGAAACCACCTAAATCTGAGTCGGTATATATATAAAGATATATAGTCGGTGATCTCGCCTCAATGTCATATCATAAGATATCCTCGAGTTATGAGTGCGGATCTATCATCAATATCGGCACGTACGGTAAATCATCGTATGGCATCCCCATAGCTGGGTAGAGGTCAACATCTCACTGTCTCATCACATAACAGATATCACCATCATCAGATCATATAGTCTAGAGTACCACTCTATGTCTAGTACAAACGGTAACATCAGTAAGTATGCATGCGGGGGTAAACACATATCCCAAGCCCGCAAGGAATCACAAGTCATATCCCACATATGAATCGTGTCAAATCGCCGATCTCAGGGCACCAAGCCCACATCATCGACTCATCTCCAAAGTCATCACATATCATCAATCACAGTGCAAGTACAAGTGATAGGCAAGGGTGTGTGTGTAGGTGTAATTCTATCCTAGGGTTCGCGACTATGAACTGCACTAGTCACTTCTAACCCTATACTATCCACAATACACCTATCATCACAATAACTACATAATAATCTATCTACGGACTGTGGGGGTGCTATACGCCATCCACCCGACTTCCCCCTGTAGATATAATCTACTCACCTTGCATCACCAATTGCGGACGTCACTGTAAGTCCACGTTGCCACCCCCGGTTCTTACGGGGAGGCGGAAACGGTATAAAAATCAAATTTTTAGTGCAAGAAGCAACATGGACTATGCAAGGTCGGGATCGATACCTAAACTAAAACTAGCAACCTAGCTAAAGAAGTTTAGCTACTCGGATGAAGATGGTTATACCTAGACTTGAACTCCTTCGTCTTCAAACTTTGTAGAGGTTGATGGTTCTCCTTTGTCGCCTTCTCCCGTCGAAGATGGATCCACCTCGAAGGCTCGACCTTTGGGCTCTTTCTCGTACTTGGAGTGAACTAGAATCGCCGGCTTGCTAGACCCTTGATCCTAGAGTGAGTAGAGAGTGTTTAGGGTTTGCTTTTGTTTTTCAAGAGAAGGATTCTCAACTCATGAGAAGGTTTCTCTTGACTAGAGGAAGAAGAAGATGAAGTGAAGAGAGAGAGTGAGAATGATAAAGTGAGCTCTTTCTTTTCCTTTTGCAACCATAACAAAAGAAAAAGAAAAATCAAATAATAACAATAATCAAAATGAAAAAGGTTTGATGGTTAGTTTAGAATGACTAATATCATTACATGCATTAAATGAATAAAGCAAGAATGAAAAAGCATCTTGCATTTGTAATGATGGTAGTCAAATGTTCAACCATGGTCAACAAGTCAACCATGGTCAACAAGTCAACAAAAACTAACCATGACACAATTTCATTTTATTATATATTATTAAATGATATAATACAAATCCATTAGGGTTTGGAAAAAGACGACTGTCAACTGTGCATACGCACCCGTTCCGAAACCCTAATGGAAATCATCTTCCTCCTCCTCAAAAACTGTGCATACACACCTGCATTCTTGTTCCGAGGAACATGAATACTGAGAGATAAAAGCAACCCCAAATACAATACCAGTATCCGGCTCAAACCAGAGCCCGCTGGTAATATCTGTCCGGACTCCAAACGTGCACAAGTGCGCGGGTGAGAACGGACCCTGTCGCAAAACCATGCGACCTCTACTCTGTTTTGCCCACAGGCGAATACCCTCTGTGTGGGACTCTAAAGACTCGGCACTACGCTGGCAGTGGGTTTAACCACAGACCGCAAGCGGCACTAGCTGTGCGTAACGGTCCCCAGGTAGATGTCGACAAGAAGGCTGACGAGGTGAAACCCCATCTGTACTCCTACTGAGTCTGAATGTGACAGTCTCCGTACAGTCCGGTCTGTTCGTCTGATACATCGCATGGCGGGCCTAGGGGGCGGTAAACGTCAGTCCCCCAATAGCGGTACAAGTCGTGCCGGAGCGAAGCCCAAAACACCCTGAGATAACACTGGAAACCTACCAGTATATCTCGATTGCCCTGGCCAGGGACTACTTGTGTAATGGCTCTCCTAGACACAGCGCGATGTCAACCCCCAATACCGGGAGAGACGAATCCTGTCTAACCGTCACTGCCTCCAAGTGCTTCGGGACTGCACCCAACCACCACCTGTTTGCACGACTCCTTTGAGCCGTGGTAGGGTAGTGATCAAAGTGCAGTGGGAACACACTCGAGGCGAAGTGCCAGTGTCAAGTCAGCGGACTAAGCTGTACTCATGTCACCTGGGAACTGATGACTGACGATAGGTATAATACCAACCTGTCAGTTCCCGACGAGTCCTGTCCAGTGTACTCGTAACCCAACGAGCACCCGTATACTATCTCCAGTACGACGTACTGATGGCTGTGGGACAGACCATCTCCCACACTGGGATGAGAAGCGCATACGCTAGTCTACTCCGGAGTATCGATGCCCTGTCTCGATAGTCCTGCGACTAGGGACCTGTATAAGGATGTGCTTATAGATTACCCAGCCCCCACTAGTGTGACTGCCATCACAACGCTGGTAATCAAGCAAAGATCCTAAGGGCTCCACTAATGCGTATAAGTGATATAGTAAAATAAACACAAGTACACATTGAAGTAGAGACAAACCAAGTAGCATACTACTATTTTGAGCAAGATTGTATATACAAGGTGAATGTCCCAAGCATCCATTAAGTAATATACAAACTAGTATGATACAGTAATGGCCTCTAGGGCATATACACTAACAATCTCCCACTTGCACTAAGGCCATGTACTGGCGTATCGAAGACCTATCATCTCGATCAGCCGCTCGAACTGAGTCTGGGGCAGGGCCTTGGTGAATGGATCTGCAGTGTTGTCTTCTGAAGCAACTCTCCGAACCTCGATCTCCTTGCGATCCACGATCTCCCTGATCAGGTGATACCGCCTCAAGATGTGCCTGGATCTCTGATGGGACCTGGGTTCCTTCGCTAAAGCTATAGCCCCATTGTTGTCGCAATACAGAGGTATTGGATCAACAATGGACGGAACCACCTGAAGTTCTTTCAAGAACTTCCTCATCCAGACAGCTTCTTTTGCGGCATCAGATGCAGCGATGTATTCCGCTTCCATCGTCGAGTCTGCAACGGTTTCCTGTTTGGAACTCTTCCAACACACCGCCCCTCCATTGAGGGTAAAGACAAAGCCCGACATGGACTTGGAATCATCCTTGTCACTCTGGAAGCTGGAGTCAGCAAAGGCCTCGATCTGGAGGTCTTTTCCGCCATACACCAAGAACATCTCCTTAGTCCTTCTCAGGTACTTGAGAATGTTCTTTACCGCTATCCAGTGTTTCTCCCCAGGGTTTGACTGATACCGGCTTACCACACTCAGTGCATAAGCTACATCCGGTCTGGTACACAACATCGCATACATTATAGAGCCTACCGCAGAAGCGTAGGGTATAATCGACATGCGATCCCTCTCCAAATCAGTCTTGGGAGACATCTCTTTAGAGAGGGTGATCCCGTGACAAGCCGGTAGGTTACCGCGCTTGGAATCTTCCATACTGAATCTCTTCACTATGGTGTCGATGTACCTGGACTGAGAAAGTCCCAATATCCTCTTGGATCTATCACGATGGATCCGGATCCCCAGGATGTATGAGGCATCACCCAGGTCTTTCATGGAGAACCTGTGTGACAAGAACCCCTTGACAGATTGTAGCATAGGAATGTCATTTCCTACTAAGAGAATGTCATCCACGTATAAAACGAGGAATACTACAGTTCTCGCTACAAATCTACTATAGATGCATGGTTCATCTGGATTTTTGATAAAGCCAAATTCTTTGACCGTCTCATCAAAACAGATGTTCCAACTCCGCGATGCCTGCTTCAGTCCATAGATGGACTTAAGCAACTTGCACACCTTTCCGCTGCTCCCACTCTGAATGAAGCCCTCTGGCTGGTCCATATAGACACACTCCTCTAAATTTCCATTTAGAAAAGCTGTCTTTACGTCCATTTGCCAGATCTCATAATCGTGGAAGGCAGCGATGGCAAGAAGGATCCGAATGGATTTCAGCATGGCTACTGGAGAAAAGGTTTCGTCATAGTCCAAGCCAGGTCTTTGACGGAAACCCTTCGCTACCAGCCTAGCTTTATAGGTCTCAACCTGTCCATCTACACCAATCTTCCTTTTGAAGATCCACTTGCATCCTACGGGTTTTACCCCGTCTGGAGCAATGTCCAACGTCCATACCTTGTTGGTGTACATGGACTCCATTTCGGTCCGCATTGCATCCAGCCATTTCACTGAGTCAACGCTCTGAACGGCCTGCTGGAAGCTAGTAGGCTCATCATAATCTATGATGCAATCCTCTCTATCCCCGTCTATGAGAAAACCGCAGTATCTCTCGGGCGGATGAGACTGCCTACTACTCCTGCGGAGCGGCGTAGGAATGTCCTGTTCTTTCGAACCCTCTGGTTCCTCTAAGCTTTCAGTAATGTTTTGTGGTTCTGGAATTTCTTCCAGTTCTACTGCGCTCCCACTTATCTGGTTTTCCAAAAACTCAGTTTCCAAGAAGTAGGCATGACGAGAAACAAGGACTTTTTGTTCCTCTTCGTAGTAGAAAAGATACCCCTTGGAGTTCTTTGGGTATCCCACAAACTTGCACTGTACTGAGCGTGCCTCGAGCTTGTCCGCATGCTGCTTTTTCACAAAAGCCGGACATCCCCATGTCTTAAAGGATTTAAGACAGGGTTTCTTCCCACTCCACATCTGATATGGTGTGGTAGGCACTGTCTTAGTAGGAACTTGGTTCAAGAGATGTGCAGCTGTTTCCAGTGCATAACCCCAGAAAGATCGCGGCAACTCAGCCTTACTCATCATGGAACGAACCATATCCAATAGGGTTCGATTCCTCCTTTCCGATACACCGTTATGTTGCGGAGTGTATGGAGGAGTACGCTGAGAGAGAATTCCATTCTCTTTTAAATAGTCCAGGAACTCGGCACTCAAGTATTCTCCACCTCGATCCGATCTTAGAATCTTAATACTTTTGCCTGTTTGTTTTTCAACTTCATTCTTGTAATCCTGAAATTTCTCAAAGGCCTCGGATTTGTGCTTCATCAAGAAGACATGTCCATACCTAGAGAAATCGTCTGTGAAAGTAATGAAGTATGAATAACCGCTTCGCGCATGTGTAGACATTGGACCACACACGTCACTGTGTATGAGTCCCAAGAGCTCGCTCGCTCTTTCTCCGTGTCCAGTGAACGGAGTCTTTGTCATCTTTCCCATGAGACAAGATTCACAAGTGGCATAAGACTGATACTCGAACGGATCCAAGTATCCTTCTTTATGTAACTTAGTCAACCGTGTCTCATTGATGTGACCCAGTCTACAATGCCATAAGAAAGCCCGATTAATATCTGGAGACTTTCTTTTGTGTGTACTCTGGACATTAAAAATCTGTGGTTGGTTTAACACGTATATACCATTACTCAAAGTACCTGACCCAATCAAAACTTGATTAAGGCGAATGTTTACAACATTACTTACAAACGCAAATTCATAACCTTCTTTAGAAACTAAAGATACAGAAATGATATTACAAGTTGCGTTGGGTACAAAAAAGCAATTACGCAAAACCAAAACATGTCCATCTGACATTCCCAGGTGATAGTCCCCCACGGCTTTAGCATCCATGCTAGCTCCGTTTGCAACTCTGAGGGTCATGTCACCTGCTTTCAAAACACTACGGTTTCTCAACGCCTGCAAAGAATTACAGATATGAGATCCTGATCCGGTATCCAATACCCAGGAAGTAGAGTTTATAGAAAGACAGTTTTCAATAACATACACACCTGAAGCTGAAGCTGCAACCTGCTTCAATTCCTGTGTTCTGGCCTTCCAGGCCCTGCAATCATTCTTCCAGTGTCCTTTCTTATGACAAAAGAAGCATTCTTCCTTATCCACAAGCTTCCCCGCTATCTTTGTTGCTTTTCCTTTTCCCTTCGTATCCACTTTACTAACACCGCCCCTTGGTTTGGCGGGGGCTTTCTTCTTCTTTCCCTTGGCTTTCGCCTTGGACCTAGAAGAAGATGATCCTCCTACAAACAAAGTGGATGTTTCCCTACCTTTCTGTAGGGTGCCCTCTGCGCTCCTCAGCAGGTTGAGGAGCTCCGAAAGTTCAACCTCCTTTTCTTGTAGGTTGAAATTCATTATGAACTGGGCGTAAGTGGAAGGAAGGGACTGGAGAACTATATCCGTATATAGCTCACTCTCCAATGTGATCCCTAGGTCAGCGAGCTCCTCAATGTAGCCGATCATCTTTAGCACGTGCTCGGCTACTGATGATCCGACGGCCATTCTTGTCGAAAACAACTTTTTCGACGCTTCGTATCTTGCGATACGTGATTGCTCTCCATACAGTTCTTTTGTATGAAGAAATATGGACTCCATGTCCATATTCTCATGCCTCCTCTGATGTTCGTTGTCCATCGAGGCAAGCAGGAGGCACTTGGCCTTCGCGCTATCAATCTCCCAAGTCTTGCGGATTTCCTTATCCGCGACGCTGGAAGTTGGACCAGGGACAGGGGGAGCTTTGGTGGTAAGAAGATACCCCAGCTTGTCATAAGTGATTGCTATCTTGACATTCCTGAGCCAATCTTTGTAGTTTGGCCCTGTCAGCTTGTTTTTATCTAGGAGTAACTTAAGTCCAGTCATGTTGATTGGTCGCTGCAATTAGGAGAGAGAAGAAGAAACACTCAGCATGATGCTCTTGCAAGTTTAGAGTGGTTTTTAGTTTGTCTAAACAGGATGGCTCCCACTGTTTCTCGAATCCCTCCTCAAACCATAAAGGAAGAATTAGTCAGGATCAATCCCACCGTACAATACTTGCTTAACCGTTCGGCCAGGCTGGTGTCGGTACTTCGAGGGAGGTTTTCCAACGCTTTCGCGAAGTTCCTTAATTAAAGAACCTCTTTTCCCTGGGGGCGTAGCCCCGCTAACACCTTTCTAGGCACCTACTAGGTTTATAGCATTGATCGTTAAGTGAGAAATTTCCCGAGGAGTAGCATATACTCACAGTAGGATCGGGATCCAAATATCATCGCGTGACGAAACTGAAGGAATCCTACCAGAATCACCACACTCCAAATGGTATGCAAATCTAGCAAGTTTCAGTTCTTATGAAACTCCCGATGTGGATTTTTGCCCCATGCTCTTATGACCTTGACTAAGGCCAACAAATCATAAGTCACATGTCAAGTTCTACCCGTCGTTATCCAGGTTAATTTGAATCCACCCGCATCCACCCTTGACTATGGCCAACAAGGCAATACGACTGTCCCAAACCAACGCATTCTATCTATGCAACATATGAATACCCACCAGCTACCAAACACTGTGCCTTGACTAAGGCCAACAAACACAGCTTGAATACCGTTGAATATTCATATGAAACGACGGAGGGCTACGGATGGTTTTGGCAAAACCGTGAACGTAGCGAACTTGATTTGGTCGATGGAACGAGATAGCTTTTAAATGGAGTGGCTCAAGCTCCGCATTTTAAAAGTTAGTTTTGAAAAGAACCGAGTGGTTTTTCGAAAGTGTTCCAACGACTTTAACTTGGTTTATTATCTTGCATTAGTTCTTTTAATGCGTGATATTCTTGCATTAGTACTTTTAATGTGTCCCATCATTTAAATCCTACCATTGCAGAAAACAACCAAAATATGACGTACGCTTATGCCATTCGCATTCGCCACTGGGCCCCGTCATTACCCGTTAGGTTACTTAACTAACGACAGAGCGGGGGCTGGGCTAGCGCGTCTGTAAAACATAAGCAACGCCTAAATAGAAAGCAATGATAAACATTTCAGATCACAGATAAATACATTGGATATACTAGTAATCTGTAATTTGTACGAGCCTGTAACAAAAACAGATAACACGGTCGCGGTGAATAGCCAATACCCCACCCAAGACCCCTACGGGTGCGGCAAACTACCCGCCAAGTACCCGAAGCGTAGCAACCTCCCTCATCTCCATGAGTAGGCCACTCGACACTTCGGCATACCCGGTAGTTTGTGCACCCCTCCATGGGTCTATCCTAGGAGCAAAAACAGTAAAAGAATTATACAATGACGGCTACAACCCCGACCCGGTTGTGCGGCCAAACAAATAATAATTATTACATCAATTTACATTTACAATGAATTGCAAGAAAAGAAAACTCTCGTCTCACAACCCCCCGGCTATTCACCCGCGACAATCCAACATATTTATATACACATTCCAGCACATTACAGATCATGTATAACCCCGACTAATCGTCTTATAGCAATTAGTCGACGTTCAATACATGCAAACATCACAGATATAACCATCATAGTCAAAGTGCAGTGAAGTTCGGAAAAATACGGAATTATAGGCCCCCAAAAGTAAATTTTAGTTCTGGAAAATCTGGGCATATAATATATATCCTAAAAATCCCAAAAACAACAAATAAAGACACTGCACGAAAATCGATGCAGAGAGGACATCAAGTCGCGGCGGATCCGCGGCGGCCAAGAAGGCTCACGCGGCGGAAGCGCGGCGGCTTTGACGAATCTCTGTGTCGTTTTTCATGGGTGTTTTTAGAAAACCCTGAGATGAATTTACAGATATAAAGTTTTTCATTTCGAGCCAAAAAAATTTCAACAGAAACTCAGGTTTTTGAAAATACGGTTTTTGGGTTTTTTTACGGTTCCGAACTTCGTTACACTTCACTACCTAGCTAGTTTAAGTTTAGTTAGGCTCTGATACCACTGTAAGTCCACGTTGCCACCCCCGGTTCTTACGGGGAGGCGGAAACGGTATAAAAATCAAATTTTTAGTGCAAGAAGCAACATGGACTATGCAAGGTCGGGATCGATACCTAAACTAAAACTAGCAACCTAGCTAAAGAAGTTTAGCTACTCGGATGAAGATGGTTATACCTAGACTTGAACTCCTTCGTCTTCAAACTTTGTAGAGGTTGATGGTTCTCCTTTGTCGCCTTCTCCCGTCGAAGATGGATCCACCTCGAAGGCTCGACCTTTGGGCTCTTTCTCGTACTTGGAGTGAACTAGAATCGCCGGCTTGCTAGACCCTTGATCCTAGAGTGAGTAGAGAGTGTTTAGGGTTTGCTTTTGTTTTTCAAGAGAAGGATTCTCAACTCATGAGAAGGTTTCTCTTGACTAGAGGAAGAAGAAGATGAAGTGAAGAGAGAGAGTGAGAATGATAAAGTGAGCTCTTTCTTTTCCTTTTGCAACCATAACAAAAGAAAAAGAAAAATCAAATAATAACAATAATCAAAATGAAAAAGGTTTGATGGTTAGTTTAGAATGACTAATATCATTACATGCATTAAATGAATAAAGCAAGAATGAAAAAGCATCTTGCATTTGTAATGATGGTAGTCAAATGTTCAACCATGGTCAACAAGTCAACCATGGTCAACAAGTCAACAAAAACTAACCATGACACAATTTCATTTTATTATATATTATTAAATGATATAATACAAATCCATTAGGGTTTGGAAAAAGACGACTGTCAACTGTGCATACGCACCCGTTCCGAAACCCTAATGGAAATCATCTTCCTCCTCCTCAAAAACTGTGCATACACACCTGCATTCTTGTTCCGAGGAACATGAATACTGAGAGATAAAAGCAACCCCAAATACAATACCAGTATCCGGCTCAAACCAGAGCCCGCTGGTAATATCTGTCCGGACTCCAAACGTGCACAAGTGCGCGGGTGAGAACGGACCCTGTCGCAAAACCATGCGACCTCTACTCTGTTTTGCCCACAGGCGAATACCCTCTGTGTGGGACTCTAAAGACTCGGCACTACGCTGGCAGTGGGTTTAACCACAGACCGCAAGCGGCACTAGCTGTGCGTAACGGTCCCCAGGTAGATGTCGACAAGAAGGCTGACGAGGTGAAACCCCATCTGTACTCCTACTGAGTCTGAATGTGACAGTCTCCGTACAGTCCGGTTTGTTCGTCTGATACATCGCATGGCGGGCCTAGGGGGCGGTAAACGTCAGTCCCCCAATAGCGGTACAAGTCGTGCCGGAGCGAAGCCCAAAACACCCTGAGATAACACTGGAAACCTACCAGTATATCTCGATTGCCCTGGCCAGGGACTACTTGTGTAATGGCTCTCCTAGACACAGCGCGATGTCAACCCCCAATACCGGGAGAGACGAATCCTGTCTAACCGTCACTGCCTCCAAGTGCTTCGGGACTGCACCCAACCACCACCTGTTTGCACGACTCCTTTGAGCCGTGGTAGGGTAGTGATCAAAGTGCAGTGGGAACACACTCGAGGCGAAGTGCCAGTGTCAAGTCAGCGGACTAAGCTGTACTCATGTCACCTGGGAACTGATGACTGACGATAGGTATAATACCAACCTGTCAGTTCCCGACGAGTCCTGTCCAGTGTACTCGTAACCCAACGAGCACCCGTATACTATCTCCAGTACGACGTACTGATGGCTGTGGGACAGACCATCTCCCACACTGGGATGAGAAGCGCATACGCTAGTCTACTCCGGAGTATCGATGCCCTGTCTCGATAGTCCTGCGACTAGGGACCTGTATAAGGATGTGCTTATAGATTACCCAGCCCCCACTAGTGTGACTGCCATCACAACGCTGGTAATCAAGCAAAGATCCTAAGGGCTCCACTAATGCGTATAAGTGATATAGTAAAATAAACACAAGTACACATTGAAGTAGAGACAAACCAAGTAGCATACTACTATTTTGAGCAAGATTGTATATACAAGGTGAATATCCCAAGCATCCATTAAGTAATATACAAACTAGTATGATACAGTAATGGCCTCTAGGGCATATACACTAACAGTCACCACGTATGCTTGTCGTCCCGAAGTCTTCATGGGTACCTACACATCAAAATATCGTATATGCGCATTAAAACCAAATCCAATCTAAAACGGCGCAAAAAATCCAAAACGATACGATAAGGGGCCTATAGGTGAAAACCTATGGCACGCCTTCAAAACCATCAATAACTCCTCTATATCGTCGTATAAACGACAAATAGTCGAGGCAAAACACGTTCCACCATTTCAGAATCAAAAATACGGAATACGGAAACACGAATCCAAAATAGCAATTTAGGATATATGTCCCAGATTTCACCCTAGAAAGAATCTGTCAAAACTAGAAGTACCCAGGGCCAAGAATTGAGGAAATGGGGGCATGCACGAAAAACGAGGAATTTCCTCTCAGGTCTGGCCGCAAATTGCTGCCAGAAAGGGAATTTTGGCGGCCTCACAGTGGATTGGGGAGCTAGGGTTTTGGGTGTTGCCTCTCTGGTGCCTGCACATCTCAATTCCCACTCAATATTATTTTAGGGTTCTCGGGGTGTTAGAGATTCTAAATAACAGTGGCAGATTCCAGTTTTTCCCCGATATTGGTTTCTAAAATCCGTATTCTGTTTCAAGCTTCAGGTTTTGGATTCTAATTCAAACACTAGGGTGTTGGTAAGACCTCTACTGAGCTCAATTTCATAATACAACACCAATTTCCCTCAAACCCTAACTAGGTTATCACCAAGTCCATAATATCACACAATATCGATTAAATCTTAACATGGGGTTATAGGAAAAGCTATAATTAAGCAAATGGTTCAGAAATTACCTTCATTAGCAACTCAAGAAAATTCTTGAGTTGCCCTCTAGTGGCCAAATCCATGCTTCTTTAGCTCCATGTGTAGATCTAGGGATTTTGCACATTTTTAATGAAAGGAGATTGGGGTTTTGGGGTGTTTTATGAGATGAAGTGGGGAGTTGAAGAGGGGAGGGAGATGGAGAAGGGGCAGCAGCAGCAAATATGGAGGAGGGAGGGAGAAGAGAAAAGGAAAAAGAATGGCTAAGGATTATAAGTCAAAGGTCCACCTCTCTCTCTCACCTACCCTCATCATTACATTTTCTTTTCTCTTTTTCTCCATAATTCCCAAAGCCTTCTCACAAGAATAGTAAACCTAAATGAAAACCATGGCTAGAAAATGCACAAGTGTAGAAAATGTGATATGTGCAAGTTTTGCACAAAATTACCAAAAAACCCGATTAGCGATTTTAATCGCGATTAGCACTAAATTAGTGTCAAAATGATCACAACAACTTAAAAATGTCATAATTTCAATAACTAACCCATTTTAGAATTTTCCATAATTTTTCTAACATTTTTCCTATTTATTTGCATTAAATATTAAAATAATCAATAAAATAATATTAAATTATAAAAATTCCCAAAATTAATATTTTATATTTTTGAAAATATTACAATCTACCCCCCTTAAAGAAATTCGGTCCCCGAATTTTAAATTTAAACCCCCACTACTAAAATAATTTCAGTATAATCCGTTTTGTCGGGGCTCCGAAAACATCAACACATAAGAATATCATAAAAATATACTGCTCTACTAGAAATCAATCCCCAAAATGCATATATGAGAATATCCTATGCGTCTGGTGCGCAAGGAATCAAAATCCACATATGTGTCAAACAGGTGTAGAAAACAGCATCTAGGTGCAACGGGTGTGCACGAAACATCTGTCGTAGGCAACGTGTGTGCCTGACAGAAAATAAATCAGGTGCATGTGACATGCACGAAGAATCCCGATTTAGTGCATCTTGCGTGCACCAAAATCGTATACCAAAACACTAAAGGTGCATGAAAACCACGCTGGAGGTGCAAATCAAATCACTACATACGGTAGGCATGAAATCTCAATCAATATCTCAAATGTAAACACTCTGTGCAAAATATATAAATATCCAGTGGGTGCATGAAACCAATATCATGAAACTCAGTCATCAAAACTAAATCATGCAAACAGAATGCCCAAAATACCGAAATCCAAAATGACGGATACGTGATAATCGAATCACAACATCACAAATCAAAAATACCGTCTTCGGTAGTTCCTCCTTCGAGGTCGAGAAGGAGTCGATGCAATCCACTGCTAGCAGCGCAGGATATCTACCTGCCTCTTGCTCACGGTCTGGAGTCCTCTGACTCTCTGGGTCCTTATCTTCTCTGTGGGTTACCAATCTCACAGTCAATCGGCTCATCGGCCCTGTCAGATGTGCTAACGGGGACGATTCCGTTCTGGCACTTCTCTGGTCACCTCTCGGTCAATCCTCACGACCACTCGTAAGGCAGCATATCACTGGCGTCGGCCTCTGGCTCTCTGAAAGCACGTCTCACATCTGATCCTGGGTGCAAACACCGTTGCAGCAATGTCCTGGAAGGAATCCTGCTCAAGGTCTCTTCCAATCATGCCTATGCCGAACCAAACGGAGGCTGGCTCTCCTGCACAACCTCTTCTCGCTCAAAAGACACCTGTGTCCTCAGAACAATATCTTCTCAGAAACTGGTCACATCCCAACGTCTCTGCAAGCAAATCAGGTCTCTAGTCTCGACGGGAAGCAATGACAGCTCATCAGTGTCTCACACGAACCTTTTGTTCCAACTGTCTCTATCGTCGTCCACTATGACGTCACGCCAAGCTACTATGCACTGCACCGTCCTCGGCCACGGTTAATCTGAAGTCTCTCACACGGACTCGAAATCACGTATTCTGTAGCTTCGTCATTCTGTAGAAGATGTCAGGCCGAACAGGTCCTCGGGAACACGTCCCAACCATCGGAGGAATACTCATCACTCGTCCGTCCTTGATCAATTCGCATCGCATCTGTGTAAGTTCCTTATCCGAACCTGGTCAACTACCTTGTCGACAATGCTGAACTCTATCCTGCTGGGTGTGCGCAAAATGACCACTCTGGGTCTAGGTCTTCTCATATCGTTTTCCGAAGGGTCCTATCGAGGTCCCCTTCTCAAATCTCAATCCTGCCGAAAGGCCCGGAAGTCATCATTCAATGCTGAAGCTAAAGCTGTAAGTGCACGGCGGCGCCCCGGCCGTCAACCCGACGGCCGAACGCGGAAACGGTGATGAACTTTAAATTTTGCGGACTTAGCAAACCGGCACCACCGCGGACTAAACTCCGGATCGTGCCATTAAACTAGTCTAAGCTATCTAGAGAGGGGGTAGAGAAGTATACCATACGATCCGAGTCCTCCGGTCTTCATCTCCACTCCGATCTCCTCGCGGGATCTCCGTCCGTCTCCTCCTCGTCGGAAAGGGCACCACGAAGCCGGGTACTTTTACGGGCTCCCACCTCAATACCGAGGCAACTCGCGCATGAAGTCGGCTACTCGACATGCTCAAGATATGCTGTAGAATGTAGTGTAGAATGCGCTTTGTCTCAATGGGGTTTGTAGTTGCCATGATGGAGGAATCAAAGGATAGAAAAACGGTGCTTGCATTTTTCTAGCAAGAAAATGAGATCAAGAATGAACTCTCAAGATGAACCTCTCATTTTCTTTCTCTCTTTTCTTTTTCTTCTTCTCTCTTTTCTTTTTCTTCAACCATTTCATCAAGTGAGAGCAAGAGGGTGGAGGAATGAATATGATAGCAAAAACATCAAGGGAGGTGAGTGTAGGAGATAATGAAGGGTGACCACAACCAAGACATAATCATCACAAAACTCACATCAACTCTTCTTATCAAATCTAATCACATAAAGCAAATGATAATGAAGGATAAGAAAGGCATCAAAAGATGCTTTCATAATAAATCATCTTACAAATAAAACCTCCACAAAAGTAATTTGCAAAACTGCAAATTTACCCCCTCCATCAGAAAAGTCCGGCCGGGAAAGAACAAAGGAAAACCGGCCGGAACGGAATACAAACTGGCAACTCCAGAAAACTGGTCCCGTAATAAATTACAGGATAACCCTTATACTGTGCATACACACCCGCATTTGTATTCCGACGGATACAAATGCAATGAGACAAAATCTACACTGTACTATACTAGGACCGGCTTAAACCAAAGCCGGCTAGCAATATCTGTCCGATCCTGATCCGTGCAATACCGCACGTATCTGATCGAACGCTGCCATATATCCATACGGCCACTAGTACAAAACTGTCCGATCCTGATCCGTGCAATACCGCACGTATCTGATCGGACCCTGCCATATCTCCATACGGCCTCTACAACGTTTCGCCCGAAAGCTTGAGTAACTGAAAGTGTGGTGGACTCTAAAGACTCGTCAATACTATGGCTGTGGATTTAACCACTAGCACGTCAGAGGTATAAGCCAATACGTGATGGGCCACCAGCTATTGACTAAAAGGGACGTCGATGAGGAAGCTCACCCCGACACCCAACTGAGCCTGTCAGTGACAATATCCGTACAGTCCGGTCCGTTCGTCTATGAGCATCGCATGGCGGGCCTAGGGGGTTGGTAAAAGTCAGACCCCCAAAAGCGGTACAAGTCGTGTCGGAGTGTAGCCCAGAACACCCTGAGATACTACTGGAATACCTACCAGTAAATCTCCTGCCTTGGCCAAGGTCTTCGTGTAATGGCTCTCCTAGACACAGCGCGACCTCACCCCCAATACCGGGAGAGACGAAACCCCCGAAGATCCGCTCACTGCCTCCATGTGGCTCGGGACTGTACCCAACTAAAACCTGTTTGCACGACTCCTTTGAGCCGTGGTAGGGTAGTAATCAAAGTACAGTGGGAACTCACACGAGACAAATGACGATCCCCAGGTCGATGAACTAACCTGTACACATGTCACCTGGGAACTGCTATCTGACGTCCGGTATAAGACCAACTAGCATATTCCCGGCGAGTCCTGTCCGGTGTACTCATAACCCAATGAGCACCTGTATACATCTTAGGTGATCCAACTGACACCAGTGGCTTGTGAGACCGGCCACCGCCCCTCGTCGGGGTCTCGACTGTATACACTAGTCTACTCTGGAGAATCGATGCCCTGTCTCGAAACTCCCACGACTAGGGACCTATTAAGGATGTGCTTGTAGACTCCAGCTCTCACTTATATGATCGCCCTCATACTGCTGGCAGTCAAGCATGAATCCTAGGGCTCTATCAACGTGCAATAGTGACATGTCAGGTCACCTAAAGCAGTGCACGATGATAAAGGTAAACCAGATAGCATACTATCATCTCGAGTAAGACTGTCCTGCCGGGATAGGTCCTCCCTCAATCATTGCAATCACGTGCCTGTGATCCAATAATTGACTCTGAGGGCACTATCTCCAACAATCTCCCACTTGCACTCAGGGCTAATTATTGCGATGTCGCATACTCACAGCCCGTGTGATACCGAACACCCAACTCCCCTACTAGTCAGTTTCACAAAATCCGTTTGCGAAACTATTGCGTTCGAGGAATAGCCTCAGTGAGTGGATCCGCCTTGATGTTTCTTTCTATGTCTCTCTATATCTCAAATTCGCGGAGAAAGCCATCTCCCGAAATGAGCAATACCTGTCTTAGAATGTCTGGATGTCTGATGGGACTTAGCTCATAAATGAACTCCAAATCCAAAATTCTTAGACTGTATCGTCAACTGAACTTAATCAGTATCCTGCGCCATGCCACCCTCAGTATTGCCTTGGACCATCCGTCCAAAATACTGCCCCTCGTCAGAGGGAAAAACTATAGCTCTGACAACCTCCTTGTCGTCCAGGTCACCTTGGAAGCCTGGAATGATAACCGTCTCCTAAAAGAGGCAGCCGTTATCATATCCCTAGAACAGCCACTTATGTTCTAAAACTGCTTCCGACTGTTTCTCCAGGATTGGATCAATATCAACTTATTGCATCTAGTGCAAGAACAACATCTGGTGTGGTACTTGACATCTCATGATTGACTCAATTGCCTAAGCAAGTGATCTGCCAATCATGCACATCCCTCTCTACTTTAGTCTAAAAGACACCTTTAGAGAGGGCGACTCCATTACTTGCAGGTACACTACCGTGCCAGGAGTCGTCCATTCTAAATGCTCATAGAATGCTGTCAAAGTACCCAGATTGGGAAACCACCCAAATCTAGATCTAAAACCATAGATCTAGTAACCAGTATGTCTGATATAATGTCCAAGTCCCATGTGGAGAAACCACTGTGTGACGACCAAAGTATAACCGATCGTAGTAAAGGAATATCACTTCCTACTACCTTCTCAACAGATCCATCCCCTATTCTGATGACGTCAAACCTATGACTGTCACATCAGAAACAGATGATCTATCTCCGCTACATCTGCTTTAGTCTATAAATAGACATAAGCCTGATGTCCACCAATGCTTCTGCTGCTCCCACTGACTACGACAACCCTCTGGCAGAGTCATATAGACGCGCACTTCTAAAGCAAGTTTAGAACGACGCTATACTCATCCTCCTGCCGGGTCTCGCAGCCTGGAACAACAAAAATGGCAAGTGTGGGTAAACAAGAACTTCCCTGTCACCGTCCTTGAGGCTACCGAAGTACCTCTCGGGTGCCTGAAGTTACCCACCTTATCTGCGGAGTGGCCAATGGAATGTCAAATCAGATTGAATCTTTAGGTTCCTTATCAAATCTTCAGTAATCGTTTGCGGTTCTGGAATCACTTCCAGTTCTACCATACTCCCACTGCTGTTTTTGAAAAAATCCATTTTTAATAAAACTGTGGCGAGTCTTGAACAATATTTCTATTGATCTCCCATATGGTAGAAAGTCAACCCTCGTCATAGCCTGGGTCAACCCACAAACAACCATTACAGAAACGTGCCTTGAGTTATCCAGAGTCTGGTTTTAATCATAAGCCGGACAACTCCCCGTACCTTAACAATGTTAAGATATGAATTGTTCTATATCCAATATAGAACCAGAGGCACTGATTTAATTGAACCAGATTCAAATCATGCAGCTGTCTCCAGTGCATGTCAACTAAATGGAGAGAGGCCGATCAGCGTTACTCAACTTAGGAATGCTTCCAATTATGAGTAACCTGAAAGAGAAGCAATTTCTCTTTATCATTACTATCAACTGAATACCATACACAAGTATCTACATCTTCGATCACTTTGAAGAATCCTGATACTTGCAACACCTGGTTCTCTACTTTATTCAAATACCTATAACTCCTCAAAACTTAGACCCTGTGTTTCTACGAAACACATGTCTAAGAACTAGAGAAGTCAAAAGTAAACAGAATATAGTATGAGGACCAACCCCTCTTTCCTAATGGACACTGGACAACATACAATACTCTGTATAAGTCCGCTGAGTCTAACAACTCATTTCACTGTGAGTTGTAGGTTGAAAACTGTATTTATGGTTAAGAAGAATTACACCGCTGTTTAATGCTCCTTACCTAACCATCCACTGATATAGGTAAATGTCATCGACATAATATCAAAAGGTATATCTCACTCTATGAAAATAGACGTACAGATATATCAATTTGAAATTGGTGCACAACAGCGGATATTCAAAACCAAATATTTGCCGACCGGCAAACAACCCAGGTGGCATCCTCAAATATCACCAATTTCAACGAATTCCGATATAATGAGGATGATCACCCAATTCCCAATAACTTACTCCCACTCATCATCTGTAAAACCATACAGATGTGAGAATCATACCTGGTAAATACATACCCTGGAGTAAGTGTCTAATCGGGAAATCAGTTTTCCATTAACAGTACACAGTGAAACTGAAACATTGAAATGTTTCGTTGGGGTATCCTGGTATTCCTAGTAATGCCTCATCCATTATCCAGATTCACAACTATAACCGTATAATTCTTTGCCACCTCTCCAAATCCCTTCATATGTCTTTAGTCATTACCTTCTGTACACCCCTTTAGGCCAAATGGTTTTCTTCCTTCCCTACCGTTCGGCACCAGCCTATGGTTTGGAAGAAGACTATCCAAAAAGCATAAAGGGTGTACTGTCCTAATCCTAGGAACACTCGCATCGCGAGAGAAGGTGAAGATAAAAGACACCTGAATGTACTTTATTCCTATTTCTCCTGAACCAGGATCCATCCCCGAACTGGAACAAGTTCCTTTCGAGTTCGTATATAACCATACGATGGATTATCCAATAAAATGGGATCTTCGTAGTAATACGGAGTGTCCTGGAGAGATACAAAGGTGATTTAGGATTGGCGAAGAAATACTTGGTTTGGTCGTGAATAGCAGTCGCAATTTACTTTGCCCTCTTACTAATCCCTTACTTTGTCTTAACTTAATACCTTCTGTACACCGTTTAGGCTAATTGGCTTTCTTCCTTCCCTACCGGTCGGCACCAGCCTATGGTTTGGAAGAAGACTATCCAATTTGCGTAATAGGTGTACTACTCCTAAACCAAGGAGTACTCGCAACCTGAGAGAGGGTGAAAAGAAAAGACAACTGAATAGTCCTATCCGTTTTCTCCAGAACCGGAAACCATCCTCGAATAAATCCCTTCGAGTTCGTATCTAACCATACGATGGTTTTGTCCAATGGAAGTGGACGTTCGTAGTAAAACGGGGTGTCCTGGAGAAAAGGGTAAAAGCAGGAGTGGCAATGAGGTTTGCAACTCTGACAATCCAAAAGCTAGTGTTAAGAAGGTTCGGTCAACTTGGTCACTGAGTCAAAATCTTAGGGTCGGGTCAATGGTCGCTGCCAAAGAGAGAGAGAAAAGAAACACTCAGCGTGCACTCTAACCTAGATCAGAATGGTTACCAATTTATCTAATCTGGAATCCTCCCACTGTACCTCAAATTCTTCTCCAAACCTGAAAGAAGAATTAGTCGGGGTCACCCGAGGAGTATACTAACTCATCAGTGGGAATCGGGATCCAACTCTCATCGCATGACAACGTGACGGAATCCGCTCACGGTATCACACTCCAGAAGGTATGCGCATATCTGGCAAGTTTCAGTACTTTTGAAACTCCCGATGTGATTTCTGCCCCATGCTCTTATGACCTTGGCGTGAGGTCAAAATATCATAAGTCACATGTCAAGTTCTACCCGTCATTATCCAGGTTAATTTGAATCCACCCGTACATACCCTTGACGTAGGCCAAAATAGTAGTACGACTGTCCCAAACCAACGCATCTATCTATGCAACAGATAAATACCCGGCAGCAACCAATCACTATGCCTTGGCGTGAGGTCAAAATACATAGCTTGAATACTACCGAATATTTAACTGAAATGACGGAGGGCTACGAATGGTTTCTGGCGAAAACCTTTAACGTAATGAACTTGATATCGTTGAAGGAACGGATAGCTTTTTAGAAAATATAGTGACGAAAACCTTTACTAAAGAGGTCACTCCCGGTGAAGGGATCTCGGCTCTTTCCCCGTAGAATGGGGTGCAGGATATTCCAAATGAATACCACGATGCAAAGCAAAAGTAATCGGCTATAGTGAAGTTAATGCCCTGACGCAAACTTCTGTCCAAGGGGTCACTCCCGGTGAAGGGATCTCGGCCCTTGCCTCGTCGACTGAGGAGCAGGATATTCTAACTGAATACCACAATGCAAAACAAAAGTGAACGTCCTTGCAATAACAGCTTTTTTGAAAAGTGTTCCAACAACATCAGATTAGGTTTGTTTAACTTGCATTGATCCGAATCAACGCAGTCCCATCAATTAATCACACCACAAAGAACGAAAATATACTGACGTACGTATATGCCATCCGCATTCGCCACTGGGTCCCGTCATTACCCGTTAGGTTAGCTAACTAACGACAGAGCGGGGACTGGACTAGCGCGGATGTAAAACATATACAACATCTACTAATATATATACCAATATATTATATTTCGCTCAAGGCGTGAAAAGAAATGCAACATCACAGAAATGTACAGCATCACAGAACAATACAGATATCTGGGATCCCAGGGTTTCACAGAGCCACTACTGAAACCCGACGTTCCCCTGGTCGTGTGGATAGCCTGTGCAATGAAATCCTAGACCCCTACGGGCGCGGCAATTCACCCGCCAAAACCTGAAGCGAGGCCGCCCCCTTCAGCGCCGTGAATGGACCACCCAGCACTTCACGGAATCCGGTAACTTGGGCACCCCTCCTGGGTCAACCTGTACCCCCTACGAGTGCGGCGAATAGCCCGCCAATCCTAGAGTGAAGCCCCCTCCGTCCCAATGCCATGAGATGCGGGCTTGTTGCCCTCTAGAACCCGGCTATCCGTGCACCCCACCGCGGGGTAATCCTAGTACAGAAAGTAAAATATACATACACCGGGTACATCGACCGCAACCAGGTCGTGCCCCAAAAGAATAATACAATCAGGCAGTGACGGCAGTCCACATGTCGGACGCTCGCCCCGCAAAATCAAATGTACATAATACAACAATACAGTACTAGCATTGCATCCAGGCTATCCCCACGACCGATCCGCAACATCACAGTATAAACATAGAACATCAACGTGAAAATCACGTTCGCAAATCCGTCTAACCGGGCTATAGCAGTTAGACCGGATTTACCGATCGAGTGACATTCACGGTCGCAGATATAATGTAAATACTGTGAAAAATGTGTTTAAAATTTTCCGATCGATCAAAAATTAACAAGTGGGCCCTCAATCAAAAACTGTAGCACTCACAGAAATCCTGGGCCCAATTTTAATATTCCAAAACCCATATTTTAAGCCCAAAAGGCCTCTGGAAAAATTTGGTGATGTGACGTGAATAGTGCGCGGCGGAAGGGCCGCACGAGGTGGGGTTTCGCGGCGCTTCCGCGCTCCAACTGTGGCGTTACATCGTCAAATTTTTACAGAACACTTAGATTTTCCAGTACATCAATATTTTACAACCTGAAAAATTTTTCGAGACCAAAAATTTTCAACAGAAACTGATTCGAACTAAAATGCAGTTTTGGAACATTCGATCGATCGAACAAGAAAAACACATTACACCAAGCTAGACTATGTTAATGGCGAGGCTCTGATACCATTGTAAGTGCACGGCGGCGCCCCGGCCGTCAACCCGACGGCCGAACGCGGAAACGGTGATGAACTTTAAATTTTGCGGACTTAGCAAACCGGCACCACCGCGCACTAAACTCCGGATCGTGCCATTAAACTAGTCTAAGCTATCTAGAGAGGGGGTAGGGAAGTATACCATACGATCCGAGTCCTCCGGTCTTCATCTCCACTCCGATCTCCTCGCGGGATCTCCGTCCGTCTCCTCCTCGTCGGAAAGGGCACCACGAAGCCGGGTACTTTTACGGGCTCCCACCTCAATACCGAGGCAACTCGCGCATGAAGCCGGCTACTCGACATGCTCAAGATATGCTGTAGAATGTAGTGTAGAATGCGATTTGTCTCAATGGGGTTTGTAGTTGCCATGATGGAGGAATCAAAGGATAGAAAAACGGTGCTTGCATTTTTCTAGCAAGAAAATGAGATCAAGAATGAACTCTCAAGATGAACCTCTCATTTTCTTTCTCTCTTTTCTTTTTCTTCTTCTCTCTTTTCTTTTTCTTCAACCATTTCATCAAGTGAGAGCAAGAGGGTGGAGGAATGAATATGATAGCAAAAACATCAAGGGAGGTGAGTGTAGGAGATAATGAAGGGTGACCACAACCAAGACATAATCATCACAAAACTCACATCAACTCTTCTTATCAAATCTAATCACATAAAGCAAATGATAATGAAGGATAAGAAAGGCATCAAAAGATGCTTTCATAATAAATCATCTTACAAATAAAACCTCCACAAAAGTAATTTGCAAAACTGCAAATTTACCCCCTCCATCAGAAAAGTCCGGCCGGGAAAGAACAAAGGAAAACCGGCCGGAACGGAATACAAACTAGCAACTCCAGAAAACTGGTCCCGTAATAAATTACAGGATAACCCTTATACTGTGCATACACACCCGCATTTGTATTCCGACGGATACAAATGCAATGAGACAAAATCTACACTGTACTATACTAGGACCGGCTTAAACCAAAGCCGGCTAGCAATATCCGTCCGATCCTGATCCGTGCAATACCGCACGTATCTGATCGAACGCTGCCATATATCCATACGGCCACTAGTACAAAACTGTCCGATCCTGATCCGTGCAATACCGCACGTATCTGATCGGACCCTGCCATATCTCCATACGGCCTCTACAACGTTTCGCCCGAAAGCTTGAGTAACTGAAAGTGTGGTGGACTCTAAAGACTCGTCAATACTATGGCTGTGGATTTAACCACTAGCACGTCAGAGGTATAAGCCAATACGTGACGGGCCACCAGCTATTGACTAAAAGGGACGTCGATGAGGAAGCTCACCCCGACACCCAACTGAGCCTGTCAGTGACAATATCCGTACAGTCCGGTCCGTTCGTCTATGAGCATCGCATGGCGGGCCTAGGGGGTTGGTAAAAGTCAGACCCCCAAAAGCGGTACAAGTCATGTCGGAGTGTAGCCCAGAATACCCTGAGATACTACTGGAATACCTACTAGTAAATCTCCTGCCTTGGCCAAGGTCTTCGTGTAATGGCTCTCCTAGACACAGCGCGACCTCACCCCCAATACCGGGAGAGACGAAACCCCCGAAGATCCGCTCACTGCCTCCATGTGGCTCGGGACTGTACCCAACTAAAACCTGTTTGCACGACTCCTTTGAGCCGTGGTAGGGTAGTAATCAAAGTACAGTGGGAACTCACACGAGACAAATGACGATCCCCAGGTCGATGAACTAACCTGTACACATGTCACCTGGGAACTGCTATCTGACGTCCGGTATAAGACCAACTAGCATATTCCCGGCGAGTCCTGTCCGGTGTACTCATAACCCAATGAGCACCTGTATACATCTTAGGTGATCCAACTGACACCAGTGGCTTGTGAGACCGGCCACCGCCCCTCGTCGGGGTCTCGACTGTATACACTAGTCTACTCTGGAGAATCGATGCCCTGTCTCGAAACTCCCACGACTAGGGACCTATTAAGGATGTGCTTGTAGACTCCAGCTCTCACTTATATGATCGCCTTCATACTGCTGGCAGTCAAGCATGAATCCTAGGGCTCTATCAACGTGCAATAGCGACATGTCAGGTCACCTAAAGCAGTGCACGATGATAAAGGTAAACCAGATAGCATACTATCATCTCGAGTAAGACTGTCCTGCCGGGATAGGTCCTCCCTCAATCATTGCAATCACGTGCCTGTGATCCAATAATTGACTCTGAGGGCACTATCTCCAACAAAAGCTTATTCCGGAACGGCTGCATACTTATCGCGCTTCTTTCTGGAAGATATATCCATATACCACGCCTCGGGGTGCATATCACATCTCTAATGTCAGCGGAGTGGGACGTCATCTCGTCGAAATCTCGAGCGAACTCTCTTCTTCACTCTGCGTCAATGTCGACTGAGTCGGACTCGTCTCATCATGGCTGCACGAACTGCGCTCCGACGGCTATGCTCGCATCTGGAGTCTCCCAAGCAGTGTCCCATCACGATATCCGAAAGATGTCGAATCATCCGATCGACTCGTCAGATCCTCATAATCCCCCAAGAGCTCACATCTCGGGTACAGTATAATAGTATCGAGTACATGCCACAGCGTCGGTGATCCAGCCGTAGAAGGGCAAACCCAAGCCTCACTAATGGCGCCGCGGAACCGCCGTAAACCCTAAGGTTCAAAGGCTGTCACACGGTCATTAAGTCGAGTTAGGGTTTCATTCTTCTAGAGGGTCCATAGAATCACCTGCATGTCTTTTCGTATACTTTAAACTTGGAAAATAGGCTCCTGACATTCGATCGTCTCTATCGACTCTCAACGAACCTGCGTGAAGTCGTCTCTCGCTGGAAACAATCTATCTGATGACCTCGCATCGGGGTAAGCGAACTCACCACACGTCCTAGTCATTCATCCTTGGTGACTAGCGACTCACTATCATATCTCCAAGAACATGCTCATGCTGCAATAGCTCCAACCATCTGGGCGATATCTCATCATTTGCAGCAGCAACTGGCTCATATGCCTGCACGCCGAACAACGCCTCAATCCCCCAGGAAAGGCAATACATAAGCGGTCATCTCTGAGTCGGTCTGCTCTAGATCTGAGTAAGACTCTCCACACTGGAAATCTTCAACTCAACTGGGCCTGCTCTGCCGCAAAATCGGACGAATCACCTCCGTCTCTCAAACCGGTAGAGTAGCTATCATCAGTCGCATATCTGCCTGAAAGCCACGGCAATCTCAGCTCGTAAGCTCCGAAAGCAACATCCTGTCAATCTCAGCAACAGCTGGTCCATCGGTCTGCACGGTAGGCGACATCACAACCTCTGAGGTATGCTGTACATCAACAGTCCTCCCTCAACTGGCAGCTCTAACAATGGCCCGATCATCTGGTGCAAGACCAAGCACTCGCCTCCACTAGAGGTCACAATCACCAACACTAACTCGAGACGTTTTTCCATGTCACCAGAAAACACAATGGTCGGCCCTCGTACCAAACGAGCTCACACCGGCCGTAACCCTAGCAGCAGCCCAAACTACGCTCAAACATGGTGACAGGAACCTCAGTCGAGTATCAAGAGAGCACATCAATGGCAAGAAAGGAAACAACAGACCCAAAGTGGATACATGATCATAGGAAGGAACATCATCAATGGAGGTATGATCATGAAACTAGTAGAATCGGGAATCTCAAATGGATGTTTAATCCTGGACATGAAGAGAATCACTAATCTCAAATGTAAGTACATCCTAAGGTTCCTTAAGCGGAGTGGCGTGTCGTAAGTATGCCGCGGAACATACCAACGGTACGTCACTCTACTTTAGTCACCTAATCCATCAACCAAGGGTCATCCTAATACGACGAAAGTTCGGGTCGAATACCCCCTCGACCAAGCCTAAGTTCCGTAAGGTCAAGCCTAAGTTCCGTATATAAACAACGCCCTAGGCTCCACATAGTCAAACTCAGACTCGAACCAAGGTCAACCTAGCACTCTGATACCAACTTTGTCACGACCCGAAAGAGCACGTGACTGGCCCTTGAACCATATGAAGCCTATAGGACTCCATCTGATTCAAGTAAGCCAAAAGCCCAGAAATCTAAAACCATTTTGAAGAATAAGTAAAGAAACTGGTTTAAAGAAGTGAAGAAAACATGTTTGAAATCAAGGTTTTTAAATAACTAAGCCGAATGTGCATTTTAAAAACAGTACAATCGTTTCCAGAAATTTCGGCAGAGTTTCTTTTGTAAAAATGACCCCGAATGGGGTAAAACAAGAATAACGATATATATGCAATGATAAAGGCATCCCCAAGCGGGAGCTAGCTCTTCGTCAATCGACGGTCACAACCACGCAAAGATATGATAATATACAACGCCAAGTGGCGAGGATCAAAACCAAGAAAGCTCAAAAGCAACTAGAAAACCGCAATACTACTAAGCGCGACTCTAGGTCGAATAATACAACACTGTCTCTAAGTCTGAAAGAATATACAAGTTTTGGTTGATGGACCATTTCTAGATACAATGAAATAAAATAAATACAATGGTGATTCTTGATGCGAAAGAATCCACCTACCAAAAGCAAGTCACCCGCAAGAAAGAAGTGTGCCAGAAATGCCGCAATAGAACCTGTACGGCAGAACCTGCAAGAACTGTGGCACAACGGGGGTGAGTTGCCAACTCGTGAATAGAAACATCTACAAGAAGAAACCGAATGCAAGATATAAACCTAAGTGAACGATCAATAATATAATCCACAAGAGTACATCTGAGTGTAATAAGGTGGCAAGGTAACATCTAATCAGGTATGTAGTGCCAGGTACTCAGGTAGTAACATGTCATCAGTATAAGGTATGTCTGCATGAAGTAAATATGATGAAATATCAATGATATCAATACACATATATTAGCGTCCCATACCACTAATATTGGTGTAAGGGTATATATAACAGCGCCCTCATACCCTGTTATATATACAAATGAAGTATGATAAGTGTAAATCCAGTCTGTACATATATATATGGAACCCGTCCACTCGTCACCCACTGACGATAAGCATCATGTATGCAAGTATGAGGATATAAACAATATCATGGAAAAACATCATGAAAACCCGTGCCTAGCATCGACACGTAAATCCTCATCCATATGGGGCTCCGTCAATCCGGATCAGCCCTCTCTCAATGTATATACCGGGAATCCGTCAGTCCGGGTCATCCCTCTCTCAATCCATCGGGCTTCCGTCAGTCCGGGTCAGCCCTCTATCAATCCATCGGGCTTCCGTCAGTCCGGGTCAGCCCTCTCTCAGAGTATATATATATATCGGGAATCCGTCAGTCCGGGTCATCCCTCTCTCAGTACATCGGGCTTCCGTCAGTCCGGGTCAGCCCTCTATCAATTCATCGGGCTTCCGTCAGTCCGGGTCAGCCCTCTCTCAGTACATCCTCTAGCACTGAGAAAACACGGGGCGGCGCCCCAAATATCTTATCAAGGGAACCGGGTTTTTAAATGATTACTATTGAAAAAGACACGGTTCCCAAATCCAGAAATCCCATGAAACTCCAACATCAAGAAGTATATCCAATGCGATGTGCTATGCAATCAATCCATGATGTATGCGACATGTAAAGAAAAGTAATCATATCGGAAATCATGCAACATGGAATAATAATGTGGATATGTCGAAGGAAGAATCATCTCATGAATGCAATAGTACTACAGTGTAGTGGCATGGCAATTATCGATGATGAAGTGTGTGAGCCGGCAAATAGTGTACGTGGAACATACGCATCATCGATAATGGTGCTGGTGTCCTAACAGCATAATAATAATATAGCAATGAATGTATGCCAGCAATGCGAATAGCATGAGACTGCAGAAATCTAGTAGTCAACACCACAGTGAAATATCTACTATGCAAACTACACCTAAGTATCAGGTCAATCAGGGGGGGTAAGTGTGGAAACCACCTAAATCTGAGTCGGTATATATATAAAGATATATAGTCGGTGATCTCGCCTCAATGTCATATCATAAGATATCCTCGAGTTATGAGTGCGGATCTATCATCAATATCGGCACGTACGGTAAATCATCGTATGGCATCCCCATAGCTGGGTAGAGGTCAACATCTCACTGTCTCATCACATAACATATATCACCATCATCAGATCATATAGTCTAGAGTACCACTCTATGTCTAGTACAAACGGTAACATCAGTAAGTATGCATGCGGGGGTAAACACATATCCCAAGCCCGCAAGGAATCACAAGTCATATCCCACATATGAATCGTGTCAAATCACCGATCTCAGAGCACCAAGCCCACATCATCGACTCATCTCCAAAGTCATCACATATCATCAATCACAGTGCAAGTACAAGTGATAGGCAAGGGTGTGTGTGTAGGTGTAATTCTATCCTAGGGTTCGCGACTATGAACTGCACTAGTCACTTCTAACCCTATACTATCCACAATACACCTATCATCACAATAACTACATAATAATCTATCTACGGACTGCGGGGGTGCTATACGCCATCCACCCGACTTCCCCCTGTAGATATAATCTACTCACCTTGCATCACCAATTGCGGACGTCACCATGTATGCTTATCGTCCCGAAGTCTTCATGGGTACCTACACATCAAAATATCGTATATGCGCATTAAAACCAAATCCAATCTAAAACGGCGCATAAAATCCAAAACAATACAATAAGGGGCCTATAGGTGAAAACCTATGGCACGCCTTCAAAACCATCAATAACTCCTCTATATCGTCGTATAAACGACAAATAGTCGAGGCAAAACACGTTCCACCATTTCAGAATCAAAAATACGGAATACGGAAACACGAATCCAAAATAGCAACTTAGGATATATGTCCCAGATTTCACCCTAGAAAGAATCTGTCAAAACTAGAAGTACCCAGGGCCAAGAATTGAGGAAATGGGGGCATGCACGAAAAACGAGGAATTTCCTCTCAGGTCTGGCCGCAAATTGCGGCCAGAAAGGGAATTTTGGCAGCCTCACAGTGGATTGGGGAGCTAGGGTTTTGGGTGTTGCCTCTCTGGTGCCTGCACATCTCAATTCCCACTCAATATTATTTTAGGGTTCTCGGGGTGTTAGCAGATTCTAAATAACAGTGGCAGATTCCTGTTTTTCCCAGATATTGGTTTCTAAAATCCGTATTCTATTTCAAGCTTCAGGTTTTGGGTTCTAATTCAAACACTAGGGTGTTAGTAAGACCTCTACTGAGCTCAATTTCATAATACAACACCAATTTCCCTCAAACCCTAACTAGGTTATCACCAAGTCCATAATATCACACAATATCGATTAAATCTTAACATGGGGTTATAGGAAAAGCTATAATTAAGCAAATGGTTCAGAAATTACCTTCATTAGCAACTCAAGAAAATTCTTGAGTTGCCCTCTAGTGGCCAAATCCATGCTTCTTTAGCTCCATGTGTAGATCTAGGGATTTTGCACATTTTTAATGAAAGGAGATTGGGGTTTTGGGGTGTTTTATGAGATGAAGTGGGGAGTTGAAGAGGGGAGGGAGATGGAGAAGGGGCAGCAGCAGCAAGTATGGAGGAGGGAGGGAGAAGAGAAAAGGAAAAAGAATGGCTAAGGGTTATAAGTCAAAGGTCCACCTCTCTCTCTCACCTACCCTCATCATTACATTTTCTTTTCTCTTTTTCTCCATAATTCCCAAAGCCTTCTCACAAGAATAGTAAACCCAAATGAAAACCATGGCTAGAAAATGCACAAGTGTAGAAAATGTGATATGTGCAAGTTTTGCACAAAATTACCAAAAAACCCGATTAGCGATTTTAATCGCGATTAGCACTAAATTAGTGTCAAAATGATCACAACAACTTAAAAATGTCATAATTTCAATAATTAACCTATTTTAGAATTTTCCATAATTTTTCATAATTTTTCAAACATTTTTCCTATTTATTTGCATTAAATATTAAAATAATCAATAAAATAATATTAAATTATAAAAATTCCCAAAATTAATATTTTATATTTTTGAAAATGTTACATCCTAGCCTCTCATGTGTTTAGATCAAGGGTTAGCTAGACTAATACATCCATAATCCAACTCTATATCACCTAGGTTGCTTAGATTAGCACTTTGAGTAACCTAGTTACCTCAAGTTAGAAGTCAAGCTTGGAGTAGGAGCTCTCGGGTGGATCGTCTTTGACTCGAGGAGGCGGTTGAGGTGCCGACGTTCCAAAGAGCCTACGAGGAGTGGAGGACAGCGATGAAGAACCGAAAGACAAGTAACGTGAGGTATAAC
This sequence comes from Agapanthus africanus, assembly GCA_030015575.1. Taxonomy (NCBI): domain Eukaryota; kingdom Viridiplantae; phylum Streptophyta; class Magnoliopsida; order Asparagales; family Amaryllidaceae; genus Agapanthus; species Agapanthus africanus. The sequence goes on from JASDDO010000031.1 coordinate 79,615,157, forward strand.
TTCCAATCCGAGTAGTTAAACCTTTCGTAGTTTGCTAGTAACGGTTTAGACACAATTCATGCGCTCAAGTCCGTATTACGAAGCTTTGATAATTGTTTTTCATATATTCCACCTCCCGCAAGTTTGTGGGGTGCGTGACATAGACTTACAGTGGTATCAGAGCCAACTAAACCATTACTAGCTTGTTAGCAACTGATTAGAACTTCGATCGACGGAAAAACACGAAAACGAAACCCCGGAACCCTAACAGTTTCTGTAAATTTTAAACATGTCGAAAAAAATATTTGATATGCCTTAAAATTCACAGCAGGGAAATATAAGAAATCCGGGAAAATACGATATTCTAACTCGGCAAGATGGCCGCGGATCCGCGGCAAGATAGAGCTTTTGGCCGCGGATCCGCGGTGGATTCAACTCCGAGTTGACTTGGATTTACGCAGAAATTCATATTGTTTGGTTTTTTGTTTTCCTGTATATTCTGTTTCTGCCCAGGTTACTTCTGTGCTGGCTTGCATTTGGGGTAGACACGGAAAAAGGTCGTCGATCGATGTTCTAAGTTATTTGCTAATCGGGTTTTTATCTGTAATGTTTAATGTGTTCGTAAACCTCCCCTAACTGATAGTATGTCGGTTGGTAGGGGGTTGCACATTTCTGTAATGTTTACTGTTTGTGTATATGAACTTGATTAGATCGTTGTGATGATTAGCCGGGGTTTGAGATGGGTTTTATATTCATTCATTTGATGTAAATTGTAATATGATGTAATATTCTTTTGCGGGGCACATCCAGGTTGCGGTTGTAGCCACCGTTGTATTATTTCATTTACCGTTTTTTGCTCCTAGGATAGAACCAAGATGGGGTACACAAACTACCGGGTACGTTGAAGTGTTTAGTGGCCTACTCACGTTGTTGAGGGAGACCGCTTCACTTCGGGTACTTGGCGGGTAGATTGCCGTACCCGTACGGGTCTACGGTGGGGTAATGGCTATTCATCACAACTGTGTAATCCGTCTTTAGTTGTAGGCTCAAAGCAAACGCGGATTGCTTGTATATCCAATAATGTTCATCAGTGATCTGGAATGCCTATTATTGCGTCTGACGAATGTACATTATCTATATATGATAGATATTTAGACGTCACTTATGTTTTACACCCGCGCTAGCCCAGCCGCCGCTCTGTCGTTAGTTAAGTAACCTAACGGGTGATGACGGGACCCAGTGACGAATGCGGATGGCATAAGAGGACGTTGTATTTTCGATGTTTTCTGCAATGATAGGTTAAATGATGGGACGCATTATTTTAATGCAAAGAAAATAAACCAAAGTTGAATCGTTGGAACAAATTTAAAAGAAACCACTCGGTTATTTTAAAAGAGCAGAATTTTTTAATTGCGGAGCTTTAACCACTCCTTTTAAAAAGCTATCAGGTTCCTTCGATTATATCAAGTTCACTACGTTCACGGTTTCGCCAAAACCAGTCGTAGCCCTCCGTCATTTCTTAGGTCAATAGTATTCAAGCTATGTTTGTTTGCCTTCATCAAGGCATAGTGTTTGGTAGCTGCTGGGGTATTCATTTGTTGCATAGATAGATGAGTTGGTTTGGGACAGTCATATTACCTGGTTGGCCTTCGTCAAGGGTATGTACGGGTGGGTTCAAATTAACAAGATAATGATGGGCAGAACTTGACATGTGACTTATGATTTGTTGACCTTCGTCAAGGTCATAAGAAATGGGGCAAAAAACCACATCGGAAGTTTCTAAAGAAACTGAAACTTGCTAGTGTTGCATACCATTTGGAGTTTGATGAATGTTGGTAGGATTCCTTCAACATTATCACACGATGATATTTGGATTCCGATCCTACTGTGAGTATATGCTACTTATCAGGAGATTCGTCACTTAACAATCAATGCTATAAACCAAGTAGGTGTCGAGAAAGGTGTCAGCGGGGCTATGCCCCCAGAGAAAAGAGGTTATTTAATTAAGGAACTTCGTGAAAGCGTTGGAAAACCTCCCTCGAAGTACCGATACTGGCCTGGCTGAACGGTTAAGCAAGTATTGTACAGTGAGAATAGTCCTGGATAATTCTTCTTTTATGGTTTGAGGAAGGATTCGAGAAACAGTGGGAGCCATCCAGTTTAGATAAACTAAAAACCAATCTAAACTTGCAAGAGTATCATGCTAAAGTGTTTTCTTCTCTCTCTCTCATTGCAGCGACCTTGTGACCATGACTAGGTTACATCTAGATAACAATTTGACTGAATCTGACTTATATGACTAGCAAAGGTCTGTCCAGATGTCCATTGCCTATGACAAGCTGGACCACCCTATTACTACTCAAGATCCCGCAGTCCCAGGTCCAGTTTCCACCATCGCGGATATGGATATCCGTAAGACAAGGGAAAAGGATAAAGCGAAAGTCAAGTGCCTCGTGTTGGCTTCAGTAGATGGTATATACCAGAAGCAGCACGAGAAGATGGACTCAGTTTCCATCTTTCTCCATAACAAAGATTTATATGGAGTGCAATCTTATATCGCAAGATATGAGACCTCGAACGAATTAATTCAAGCGAGGTTGGCTGTCGGGTCATCTGCAGGGGACGACGTCCTTATGATGACTAGCTATATTGATGAGCTCAAGGACCTGGAGGCCACGTTGGGAAACAGGTCATATGCTGACTTATTTCCACATTCCCTACCCTCTACTTACACCCTGAAAGAAACCAGGGAGACACAAGCTCTGTTTAATGGGGGACCTTCTTCTTCTACACCCAGGGCGAAAGCAAAGGGTGAAAGAAGAAGACCTCTATAAAGCCGATATACGGTGTCATTAAAGTAGGAGGAAAGGGAAGAGCAAAAGTTTCGGGACTTGGTATAGCTAAGGAGGGATGTTCCTATTGTTATGGGAACGGGCATTGGCAGAAGGATTGCAGGGCTTTGGAAGCCAGTAGCCAGGATACGAAGCATGTTGTGGCTTCGGCCTCAAGTGTGTTTATAATTGAGAACTGTTTGTCAATTAACTCTACTTCCTGGGTATTAGATACCGGAGCAGGATCTCATATCTGTAATTCATTACATGCTTTGAGAAACCGTAGAGTTATAAGGGTAGGTGATTTGTCTCTCAGAGTTGCAAACGGAATGAGCGTGGACGCTGAATCCGTGGGAGAATATCACCTAGGTTTGACAAGTGGGCAAATATTGATTCTACGTAACTGTTTGTATGTACCTAGTTTGACTTGTAATATCATATCAGTGTCCTCACTTTCGAGAGAGGGAAATGATTTTACAATCGCAAGCGATGTAGTTCACATCCACCTAAATCAAGTTCTGATTTGGTCCGGTACATTAAATGACGGAATATACGTATTGAGTCAAGCTCAGATTTTCAATGTCCAGAACACACTTAAAAGAAAGTCTTTAGAAATAAATAAGGCTTTCTTATGGCATTGTAGACTAGGTCACATCAATGAAACACGATTAACTAATTTACATAGAGAAGGATATTTGAATCCGTTCGAATATCAATTTTATGCTACTTGTGAATCTTGTCTCATGGGAAAGATGACAAAGACTCCGTTTACTGGACACGGAGTAAGAGCGAGCGAGCTCTTGGGACTCATACGCAGTGACGTGTGCGGTCCAATGTCTACATATGCGCGAGGTGGTTATTCCTACTTCATTACATTTACGGATGATTTCTCTAGGTATGGACATATCTTCTTGATGAAGCATAAATCCGATGCCTTTGAGAAATTCCAGGAATATAAGAATGAAGTGGAAAACCAAACAGGCAAAAGTATTAAGACACTGAGATCTGATCGAGGTGGTGAATACTTAAGTGCCGAGTTCCTGGGTTACTTAAAAGAGAATGGAATTCTCTCTCAACTTACTCCTCCATACACACCACAACACAACGGTGTATCAGAAAGGAGGAATCGAACTCTATTGGATATGGTTCGTTCATGATGAGTAAGGCTGAGTTAGCGCGATCTTTCTTGGGTTATGCACTAGAATCAGCTGCATATCTTTTGAACAAGGTTCCAACCAAAACTGTGCCTACCACACCATATCAGATGTGGAGTGGGAGAAACCCTATCTTCAGTACCTGAAGACATGGGGATGTCCAGCTTTTGTAAAAAAGCAGCATCCGGACAAGCTCGAGGCACGCTCAGTACAGTGTAAGTTTGTGGGATATCCAAAGAACTCCAAGGGATATTGTTTCTATTACGCAGAGGAACAAAAGGTTTTTGTTTCTCGTCATGCCCACTTCTTAGAAGCTGAATTTTTAGAAAATCATAAGAGTGGGAGCGCTGTAGAACTGGAAGAAATTCCAGAACCACAAGCTGTTACTGAAAGTATGGTAGAACCAGAAGTTTCAGAAGAAAGGGATATACCAGTGCCTATCCGCAGAAGTAGTAGTCAGTCTCATCCGGCCGAGAGATACTACGGTTTTCTCATAGATGGGGATCGAGAAGATTGCATCATTGATAATGATGACCCTGCTAAATTCCAGCAAGCCATTCAGAGCGGTGACTCGGTAAAATGGCCGGATGCAATGCGGACCGAAATGGAGTCCATGTACACTAACAAAGTATGGACTTTGGACATTGCTCCAGATGGGGTAAAACCCGTAGGATGCAAGTGGATCTTCAGAAAGAAGATTGGTGTAGATGGACAGGTTGAAACCTATAAGGCTAGACTTATTGCAAAGGGTTTTCGTCAAAGACCTGGTTTGGACTATGACGAAACCTTTTCTCCAGTAGCTATGCTCAACTCCATTCGGGTCCTTCTTGCCATTGCCGCCTTCCACGATTATGAGATCTGGCAAATGGACGTAAAGACGGCCTTTCTAAATGGTAATTTAGAAGAGTGCGTCTATATGGATCAGCCAGAGGGTTTCATTCAGAGTGGGAGCAGCGGTAAAGTGTGCAAGTTGCTTAAATCCATTTATGGACTAAAGCAGGCATCGCGGAGTTGGAACATCTGTTTTGATGATACAGTCAAAGAATTTGACTTTATCAAAAATCCAGATGAACCATGCATATACAGTAAGATTGTAGGGAGAGTTGTTGTATTCCTCGTCTTGTACGTGGATGACATTCTCCTAATAGGAAATGATATTCCTATGCTACAGTCAGTCAAAAGATTCTTGTTACAGAAGTTCTCCATGAAGGACCTAGGTGATCCCACCTACATTCTGGGGATCCAGATCTATTGTGATAGATCAAAGAGGATGTTGGGACTTTTGCAGTCCAGGTACATAGACACCATATTGAAAAGATTCAGTATAGAAGATTCTAAGCGCGGTAACCTACCGGCTTGTCACGGAATCAACCTCTTCAAAGAGATGTCTTCCAAGACTGATTTGGAAAGGGATCGCATGTCGATTATACCCTACGCTTCTGCGGTAGGCTCTATAATGTATGTGATGTTATGTACCAGACCAGATGTAGCATACGGATTGAGCGTTGTAAGCCGGTATCAGGCAAACCCAGGGGAGAAGCACTGGATTGCAGTAAAGAACATTCTCAAGTACCTGAGGAAGTCTAAGGAGATGTTCTTGGTGTATGGCGGAAAAGACCTCCAGATCGAGGCCTTTGCCTACTATAGCTTCCAGAGTGAAAAGGATGACTCCAAGTCCTGTAGGGTTCCTAGGCACACTAATGAGGTCTCACAAGGCATCAACATTGCCAATTTCTAATTTTACAAGTGCCGAGAAACCCTAATACGGATCGTTAACTAGATTTTAGGCGAAAAAAATGCGAATAGTTAACAACTTAACTAAAAGAACGGAAATACAACCTTTGTAGATCCGGTCCTCCACCTCCATAGCTCCGCAATGAAGTCTCCTCGCTGTCCAAATGGAATCCCGGGCTCAAGCGTCGGCTTCATCGGAAAAATGGGCGGGCTAGGTCGTCGACTTCAATGTCGAAGATGATCTACGTCGAGGCATCACAAGATCAAGCTCCCACTTCACCAAGTCATGAAACTTGTGAAGAAAACACCCTATACTACTTGGCAAGATGTAGAGGATGAAGAAATAGGAAGTGGTTTCACTTTAGAATTGGATTTCTCACTCTTTTTGTCAAGTTGCCATTGATGGAGGCAAGCTTTTTTTCATGAAGATGAAGAAGAAGAAGATGATGATCATATGATAAGTATATTTCCAAAAGAAAATAAAATGAATACTTATCATAATCCAACCATGGTCAAGTGTAGAGAATAAACTAGGGTTAGGTCAATGGTTAGGGTTAAGCATGAAGACAAAAATGGTGACTTAGTCAAAGCTTCATGAAGCTTCAACATGCATCCAAAGAAAGCCACCATTTTTCTTTTCTTTTGGCAAAAAGAAATAAATAAATAAATGAATAAATAGATATGAAAAACAAAACCCTAACCATTTAAATAACCATGGTTTAATCTTTACACAAACTCAAGTAAACATGTATCATCAAACATGATACAATCAAGTGCACAAAAGTATATCACATATACAACTTGTGAACTTTAAGTGAGAAAATCCATTTAAAGTGAACCAATACTAGTTAATGCAAAGTAATATATCAAATATATAATTATACATTAAATCATTAAATCAACACTTGATTCAATGATCCGGTCATGTCGCACACAACCGACTAGTATACAATGTATCGATTTATCGAATCAATCCTTGATTTGATAACTAGGTTATATCGCATACAACCATTCGACACATTCATCGCGAGAATGAAATACGGTATCACATACACGCATTATTCTCGGTCCCCGTACATATCTCATATGCGCTCCTATTTCGTTTCGCTTGAGCCAGGAAACCTCTGTGTAGGACTCTAAAGACTCGTCAATATGCCGGCAGCAGGTGATGATCATATCAAACACCCACAAGCCGCAAGCGGTCTTCTAAACGTAACGGCCACCCGGGTATTGAGTGATGAGAAGATCGACGAGCAAGCCCGCTCACACTCCTGTGAATCCAACCAGTAACATTTACCGTACAGTCCGGTCTGATCGTCTGATATGTCGCATATCTCGCCTAGGGGTGGTAAACGTCAGACCCCAATAGCTCGATAAGTCGTGTCGATATGAGGTCTATAACCATTCGAGAAACTACTGGTAACACCTACCAGTAAATCTCAGCAACCCTGGCCAGTGATTTCCGGTTATAGCCAATCGAACACAGCGCAACATCAACTCCCTATACCGGAAGAGACGAATCCCCTCCTATCGCTCATTGCCTCCATGTGACTCGGGACTGTACCCAAAAACCATCGTTTTGCACGCCCTCTTGGACGTGGTAAGGTGGAAATCAAAGCACAGTGGGAACCACACAAGACTCTATGACGATCTCGGGTCAACAGACTACTCTGCACCAGTGTCACCTGAGAACTGCCATCTGACGTAAGGTATAATACCATCTGGGAGTTCTCGGCGAGTCCGTCCAGTGTACCCAGTCTCCACTGAGCACCCGTATATCATCTCTGATGTCAAACACCAATGGATATGGGATCATCCATCGCCCATCTGCATGGGTCGAGAAGGTATACGCTAGTCTACACTGGTTTATCGATGCCCCGTCTCGATACACTCACGACTAGGGACTTTGAAGGATGTACTTATGGACTACCATGTCCCCACTAGTATGATCCGCATTATAGTCCAGATAGTCAAGTACACATCCTAAGGGCTTTACCAACATGTAACAGAGAGACAATCAATGTACACGTTAAGGTAAAGAGTAACCAGATAGCATACTATCATGTTGAGCAAGAAAGTCCTCCCTATATATGTTCCAGCATCCACTACAATATACATTTAATGTACAGTAATGGCCTCTAGGGCATACATATAACAAACAATCTCCCACTTGCACTAGGGCCATCTGATAGCAGTTGTTGTAGCATCTCATACTCAACCATCCCATAAAAGTCTCTCTCTGGGAATTAGGCCTTCGTGAGTGGATCCGCCGTGTTATCTTCTGAGTCTACTCTCCTAACCTCGATCTCTTTGGAGATCAACTATCTCCATGATCAGGTGATACTGCCTTAGATTATGTCTGGGTCACTGATGGGACTGGGGTTCCCGGGCCAAAGCCACACTTCCATTGTCACACAATGGTAGGAACCTAGTTTATCTCATGAACCAATATACACCCAAACAGCCTCTTTGGTAGCATCTTAAGTAGCGATGTATCCTGCCTTTATCGTCTAGTATGCCACGGTATTTAGCTTGGAACCCTTCCAACATACCTTCCCTTTACTGAGGGTAAAGACAATGCCTGTGACTGACATTCAGTCCTTCTTATCACTCTGGAACACTTCCAGTGATTCTCCCCAGGATCAACTGATACCATCTCACTACAACTAGTGAGTGTCCTAATATCCATTTAGATCTATCTCATAGATCCAAAACCCAGGATTTAGTAGGTATCACTTTGATCCTATGTGGAGAATCATTGTGATAAGCGGAGATTGATCGAGCGTAGCATAGGAAACTCCTTCCCTATCAAGAGTATGTCATCCACGTAGTCTATGAGGATCGTCACCATACTTCCTACTACCTTTTTGTTTATACAAGGTTCATCTACCATTTTGATGATGTCAACTTCTTTGACTAATCCATCAAAACAGATATTCCAACTCCGCGATGCCTGCTTTATCCTATAAAGCATCTTGCACACGTTTTCGCTGCTCCCACTGTCTACGAGTCCCTCTGGCTGTGTACTTATAGACGCACTCTTCTAAAACATCATTTAGAAAAGCAGTCATGACACCCAACCGCCAGATATCGTAGTCATGGTATGTAGCCGTGGCAAGTAGTATCTGGATGGACTTAAGCATAGGTACTGGAAAAGGTTTCATCATTATCCATGCCTGGTCGATGACGAAAACCTTTAACAAGTCTAGCTTTGAAAGTCTCAACTTTTCCATCTACACCAAGTAATCTTCTCAAGATATACTTGCTCCTGATGGGGATTTAACCCTTCAGATATAGCAACCAAAGTCCATACTTTGTTGGTGTACATGGATTCCATCTCAGATCACTAAGCATCCAGCCATTCTTACAGAGTCTTACTCCTGATAGCCAGCTCGAAGCTAGTTGGGTCATCATCTCATGATGCAATCCTCGCTCCCACTGTCATAGAGAAATAGAAGTATCTCTCAGGTGGGTGAGGAACCCTACTAGATCGGCGGAGAGGCTGAGGTTCGTTGGAATCTACTGAATCCTTTGGTTCTACCAAATCATCTGCTGTAGTTTGTATAGCTGGAACCTTTCCAGTTCTACATTACAGACTTTGCCTCGAGCTTGTCCAGATTTAACTTTTAGACATAGGCCGGACAACCCCAAATCTTAACTAACTTAAGAAATGGGCTCTTCCCTTTCCATATCACATATGAAGTGGTAGGCATTGATTTGATTCGAACCCGATTCAATAGGTATGCAGCTTCTCAAGCGCATAACTCCCAAAAGGAAATAGGTAACTCAGTAGTACTCATCATAGAGCACACCATAACATATAGGGTGTGATTGCTCCGCCCCGATATACCATCGTGCCATGGTGTATACGGAGGAGTAATACTGGGAGAGAATCTCATTCTCCTTTAGAATAATCCAGGAATTCCGTGCTTAAGTATTCTCCTCCTTGATCACATCAAAGGACAAAATACTTATACCCGTATTTTGGTTCTCTACTTCTCGCTTATATTCTGTGAATATCTCAAAAGGTTCGGACTTGTGTTTCAACAGGAACATAGGTCTGAATCTCGAAAGATCATCAGAGAATGTAATGAAGTAAAAAGAACCGTTCTTGGTATGTGTAGACTGGGGACCTTCATACATCAACATGTATCATCCCAAAAGTTCAACTAACTCTTTCTCTGTTTCCAATAAACAGGGATATGGTCATCTTATCTTTGTGACATGACTGGCGAGTTTCACAAGATGTAAATTCAAACTAATTTAAATATGCATCTTTATGTAACTCTAGCTAGTCGGGTCACATTGATCTGACCTAGTCTACAATACCTCAAGAAGGAATCGTTCAATTCTGAACTCTTCCTCTTGTGTGTGTTCCGTATACTAAGAACTGTAGTTTGATTTAGAACGTCAATGCTTTTAGATAACGAGCCTGAACCGATCAACTTTTGATATAGGAAATGTTCAAAACATTATCCAACAATACAGAATTTTATCATTTCTTTACTAATAAAGAGACTGATATGATTTTGTATATCAGGTTCGGTATCTAATAACATTCGTTCAGAATCAATGTATTGGTAATACAGGGTGACAGTGACCAACAGACTTGGTTGCAACACTTGCCCCGTTTTCTGCCTCATGAAACTTATCACCCGTTCTCAGTTTTTCTACCCTTTTGTAGCCCTATGTAACAGATTACATATCTGGGATCCTGATCCGGTATCATATACCAAGGATGCGGAGGATACTGAGAAACAGTTCTGTATAGTGAACACACCCGAAGATGATGCATCAGCATGCGCTCTCTTCGTTTGGGCGGCACGGGAAATCTGGTATTCCCCAATTTCCTGCTCGGTCTTAGAACAATTATAAGTTGGAGCGGGACCAACGTTCCCCAGCTCAGTATAACAAGCGGGTTCGGTCAATAATCCATATTATTATCTTGATTAAGGCGTGACATGGTCGCTACCTGGAAAGAGAGAGAAGAAAACATTCAGCGTGCGCTCTTGCAAGATCAGATTGGTTTTTATTTTATCTAATCAGGATGGCTCCCACTGCTTTTTATCAAATCTTCCTTCAAACCCTAAAAGGAAAGACTAGCCGAGATTAATCACACACTGCAAGTTCGCCAATCTTTCAGCCAGGCCAGTGTCGGTACTTTGAGGGAGGTCCCCCGTGCTTTCGCACGAACATAATTAGTGTAAACATCGTTTTCCCAGAGGCGTAACCCCGTTGACACCTTTCTAGACACCTACTTGATCGGCTAATTGTAATGTGTAAAACTCTCCCAGGAGTAACTCTTACTCGCAGCGGGTATCGGGATCCAACTATCTCATAGGAGGTATGCAATCTCATTGCAAATTTCAACACTTGAAATTCCCGATAATTTTTCCCCTAGCACCCTATGACCTTGACGGAGGTCAACAAACCATAGACTACTAGTCAAGTTCAACCCGTCATTTCTTGATCGAATTAAACCCACCCGCACGACCCTTGACGGAGGTCAACAAGGCCGCACGACTACCCTAATCCAATCTGCATCATATGCATAAGCAGATAAATACTAGTTAGCTACCGCACACTATGCCTTGACGGAGGTCAACAAACGTAGCACGAATACTAAGTAGGACTTATCTGAAATGACGGAGGGCTATGATAGGTTTTTCTGAAAACCTATTGCGTAATGAACTTGATATCGTTGTAGAATCAAATGATTTTAAAATGGAGTGTTTTTTAGGCTTTTCTAGTTTTGCTAAAGGAGTCACTCCCGGTGAAGGGATCGTCGGTCCTTTCCTCGTCGAATGAGGTGCGGGATATATCATATATATCGCTGTGCAAAGCAAAAACACTTAAAAGCAATCAAAAGACAAACCGAGTGTGTAGCATCTGCCAGTTATTGCTAAAGGAGTCACTCCCGGTGAAGGGATCTCGGTCCTTTCCTCATCGAATAAGGTGCAGGATATATCATATATACCGCTGTGCAAAGCAAGAACTGTAGCTATCTGTTTTATTTTGAAATTCGATTCTACAACATCTTAGGTTTCTTTTTATTTCATTAATCTCATTAATGAAGTCCTATCATTTAAGTTACCTAAACATCACAGATAAATACGACGTACACTTATGCCATCCGCATTCGCCTCGATGTCCCCTCGTGCACCGTTAGGTTAGGTAACTAACGGCAGAGCAGGGCAGGGCTAGCGCGGGTGTAAAACATAAGTAACGTCTATATAATATATCATATATACTATATACAGTATCCATCACAGAACATATCAAATGATCACATCACAGATATCGCAGCAGAAGAATCATATGAAATATTGGATATACTAGGACGTCCGTGTTTTCAATACGAGCCAGTATAAAACACAGATTCCACGGTCGCGATGAATAGCCAAACCCACACCCCTAGACCCCTACGAGAGCGGCAAGCAAACTTACCAATTCTAGAGTTAGGAGACCCGGACTCGACTCCGCGAGTTGGTCTCCCACTGGACTCCAGAACCCGGTTACTTGTGCCCTCCTCCTTGGGTCTATCCTAGTACGGAAAAATAAATAATATACAAACGGTGACATCTTCCGCAACCTGGAAGTGCCCCAATAGAAGAATATTACATACATGTTTTTACATGAATGAAAATGAAAAACACTCATCTCACATAAAAAAAAACCCGGCTATTCAAACACGACGATCCAATATAACATATCCAGCAACACATAACATCACATGTCATCAACGTAAGCAAATATGCGCATCCCAATTGTCGTTGACATATAGCAACGAAACCGGCGATATCACATATTACACTTACGGCACAGAAAAGAAAGTGTAAAACTACAACAGTTGGAATCCGCAACCTCCTCAGACATCGCATGCCTGATCAAATGAATTCTTTAGACATCGCATGCCTAACAATTATAAACCCCGCATTTTAGTCTCAAAATCGAAAACTCTTTTCAATATCAAGTCGGGCAATTCAACAAGATTCCCGACATTTTGATCGAATGCTCATCGCAAACTTTAGTAGACGGTCGCACCCCCGATACCGTCGACGAAGTGCACCAAGGCGGAACACCGCTACCGGGAGCACCCTATCGGATGCTTTCGGCGACGGGGTTCTCCTACAGTCACTTGGTCGGGGCTATGGAGTGAGACTGTCTATTAAGTTTACCCGGCGAGTATCCGCGTACGCTACGTGATTGCGACGGACTTTTGATCACATCAAAAATCCGTGGCAACCGATCAAGTGAGACTAAACCGCTAGATTTATAACATTCATTCAGTTATCTCATAACTACTTGTGAATTCCAATTATTGTATCACATTTCAGATAATTAGAAAATGTTAAACTTTCCGATCGAACATTCAAACACTCAAGTTTTCCCGATACAGATCAACACATGAAACAAGTCTAAAAACATTCAGTTCGTGCCTCAGTACCAACGGTCCAGCCGTAGAAGGGTCAAGCCAACGCCTAACATGTGGCACGCCGTACTGCCCCAAACCCGAAGGTTCAAAGGGCAGTTCAAGACGGTCACATAATCGAGTTAAGGTTTGTTGTCTTCTAGAGGGACCATCGCGTTACTTGCACTACTTAGAACGTCTTTAAACCACGGAAAAATCCAACACTTGGAAATTTCCCAACAGGGGAAAAATTGGGTATTTATATCCGGTCGAACTTTTTAACATATTCAAAAATTATCCGGAAAGCCACATAGACAAAATCTGATACTTCGATCGAAACACTGAATCCCCAAAACAACCCCAGAAAATTCAACTCTTGAATAAATATTAAAAATTCCCATAAAATACAGCACTGAAAGTTACTAATTACTGTGCAAACCATGTGCATTGATTCAGCACTTTGGCCGCGGAACCGCCCAGAAAGCCATGGCGGGGCCGCGGTTCCACGGCGCTTCTGTCGAATCAATGGCACGTGCTTCACAGTAACTCATCAAATTCCCTGCTGAATTTTTTAGAAATTTTTAATCTGGAAAAATCCCAATTTTTTTAAAAAAATCCAGAAAGCATATTCGGGTTAGGGTTTTGATTCGATCGGACTTCAAACTCCGTCTACGCTTCGCCTAAGGCCCTAGCTAGGCTCTGATACCACTGTAGGGTTCTTAGGAACACTAATGAGGTCTCACAAGGCATCAACTATGCCAATTTCTAATTTTACAAGTGCCGAGAAACCCTAATACGGATAGTTAACTAGATTTTACGCGAAACAAATGCGAATAGTTAACAACTTAACTAAAAGAACGGAAATACAACCTTTGTAGATCCGGTCCTCCACCTCCATAGCTCCGCAATGAAGTCTCCTCACTGTCCAAATGGAATCCCGGGCTCAAGCGTCGGCTTCATCGGAAAAATGGGCGGGCTAGGTCGTCGACTTCGATGCCGAAGATGATCTACGTCGAGGCATAACAAGATCAAGCTCCCACTTCACCAAGTCATGAAACTTGTGAAGAAAACACCCTATACTACTTGGCAAGAGGTAGAGGATGAAGAAATAGGAAGTGGGTTCACTTTAGAATTGGATTTCTCACTTTTTTTGTCAAGTTGCCATTGATGGAGGCAAGCTTTTTTTCATGAAGATGAAGAAGAAGAAGATGATGATCATATGATAAGTATATTTCCAAAAGAAAATAAAATGAATACTTATCATAATCCAACCATGGTCAAGTGTAGAGAATAAACTAGGGTTAGGTCAATGGTTAGGGATAAGCATGAAGACAAAAATGGTGACTTAGTCAAAGCTTCATGAAGCTTCAACATGCATCCAAAGAAAGCCACCATTTTTCTTTTCTTTTGGCAAAAAGAAATAAATAAATAAATAAATGAATAAATAGATATGAAAAACAAAACCCTAACCATTTAAATAACCATGGTTTAATCTTTACACAAACTCAAGTAAACATGTATCATCAAACATGATACAATCAAGTTCACAAAAGTATATCACATATACAACTTATGAACTTTAAGTGAGAAAATCCATTTAAAGTGAAGCAATACTAGTAAATGCAAAGTAATATATCAAATATATAATTATGCATTAAATCATTAAATCAACACTTGATTCAATGATCCGGTCATGTCGCACACAACCGACTAGTATACAATGTATCAATTTATCGAATCAATCCTTGATTTGATAACTAGGTTATATCGCATACAACCATTCGACACATTCATCGCGAGAATGAAATACGGTATCATATACACGCATTATTCTCGGTCCCGCACATATCTCATATGCGCTCCTATTTCGTTTCGCTTGAGCCAGGAAACCTCTGTATAGGACTCTAAAGACTCATCAATACGCCGGCAGCAGGTGATGATCATATCAAACACCCACAAGCCGCAAGCGGTTTGCTAAACGTAACGGCCACCCGGGTATTGAGCGATGAGAAGATCGACGAGCAAGCCCGCTCACACTCCTGTGAATCCAACCAGTAACACTTACCGTACAGTCCGGTCTGATCGTCTGATATGTCACATATCTCGCCTAGGGGTGGTAAACGTCAGACCCCAATAGCTCGATAAGTCGTGTCGATATGAGGTCTATAACCATTCGAGAAACTACTGGTAACACTTACCAGTAAATCTCAGCAACCCTGGCCAGGGATTTCCGGTTATAGCCAATCGAACACAGCGCAACATCAACTCCCTATACCGGGAGAGACGAATCCCCTCCTATCACTCATTGCCTCCATGTGACTCGGGACTGTACCTAAAAACCACCGTTTTGCACGCCCTCTTAGACGTGGTAAGGTGGAAATCAAAGCACGGTGGGAACCACACAAGACTCTATGACGATCTCGGGTCAACAGACTACTCTGTACCAGTGTCACCAGAGAACTGCCATCTGACGTAAGGTATAATACCATCTGGGAGTTCTCGGCGAGTCCGTCCAGTATACCCAGTCTCCACTGAGCACCCGTATTTCATCTCTGATGTCAAACACCAATGGATATGGGATCATCCATCGCCCATCTGTATGGTTCGAGAAGGTATACGCTAGTCTACACTGGTATATCGATGCCCCGTCTCGATACACCCACGACTAGGGACTTTGAAGGATGTACTTATGGACTACCATGTCCCCACTAGTATGATCCACATCATAGTCCAGATAGTCAAGTACACATCCTAAGGGCTTTACCAACATGTAACAGAGAGACAATCAATGTACACGTTAAGGTAAAGAGTAACCAGATAGCATACTATCATGTCGAGCAAGAAAGTCCTCCCTATATATGTCCCAGCATCCACTACAATATACATCCAATGTACAGTAATGGCCTCTAGGGCATACATATAACTAACAAGTCCATGTCGGGTTATGTCACCCTCAATAGAGGGCGGTCTGTTGGAAGAGTTCCAAACAGGAGACCGTTGCTGACTTAACGATCGAAGCGGAGTACATAGCTGCTTGCGATGCCACAAAAAAAGCTGTCTGGATGAAGAAGTTCCTCACAGAACTTCAGGTGGTTCCTACCAGTATTGGTTCAATACCTCTGTATTGCGACAACAACGGCGCTATAACTTTAGCGAAGGAACCTAGGTCCCATCAGAAGTCCAGACACATCTTAAGGCGGTATCACCTAATCAGGGAGATCATAGATCGCCGGGAGATCGAGGTAAAGAGAGTAAATACAGAGAATAACACTGCTGATCCATTAACAAAGGCCATTACTCACACACAGTTCGAGAGGCTATTCGAGATGATAGGTCTGCGATATGCCCGTACATGGCCCTAGTGCAAGTGGGAGATTGTTAGTGTATATGCCCTAGGGGCCGTTATTGTATCATACTAGTTTGTATATTACTTAATGGAACCTTGGGATATTCACAGTTGTATTGACAGTCTTGCTAAAAATGGCAGTATGCTACTTGGTTTGTGTCTACTTTAATATGTGCATATGTTTCTTGTAACGTATCGCTTATACATATTAGTAGAGCCCATATGATCTTTGCTTGATTACCAGCGTTGTGATGGCAGTCACACAAGTAGGGGCTGGGTTGTCTATAAGCAACATCCTATACAGGTCCCTAGTTGTAGGATTATCGAGACAGGGCATCGATACTCCGGAGTAGACTAGTATATACGCTTCTCATCCCAGTTGTGGAGATGGTCTGTCCCATAGGCATCAGTATGTCGTACTGGAGATAGTATACAGGTGCTCATTAGGTTACGGGTACACCGGACAGGACTCGCAGGGAACTGTTGGTTGGTATTATACCCGTCGTCAGTTAACAGTTCCCAGGTGACATGAGTACAGCATAGTCCGCAAACTTGACACTGCTACTTCGCCTCAAGTGTGTCCCACTGTTCTTAGATTGCTACCCTACCATGGCTCAAAGGAGTCGAGCAAACAGGTAGCAGTTGGGTGCAGTCCCGAGCACTTGGAGGCAGTGGCGGTTAGACATGATTCGTCTCTCCCGGTATTGGGGGTTGATATCGTGCTTTGTCAGGGAGACATTACGCAAAGTCCCTGGCCAGGGCAAGCAAGATTTACTGGTAGGTTCTAGTAGTTTCTCAAGGTGTAATGGGTTACGCTCCGACATGACTTATACCGCTATTAGGGGACTGACGCTTGCCGCCCCCTAGGCCCGATATGCGATAGTCTTAGACGAACAGACCGGATTGTACGGAGATTGTCACATCAGGCTCAGTAGGAGTTCAGATGCTCATCGGCCTTCTTATCGACATCTACCTAGGGACCGTTACATACAGCTAGTGCCGCTTGCGGTCTGTGGTTAAACCCACTGCCAGCGTAGTGTCGAGTCTTTAAAGACCCACACAGAGAGTTTCCCTGCTCCAGGCGAAACGATATAGAGGTCGTATGGTTTTACGACAAGGTTCGGACACGTACGATGTTCGGATAGTTTTTACTAGTTGACTTTGGTTGAAGCCAGATTCTAGTATCGGATTATTCGATTTATACAGTATAAAGTTTTTCCGTGTTTTTACGGATAGGAGGGGCGTTCTCGTAATTTGTCGGGAAGCTTCTAGAAGGATGATGACTTGGAGGGTAAGGTGGCATTAGCAATTAATGATCTAGTGACTCATTTAGATGAACCATTCAAGTGAGTTAATGAAGCATTTATTGCTTAATGACTCACTTGATGATTCAATACATATATTTAATGAAGCATGATGATAATGCATTTGATTTATTCATTTGATATTTTCTTATATTTCATAATATATTAGAAGTGAGAAGCTTTTTCATTCATATTAATTCTCACCTTCTCTCTCCTCAAGCTCTCTCTCTTCAAACCCTAACCCTAACCTCTCATGTGTTGAGATCAAGGGTTAGCTAGACTAATACATCCATAATCCAACTCTATATCACCTAGGTGGCTTAGATTAGCACTTTGAGTAACCTAGTTACCTCAAGTTAGAGGTCAAGCTTATAGTAGGAGCTCTCGGGTGGATCGTCTTTGATTCGAGGAGGCCGTTGAGGTGCCGACGTTCCAAAGAGCCTACGAAGAGTGGAGTACAGCGATGAAGACCTGAAGGACAAGTAATGTGAGGTATAACTTTGAATCCGAGTAGTTAAACCTTTCGTAGTTTGCTAGTAACGGTTTAGACACGATTCATGCGCTCAAGTCCGTGTTATGAAACTTTGATAATCGTTTTTCATATATTCCGCCTCCCCGCAAGTTCGTGGGGTGTGTGACATGGACTTACAATATATGTCTGGTTGATGGAGTTTACTAGATACAATGAATAAAATAAAGTACAATGGTAGTCACAATACAAGTGAACCCACCTACCAAAGCAATCACTCGGAATGGAAGCAGTATGCCAGCAAAGCCGTAACGAAACCTGTACGGCAAAACCTGCAAGAACTATGGCACAACGGGGGTGAGTTGCCAACTCGTGAGTAGAAAATATCACCGAGCAGAAATCGTATGTTTGACTCAATCCTAGGTCAATACGATCAATATATATAACCTCAAAATGATAAAGTCTGAAGCATGAAAAGGTGGCAAGGGTAAACAGCTATATATAAGTGTAATCCCATATGCTCGTGTCAGTGCCTTAGGTAGCAATATATCACAATAAGAGGGATGAATGCATGAAAACAGAATACATATAAATGAGAAGCTGTTTTTCTTGTTTTAGTGGGATTTCTGTAATTTAAAATGAGGTATCATCAATGAAATCAACATAAATCAGTGTCTAGTATCGACACAAAACATAAATCCCAATATCTCGATATCTCAATACCTCAATATCAGTATCTGGGGCTCCGGCTATCCGGACTGGCCCCTGGGCTCCGGCTATCCGGACTGGCCCAATTCCGATCGGTATCCTCCGGATATCCGACGAGTCACAATACAATCACCGGTCAGCTATGCTCCCATGTCACAGGCTCAACGCCGATCAACTGCGATCTTCTTGCCTCGGGATACCGTACCGGGTCCACCATACACCCACAGACGGTTTCTACTCCTCCTCGAATTGGATGTATGATATCGCTCAAGAGCCGAGAAAACTCATGGTGGACAATCTCAGAGCATATCATGAGAAAACCGCAACTTTCATTTTAAAATGATTATCAGTTTTATAAAATCTTGCGGTTTCTCCAAATCTATAAATCTCATGGAAAACCCAAATCTCGAGAATAAAAAACAATGAATTTAAATGTATTGGGCTGCGGCAAATCCGGACTGGCCCTAATTAACAATGCATGACAGTGAATAATAATATGCCTGAAATAGCAAGTAATAAATGCAATGTCTAAACTAGCATATAAAAGCAAGTACGCTAATACCATGTCGAAACTATCAGGTAACAAGCTATATCAATGGAATAATATTCTCTAAAGTGTAGGTGATATGGAAATTACCGATGATGATGTGTGTGAGCCGGTAAGTAGGTGTATGTGGGACATACGCATCATCGGTAATGGTGCTGGTGTCCTGACAGCATGATTTCATGAAAATATAATATAAGCATGTAATGCGATGCGAGCAGTAAGAATATACGGGAGATGAATAATAAACACAACATAAGGAATATGCAATAAATAATGTGAGTCATACGGTACACTATAGGTCTAAACTAACAGTCTAATCAAAAGTTAAGGAAAAACTACCTAAATCTGAGTCGATTCATATATATATATATATATAATAGTCGGTGATAGTCAAAAGTTAAGGAAAAACCAGCCTCAATAGTATCCCTTTCGATACCCTATATAATATGACATCCTCGAGTCAAGAGTGCGGATCAATCATCAATATATAGCTCATACGGTAAATCCGTTGTACGGCATCCCAATCTGGGTACGGGTCAAATATCACATTTATCTCATTATTCGTCTGGTATCCTTTTCATCATATATCATGATCCGGGGGTACTGATCTACGTCTAGTACAATCTGATAACATTTATGTATATGCATATGTGTGTATGAAAACACCAAGCCTAAAGGTCCCGCTAAACATCATGTCGTATCTCATAATACGAACCACGTCATATCACCGATCTCATGGCATCCAGCTCAAACTCATTGACTCATCTCCCAATATCATGTACTATCTTCAAAATCCATGTATATGTATACGTGTGTGTGTGTGTGTGTGTGTGTGTGTGTGTATAGTCCCATACCCATGTGTGTGTATATATATATATATACATATCCCCATATACGCACTGGTAAATAAAATGAATGTATGTGTGTGTGCGTGTTTGCAAATCACTACCCTAGGGTTCGCGACTAACACTAACTTACAAGTACACTATACTAATCCAAAGTCATTCCATATCACATCCGTATATGTATATATATAATATAGATATAATGCATTCGCGTTCTATTAGGAAACTGCGGGGGTACTATACGCTATCCACCCGACTTCCCCCGTAGATATATATTGTTAGTTATATGTATGCCCTAGAGGCCATTACTGTACATTGGATGTATATTGTAGTGGATGCTGGGACATATATAGGGAGGACTTTCTTGCTCGACATGATAGTATGCTATCTGGTTGCTCTTTACCTTAACGTGTACATTGATTGTCTCTCTGATACATGTTGGTAAAGCCCTTAGGATGTGTACTTGACTACCTGGACTATGATGCGGATCATACTAGTGGAGACATGGTAGTCCATAAGTACATCCTTCAAAGTCCCTAGTCGTGGGTGTATCGAGACGGGGCATCGATATACCAGAGTAGACTAGCGTGTACCTTCTCGAACCATACAGATGGGCGATGGATGATCCCATATCCATTGGTGTTTGACATCAGAGATGATATGCGGGTGCTCAGTGGAGACTGGGTACACTGGACGGACTCGCCGAGAACTCCCAGATGGTATTATAGCTTACGTCATATGGCGGTTCTCTGGTGACACTGGTACAGAGTAGTCTGTTGACCCGAGATCGTCATAGAGTCTTGTGTGGTTCCCACTGTTCTTTGATTTCCACCTTACCACGTCCAAGAGGGCGTGCAAAATGGTGGTTTTTGAGTACAGTCCCGAATCACATGGAGGCAATGAGCGATAGGAGGGGATTCGTCTCTCCCGGTATAGGGAGTTGATGTTGCACTGTGTTCGATTGGCTATAACCGGAAATCCCTGGCCAGCGTTGCTGAGATTTACTGGTAAGTGTTACCATTAGTTTCTGGAATTGTTATAGAACCCATATCGACATGACTTATCGAGCTATTGGGGTCTGACGTTTACCACCCCTAGGTCTGATATGCGACATATCAGACGAACAGACCGGACTGTACGGTAAGTGTTACTGGTTGGATTCACAGGAGTGTGAGAGGGCTTGCTCGTCGATATTCTGATCGCTCAATACCCGGGTGGCCGTTATGTTTAGCAGACCGCTTGCGGCTTGTGGGTGTTTGATATGATCATCACCTGCTGCCGGCGTATTGACGAGTCTTTAGAGTCCTACACAGAGGTTTCCTGGCTCAAGCGAAACGAAATAGGAGCGCATATGAGATATGTGCGGGACCGAGAATAATGGGTGTATGTGATACCGTATTCTATTCTCGCGATGAATGTATCGAATGGTTGTATGTGATATAACCTAGTTATCGAATCAAGGATTGATTCGATAAGCCGATACATTGTATACTAGTCGGTTGTGTGCGACATGACCGGATCATTGAATCAAATGTTGATTTAATGATTTAATGCATAATTATATATTTGATATATTACTTTGCATTAACTAGTATTGGTTCACTTTAAAAGGATTTTCTCACTTGATGTACACAACTTGTATATGTGATAGACTTTTGTGCACTTGTTTGTATCATGTTTGATGATGCATGCTCACTTGGGTTTGTGTAAAGAATTATACCATGCTTAAGTTAATGATTAGGGTTTTGTTTATTTGATTGATTGATTTATTTATTTATTTATTTATTTTCATTTATATTAGGAAAAGAAATAAAATGGTGGCTCATTTTGGACTTTTCTTTTGAAGCTTCATGAAGCTTTGAATGGTTTGACCATTTTGTCTCTTTTCTTAACCCTAATCATTCACTTGAACCATAGTTGATTCTCTACACAAGTTATCTTGACCATGGTTTGAATATGATAAGTATTCATTTTTCTTTTCCATTTTTGAATTAACCTATCATATTCTTTCTTCTTCTTCTTCATCTTGACAAGAAGAAAAAGCTTGAGAGCTTTAATGGCAACTTGAGAAAATGAGTGAGAAATTCAATTCTAAAGTGAACCCACTTCCTATTTCTTCATCCTCTACCACTTGCCAAGTAGTATAGGGTGTTTTCTTCACAAGTTTCATGACTTGGTGAAGTGGGAGCTTGATCTTGTGATTCCTCGACGTAGATCATCTTCGGCACGAAGCCGGCGACCTTGCCCGCCCATTTCTCCGATGAAGCCGATGCTAGAGCCCGGGATTCCATTTGGATAGCGAGGAGACTTCATTGCGGAGCTATGGAGGTGGAGGACCGGATCTACAAAGGTTGTATTTCCATTCTTGTAGTTAGTTGTTAACTACTTATTGTTTTCGCCTAAAATTCTAGTTAACGATCCGTATTAGGGTTTCTCGGCACCCGTAAAATTTGAAATTGGCATGGTTGATGCCTTGTGAGACCTCATTAGAGTGCCTAGGAACCCTACAGTGGTATCAGAGCCTAGCTAGAGCCTTAGGCGATGCGTAGACGGAGTTTGAAGTCCGATCGAACCGAAATCCGATTTCCAAAATGCCTTCTGGACTTTTTTCAAAAACTGGGTTTTTTCCAGATTAAAAATTCTTAAAAAATTCAGCAGGAAATTCTAAGAATTACGATGCAAAATTTATCGAGTGATGCTGCTACAGTGCGGCGGAACCGCGGCAGAAGCTTGGCTTCGGCGGCGGTTCCGCGGCCAATTTCTGCGGCCAATTTATCAACCGAAATCCGATTCATTGTCAATATCTAGGGCTCCGTCAGTACGGATCGATCCATATCATAAAATCTCACGACCACGTCGGTATCCTTCGGATATCCGCCGTGTCAGACATCACCGGTAGGTAGTGCTCCCCTGCCGGGCTCATCGTCATCCTCATGAAATCTCTATCTCGCCTCGGGGTACCATACCGAGCCCACCATGTACCCGAAATGGTTCATCCTCCTCCTCGAACCGGGTCTCAAAAACCAACAATAATCATAAAAACTCATGGTGGACGACACATAGTTCATGAGAAAACCGCAACTTGCATTTTAAAATGATAATAAGTTTATAAAATCCTTGTTGTTTTCCCCAAAATCCAGAAATCTTATATATACTAAAATCCTCGAGAAGAATCACAATATATAAATATGCCGGTGATGATGGAAATCTATGATGCAGTAGTATATACCATACGAAATATAGCCAAAAGCTATGCATGAATCATGATGCAATGTGGTATGTATATATGACTAACGATCTTACGTATCCATTTAAAGAAATGAAATGTACAAGTATAATTCCACGGATCATATATGATGCAAATGCACGATTACCGATTCTAATCCAGTTCTGTAGTGTTCGTGACATAGCAATTACCAAAGGCGTGTATGTTCGCATAAATAGTGCACGTGCAGCATGAACCAATGGTAACGGTGCAAGTGTCCCATGAAACGATATCACTGTTAGTTATATGTATTCCCTAGAGTCCATTACTGTACATGGGATGTATATTGTAGTGGATGCTTGGACATATGTAGGGAGGACTTTCTTGGTCGATATGATAGTATGCTATCTGGTTGCTCTTTGTCTTAACATGTTGACTTGTATACGTGATGCTGTCTTGCTCTCACATGTTGATAAAGCCCTTAGGATGTGTACTTGACTACCAGAACTATGATGCAAATCATACTAGTAGGGCCAAGGGTAGTCCATAAGTACACCCTATAATTGTTCCTAGTCGTGTGAGTATCGAGACATGGCTCGATACTCCAAAGTAGACTAGCGTATACGCTTCTCGACCCATGAGATGGGCGATGGATGATCCCATATCCATTGGTGTTTAACATCAGAGAAGGTATACGGGTGCTCAGTGGAGACTGGGTACACTAGACGAACTCGCCGAGAACTCCTAGATGGTATTATACCTATCGTCGGATAGCAGTTCTCTGGTGACACTGGTACAGGTTAGTCTGTAGACCCGAGATCGTCATAGAGTCTTGTGTGATTCCTACTGTGCTTTGATTTCCACCATACCACGGTCAAGAGATCATGCAAAAAGGTGGTTTTTGGGTACAGTCCCAAGTCATATGGAGGCAATGAGCGATGGGAGGGGTTTCGTCTCTCCCGGTATTAGGAGTTGATGTTGCGCTATGCTCGATTGGCCATAACAGGAAATCTCTGGCCAGGGTTGCTGAGATCTACTGGTAAGTGTTATCAGTAGTTTCTCGAACAGTTATGGACCTTGCATCGGCATGACTTATCAGGCTATTGGGGTCTGACGTTATACCACCCCCAGGTTGTGATATGCGACATATCAGACAAAGAGACCGGACTGTACGGTAGTGTTACTGATTGGATTCGCAGGAGAACGAGCAGGCTTGCTTGTTGATCTTCTAATCGCTCAATACCCGGGTGGCCGTTACATTTAGCAGACCGCTTGCGGCTTGTGGGTGTTTGATATGATCATCACCTACTACCGGCGTATTGACGAGTCTTTAGAGTCCTACACAGAGATTTCCTGGTTCATGCGAAACGGAGTAGGAGCACATATGTGATATGTGCAGGACCGAGATTAACGCGCGTATGTGATATCACATTCTATTCTCGCGATATATGTATCGATTGGTTATATGTGATATAGCCGGGTTATCGGATCAAATATTGATTCGATAGAAGGATACATTTGATATTAGTCGGATATATGTGATATAACCGGATTATTAAATCAAGTGTTGTATAATTATATATTTGATATATTACATTATATTAACTAATATTAGCTCACATAAGTATTACTTTTTCTCACTTGATGATACATTGATATATATGTGATATATGTTAAATGTATTATTTTCTTTTCAGACACAAAATATATATGTGATATATATTGTTGTGTCATGCTAGGTTACACATGCAACATGTATGTATGAGACTTATTCCATACTAGGGTTAAGTTAGGGTTTATATTTATTTCAAGAAAATTGAAAATTGTGGAGATATTTGTCATGGTTCAAAGCTTGTAGAAGCTTGTAGTCTTCATTGACATAGTCCACTCCTTTGGCTTGGTTAAGATATTTTCTAACCTAACCATTAACCTTACAACATGGTTAACTCTCTACATAAGTTAGTATATGACACTAACTCACCCTTAGTTGCATTTATAACCTCAAGAGTTCATTCTCTCTTCTTCACTCTTCATCTTCTTCATGAGCTCAAAAGCTTTCTAGGGTTTTGAGATGCGAAGAAATATTGTGAGAAAAATAAAACTAATGTGAGCATACTTCCTACTTCATCATCCTCTACTATTAGCCACAGTTTAGGGTGTTTGCCTCACTAATTTCACACACTAGTGAAGAGGTAGCATGAGCTCGAGTCTCCTCTATGTAGATCTGTTGGCTATAGTGCCCTCAAGGCAATTATCATAGTCGCAGGTATATGATCATGATGATTGAGCGAGGACCTATACTGATAAAACAGTCTTACTCGAAATGATAGTATGCTATCTGGTTTGTCTTTATCATCATATGTTGATAAAGCCCAAAGGATTCTTGCTTGACTGCCAGCATTGTGATGGCGATCACATACGTGGGAGCTGGGGGTCTATAAGTACATCCTTAAATGTCCCTAGTCATGGGAGTATTGAGACTGGGTATCGATACTCCAGTGTAGACTGGTGTATACTTATCTAGACCCTGACGAGGGGCGGTGGCCGGTCTCACAAGCTATTGGTGTCAGTTGTTCACCTAAGATAGTATACATGTGCTCATTGGGTTATGAGTATACTGGACGGACTCGCCGGGAATATGCTAGTTGGTATTATACCTATAGTCAGATAGCAGTTCCCTGGTGACATGTGTACAGATTAGTCTATCGACCTGAGATCGTCATTTGTCTCGTGTGAGTTCCCACTTTGCTTTGATTACTACCCTACCGCGGCTCAAAGGAGCCGTGCAAACATGTTTTAGTTGGGTACAGTCCCGATCCACAAGGAGGCAGTGAGCGGATCGTCGGGGATTCGTCTCTTCCAGTATTGGGGGTTGATATCGCGCAGTGCACGGGTGGCCATCACTAGAAAAATCCTCGGCCGGGGTTTGTGAGAATTACCGATCCAGGATCGATAGTTTCTCACGTAGTGATGGGTTTCATACCGACACAAATTATCGCGTTGTTAGGGGTCTGACTTTATCCACCCCCCTAGACTCGATATGTGATACTCTTAGACGAACAGACCGGACTGTACGGATATTGTCACTGACAGGCTCAGTAGGGGTTTGGATGAGTTTGCTCATCGGCCTTCCTTTTGCTCAATAACTGGGTAGCCGTTACGTGCAGCTAGTGCCGCTGACGTGCTTGTGGTTAAACCCACTGCCAGTGTATTGACGAGTCTTTAGAGTCCCACACAGAGGGTTTCCCTGGTTCTGGCGAAATGATGTAGTAGCCGTATTGGATACGTGCAGGGTTCCGATCGATTGATGTACATAGTACTCGGTCTTTCGATCGGACAGTTGATAATACTAGCCGGCTCGGGTTTGAGCCGGATTATTAAATCAGGTACTGATTTAATAATTTACATATATGTATTTCGACACGTATATTCTAGTATTATATTTTTTGTGTTATTCTATCTCTTTGACATTCGTATTTCGGTACGGATACAGGTATGTATATACAGTAGAATGTAATCCGTATTTTTTTACCGGATAACATTCTAGAAGGTGCAACCTTAATTTTGATTTGACCATTTTTATTAAAAATTGGATAATGAGGTGGAAAATGGCATGTAGAGGAATGTTGAGAACCATGCTTGGAATAGTGCTCACAAATGAATTATTAATTCATTTGGGTGCACTATTCAAGCATGGTAGGATTATTAAAATGAAAAATTGGTTTTTACAAAACCAAGGATGCTTCATTTTCTCTTTCCTTCGTCTTCATTTTTTGAAGCATGCTAGGTTTTCTTCTCTTGAGTTTTATGAGAACTCTTCCCTCACTATTAGCTTCATCCTCCTCATGCTTTCACCTTCATATTATGAGATAGCAAACACTTTGAATACACTCACTACATCCTAGGCTCTCTAGGGTAGCATCCTAGAGACCCTAGTTGCTTCACTAGCATCTTGGCATAGGGCTAGAGCCGGAATTACATCCCTCGGGTGGATCATCGGAGATGAAGGAAGACCGGCGACCAAAGTCGATCCGCATCACTAGGAGCTTGGAAATGGTTGAAGACCCGAAGGACTTGGTTCATTAAGTATAACCATTCTATCTCTTGTGTTTAGTTTTCTAGTTTTAGGGTTAATGGTTTCGATCTTGGAATCGGGTAATGGTAGCGCCGGGTTTTAGAAAAAATTTGTTTCCGCATATGGCCACGGTTCGATGGCCGGGGCGCTCCCATAACCCAACATGGTATCAGAGCCACCCATTAAACCCTACTAGCTAGTTTGCACAAGCTTAAAATCTCGATCGATCAAAATTTCCAAATCGATTTTCCAATTTGCCTATTTTCTGTCGATTTTTGAAAGTGCTCCAAAAATTTTTCTGTATAACTTAAAAATCCGTGCAAGCAAATATAGTGCACCACAAGAAATTTGGAAGCTTTATTCAATATTTTGAGCGCGGAACCACCGCAAAACATGCCATTTGGCGGCGGTTCCGCCGTGTCTTTGTGGCCAAATGACTCCAAAAATTTTTATGGGGCTCTAATTGATGGAAAAATGTTTTTTGTAATATATAGTTTTGGCCCAGATTCATTTGAATACTGGTTTAGCACTTGGGGCCATTTTGGGAAAGTTTAGTCGATCGAAATTTTAATTATGTATTTTAAGTACATTACATTTCTATTTGCGACCGTGAATGTCATTTGATCGGTAAATCTTGTCTGATCGCTATATTCCTTTTAGACTGATTTGCGAACGTGACATTCATGTTGATGTTCTGTGTTGTGCTGTGATGTTGCGGATTGTCGTGGTGGATAGCCTGGGTGCAGTAGTAGTGCAGTTTGGATTTATTTGTACATTTGATATTGCGGGGTGAGAGTTCGACATGTGGACTGCCGTCACTGCCTATTTTTATATTATTCTTTTGGGGCATGACCGGGTTGAGTTCGATGTACCCATTGTATATACTTTCTTTTCTGTACTAGGATTACCCTGCGGTGGGGTGCACGGATAGCCGGGTTCTAGAGGAAAACGGCCCCCCGCATCTCATGGCGTTGAGACGGACGGGGATTCACTATAGAATTGGCGGGCTATTCGCCGCACTCGTAGGAGGTATAGGTAGACCCAAGGAGGGGTGCTCAAGTTACCAGATTCCGTGAAGTGCTGGGTAGTCCATTCACTTTCTTGAAGGGGGCTGCCTCACTTCAGGTTTTGGCGGGTAACTTGCCGCACTCGTAGGGGTCTAGGAGTTCTCTGCACAGGCTATCCACACGACCAGGGGAACGTCGGGTATTCAGTTATGGCTCAAAGGAAACCCGGGGCTCCCAGATTATCTGTATTGTTCTATAATGCTTATTACTTTTCTATGATGTTGCATTTATCATGCCTGGGACGATTATTATATATATTTATATATACTAGTAGATGTTGTATATGTTTTGCACCCGCGCTAGCCCAGTCCCCGCTCTGTCGTTAGTTAAGTAACCTAACGGGTGATGACGGGACCCAGTGGCGAATACGGATGGCATACACGTACATTTTATATTCGTTCTTTTCTGGTGTGATTAATTGATGGGACTGTGTTCATTCTTATCAATGCAAGGAAAACAAATATATATATATATATATATATGATGTTGTTGGAACCAAGATTTTAAAAACTGACATTACAGACGTTCTCTTTTGCTTTGCATCGTGGTATTCAGTTTGGAATATCCTGCACCACATTCGACGAGGCAAGGGCTGAGATCCCTTCATCGGGAGTGACCCCTTGAGTAAAAGTTTGTAATTCCATGCTACCTCTCCCGGTACTTACGGGCTTGCGGAAATGATGAAAAACGATTTTTCAAGAGGTGGTAACATGGACTCAAAATACGGATCTTTGTTAAACAACTAACTAACAAACCTAACAAGAGTTTTATCTACTCGGTTAGGGGGTTATACCTTTCTTCAACTCTTTCCGGTGTACGGATCGGCATCACCTCGTCGTCTCCTTGCGCCGAAGATGGATCCACCTGAAAGCTTCTACCTTTGGCTTCTTCTTCGAACTTGAAAAAACTAGAACACTAGGTTTGCTAAACCTTGTGAACTAGGATGAGTAGAGAAGTGATTTGGGTTTTCTTTTATCTGTAAGGCAATGTTTCTCAACTCAAGAGAGGGTGTTGCCTTGAGCTAAAGAGAGAGCAAGAGCAAGAGCAAGAGGGAGAGCTCAAGCAAGAGAGAGAAAATGAAATGAGAGAATGAGTAACTCTTTTGCCATCCAACCTCTCATAATCCAAAACCATGATTACTCATAATAGTAATTGAGTATTATGTGATGGTTCAAGTCAAATGGTCATATCATTTCATGCACTCATTTTGCAAAAACAAACAAGCAAGCAAAAGTCTTTGCCATGAAATGATAGCCATTGTAATGATGATGGTCAACTAGTCCAACCTAGTCAACCGGTCAACAAAGTCAACAAGTCAATAAAGTCAACCCCTCATCTCAACCATGACACAACAATACTTAATTAATATTATCATTAATCATATTTCTTATTCTCATTAGGGTTTAGCAAAAGTCAATGGCCAACAGTCAACAACCCCAATGAGAATCCTCTGCCTCTGTCTCTCTGTCAACTGTGCATACAGACCCGTATCCGCGTTCCGAGGAACACGAATACAAACGAGATAAAACCAATCCCAAAACGTACACTATGATCTGGCTTAAACCAAAGCCCGCTAGTGTTAACTGTCCGGACACTGAACGTGCACAAGTGCATGGATGTGACCGAACCCTGTCGCAAAACCATGCGACCTGTTGCAAAACCATGCGACCTCTACTCTTTTGCCTAGCTTTCTGTGTGGGACTCTAAAAACTCGACACCATGCTGGCAGTGGGTTTAACCAAAGACCGCAAGCGGCACTAGCTGTGCGTAACGGTCCCCGGATAGATGCCGACAAGAAGACTGACGAGGTGAAACCCATCTGAACTCCTACTGAGCCTGAATGTGACAATATCTGTACAGTCCGGTCTATTCGACTTATACATCGCATGGCAGGCCTAGGGGGAGGTAAACGTCAGTCCCTTAATAGCGGTACAAGTCGTGTCGGAGTGTAGTCCAGAACACCCTGAGATAGCACTGGAAACCTACAAGTATATCTCGCTTGCCCTGGCCAGGGACTACTCGTGTAATGGCTCTCCTAGACACAGCGCGATGTCAACCCCCAATACCGGGAGAGACGAATCCTGTCTAACCGTCACTGCCTCCAAGTGCTTCGGGACTGCACCCAAAAACTACCTATCCGCACGACTCCTTTGAGCCGTGGTAGGGTAGTAATCAAAGTACCGTGGGAACACACTCGAGGCGAAGTGACAGTGTCAAGTTAGCGGACTAAGCTGTAATCATGTCACCTGGGAACTGATAACCGACGATAGGTATAATACCACCCAACAGTTCCCGACGAGTCCTGTCCAGTGTACTCGTAACCTAACGAGCACCCGCATACTATATCAAGTACGACGTACTGAAGGCTGTGGGACAGACCGTCTCCCAAGCTGGGATAAGAAGCGCATACGCTAGTCTACTCCGGAGTATCGATGCCCTGTCTCGATAGCCCTGCGACTAGGGACCTGCATAAGGATGTGCTTATAGATTACCCAGCCCCCACGAGTGTGACTGCCATCACAACGCTGGTAATCAAGCAAAGATCTTAAGGGCTCCACTAATGTGTAAAGGAGATATGCTAAAAGAAACACATGCACACATTAAAGCAGAAACAAACCAAGTAGCATACTACCATTTTGAGCAAGATTGTCAATACAAGGTGAATATCCCAAGCTTCCATTAAGTAATATACATACTAGTATGATACAGTAATGGTCTCTAGGGTATATACACTAACAATCTCCCACTTGCACTAAGGCCATGTACTGGCGTATCGAAGACCTATCATCTCGATCAGCCGCTCGAACTGAGTCTGGGGTAAGGCCTTTGTGAATGGATCAGCAGTGTTATCTTCCGTAGCAACTCTCCGAACCTCGATCTCCTGGCGACCCACGATCTCCCTGATCAGGTGATACCGCCTCAAGATGTGCCTGGACTTCTGATGGGACCTGGGCTCCTTCACTAAAGCTATAGCTCCGTTTTTGTCATAATACAGCGGTATTGGATCAACAATGGTAGGAACCACCTGAAGCTTCGTGAGGAACTTCTTCATCCAGACATCTTCCTTTGCGGCATCTGCAGCAGCGATATATTCCGCTTCCATCGTCGAGTCAGCAACGGTTTCCTGTTTGGAACTCTTCCAACACACCGCCCCTCCATAGAGGGTAAAGACATAACCCGACACGGACTTGGAATCATCCTTATCACTCTGGAAGCTGGAGTCAGCAAAGGCCTCGATCTGGAGGTCTTTTCCGCCATACACCAAGAACATCTCCTTAGTCCTTCTCAGGTACTTGAGAATGTTCTTTACCGCTATCCAGTGTTTCTCCCCAGGGTTTGACTGATACCGGCTTACCACACTCAGTGCATAAGCTACATCTGGTCTGGTACACAACATCGCATACAATATAGAGCCTACTGCAGAAGCGTAGGGTATAATAGACATGCGATCCCTTTCCAAATCAGTCTTGGGAGACATCTCTTTGGAGAGGGTGATCCCATGACAAACCGGTATATTACCGCGCTTGGAATCTTCCATACTGAACCTTTTCAGTATGGTGTCGATGTACCTAGACTGTGAGAGTCCTAATATCCTCTTGGATCTGTCACGATAGATCCGGATCACCAGAATGTATGAGGCATCACCCAGGTCTTTCATGGAGAACCTGTATGACAAGAACCCTTTGACAGATTGTAGCATAGGAATGTCATTTCCTATCAAGAGAATGTCATCCACGTATAAAACGAGGAATACTACATTTCTCGCTATAAATCTACTATAGATGCATGGTTCATCTGGATTTTTGATAAAGACAAATTCCTTGACCGTCTCATCAAAACAGATGTTCCAACTCCGCGATGCCTGCTTCAGTCCATATATGGACTTAAGCAACTTGCACACCTTTCCGCTGCTCCCACTCTGAATGAAACCCTCTGGCTGGTCCATATAGACGCACTCCTCTAAATTTCCATTTAGAAAAGCGGTCTTTACGTCCATCTGCCAAATCTCATAATCGTGGAAAGCAGTAATGGCAAGAAGGATCCGAATGGATTTCAGCATAGCCACTGGAGAAAAGGTTTCGGTATAGTCCAAGCCAGGTCTTTGACGGAAACCCTTTGCAACAAGTCTAGCTTTATAGGTCTCAACCTGTCCTTCTACACCAATCTTCCTTTTAAAGATCCACTTGCATCCTACGGGTTTTACCCCATCTGGAGCAATGTCCAACGTCCATACTTTGTTGGTGTACATGGACTCCATTTCGGTCCACCTTGCATCCGGCCATTTTACCGAGTCAACGCTCTGAATGGCCTGCTGGAAGCTAGTCGGCTCATCATAATCAATGATGCAATCCTTCTATCTCCGTCTATGAGAAAACCGTAGTATCTCTCGGGCGGATGAGACTGCCTACTACTCCTGCGGAGCGGCGTAGGAATGTCATGATCTTTCGAACCCTCTGGTTCTACTAAGCTTTCAGTAATAGCTCGTGGTTCTGGAATTTCTTCCAGTTCTATTGTGCTCCCACTTATCTGATTTTCCAAAAACTCAGTTTCCAGGAAGTGGGCGTGTCGAGAAACAAAATTCTTTTGTTCCTCTTCGCAATAGAAGAAATATCCCTTGGAGTTCTTTAGATATCCCACAAACTTGCACTATACTGAGCGTGCCTCGAGCTTGTCCGCATGCTGCTTTTTGACAAAAGCTGGACATCCCCATGTCTTAATGTGATTAAGATAGGGTCTCTTCCCACACCACATCTGATATGGTGTAGTAGGCACAGTCTTAGTTGGAACTCGGTTCAAAAGGTATGCAGCTGATTCTAGTGCATATCCTCAGAATGATCGCGGTAACTCAGCGTTACTCATCATAGACCGTACCATATCTAATAGGGTTCGGTTCCGTCTCTCCGATACACCGTTATGCTGTGGAGTGTATGGAGGAGTAAGCTGAGAGAGAATTCCATTCTCTTTTAAGTAATCCAAGAACTCGGCACTCAAGTATTCACCACTTCGATCCGATCTCAGTGTCTTGATACTTTTGCATGTTCGTTTTTCTACTTCATTCTTATATTCCTGGAATTTTCCAAAGGCTTCGGATTTATGTTTCATTAAGAAGACATAACCGTACCTTGAAAAGTCATCCGTAAAAGAAATGAAGTAAGAATAACCGCTTCGTGCATGCGTAGACATTGGACCGCACACGTTGCTGTGTACGAGTCCCAATAGCTCGCTCGCTCTTACTCCGTGTCCAGTGAACGGAGTCTTTGTCATCTTTCCTTTGAGACAGGATTGACAAGTGGCATACGATTGAAATTCGAACGGATTCAAATATCCTTCTGTATGTAACTTCGTCAACCTTCTCTCATTGATGTGACCCAGTCTACAATGCTATAAGAAAGTCTGATTTATTTCCGGAGACTTTCTTTTGTGTGTATTCTGGACATTGAAAATCTTTGGTTGGTTTAATACGTATATACCATTACTCAATGTACCTGACCCAATCAGAACTTGATTAAGGTGAATGTTTACAACATTACGAACAAACGCAAATTCAAAGCCTTCTTTAGAAGTCAAAGATACAGAAATGATATTACAAGTTGCGTTGGGTACAAAAAAGCAATTACGTAAAACCAAAACATGTCCATCTGACATTCCTAGGTGATAGTCCCCCACGGACTTAGCATCCATGCTAGCTCCATTTGCAACTTTGAGGGTCATGTCACCTGCCTTCAAAAACCTACGGTTTCTCAACGCCTGCAAAGAATTACAGATATGAGATCCTGATCCGGTATCCAATACCCAGGAAGTAGAGTTTATTGATAGACAGTTTTCAATAACATACACACCTGAAGCTGAAGCCGCAACTTGCTTCAGATCCTATGTTCTGGCCTTCCAAGCCCTGCAATATTTCTTTTAGTGTCCACTCTTGTGACAGTAAAAGCATTCTTCCTTATCCACAAGCTTCCCCACTTTCTTTGTTGCTTTTTCCTTTCCCTTCGTATCCACCTTACTAACACCGCCCCTTGGTTTGGCGAGGGTTTTCTTCTTCTTTCCCTTGGCTTTCGCCTTGGACCTAGAAGAGGAAGATCCTCCTACAAACAAAGTGGATATTTCCCTACCTTTCTGTAGGGTGCCCTCTGCACTCCTCAGCATGTTGAGGAGCTCTCAAAGTTTAACTTACTTTTCTTGCAAGTTGAAATTCAGGATGAACTGGGCGTAAGTGGAAAGAAGGGACTGGAGAATCAAGTCCGTATAGAGCTCATTCTCCAACGTGGTTCCAAGGTCCGTGATCTCCTCTATGAAACCAATCATCTTAAGCACGTGTTCCGCTACCGATGATCCGACGGCCAACCTTGCCGAAAACAGCTTTTTCGACACTTCGTATCTGGCGATACGAGACTGCTCTCTATACAGTTCTTTTGTATAGAGAAATATGGATTCGAGGTCCATATTCTCGTGCCTCCTCTGATATTCATTGTCCATAGAGGCAAGCACGGGGCACTTGGCCTTCGCGCAATCGATTTCCCAGGTCTTATGGATTTCCCTGTCCGCGACGCTGGTTTTGGGACCTGGGACAGGGGGAGCTTTAGTGGTAAGGAGATACCCCAACTTGTCATAAGTGATTGCCATTTTGACATTCCTGAGCCAATCTTTGTAGTTTGGCCCTGTCAGTATGTTTTTATCTAGTAGTAACTTAAGTCCGATCATGTCGATTGGTCGCTGCAATTAAGAGAGAGAGAAGAAACACCCAGCATGATGCTCTTGCAAGATTAGAGTGGTTTTTAGTTTGTCTAAATAGGATGGCTCCCACTGTTTCTCGAATCCCTCCTCAAACCATAAAGGAAGAATTAGTCAGGATCAATCTCATCGTATAATACTTGCTTAACCGTTCAGCCAGGCTAGTGTCGGTATTTCGAGGGAGGTTTTCCAACGCTTTCGCGAAGTTCCTTAATTTAAGAACCTCTTTTCCCTGGAGGCGTAGCCCCGCTAACACCTTTCTAGACATCTACTAGGTTTATAGCATTGATCGTTAAGTGAGAAATTTCTCGAGGAGTAGCATATACTCACAGTAGGATCGGGATCCAAATATCATCGCGTGACAAAACTGAAGGAATCCTACCAGAATCATCACACTCCAAATGGTATGCAACACTAGCAAGTTTCAGTTCTTTTGAAACTCCCGATGTGGATTTTTGCCCCATGCTCTTATGACCTTGACTTTGGCCAACAAATCATAAGTCACATGTCAAGTTCTACCCATCATTCTCCAGGTTAATTTTAGCCCACCCGCACATACCCTTGACTTTGGCCAACAAGGTAGAACGACTGCCCCAAACCAACACATCTATCTATGCTGCACATGAATACCCAATAGCTACCAATCACTATGCCTTGACTTTGGCCAACAAACATAGCTTGAATACTTATTGACCATTCATGTGAAACGACAGAGGGCTACGAATGGTTTTGGCAAAACCGTGAACGTAGTGATCTTGATATAATCGATGGAACGAGATAGCTTTCAAAAGGAGTGGTTCGTGCTCCGCATTTAAAAGTTTGGTTTTGAAAAGAACCGAGTGGTTTTCAAAGTGTTCCAACGACTTTTACTTGGTTTATTTTTCTTGCATTAATTCCAATGCGTCCCATCATTTAATCCTGCCATTGCAGAAAACAACCAAAATATGACGTACGCTTATGCCATCCGCATTCGCCACGGGGCCCGTCATTACCCGTTAGGTTACTTAACTAACGAAAGAGCGGGGGCTGGACTAGCGCGGATGCAAAACATAAGCAACGCCTAAATAGTTATCATATATAGATATATTGCAATGATAGCCATTTCAGATCACAGATGAACACATTGGATATACTAGGAATACGCAATTCGTACGAGCCTATAACGAAAAGTGGATTACACGGTCACGGTGAATAGCTAATACCCCACCCAAGACCCCTACGGGTGCCGCAAATTACCCGCCAAATATCCGAAGTGGAGCAATCTCCCTCAACGACGTGAGTAGGCCACTCGGCACTTCGAGATACCCGGTAGTTCGTGCACCCCACCAAGGGTCTATCCTAGGAGAAAAAATAGTAAAAAGAAATTATACAATGACGGCTACAACCCCGACCCGGTTGTGCGGCCATATAAATAATATAACATCAATTTACAAATTTACATGAATTGAAAGAAAAGAAAACTCTCATCTCACAACCCCCGGCTATTCACCCGCGACAATCCAATGAATTCATATACACATACCATCAACATTACAAATCACAAATATGTATAACCCCCACTAATCGACGTATAGCGATTAGCGGACGTTCAATACATATATCACATCACAGATATAAATCTGTTAGCATTAGTCTTTAGAAGTTCGATCAAAATACGGATTTTCAAGCCCCAAAAACTAATTTTTCTTTCTGTAAAATCTGGGCAGAAAAAAATATCCCAAAAATCCCAAAACATCCCCAGAAACACTCTGCAAGAAACCTTTTCCTCGACCGAGTCAACTCGGCCGCGTTTCCGCGGCGCTTTGACCGATTCGATGGACCAAATTTCTTGGGTGTTTCATAAAAAGCCTGAGTCGATTTTTGGTGCATGATTTATTAATTTTTGAACAGAATACAGAATCGACAGAAACTAGATTTTTCGGGGATTTTTCGCGACTTTTTCTCCGATCGAATTTCTATTTACTTTGCTAACATGTTAGATAGTGTTTAACACAGCTCTGATACCACTGTAAGTCCATGTTACCTCTTCCGGTACTTACGGGCTTGCGGAAATGATGAAAAACGATTTTTCAAGAGGTGGTAACATGGACTCAAAATACGGATCTTTGTTAAACAACTAACTAACAAAACCTAACAAGAGTTTTACCTACTCGGTTAGGGGGTTATACCTTTCTTGAACTCCTTCGTTTTCAACTCTTTCCGGTGTACGGATCGGCCTCACCTCGTCGTCTCCTTGCGCCGAAGATGGATCCACCTGAAATCATCTACCTTTGACTTCTTCTTCGAACTTGAAGAAACTAGAACACTAGGTTTGCTAAACCTTTTGAACTAGTATGAGTAGAGAAGTGATTTGGGTTTTCTTTTATCTCTAAGGCAATGTTTCTCAACTCATGAGAGGGTGTTGCCTTGAGCTAGAGAGAGAGCAAGAGGGAGAGCTCAAGCAAGAGAGAGAAAATGAAATGAGAGAATGAGTAACTCTTTTGCCATCCAACCTCTCATAATCCAAAACCATGATTATTCATAATAGTAATTGAGTATTATGTGATGGTTCAAGTCAAATGACCATATCATTTCATGCACTCATTTTGCAAAAACAAACAAGCACGCAAAAGTCTTTGCCATGAAATGATAGCAATTGTAATGATGATGGTCAACTAGTCCAACCTAGTCAACCGGTCAACAAAGTCAACAAACAAAGTCAACAAGTCAACAAAGTCAACCCCTCATCTCAACCATGATACAATAATACTTAATTAATATTATCATTAATCATATTTCTTATTCTCATTAGGGTTTAGCAAAAGTCAATGGTCAATAGCGAACAGTTAACAGTCAACAACCCCAATGAGAATCCTCTGCCTCTGTCTCTCTGTCAACTGTGCATACAAACCCGCATCCGCGTTCCGAGGAACACGAATACAAACGAGATAAAACCAATCCCAAAACGTACACTATGATCTGGCTTAAACCAAAGCCCGCTAGTGTTAACTGTCCGGACACTGAACGTGCACAAGTGCATGGATGTGACAGAACCCTGTCGCAAAACCATCCGACCTGTCGCAAAATCATGAGATCTCTACTCTTTTGCCTAAAGGCAAATAGCTTTCTGTGTGGGACTCTAAAGACTCGACACTACGCTGGCAGTGGGTTTAACCACAGACCGCAAGCGGCACTAGCTGTGCGTAACGGTCCCCAGGTAGATGCCGACAAGAAGACCGACGAGGTGAAACCCATCCAAACTCCTACTGAGCCTGAATGTGACAATCTCTGTACAGTCCGGTCTGTTCGTCTGATACATCGCATGGCGGGCCTAGGGGGCGGCAAACGTCAGTCCCCTAATAGCGGTACAAGTTGTATCGGGGTGTAGCCCATAATACCCTGAGATAGCACTGGAAACCTACCAGTATATCTCGCTTGCCCTGGCCAGGGACTACTCGTGTAATGGCTCTCCTAGACACAACGCGATGTCAACCCCCAATATCGGGAGAAACGAATCCTGTCTAACCGTCACTGCCTCCAAGTGCTTCGGGACTGCACCCAAAAACTACCTGTTTGCACGACTCCTTTGAGCCATGGTAGGGTAGTAATCAAAGTACAATGGGAACACACTCGAGGCGAAGTGACAGTGTCAAGTCAGCGGACTAAGTTGTACTCATATCACCTGGGAACTGATAACTGACGATAGGTATAATACCAACCAACAGTTCCCGACGAGTCCTGTCCAGTGTACTCGAAACCAAACGAGCACCCGCATACTATCTCAAGTACGACATACTGACGGCTGTGGGACAGACCGTCTCCCAAGCTGGGATAAGAAGCGCATACGCTAGTCTACTCCAGAGTATCGATGCCCTGTCTCGATAGTCCTGCGACTAGGGACCTGCATAAGGATGTGCTTATAGATTACCCAGCCCCCATGAGTGTGACTGCCATCACAACGCTGGTAATCAAGCAAAGATCCTAAGGGCTCCACTAATGTGTAAAGGCGATATGCTAAAAGAAACACATGCACACATTAAAGCAGAAACAAACCAAGTAGCATACTACCATTTTGAGCAAGATTGTCAATCAAGGTGAATATCCCAAGCTTCCATTAAGTAATATACATATTAGTATGATACAGTAATGGCCTCTAGGGCATATACACTAACAAAGTTTTCGTCAAGTAATAACTTCACTATAGTCGTTTACTTTTTGCTTTGCATCGTGGTATTCAGTTTGGAATATCCTGCACCTCATTCGACGGGGAAAGAGCCGAGATCTCTTCACCTGGAGTGACCTCTTTAGCAAAAGTTTTCGCCAGTATACTTTTGTAAAACCACTCGGTTCCTTCAACGATATCAAGTTCAGTACGTTAAATGTTTTTCGCCAAAAAACAGTCGTAGCCTTCCGTCATTTCTTATAGGTATTGCTTAGTATTCATGCTGTGTATGTTGACTTTTGTCAAGGAACAGTGCTTGGTAGCTGGGTAATGCTTGTTTGTTCCATAGATATGCGATTATTTAGGACAGTCGCACGGTCATTTTGACCTCTGGCACGTGCGGGTGGGTCTAAGTTAATCCAGGACAATGACGGGTTGAACTTGACTTGCGACTTATGATATGTTGACCTCTGTCAAGGTCATAAGCCGCTTGGGGTAAAAATCATATCGGGAGTTTCAAACATACAGGAAACTTGCCAGGCATGCGCATACCTTCTGGAGTGTGGTGACTTGAGTGGGTTCCATCAAGTTATCATGCGATGATAGTTGAATCCCGATTCCCACTGATGAGTAGGATTACTCTTCGGGTGATTCCGACTAGTTCTCCTTTTTGGTTTGGAAGAGAATTCGAGAAAACAATGGGAGCCATCCAGATTAGATAAAGTGATTAACCATTCTGATCTAGGTTAGAGTGCACGCTGAGTGATTCTTTTTTCTCTCTCTCTTTTGCTTCAACCGTGGCCCGACCCTGGACTATAACTCAGTAACCAAGTTAACTGAACTTTCTTAAAAACACTGGCTTTTGGATTGTCCAAGTTTCATACATCATTACCACTCTTTCTTTTACCCTTTGCTTTTCTCCACAACACCCCGTATCACTATGAACATCCAATCCTATTGGATAAAACCATCGTATGGTTATATACGAACTCGAAGGAACTTTTTCGAGGATGGTTTCTGGTTCTGGAGAAAATGAATAGGACTATTCAGTTGTCTTTTCCTTTGACCTTCTCTCAGGTTGTGAGGACTCCTAGAATTAGGAGGGGGTACACTTATTACTCTTATTAGATAGTCTTCTTCCAAACCATAGGCAGGTGACGAATGGTAGGGAATGAAGAAAACCAATTAGCCTAAGTAGGGTGTGCAGAAGGTAATAAGTAAAGACATATAGAGGGATCAGAAGGAGGGCAAAGTAAAATGCGACTGCTATCATTCACGACCGATCCAGGTATTTTCATCATCACTCCTACTTCACCTTTCTATTTCTCCAGAATACCCCGTATCACTACGAATATCTCCATTGGATAAATCCATCGTATGGTTATATACGAACTCGAAGGAACCTTTTCGAGGATGGATTCTGGTTCATGAGAAATAGGAATAAGGTTTATTCAGTTGTCTTTTATCATCACCTTCTCTCAGGTTGCGAGTACTCCTAGGATTAGTAGAGTACACCTATTATGCTTATTGGATAATCTTCTTCCAAACTATAGGCTGGTGCCGAACTGTAGGGAAAGAAGAAAACCACTTAGTTTAACGATGGTGTACAGAAGGTAATGACTAAAGAAAAATAAAGGGATTTGGAGAGATGGAAACGAAATATACGGTTACAGTCGTGAATCTGAATAATGGAAGAGGAATTACTAGGAATACCCGGATACCCCTTCGAAACATTTTAATGTTTCAGTTTCTCTATGCGTTATTATTAGAAAACTGATTTCTCAATTAGATGCTTACTCCAGGGTATGTATTTACCTGGTCTGATTCTCACATTTGTATGGTTTTACAGATGATGAGTGGGACTAAGCTATTGGGAATTAGGTGATCATCCTCATTATATCGGAATTCGTTGTAATTAATGATATTTGAGGAAATCACCTGGGTACAGTTTTCAACCTACGACGCATAGGATTTGAGTTGTTCAACTCATCAGACTTATACAAAGTATTGTATGTTGTCCAGTGTCCATTAGGACAAAGAGGTTTTGGTCCTCGTACCATATTCTATTTACTTGTGACTTCTTAAGTTTAGGTCAAGTGTTTCGTACAACTACAAGGTCCAAGTTTGAGAAGTTATAGGTACAAGAATAAAGTAGAGAACCAGGTGTCGCCCGTATCGGGGTTCTTTAAGGTGATCGAAGATATAGATACTTGTATGAGGAATTCAGTTGATAGTAAATGTTTTGAGAAACTTGTTTCTCTTTCAGGTTACTCATAATTGGACGCACTCCTAAGTTGAGTAATGCTGATTTTCCTCTCTCCATTTAGTTGACATGCACTGGAGACAGCTGCATGATTTGAATCTGGTTTCAATTAAATTAGTGCCTTTGTTTCTATATTACATATATATATAATCAATTTATATCTTAACGATGTTAAGGTATAGGGAGTCGTCCAGCTGATGCTTAAAACCAGAATCCGGATAAACTCAAGGCACGTTTCAGTAATGGCTATTTGTGGGTTATCCCGGGCTTTGACGAGGGTTAATTTTCTACTATCTTGAAGATTAATAGTGATATTGTTCTTGACTCGCCACATTTTTAGTAAAATGAACTTTTTCAAAATGGAGTAGTGGGAGTATGGTAGAATTAGAAGTGATTCCAGAACCACAAACGATTACTGAAAATTTAATAAAGAACCTAAAGATTCAATCAGGTTTGAAATTCCATTGGCCAATACGCAGATATGGTGGGTTACCTCAGGCACCCGAGGTACTTCGGTAGCCTCAAGAACAGTGACAGGGAGGTTCTTGTTTACCTAGACTTGACACTACTGTTGTTCCATACTATGAGACCCGGCAGGAGGATGGGTATAGCGTCATTCTAAAGTAGCTTTAGAAGTGCACGTGTATATGACTCTGCCAGAGGGTTGTCGTAGTCAGTGGGAGCAGAGAAAGCGTAGTGGACAAATAGCTTGTGTCTATTTATAGACTAAAGCGGATATAGCGGAGATAGAACATCTATTTTTGATATGACAGTCATGGGCTTTGACTTCTTCAGAATAGGAGATGGATCTGTTAAGAAGATAGTAGGGTGTGATGTCCTGGTATTTAGGATGACATTCTCTTTGTAGGAAGTGAAATTCCTATACTACGATCGGTTATACTTTGGTTGTCACACTGTGTTTTCTCCACATAGGTTATGGATATTATATCAGACATTCTGGTTAATAGATCTATGGTTTTAGATCTAGATTTGGGAAGTGTCCCAATTTGGGTACATAGACAGTATTCGAAAAGCATTTTAGAATGGACGGCTCCTGGCATGATGCTGAACCTGCAGGTGATGGAGTCACTCTCTCTAAAGGTGTCTTACAGACTAAAGGGGAGAGGGATGTGCATGATTGGCATATCACTTGCTTAGGCAATTGAGTCAATCATGACATGTCAAGTACCACACCAGATGTTGTTTTTGCACTAGATGCAATAAGTTGATATATTAATCCAATCCTGGAGAAAAACGAATGGAAGCAGTTTTTGAACATAAGTGAATATTCTAGGGATTTGATAACGGCGGCCTCCTTTGAGAGACAGTTATCATTCCAGGCTTCCAAGGTGACCTGGATGACAGAGTGACTGTCAGAGTTATAGTTTTTGCTCTGACGAGGGCCAGTAATTTGGACAGGTGGTCCAAGCGGATAGTGAGGATGGTATGGCGCAGTGTACTG
Organism: Agapanthus africanus; assembly: GCA_030015575.1. NCBI lineage: Eukaryota > Viridiplantae > Streptophyta > Magnoliopsida > Asparagales > Amaryllidaceae > Agapanthus > Agapanthus africanus. The sequence goes on from JASDDO010000031.1 coordinate 79,658,430, forward strand.
ATTGAGTTCGGTAGACGATACAGTCTAAGAAGTTTGCTGGATTTGGGCTTCTTTTGTGAACTGGGTCCTATCAGATATCCAGACATATTCTAAGACGGGTATTGCTCATTTCGGGAGATAGTTTTCTCCGCGAAGTTGAGATAAAGAGAGACATAGAAAGAAACACTGGAGCGGATCCACTCACTGATGCTATTTATCGAACGCAATAGTTTTACAAACGAGGTTTGTGAAACTGATTAGTAGAGGAGTTGGGTGTTCGGTATCACACGGGCTGTGAGTATGCGACATCGCAATAATTAGCCTTAAGTGCAAGTGGGAGATTGTTGGCTATAGTGCCCTCAAATCAATTATCATAGTCGTAGGTATGTGATCATGATGATTGAGCGAGGACCTATACCAATAAAACAGTCTTACTCGAGATGATAGTATGCAATTTGGTTTGTCTTTATCATCATATGTTGATAAAGCCCATAGGATTCTTTCTTAACTGCCATCATTGTGATGGCGATCACATACGTGGGAGCTGGGGGTCTATAAGCACAACCTTAAATGTCCCTAGTCATGGGAGTATCGAGACTGGGCATCAATACTCCAGTGTAGACTGGGGTATACTTATCTAGACCCTGACGAGAGGCGGTGGCCGGTCTCACAAGCCATTGGTGTCAGTTGTTCACCTAAGATAGTATACAGGTGCTCATTGGGTTATGAGTACACTTGACGGACTCGCTGGGAACATGCTAGTTGGTTTTATACCTATAGTCAGATAACAGTTCCCTGGTGACATGTGTACAGATTAGTCTATCGACCTGAGATCGTCATTTGTCTCGTGTGAGTTCCCACTGTGCTATGATTACTACCCTACCATGGCTCAAAGGAGTCGTGCAAACAAGTTTTAGTTGGGTACAGTCTCGAGCCATATGGAGGCAGTAAGCAGATAGTCGGGGATTCGTCTCTCCCGGTATTGGGGGTTGATGTCGCGCAGTGCACGGGTGGCCATCACTAGAAATCCTCGGCCGGGGTATGTGACAATTACCGATCCAGGATCGATAGTTTCTCAGGTAGTGATGGGTTTCATACCGACACGAATTATCGCGTTGTTAGGGGTCTGACTTTATCCACCGCCCTAGACTCGATATGCGATACTCTTAGACGAACAGACCGGACTGTACGGATATTGTCACTGACAGGCTCAGTAGCGGTTTGGATGAGTTTGCTCGTCGGCCTTCCTTTTGCTCAATACCTGGGTAGCCGTTACGTACAGCTAGTGCCGCTGACGTGCTTGTGGTTAAACCCACTGCCAGCGTATTGACGAGTCTTTAGAGTCCCACACAGAGGGTTTTCCTGGTTCTGGCGAAATGATGTAGTAGCCGTATTGGATATGTGCAGGGTTCCGATCGATTGATGTACGTAGTACTCGGACTTTCGATCGGACAGTTGATGATACTAGCCGGCTCGGGTTTGAGCCGGATTATTAAATAAGGTATTGATTTAATAATTTACATATATGTATTTCGACACGTATATTCTAGTATTATATTTTTTGTGTTATTCTATCTGTTTGATATTCATATTTTGGTACGGATACAGGTATATATATATATAGTTGAATGTAACCCGTATTTTTAACGGATAACATTCTAGAAGGTACCACCTCATTTTTTATTTGAGAATTTTTATTAAAAATTGGATAATGAGGTGGAAAATGGCATGAAGAGGAATGGTGAGAACCATGCTTAGAATAGTGCTCACAAATGAATTGTTAATTCATTTGGGTGCACTATTCAAGCATGGTTGGATTATTAAAATGAAAAATTGGTTTTTACAAAACCAAGGATGCTTCATTTTCTCTTTCCTTGGTCTTCATTTTTTGAAGCATTCTAGGTTTTCTTCTTTTGAGTTTTATGAGAGGTCCTCCCTCACCATTAGCTTCATCCTCCTTATGGTTTCACATTTTGCTTTCACCTTCATATTATGAGATAGCAAACACTTTGAATACACTAACTACATCCTAGGCTCTCTAGGGTAGCATCCTAGAGACCCTAGTTGCTTCACTAGCATCTTGGCGTAGAGCTAGAGCCGGAATTACATCCCTCTGGTGGATCATCGGAGATGAAGGAAGACCGGCGACCAAAGTCGATCCGCATCACTAGGAGCTTAGAAATAGTTGAAGACCCGAAGGACTTGGTTCATTAGGTATAACCATTCTATCTCTTGTGTTTAGTTTGCTTGTTTTAGGGTTAATGGTTTCGGTCTTGGAATCGGGTAATGGTAGCGCCAGATTTTAGAAAAATTTTGTTTCCGCATATGCCCACGATTTAATGGCCGGGGCGCTCCCATAACCCAACAAGATCATCTTCGGCTTCGAAGACATTGAGCAAGCTTGTTCGTTATATCAAGTGAACCCTCTCTAGAGTCTGGGAGTTCACCATTCGCACCGAAGGGACTATAACATGGAGCTATTGATGTGAAGGACTAGTCTACAAAGGTTGTATTCCTTGTTCACTTCTTTGCAAAGTTGTTTGCATATCGATTCGTCGGATTTTCTAGTTTCGATTCTAGGGTTAGGGTTAGCTAGAACGGAAAAAATTTAAATATGGCATGGACGATGCCTCTTGAAATCTTGTTGTCGTGCTAGACAACCCTGCAGTGGTATCAGTGCCGTGCTAGAAAATTAGACGATGTTTGCTAGGATTACGAAACCGAAACTACTCCGAAACACCCGATACGAAAACTTGGTTTCTGTCGAATTTAAAAGGACTTCAAATTTTTTTTTAAACTACTGCAAAATGTTATATGAGATATGACATGAACACCATGAAAATTTGAGGGGGTTTTGTATAAATATGGCCAGCCACATAGTGAGAAAAACCGGCCACCTCGGCCCAAATTTGGAGTTTTGACTTTAAATTTTCATGGTGTTCCAGTCTATGGGTTTTGGTGTTTCATGTGTTGTTTGTTTTTGCTAAATTTTCATGTGATGTTAACTTTCTGCAAAGGCAACTCGGAGTGTTTCGTAATCATAATTCTAACATGTATTCGGGTTATTTAGACTATGTTAAAAAGTTCGAACGGATATCAATAACCCAATTTTTCCCCCGCTGGAAATTTTTCAAGAGTTGGATCTTTTCCAACATTAAAATTTTCAGAAAATCTTGCAAGCGATTCTGTGGACCCTTTAGAAGAATGAAACCCTAACTCAATTCTGTGACCGTCAGAACCACCATCAAACCATAGGGTTTGTTGTAGTTTAGCGGTGCCACAGGTGAGGCAATTGTTGACCCGTCTACGACTGGTTCACAGGAGCTGTGGCATGTTCTGGGTACTTTTTGAACTCTGCTCAAGTGCTGAGCTTGTTGGGAAATTTTGGATGCTTGCTTATTCGATCAAAATGTTTAACTTCGTCTAGCTACCTGTGATTGTGATACAATTTTTGGAATCCACAAAATTGGTTATGTGATAACTAGTTTAAATTTTATAAATCTAGCATTTTAGTCTCATTTGATCGGTTGTCACAGGATTTTGATGTTGATCAAAAGTCAGTCGCAGTTACGTAGTGTACGTGGATACTCGCCGGGTAACCTTACTAGATAGCCCTGACCAAGTGACTATAGGAGAAGCCCGTCGCCAAAAGCATCCGTTCGGGTGCTCGTGGCCGTGGTGTTCCGCCTTAGTGCACTTCGTCGACAACATCAGGGGGTGCGGCCGTCTACTAAAGATTCTGACGAGCATTCGATCGGGTTATCAGGAATCTTGTTGAATTACATGACAGGTTATTGGAAAGTGTTTTCAATATCGAGACTAAAATGTTGGGTTTATAATTGTTAAGCATGTGATGTCTAAGGAATTCATTTGGTTAGGCATGAAATCCAATATATGTGATATATTGGGTTTATGATGTCTAAGGTAGTTGCAGATTCTAAATGTTGTAGTTTTTCATTTTCTTTTCTGCGACCGTAAGTGTAATATGTGGTGTATCGCCGGTTTTCGTGCTATATGCCAACGACAACTGGGATACGCATATTTACTTAAGTTGATAACATGTGATGTTATGTGTTGCCATGATATGTTATATTAGATCGTTGTGTTCTGAATAGCCGGGGTTTTATATGAGATGAGAGTTTTTCATTTTCATTCATGTAAAAGCTTGTATGTATTATTCTTTTATTGGGGCACTTTCGGGTTGAGGATGATGTCACCATTGATGTATATTATATACTTTTCCACATTAGGATAGACCTAAGGCGGGGAGCATAAGTAACCGGGTTCTAGGGTCCAGTGGGAGACCATCTCGAGGAGTCGAGATCGGGTCTCCTCACTCTAGAATTGGTAGGGTTGCTTGCCGCTCTCGTAGGGGTCTAAGGTTGTGGGTTTGGCTATTCATCACGAACGTGGAATCCGCATTTTTTACTGGCTTAAATAAAACACGGAGTTTCTAATATATCTAATATGTCATATGTGATTCTTCTGCTGCTGATATTTCATGATGCGATCACTTAATATGTTCTGAGACGAATGCCTATATTATATATATGAGATATAATTAATATTGCTGTTTTCGTTTCATATGTGATGCTTAGGAAGCATATGTGATGCTTAGGAAGAATAATTAATGGGACTTCATTAATGAGATTAATGAAATAAAAGAAACCTAAAAGATGTTGTAGAAACTTGTTTTAAAGACTGGTAGCTCTAGTTCTTGCTTTGCATAGCGGTATTCCCTGTAGAATATCCAGCATCTTATTCGATTAGGAAAGAGCCGAGATCCCTTCACCGGGAGTGACCTCTTTAGCGAAACCAGCAGATGCTACAAACTCGGATTGTTTTTTGATTGCTTTTATAGTTTTTGCTTTGCAAAGTGGTATTTGTGAAATATCCTGCACCTTATTCTATAAGGAAAGAGCCGAGATCCCTTCACCGGGAGTGACCTCTTTAGCAAAACTAGTAAAAGCTTAAAAAATTACATATATATGTAAAATGTCACTCGAGATCCCCTCACAGGGAATTATGCATGGTTATGTGATATGGATTAGCATCTTAAGACTTGTTGAAAGCTAATCTAGTTGTTAATTACAAATCATTACTTGTAAAATGTCCAAATTAAGCTTTTTGTGCAAACTAGGGTTTTATGAAATACATATATATGTGAGATTAAAAACATGGTTAGGGTTTTTATCACTTTATTAACATTATAAGTTATAGTTTAATAGTTTAGATCATGCAAATCCAAGCTAGATTGTTGTATGTGCATTTTTGCTATAAAATGGTCGAAATTGGTTAAAATTGCGAACTAGGTTTTTGAAATTGAATTAAATTGTGGGTTTAAAATTTATGTAATGGTTTCTATGGCATAATTAAGATATTAAGTTATCATCTTGGTCACTAGAATTGTTAAAACATCATGTTTTGTACAAAAACGGTAAACCTTGCTTGCTAGGTTTTCGGAAAAATAGCTTTTAAAGTAAGTTTGGGGTTTTTGTGAATTTTAACCTATTTCATGTTATAATTAGTGTTCGTGAATGTGCAAATGAGTGTGTTTGGGTTTTTCTCGATGGTTTGACATTTGTACATCGACATCGAGGGTTGGTTTAGCTATTCTTGCATGCGTAGACGATAGGCTTTGACCTATGCGTGATACGCGTGCCGAATTGGTTTTCGTATACCGTTTCGATTTCAGATTTGGTTTTTATGCGATACGATACGTTGTGACATGTAGGTACCCCATGTGGACTTCGATACGACATTCAAGCGCGTGGCGACGTCGGCACCGGCGAGCGAGGACCAGGTGAGTAGATTTATATCTATGGGGAGAAGTCGGGTGGATGGCGTATAGCACCCCCGCAGTTCGTGGTGATGTATACGGACACGTATACACACATATATTGATTATATATATTGTTTGATGTTATTGATGATTAAGATGGATATTTGGTGTGATAGGATTGGTTTAGTGTTGCGAAACCCTAGAGTAGCGGTTGCACCACACATACACACACACACTCATACTTGCATACATTCTTCTTTCATATGTGCATTTGTGGGATTATATATTTATGTGTTCACATGGGTATGGGACTATGTGATCATATACTGGATTTGGGGATAGTATTCGGGATTTGAGGTGAGTCGATGAGATTTGATTTGAGACCGTGAGATCGGTGATATAGCAGGATTCGTATTTGAGATACATCATGATGTCATAGAGGATCTTTGGACGACGATACCATGTGAATAGGGATAATAATGAAATGATCGACATGTGATCGTATTATGAGATATGACATGTTAGGATGTTCATGATAGGCCGCATTGGGCGATGTATACTTCTTTATGATGATATGTGCCGATGATATCGGTTTGTACGAGACTGTCGATCAGTGGTCAGATCATGATTATATTGATGATATTAGTATCATACTGGACGTAGATCAGTACCCACATTATGATCTTGGATAAAGAGGATAGCAGATGAATAATGTGATAAATGTGATATTGACCCGTACCCAGATTTGGGATGCTGTACGACGGATTTACGTACGAGCTATATATTGATGTTTGATCCGCACTCTTGACTTGGGAATATTTGGTTATAGATATGGTATAGGATGTGATATTATCGAGGCGGGATCACCGACTAAGATATATATATATATATATATATATATATATATATGTATGTATGTATGTATGTATGTATGTATCGACTCCGGTGTTAGGCGGTTTCCTTACCTTCCATTTAGCTTGATAGCTTAGCCATATGGTTTAGTGTAGTCGTTAGACTAGATTCATATTAAATGCAGCTTATTATCATTGTGTCTAGTATTTAGCTCCCGCTCATTATTGTTGTTCGCTCCGCATCGCATGCTTATATTATGATTCATATTCTATTGTTAATATCATGTTGTTAGGACACCAGCACCATTATCGATGACGTGTATGTACCACGTACACTTACTTGCCGGCTCACACACATCTTCATCAGTAATTGTCATGTCACGAACACTTTAGAAAATACTATTTCATTTTTCATAGGTTGTTAGGTAATTTCCATGTCATCGCATCACATAACCATCACATAACCATGCACAATTCCCGGGAGTGACCTCTTTAGCAAAACTAGTAAAAGCCTAAACATCACACTCCTTTTAAAATTCACTCAATTCGACAACGATATCAAGTTCATTACGCAAAGGGTTTTCTTAAAAACCTGTCGTAGACCTCCGTCATTTCAGATAAGTACTACTTAGTATTCGTGTTCGGGTAGTTTGGCCTTCGTCAAGGGGTAGTGTTCGGTCGCTAACTAGTGCTTATCTGCAGCATGAGATGCAATTGGATTAGGGTATTCGTACGGCGTAGTTTGGCTTCCATCAAAGGTCATGCGCGTGGGTTTAATTCAATCAAGAAATGACGGGTTGAACTTGACATGCGGTCTATGGTTTATTGACCTTGTCAAGGTCATAGATCGCTTGGGCCAAAATATTATCGGGAATTTCAAGTGTTAAAATTTGCAATGAGATAGTTGGATTCCGATACCCACTGTGAGTAAGAGTTACTCCTGGGAGTGTTTTACATATTATAATTAGCTGATAAAGTAGGTGTCTAGAAAGGTGTTAACGGGGTTACGCCCCTGGGAAAATGAGGTTTATTTTAATTAGGTCCGTGCGACAGCATGGGAAACTTTCCTCAAAGTACTGACACTGGCCTGGCCGAAAGATTGGCAAACTTGTAGGATATAATTAATCCCGGGTAGTCTTACCTTTTAGGGTTTGAAGGAAGATTTGACTGAAACAGTGGGAGCCATCCTGATTAGATAAAATAATAACCAATCTAAATCTTGTAAGAGCGCACGCAGAGTGTTTTCTTCTCTCTCTCTCTCTCCTGGTAGCGACTATATCATGCCTTAATCAAGATAATAATATGGATGCATTGACCGAACGTACTTATTATACTGAGCTAGGGAACTTTGGTTCCGCTCTATCTTATAACTGTTATAAGTCTAAGCAGGAAATAGGGAAATATCCAGATTCCCATGCCACCCAATCGAAGAGAGTGCATATTGATGCATCTTCTTCAGGTGTGTTCATTACCGAGAACTATTTCTCAGTATCCTCTACGTCCTGGGTATGTGATACCGGATCAGGATCTCGCATATGTAATATGTTACATGGGCTATAGAAAGGTAGAGACCTGAGATTCGGTGATATGTCTCTAAGTGTAGAGAATGGTGCAAATATTGCGGCCAAATCAGTTGGAAAATATCACCTTGTATTAATACATTGATTCTGAACATACCGAACCTGATATACAACATTGCATCGGTTTCTTTAATGAGTTTAAGAAGGATATAATTCTGTATTGGAGGATAATGTTGTGAACAATTTCCCGAATCAAGAGTTGATTGGATCAGGTAGGTTATATATTAGCATATATGTTCTAAATCAAACCACAGTTCAATGTATTAAGAACATAAACAAGAGGAGTAGTTCAGAAATGAACGAATCCTTCTTGTGACATTGTAAACTAAGTCATATCAATGCGACACGACCAGCTAAGTTACATAAGGATGAATATAAGAATTTGCTTGAATTTTCATCTTATGATACTTGCCAGTCTTGTCTCAAAGGTAAAAAGACCTATACTCCGTTTACTGGAAACAGAGAAAGAGTTAGTGAACTCTTGGGAATGATACATGATGATGTATACGGTCCTATATCTACAAATTCCAGGGATGGTTCTTGCTACTTCATTACATTCATCGACTATCTCTCAAGATTCGGACATGTGTTCCTGTTGAAACACAAGTCTTAAACTTTTTGAGAAATTCAAGGAATATAAGCTTGATGTTAAAGAACCAGACGGGTAGAAGTATTAAAGTCCTTCGATGAGATCGAGGAAGCGAATACTTGAGCATAGAGTTCCTGGATTATTTAAATGAGAATATGATTCTCTCTCAGCTTACTCCTTCATATACACCACAGCACAACAGTGTATCGGGCGGGGATATCGCACCCTATAAGATATGGCGCACTCTATGATGAGTACTGCTGAGTTACCTGTTTCCTTTTGGTGTTATGCACTTGAGAAGATGCATACCTATTGAATGGGGTTTCGTCCAAATCAGGGCCTACCACTACATATAAGATATGGAACATGAAGAGACCATGTTTTAAACGAGTTAAGATATGGGGTTGTCCGGCCTATGTTGAAAGGCAGAATCCGGACAAGCTCAAGGCAATGCCAGTTCTGTATAAGTTTGTTAGGATATCCTAAACATTTGTGAGGGAATATCTTCTACCACACTGAGGAGCAAAAGGTGTTTTGTTTATCAGCATGCCACCTTTTTAGAAAAGGAATTTCTTGTGAAGAAATTAGTGGTCATGAGGTAGAACTGGAAGGAGTTCTAGTTATACAAACTAACAGCTGATGATTTAGTGAAACCAAAGGATTCAATAGTCTCCAACGAACCTCGGCCTCTCCGTGAATCTGGTAGGGTTCTTCATCCACTTGAGAGATACTGCGGTATTCTCGGTTACAGTAGGAGCGAGGAATGCATCATGGTTGATGATGGCCCAACTAGGTTCAGGCAGGCTATTACGAGTGGTGACTCAGTAAAATGGCTGGATGCTATGCGATCAAAGATGGAATCCATATACACCATCAAAGTATGACTTTGAATGTTGCACCTGAAGGGGTAAAACCCATTGGGAGCAAATGGATCTTGAGAAAATTCTTGGTGTTGATGGAAAAATTGAGACTTTCAAAGCTATGCTTAAGTCCATAAGGATTAATGCAAGCATCGCGGAGTTGGAACATCTATTTTGATGTGGCAGTCAAAGAGTTTGACTTCATCAAAAAGGTAGATGAACCTTGTATATACAAGAAGGTTGTAGTGAGTGAGGTTGTCTTAGACATATTGTACGTAGATGACATACTCTTGATAGGAAATGGTTTCTTATGCTACACCCGGTCAAGCTCCTCTTATCACGAGAATTCTCAATAGAAGATCTGGATGATACCTACTACATCTTCTAAATTATGATCTATGGTGATAAATCTAAGTGGATGTTGGGAGTGTCCCAAATCCAGGTACATTAACACCATACTAATTGGGTTTAGTATGGAGGATTCTAAGCGTGGTAGTTCGCCCACTTACTGAGGAATCACTCTCTCCAAAAAGATGTCTTCCAAGACTGATTTGGAGAGAGTTCGCGTGCAAGGGATAACCTATGATTCGGCAGTAGGATCTATCATGTGTGCGATGTTATATACCAGACCAGATGTAGATAACTCACTAGGTATAGTGATCAGGAATCAATCGGATTTTGGAAGAATCACTGGACAGCTGTGGAGGACATTCTCGAGTACTTGAGAAGCACTAAATAAATTTTCTTGGTTCCAACTTCCAGAGTGATAAGTTCGATTGAGAGTCAGTCACAGGCATTGTCTTTGCCCTCAGTGGAGGGACGGTATGTTGGAAGAGTTCTAAGCTAGATACCGTGACAAACTAGACGATAAAGGCTGAATACATTGTTACCATTGATGCTGCCAAAGTGGCTGTCTGGACATTTCTTGTTCATGAGATGAACAAGGTTCCTAAAATTGAGCGTCCAATAACTGTTATTGTGACAACCATAGAGTTGTGGCTTTAGCCTAGGAACGCTGGTCCCATCAGCGTTCCAGACATATTCTGAGGCAAGTATCACCTGATCAGGAAGATGGTTGATGTCCAAGGGATCGAGGTAAGGAGAGTAGATTTTGAAGTTAACACGGCGGATCCACTCACCAAGGCCTGCTTCCCTAAATACTATTTGAGAGATTTTTAGGATGGTTGATAATGGGATACTATAACCACTGCTAAATTGTTGGGTATTGGATATTACAACAGATGGTCTTTGTGCAAGTGGAAGATTGTTAGTTATATGTATGCCCTAGAGGCCATTACTGTACATGGGATGTATATTGTAGTGGTTGCTTGGACATATGTAGCGAAGACTTTCTTTCTCTATATGATAGTATGCTATCTAGTTGTTCTTTGTCTTAACATGTTGACTTGTATACGTGATGTTGTCTTGCTTTCATATGTTGATAAAGCCTTTAGGATGTGTACTTGACTACTAGAACTATGATGCAGATCATACTAGTGGGGCCAAGGGTAGTCCATAAGTACACCATATAATTGTTCCTAGTTGTGGGAGTATCGAGACAGGGCATCGATACTCCAGAGTAGACTAGCGTATAAGCTTCTCGACCCATCAGATAGGCGATGGATGATCCCATATCCATTAGTGTTTGACATCAGAGAAGGTATACGGGTGCTCAGTGGAGACTGGGTACACTGGACGGACTCACCGAGAACTCCTTGATGGTATTATACCTATCTTCGGATAGAAGTTCTCTGGTGACACTAGTACAGGTTAGTTTGCAGACCCGAGATCGTTATAGAGTCTTGTATGATTCCCACTGTGCTTTGATTTCCACCATACTACGGTCAAGAGATCGTACAAAAATGTGTTTTTTAGGTACAGTCCTGAGTCACATGGAGGCAATGAGCGATAGAAGGGGTTTCGTCTCTCCCGGTATTAGGAGTTGATGTTGTGCTATGCTCAATTGGCCATAACAGGAAATCCCTGGCCAGGGTTGCTGAGATCTACTAGTTAGTATTATCAGTAGTTTCTCGAACCGTTATGGACCTTGCATCGGCAAGACTTATCAAGCTATTGCGGTATGACGTTATACCACCCCAGGCTGTGATATGCGACATATCAGACGAAGAGACCGGACTGTACGATAGTGTTACTGATTGGATTCGCAGGAGTACAACCAGGCTTGCTTGTTGATCTTCTGATCACTCAATACCCGGGTGGCCGTTACGTTTAGCAGAACGCTTGCGGGTTGTGGGTGTTTGATATGATCATCACATACTGTCGGCGTATTGACGAGTCTTTAGAGTCCTACACAAAGGTTTCTGGTTCATGCGAAACGGAGTAGGAGCACATATGTGATATGTGCGGGATTGAGATTAATGCACGTATGAGCTACCGCATTCTATTCCTGTGATATATGTATCGATTGGTTATATGTGATATAGCCAGGTTATCGGATCAAGTGTTGATTCGATAAAAGGATACATTTGATATTAGTCGGTTATATGTGATATAGCCGGATTATTAAATCAAGTGTTGATTTAATAATTTAATGTATGATTATATATTTGATATATTACATTATATTAACTAATATTAGCTCACTTAAGTATTACTTTTTCTCACTTGATTATACATTGATATATATATGATATATGTTAAATGTATTATTTTCTTTTCGGACACAAAATATATATGTGATATATATTGTTGTGTCATACTAGGTTGCACATGCAACATGTATATATGAGACTTATGCCATGCTAGGGTTAATTTAGGGTTTATATTTATTTCAAGAAAATTCAAAATTGTGGAGATATTTGTCATGGTTCAAAGCTTGTAGAAGCTTGTAGTATTCATTGACTCAGTCCACTCCTTTGTCTTTCTTAAGATATTTTATAACCTAACCATTAACCTTACACCATGGTTAACTCTCTACATGAGTTAGTGTATGACACTAACTCACCCTTGGTTGCATTTCTAATCTCAAGAGTTCATTCTCTCTTCTTCACTCGTCATCTTCTTCATGAGCTCAAAAGCTTTATAGGGTTTTGAGATGTGAAGAAATATTGTGAGAAAATTAAAACTAATGTGAGCCCACTTCTTACTTCATCATCCTCTACTATTAGATATTTAGTTTAGAATGTTTGCTTCACTAATTTCACACATTAGTGAAGAGGTAGCATGAGCTCGAGTCTCCTCGACGTAGATCATCTACGGCTTCGAAGACATTGAGCAAGCTTTTTCGTTTATTCAAGTGAACCCTCTCTAGAGTCCGGGAGTTCACTATTCGCAGCGAAGGGACTACAACATGGAGCTATTGGAGTGAAGGATCGGTCTACAAAGGTCGTATTCCTTATTTACTTCTTTGCAATGTTGTTTGCATATCGATTCATCTGATTTTCTAGTTTCGATTCTAGGGTTAAGGCTAGCTTGAACGGAAAAAATTTAAATATGGCATAGACGATACCTCCCGAAACCTTGTTTCCGTGCTAGACAACCCTGCAATCATGAGTATATATATATATATATAACTATAACGATGCGATGCAATGAGATGGCTAACTAGGAAACTACGCATATAATGCAAATATTATAAGTGATACTAAACCATCGGGCGCCTAGCGCCATCCAGACGATCCCCCCATAAATGTGTACATCTACTCACCGGGACGCCTCAGCTAATCTGATCTGATCTCAGCCCTGTCTTTCCGCGCCGCGTCCGATGCCTTTGCACCCGATCCTAGAATCGCGCACAAGCAATTAAAAGGATAAATATATGAATAGTCGCGGAACAAACGACATAAATCAATCACGCGCACTAACTAGACGCTGTTCATATCAGAATTTTGCATTATTATATTCCCAAATCTTAATCATATTAAGAATAAATAGGTGCTTTTGATCCATGTCTGCTAAATAGTTGCAGGTTACAGGTTCTAAGAACAATACAGTGAAATTCATGAAAAGACGCTACAAACTTGAGGCAACGACCAACAAATAGATGAATCTGTATGATGTCGCCTACCAGTTTAAGGAACAAACGAAGATCAGCGAACAATTCAATGCACAAATTACAAGGGTAGCACAAAATTCAGAACTTCACGGCAAAAAGTCTACAACATTTTGCACTGTGGAAATCTAGAAGAAAGTAGAAAAGATTCTGAGGAACGAAGTGATGAAAATAGAAGGAAATAGCAACATGAAGCAACCTTGAGAAGTTGAGCCAGAGATCCCCCAATATGGCCGCGGATCCGCGGCCAAACATGGCATTCTGCAGCGGTTCCGCGGCTGTGTAGTGTACTTGTCGGTGTACGTGTCGGTGGGTGTCGGTGCTTTGACCTGGCTTTCTTAGGGTAGTTTGGTAATTTCATGCATGGATCAGATGTAAACCTAGCATTTTTCCAATCTATAAATAGGAGAGCTCAAGGCCTTTCTTTGTATGCCTCTTTCAGGGTGCTTCTTTTGGGGCATGCCTCTTTTTATTTTTCTAGATTAAAATTTTCTTTCCTTGTAATCGTTGAAGAGGTCATCAATAAAAGTAAGTGTTTTTCATTTTATCTTGCCTTCTTCTTAGTTGAAATTTATTTTTCTGCAATTTTTTATCTGTCTTTATTTATCTGCAAGTTAATTAGTTTATTAAAAAGAAAAAATTATAAAAATGAATTTTCATCGTAACTTTCCTAATGAGTAAGTAATTCCTCACTTGTTAGGGTTAGGATAGGGAAGGCTTGAGAGATGGAAATCTCTCTCATTCCTTTCATTGCTCGTATAAATTAATTAATTAGGACTCTATTTAAATTAACCACACACCGCTCACTATGGCACCCTATCCTACGAGATAGCGGTGATTCCCTAGTTAGACCGGTTGTGTTTGATTTACATAGAGCTTAGGGCTAAGAGCCAAGAAAGGACGGATAATGACCAAAAGGAAGAAACTACATTTCTTCCTAGTCGTGTTAATCCCCTTTGTTGACTATTACCCTAACACCTATGTTCTTAACTAGGGCAAAGAAAGCAGTGAGTAGAATTCTATTTCCAAACTAACCTAATCCTAACCCTAGCAAGACTTTAAATCAAATTAATTTCAATCTTAGATTTTGAAATCAAAACCTACCAAGAATAGGACTTAACTCGTAAGAACTTAAAGAAAGAACACGTTTTCCCTGTGGACCGACCCGTACTCAACCGGCTAGCTAGCAAGCGACACCGTTATTGATTGCGGTATATTCTTGATCTTGATTTTACAAACGCACACGCAAAATTCTACAATCAATCAAATGGCACCGTTACCGGGAAAAATGGTAGTTATTTTCTTTTTGTAATTTCGGGTTAATTGAAATTTTAAAAAAATTATAAAAATTGAAAAAACAAAAAAAAATAAAAATAAAAACCATCTTGTTATTTTTGAAAGGTTTTTGTACAAGTTTGCAGGCTTGGAGCAAACACTGATTCAGATCTGGAGCAAGCCTAGTGAACAAATCAACAAATAGAGGATCTGAACAGACAGAGGAGAACCATAACAGCAAACAGGAAAATTTTGGAGATCCAAACTAACCAAACTGCCGCGGAAACGCGGCATAAGGAGTTTGACCACATTTCCGCGGTCAATTGCTGATGTCAGCAACCCAAAATTTTCTGTAAGTATTTTTGCCCCTCTCCTACCCTGATCTCCACTGAAAATTTTTCCTGCAGGATTCTTTGCACAAAATCTTTCTTCCTCTCCAATAAATCATTTTTGTACAGAATTCTTTGCGCTGCCAAATAAAAAAAATTTTGCAAGTGTTTTAGATTTTTGGTTTGTTAACTGTTTTGCATTAATACGGACTTTCAAGGGGATATAACACCAATCAAGTTTGGGTGGGGATTTCATTACCCTTCCTAAGACCCCAAAAATCACTAAAAGCATATGCATCACTCTTGAGCTAATTAAAAAATATCTAGACTCAGCCGATTAAGGACTGTCGCGCTCATTAGGACAAAGAAAGGTTGTGGGCATTCAGTCGTTTATCTAAACCTGACTTTTTGGTGCCTAGGCTAGACAAGTGAGAAATGTAATTTTAAAAGGCCCGTCTCACGGCTATTCATGAGTGAATCCCTCATTTCTTCATTTGTGCTTACCTGGCCGCAATTGGCGGTGAAGAGGCGATTTGAGAGATATCTCACAACTTGTCGCTTTGGAACAGTTAGGAGCAGTCTAGTGGACATAGGAGACCCTAGCTCTAGGCTTGATTGTGCATGCTTAAATTGTGATTGTGTCGTAGTTCCGTACAAATTTTTGCAAAACTCTTTCTAGAAAAACACTTTCAAAAATTTCAAAACTCCAAAAACAAACAATTTTTCTAAAAAAAAAATAAAATAATAATAATAATAATTGAAAATTTTTTTTTAAAAAAAATTCATATTCTTTTCCTTTCTCTTATCACATCATCGGTACCCCACCTCGCGAAACTCTTGCCGAACTTTGGTCGAATTTCGAACGACCCCTCCATGCCCAAAATTTCTTTGAAAGATCGAATAGACGCCTCTAGGACAACCAGTAGGACTCCACAATCCACATTATATCAACCATTTCAACCTTCACCACCTTCTTACGTTGATACTCCTTTTTCGATTCCTGTTGTAACTCCGAAACCCATGTCTATTGCTGAACATATTGAACAATCTCGTAACCGATCTTTCACTCCTTTCACCACTGCGAATTCTTTGGATCAACAATTCCATTCACCTTCTTATCCAAATGTTGATCCTACTTCTGTCCAACCATTCAATTCCTACCAGTCCTACCCGACTTTTGCCCCTCCCCTAGACATTGCTTCTGAACAGCCATTTAGGAGTTTCTAGTATCCAAACAACTTTAAATTTTTCACTGAAACTCCTTTAAAACCCATGTCAAGTCTGGAACAGTTGTTGGAAGATTTTATGGTAGTATCAAGCCAACAGATGATAGATTTGAATGTGTCCATGGCCATCCTTATACAACCTAGTGACCCAAGAGTTAGTTTCCAACTAGCTCCAAATTTTCCAATATATGATGAGGCGGTTGGACAGATTGAGAATTTGATTGGTGAGAGTAAGTTGTACACCCTTCCAAATCAAACCTACCCATCCCCAATTGAATCCCACAACTCCGGTTTTGAATGTCTATCGAGTGTCCCACGTGATTCACCAGTTGAAGATAAAACGTTTAATGAGTTGTGTGACTTTGTAGCGTTTGATTTACCTGATTGTGAAGGGTCCCTTTCGAGTGAAACCATCACCAATCCTTTTGACCTCTACACCTCCACTCTAGAACCCGAATTGATTGATATCCATGCTTTTGATTGTCACGTCCCGAAAGTACGGAACATGACCGGCACTTAAACTACGAACGTCTCGAGGCATACGTAATCTAAGTAAGCCGAAAACCCAGAAATCCAAACTAAGAAAATTAGTAGAGTGAAGGAAACCAATTTAAAATCAAGTAGTTTTAATAGCATAAGCCGAATTATGCGGTTTTAAAAACATCAAATATTTCCTGAAAATTTCGGCAGAGTCTCCTTTGCAAATAGTGGCTCCCCAACGGGATACAACATGAATAGGATACGAAATCAAAAAAAAGGCATCCCCAAGCGGGAGCTAGCTCTTCGTCAATCGACGGTCACAACCACACAAGCAATATAATATACAACGCCAAGGGCGAGGATCAAAACTCAAAAGGAAACTCAAAACAACAAGAAATCTACAGAAATATAACGCGCGACTCTAAGGTCGAAAGAATAACATCACTGGTCTCTATCTCAAAAATAAATACATGTTTGGTTGATAGAACTTCTAGATACAACAGAATAATGATATACAAGATATAGTGATGGGTGCGATACAAATAAACCCACCTACTAGTAAGTCACCCGGAAATGGAAATAGTGCCAGCAAAGCCGTAAAGAAACCTGTACGGTGAAACCTGCAAGAACTGTGGCACAACGGGGGTGAGTTGCCAACTCGTGAATAGAAAAACATCTACGCACAGAAATCGCATAAATAACGCAACCTAGGTCAATGATCATAATATATCCTCAAATATGAATATAACATGCAGCCTATAACAATGGTTAGGGTAAATATCTAACCCGAGTGTAATCTCATGTGACCGTGTCAGTGCCTCAGGTAGCAATATATCATATGAATGACGTATGAATGCATGAAAACAGAATACATGTAAATGAAGAAACTGTTTTCATAACTTAGTGAGATTTACTTTGTATTTTTAAAATGAGGTATCATAATGAAATCAGCATCAACAGTGTCTAGCATCGACACAAAACATAAATCTCAATGTCTCAAAATCTCAGGCTCCGGCTATCCGGACTGCCCTGTATCATCAAATCTCAGTACCTCAATATCTCGAAATCTCAATATCTAGGGCTCCGTCAGTCCAGACCGGCCCCTACCATCCATCTCAAGACCACGACGGTATCCTCCGGATATCCGGCGCGTCGGGTAATATCACCGGTAGGTAGTGCTCCCCTGCCAGGCTCAACGTCAGCAACACGACCTTCTTGCCCCGGGGTACCTTACCGGGCCCACCATGTACCCGAAACGGTTCATCCATCTCCTCGAATCGGGTCTCGAAATCCATCGGCAAACTCATGGTGGACGACTCATACATCATGGGAAAACCGCATTTTTATTTAAAAAGAGATAAAGCGGTTTATATATGTTTTGCGGATTTCCTCCAAATCCAGAAAATATCATGGAAATCCGAATCATCAATACCATGTAAAACCATGAATATAAGCATGAGCATCCATGAATGTGGCATATAATGAATAACAATATGCATGAAATGACAAGTAACAACTACAATGTCTAAACTAGCATATAATGCAAGCAAGTAATCATCATGTCAAAACTACTAGTTAACAAGCTACATTAGGCGATAATATTTTCTAAGGTGTGCGTGACATGGCAATTACCGATGAAGATGTGTGTGAGCCGGCAAGCAAGTGTACGTGGTACTACGCATCATCGGTAATGGTGCTGGTGTCCGAACAGTATGACATCAATAATGCAATAAGAAATTATAATATAAGTATGCGATGCGGAGCGAACAGTAATAATGAGCGGAATACTAGACACAACGATAACTAAACTGCATTATCCTAATATAAGTCCTACAATAGTGCCTTTTGAAATAACACAAATCGCGGTGTTTTGAAAATAAGGGCTACGGTGTTTTTAGGAAAAGATACGTCTTTTGAAATATCCGTAGAATCCCTTGACCTGTCTTTTAAAGTACCCACGATTCATCAGCTTTTGAAATAGGTAGGAGTCGAATCTAATCTAACAACTAAACTAAACTAAAGGGCTAAGCTAACAAGCTGGACTACAGGTAAGGAAACCGCCTAACATCTGAGTCGATATATATACATACCTGTATATATATTAGTCGGTGATCCCGCCTCAATAATATCATATCCGATACCATATCTATAATCAGACATCCCAAGTCAAGAGTGCGGATCAATCATCAAAATATAGCTCGTACGTAAATCCGTCGTACGGCATCCCCAAATCTAGGTACAGGTCAATATCATATTCATCACACTATTCATCCGGTATCCTCTTTATCAAAGATCATAGTTAGGGTACTGACCTATGTCTAGTACAATACTAATATCACTATTTACATGGCATTGTCATTCAAAGATCCGCTATAACATCAGGACGTATCTCAAATACGAATCCTGCCACATCACCGATCTCACGACCTCAACTCAAATCTCATCGACTCATCTCAATCCCAAGTATCATCCTCAAATCCGTATGTGAACACATAGTTCCATACCCATGTGAACACATAACAATATATTCCCGTAAGCACAAATGAAAGAAGAAAGTATGCAAGTATGGGTGGGTGGGTGCAAATGTGGTGCGACCACTACTCTAGGGTTTCGCGACACTAAATCATCCAAGAACACCAAATATCCATATTTATCATCAATAACTCAAACAATATATAAACAATATATATATGTGTGTATACGTATTCATATACATCACCACGAACTGCGGGGGTGCTATACGCCATCCACCCGACTTCTTCCCGTAGATATAAATCTACTCACCTGGTCTTCGCTCGCCGGTGCCGACGTCGCCACGCACTTGCTTGTCGTCTCGAAGTCCACATGGGATACCTACATATCATAACGCACCGTATCGTATTAAAACCCGACTCATAACTAAAACGACACACGAATCCAACATAGGTCAAAACCTATGGTTTCTTTCACAAATCAACTCAAAAACCATCGACGTCGGCGTACAAACGCCAAACCATCGAGAAAAATCCCAAACATACCCATTTACACATTCACAAATACTAATTATAATATGAAATAGGTTGCAATTCACAAAAACCTCAAACTCACTTTAAAAGCTATTTTTCCGAAAATCTAGCAAGCAAAATTAACCGTTTTAGTACAAAACTCGATGTTTAAATAAATCTAGCGGTCATAATACTTATTAAACATCTTAATTAAGTCATATAAACCATATCTATAATTTATTCTCATAAATTTGCATAAATTCCAAAATCCTAGTTTGCAAAAATATCAATTTTTAACACCTTTTAAAGCAAAATTCACAATTCATCAATTAAGCTTGGTTTTGCATGATCCAAAGTTATTAAACCACTCATTATAATATTAATAATGACATGAAACCTTAATTTAGATTTTAAACCCAAATATAAAACAATTTCAAAAAAACCTAGTTAGCAAAATAGCATATTTATCACAATTTCCAACTAACAATTTGAAATTAGTAACTGGATTAGCTTTTAGCAAGAATAAACATGTTAATCTACTCATGGAAAACTTAATGATGTGATAAAACCCTATCTTGATTTTAATCTCACATATAACCATTAATTCCACAATTCAAGTTTGCAATATGAACACAAATTAAACACCAAATTTAGTTAAATTGGAGTAATTAACCAACAATTAAGACATGGGTTAAGATTTATACCTCCCAATTAGAGATCTAGCAAGGATCTAAGCCTCCCAAATTGCTCTCTTTTCACCAAGATCCATGCTAGATGGGATAAAGTATAATGGGTAGGAGTTAGATTTCGATTTCGGTGAGATTTGTGTTGATTTTTTGGCAAAAATTGAAGGATTTTGGAGTGAAAAGGAGGTGGGGAAATTTTGGGCTGCAAGGGGATGGGCTCGGCCAGGAGGAGAAGAAATTGGAGAGAGAAAAAGTGAGGTGGTGAATGAATGCTAACTCCCAAGTCAACAAAGCCCACTCCTCATTTGACTTTCTTCATTTTTCCTTTCTTTTCTTTTTTTTCTAACAAGAGGTGATTGGAGAGAGAGAGAGAGAGAGGGCTGTCAAAAAGGGGGGGTCGGACACATGGTGGAGGAGTGAGAGAGTGTGTGTGTGAAGCAATGAACACCAAACACCAATTCAATCTGCACCAAAACCCTTTTATTTTCACAAAATAAGCCTTTTTCTTCAACATTTTCTAAAACCGTTGTGACAAACCATTTCATTTCAGAAACCACATGATAAAATTTTATTTAATGTGTTATGATGCACAAAATTTGTTTCAACTCATTCCAATTTGTAATTTTTCCTAATTAGAAGTATTAGTAACGGCTTAAAATAATATTAAAATAATTAATTTTGGAAAAATTTTCGGAAAATTTGAAATTTCACCAGTGGCTCAATAAACACCAATTACTAGTAATTACATAACTATAATATGTATATTTAATTTTAAATTAAAAATATTTGTATTTTGAATTTTACGGAAAACCCTCTTATTTTACCGATTTTCCGAAATTTCACCGAAACGATTTTCAAAACGTTACATTGATGAGGTGTCTGAAAAATTTTATTTTCACTTGATCGAGGATATTGACGATGGGAATATTTTGAATGATGAACCCACAGATTTGGATGAGTTTCTCTCTCCAACTCATCATCCCGAATCATTAACTGTTTTTCCCGAACTTCATATGCGTTTAAATTTTGATAATAATTGCATGGATGAGATAACTTTTGAGGGGAATTATGAGGGTAGTATTGAGGATGAACCAGTTTTGTTTGATGAGTCGGATTCTCTAATACATCCTATCCCTTCCACTGACTGTGTATACCCTCCTGAACCTTTAACTGTTACCCTTCCTAAATCACTCCCCTTCATCCTTTCCGTCGTTCCGATCGCGCAAGAAACCGTATCACTTTCATTTTTAATGTTTGGTTTAACAAGTTCGACATACCCATATTTTCTCACGAATCTTGAGAGATTTGACCCCATTTCTCGACAGGTTGATAGATTAGAACAATCGCTTTTTACATATCGATCATCATAATTTATGCTAATTTATTCACTAAATTTACACCCTCAGGTTCGTACCGCACTTCTTTCTCTCTTCCGCCATTCTTCTCCTAATATACCGAGACCGTATTTCACCTTCCTTCCCATACGGTCTTACGTATTCTCCATTTCTTTTCTCTCCGCATTCTTTCACGAACCAACACAAAACAGAGATAGAATATTTGAATGGTTGGTGCTCACTTTTGGCCTGTGTAAGGCCTTGTATAGATTGATACTGTTCTCTTTCCCCCTAGTCCTGAACTTCACCACTTAAACAGTGGAAACACTATTTCAAATAAGTTTGGGGGTATTTATCACTTGTAATTATATAAAAACAAAATAAAAATAAAAATAAAAAAATTTAAAAATAAAATAAATTTTTGGGGTATTTTTGTAAATTTTCGGTTTTAATAAAAAAAAATAGAAAATAAAAAAATTTATTTACAAATAAATTCCTCTTTTAAGGAGGACCTTTTTGCAAATAACCAAAAACAACCCCTATACATAGAAGCTGACCCTCCTCTGACTTTTTATAACCCTAATCTCTCATTTTCTCAAAACCCTAGCCACCGCCAAAGTTCTGCAGTGCGATCTCTCCTCCGCGCCGTGCTTCCGCCGCCGAAGGTGCCTCTGTGCCGTGCAACCGCAGTGCCTCTACTTCGTCATCCTCTGAAATTTTCAGAGGAGGTTTGCACTCCTTTTTCCCTCTCTGTCGATTTCATATTTTGTTATTTAGCTCTCTGTAATGGCACCAACTTTACAATTCGAGAGGGACATTTCCCAAATATTTGCACACACAATCTACGGAAGTTATTTCGGTGAAGAGATCCGTAGGCGCGGACTGTTTAATCATCCGAACGCCATAGCGCTTCCGGATCTCGTCACCCGATTTTACGAGTGCATAGAGGATGGTAGCCTCTCACAACACGGCTACATTAGGCTAATTTGGGGGGATAGGGAAATCATAATTGATAGGGACTTCATCCATGAAGTCACCTTAATTCTTAGGCTACCTACCCATGACCAACCCCTACAATTTGAGGATTACCTACCCTTGATGGGTAATGACTGTTCGAGGGAGCCACGTAAGGGCATCCAGGCTAGAACCCTCTTTGCGAATGTATTGACTGTGTGCCATTGGGCAGAAAATAATATTTTTGGTAGTTCGCACAATACTACCTTTTTCACACCATCCTTTCATATCGTGCACATCTTAATGACTAAGAACCCCAGATATGATATGTGCACGGTATTACTTAACTCGATTGGTGCGGGCAAAAGGGCTGCCAATTACCCATGCCCTATGTTAATGACACAACCGTGTCGCTATTTTCTCCCTGTAGAGGAATTTGAGTTTTACATGTATGGAGGTATCCTCATTAGACCTCTTATTGAGGGTGTATTCACGTCCTATACCCGCTTAAATGATGTATGGTCGCGAACTAAACCGGCCGAGAATGCACCCGCCAGGACACCCAGCTCCAGCTCGACCGCGAGCAAGAAAGAGCTTACCCCCGCAGAAAATGCACGTCTACTTAGGAAAGCCACTAGGGGGATTGATAGATTGGTAGGTATGGTGACCAACCTGGATTACCGTGTGACAGAAATAAAGCACAGCGTGTCCACCCTGCTAGCGAGAGAGGAACGTTCCCGTTCACGTTCGAGGGGATGGCGAGGTTATGAGCAGTGAGGGAACTTTTTTTGGTAAGTTTGGGGGTGGAGGTGGTTTGTAAATAGTTATCATTGCATTGCATATTTTAATTTTTGTGCATAATTTTTCTTTTTTTTTCTTTCTTTTCATGTTTAATTCTGCATTGCATCTTTATAAAAAAAATTTAAAAATTAAAAAATGAAAAAAAAATTATAAAAGTAAAATCAAATAAAAAATTGAAAAACTAAAAATTAAAAAAAAATTCAATTTTGGCCATATTTGACTTAAGTTTGACAAGACGGTTAACCAGCTAGGAGAAACCAGATCCTAAACTTAGTAAATTAAAAACCCTAAAATTAACCTTTCTTAAAGTTTAATGGTAGAAAATTTATGTCCTTGTAGTTTATTTAGAAATAGGCAAATTTTGAGTTCAGTTCTTGGGCTAAGTCAAAATAAGGGAAGAGTATTGAAATTTTTATTGTAGTGTAAGTATGAAAAATAATTCCGAAACTTTAGTCTAAATTCTGAAAATATATACCCTACAACTCGCACATACACGCTCCTTGAAACTTGGGATAGTAGAGGATACCTTGAAATGCACTTGTCTAAAATCCTTAGTATGAGGTAAAATTAAATAAAAGTATAAGTGTGAATAAAGAGATATAAAATGTTAGTGTATATGCCCTAGAGGCCATTACTGTATCATACTAGTATGTATATTACTTAATGGAAGCTTGGGATATTCACCTTGTATATGCAATCTTGCTCAAAATGGTAGTATGCTACTTGGTTTATTTCTACTTCAATGTGTACATGTGTTTATCTTTGTATATTGCTTATACACATTAGTGGAGCCCTTAGGATCTTTGCTTGATTACCAGCGATGTGATGGCCGTCACACTAGTGGGGCTGGGTAATCTAGAAGCACATCCTTATGCAGGTCCCTGGTCGCAGGACTATCGAGACAGGGCATCGATACTCCGGAGTAGACCAGCGCATGCGCTTCTCATCCCAGTGTGGGAGACGGTCTGTCCCACAGCCGTCAGTACGTCGTACTTGAGATAGTATGCGGGTGCCCGTTAGGTTACGGGTACACTGGACAGGACTCGTCGGGAACTGACCAGTTGGTATTATACCTATCGTCAGTTATCAGTTCCCAGGTGACATGAGTACAGCTTAGTCCGCTGACTTGACACTGTCACTTCGCCTCGGGTGTGTTCCCACTGTACTTTGATCACTACCCTACCACGGCTCAAAGGAGTCGTGCAAACAGGTGATGGTTGGGTGCAGTCCCGAAGCACTTGGAGGCAGTGACGGTTAGACAGGATTCGTCTCTCCCGGTATTGGGGGTTGACATCGCGCTGTGTCTAGGAGAGCCATTACACGAGTAGTCCCTGGCCAGGGCAAACGAGATATACTGGTAGGTTTCCAGTGTTATCTCAGGGTGTTTTGGGCTTCGCTCCGGCACGACTTGTACCGCTATTGGGGGACTGACGTTTTCCGCCCCCTAGGCCCGCCATGCGATGTATCAGACGAACAGACCGGACTGTACGGAGAATGTCACACTCAGGCTCAGTAGGAGTTCAGATGGGTTTCGCCTCGTCGGTCTTCTTGTCGGCATTACCTGGGGACCGTTACGCACAGCTAGTGCCGCTTGCGGTCTGTGGTTAAACCCACTGCCAGCGTAGTGTCGAGTCTTTAGAGTCCCACACAGAAAGCTTTTCGCCTTTAGGCAAAAGAGTAGAGGTCGCATGGTATTGCGGCAGGTCGCATGGTTTTGCGACAGGGTTCGGTCACATACGTGCACTTGTGCATGTACAGTGTCCGGACAGTTTACACTAGCGGGCTTTGGTTTAAGCCAGATCCTAGTGTACCTTATGGGATTGGATTTATCCAGTTTGCATTCGTGTTCCTCGGAACGCGGATGCGGGTGTGTATGCACAGTTGACAGGGAGGCACAGACAGCGGATTCTCATTAGGGTTGTTGACAGTTGACCGTTGATTTTTTGACTTTTGCTCAACCCTAATGAGAATATGATATGTGATTAACTATTATATTAATTAAGTATTATGGTGATATGGTTTGGTGACTTGTTGACTTTTGTTGACTTGTTGACTTTGTTGACTTGTTGACTTTTGTTGACTTGTTGACCGGTTGACTAGGCTTGACTAGTTGACCATCATGATAACCATGGTTATCATTTCATGCCAAAGACTTTTTCTTGCTTATTCATTTGAGTAAAATGAGTGCATGACATGATAAGGTTATGGTTGCTTCTTACCATCACATAAGACTTTTTTGATATGATGAGTTATGATCACTTTGGATTATGAGAGGGTGAAAGACAAAAGAGAGCCTCATTCTTTCTTGCTCATTCTCTCTCTTGTTCTTGAGCTCTCCTCTTGCTCTCACCCTCAACCTCTTGCTCCCTCTCTTGATCTTTGGTTCTCTTGTCTCATGAGTTGAGAATCAAGAACCATAGATAAAATCCCATTCTAAATCATCTCTACTCATTCTAGTTCACTAGGTTTAGCAAACCAAGTGAACTAGTTTCTTCAAAGAACGAAGAAGGAGCTAAAGGTTGGAGCTTTCAAGTGGATCTATCTTCGGCGTACGGAGACGACGAGAAGGAGCCATCGGACCACCACCGGAGCTTGAAGAGAAGGAGTTCAAGAAAAGCTAGGTATAACCCCTAACCGAGTAGCTAGAAACTCTTAGTTAGGATGTTAGATAGATGTTTAACCAAGATCCGGGTTATAGGTCCATGTTACCACCTCCGTAAAAATCGTGTTTTACCATATTCCGCATTCCCGAAAGAACCGGGAGAGGTAGCATGGACTTACAGTGGTATCAGAGCCTAGTTAAACTCTATCTAGCATGTTAGCAAGTAACTAGAAGATCGATCAACGAAAAAGTCCCGAAACGAACCCCGGAATTTTAAACTTTCTGTCGATTTTAAAAGTGCTGGAAAAGTTTTTTAAAATACACCTAAAATCGACTCAGGCTTTTTTAAACAATCTGCAAAAATTTGGGCCCCTGACTCGATCAAAGCGCCGCGGTTCCGCGGCGGGAGCACGCTCCCGCCGCGGAACCGCGGCCGAGTTGACTCGGTCAAGGGTTTTCTCTTTTGCAGTTTGCTAATTGGGGTATTTTGGGAATTTTGGCATATGTATTTTCAACCCAGATTTTCCAGAACGAAAATTTTATTTTGGGGTCCCGAAAATCCGTATTTTTGATCGAACTTCTAAAAGACTTAAGCTAACGGGTTTTTCTGTATTGTTTGCATGTATTGAACGTCGGCTAATCGCTATAAGACGATTAGTCGGGGTTATACATGATCTGTAATGTGATGGATTGTGTATATAAATATGTTGGATTGTCGCGGGTGAATAGCCGGGGTTGTGAGACGAGAGTTTTCTTTTCTTGCATTTCATGTAAATTTGTAAATTGATGTAATAATTATTTGTATGGCCGCACAACCGGGTCGGGGTTGTAGCCGTCATTGTATAATTTCTTTTTACTGTTTTTGCTCCTAGGATAGACCCATGGAGGGGTGCACAAACTACCGGGTATGCCGAAGTGTCGAGTGGCCTACTCATGGAGATGAGGGAGGTTGCTACGCTTCGGGTACTTGGCGGGTAATTTGCCGCACCCGTAGGGGTCTTGGGTGGGGTATTGGCTATTCACCGCGACCGTGTTATCTGTTTTTTGTTACAGGCTCGTACAAATTACAGATTACTAGCATATCCAATGTATTTATCTGTGATCTGAAATGTTTATCATTGCTTTCTATTTAGGCGTTGCTTATGTTTTACAGACGCGCTAGCCCAGCCCCCGCTCTGTCGTTAGTTAAGTAACCTAACGGGTAATGACGGGGCCCAGTGGCGAATGCGAATGGCATAAGCGTACGTCATATTTTGGTTGTTTTCTGCAATGGTAGGATTTAAATGATGGGACGCATTAAAAGTACTAATGCAAGAATATCACGCATTAAAAGAACTAATGCAAGATAATAAACCAAGTTAAAGTCGTTGGAACACTTTCGAAAAACCACTCGGTTCTTTTCAAAACCAACTTTTAAAATACGGAGTTTGAGCCACTCCATTTAAAAGCTATCTCGTTCCATCGACCAAATCAAGTTCACTACGTTCACGGTTTTGCCAAAACCATTCGTAGCCCTCCGTCGTTTCATATGAATATTCAACGGTATTCAAGCTGTGTTTGTTGGCCTTAGTCAAGGCACAGTGTTTGGTAGCTGGTGGGTATTCATATGTTGCATAGATAGAATGCGTTGGTTTGGGACAGTCGTATTGCCTTGTTGGCCATAGTCAAGGGTAGATACGGATGGATTCAAATTAACCTGGATAACGACGGGTAGAACTTGACATGTGACTTATGATTTGTTGGCCTTAGTCAAGGTCATAAGAGCATGGGGCAAAAATCCACATCGGGAGTTTCATAAGAACTGAAACTTGCTAGTTTTGCATACCATTTGGAGTGTGGTGATTCTGGTAGGATTCCTTCAGTTTCGTCACGCGATGATATTTGGATCCCGATCCTACTGTGAGTATATGCTACTCCTCGGGAAATTTCTCACTTAACGATCAATGCTATAAACCTAGTAGGTGCCTAGAAAGGTGTTAGCGGGGCTACGCCCCCAGGGAAAAGAGGTTCTTTAATTAAGGAACTTCGCGAAAGCGTTGGAAAACCTCCCTCGAAGTACCGACACCAGCCTGGCCGAACGGTTAAGCAAGTATTGTACGGTGGGATTAATCCTGACTAATTCTTCCTTTATGGTTTGAGGAGGGATTCGAGAAACAGTGGGAGCCATCCTGTTTAGACAAACTAAAAACCACTCTAAACTTGCAAGAGCATCATGCTGAGTGTTTCTTCTTCTCTCCAAATTGCAGCGACCAATCAACATGACTGGACTTAAGTTACTCCTAGATAAAAACAAACTGACAGGGCCAAACTACAAAGATTGGCTCAGGAATGTCAAGATAGCAATCACTTATGACAAGCTGGGGTATCTTCTTACCACCAAAGCTCCCCCTGTCCCTGGTCCAACTTCCAGCGTCGCGGATAAGGAAATCCGCAAGACTTGGGAGATTGATAGCGCGAAGGCCAAGTGCCTCTTGCTTGCCTCGATGGACAACGAACATCAGAGGAGGCATGAGAATATGGACATGGAATCCATATTGCTCCATACAAAAGAACTGTATGGAGAGCAATCTCGTATCGCAAGATACGAAGCGTCGAGAAAGTTATTTTCGACAAGAATGGCCGTCGGATCATCAGTAGCCGAGCACGTGCTAAAGATGATCGGCTACATTGAGGAGCTCGCTGACCTAGGGATCACATTGGAGAGTGAGCTATATACAGATATAGTTCTCCAGTCCCTTCCTTCCACTTACGCCCAGTTTATACTGAACTTCAACCTGCAAGAAAAAGAGGTTGAACTATCAGAGCTCCTCAACATGCTGAGGAGCGCAGAGGGCACCCTACAGAAAGGTAGGGATACATCCACTTTGTTTGTAGGAGGATCATCTTCTTCTAGGTCCAAGGCGAAAGCCAAGGGAAAGAAGAAGAAGGCCCCCGCCAAACCAAGAGGCGGTGTAAGTAAAGTGGATACGAAGGGAAAGGGTAAAGCAACAAAGATAGCAGGGAAGCTTGTGGATAAGGAAGAATGCTTCTATTGTCATAAGAAAGGACACTGGAAGAATGATTGCAGGGCCTGGAAGGCCAGAACACAGGAATTGAAGCAGGTTGCAGCTTCAGCTTCAGGTGTGTATGTTATTGAAAACTGTCTTTCAATAAACTCTACTTCCTGGGTATTGGATACCGGATCAGGATCTCATATCTGTAATTCTTTGCAGGCGTTGAGAAACCGTAGGGTTTTAAAGGCAGGTGACATGACCCTCAGAGTTGCGAACGGAGCTAGCATGGATGCTAAAGCCGTGGGGGACTATCACCTGGGAATGTCAGATGGACATGTTTTGGTTTTGCGTGATTGCTTTTTTGTACCCAACGCAACTTGTAATATCATTTCTGTATCTTTAGTTTCTAAAGAAGGTTATGAATTTGCGTTTGTAAGTAATGTTGTAAACATTCACCTTAATCAAGTTCTGATTGGGTCAGGTACATTGAGTAATGGTATATACGTGTTAAACCAACCACAGATTTTTAATGTCCAGAATACACACAAAAGAAAGTCTCCAGATATTAATCAGGCTTTCTTATGGCATTGTAGATTGGGTCACATCAATGAGAGAAGGTTGACGAAGTTGCATACAGAAGGGTATTTGAATACGTTCGAATATCGGTCGTATGCCACTTGTCAATCCTGTCTCAAAGGAAAGATGACAAAGACTCCGTTTACTGGACATGGAGTAAGAGCGAGCGAGCTCTTGGGACTCGTACACAGTGACGTGTGCGGTCCAATGTCTACACATGCCCGAAGCGGACATTCTTACTTCATTACTTTTACGGATGACTTCTCAAGGTACGGTTATGTCTTCTTAATGAAACATAAGTCCGAGGCCTTTGGAAAATTCCAGGAGTATAAGAATGAAGTAGAGAAACAGACCGGCAAAAGTATTAAGATTCTAAAATCGGATCGAGGTGGAGAATACTTGAGTGCCGAGTTCCTGGACTATTTAAAAGAGAATGGAATTCTCTCTCAGCGTACTCCTCCATACACTCCGCAACATAACGGTGTATCGGAAAGGAGGAATCGAACCCTATTGGATATGGTTCGTTCCATGATGAGTAAGGCTGAGTTACCGCGATCTTTCTGGGGTTATGCACTGGAAACAGCTGCACATCTCTTGAACCAAGTTCCTACTAAGACAGTGCCTACCACACCATATCAGATGTGGAGTGGGAAGAAACCCTGTCTTAAATCCTTCAAGACATGGGGATGTCCGGCTTTTGTGAAAAAGCAGCATGCGGACAAGCTCGAGGCACGCTCAGTACAGTGCAAGTTTGTGGGATACCCAAAGAACTCCAAGGGGTATCTTTTCTACTACGAAGAGGAACAAAAAGTCCTTGTTTCTCGTCATGCCTACTTCTTGGAAACTGAGTTTTTGGAAAACCAGATAAGTGGGAGCGTAGTAGAACTGGAAGAAATTCCAGAACCACAAAACATTACTGAAAGCTTAGAGGAACCAGAGGGTTCGAAAGAACAGGACATTCCTACGCCGCTCCGCAGGAGTTGTAGGCAGTCTCATCCGCCCGAGAGATACTGCGGTTTTCTCATAGACGGGGATAGAGAGGATTGTATCATAGATTATGATGAGCCTACTAGCTTCCAGCAGGCCGTTCAGAGCGTTGACTCAGTGAAATGGCTGGATGCAATGCGGACCGAAATGGAGTCCATGTACACCAACAAGGTATGGACGTTGGACATTGCTCCAGACGGGGTAAAACCCGTAGGATGCAAGTGGATCTTCAAAAGGAAGATTGGTGTAGATGGACAGGTTGAGACCTATAAAGCTAGGCTGGTAGCAAAGGGTTTCCGTCAAAGACCTGGCTTGGACTATGACGAAACCTTTTCTCCAGTAGCCATGCTGAAATCCATTCGGATCCTTCTTGCCATTGCTGCCTTCCACGATTATGAGATTTGGCAAATGGACGTAAAGACAGCTTTTCTAAATGGAAATTTAGAGGAGTGTGTCTATATGGACCAGCCAGAGGGTTTCATTCAGAGTGGGAGCAGCGGAAAGGTGTGCAAGTTGCTTAAGTCCATCTATGGACTAAAGCAGGCATCGCGGAGTTGGAACATCTGCTTTGATGAGACGGTCAAAGAATTTGGCTTTATCAAAAATCCAGATGAGCCATGCATCTATAGTAGATTTGTAGCGAGAACTGTAGTATTCCTCGTTTTATACGTGGATGACATTCTCTTAATAGGAAATGACATTCCTATGCTACAATCTGTCAAGGGGTTCTTGTCACACAGGTTCTCCATGAAAGACCTGGGTGATGCCTCATACATTCTGGGTATCCGGATCTACCGTGACAGATCCAAGAGGATATTAGGACTTTCACAGTCCAGGTACATCGACACCATACTGAAGAGATTCAGTATGGAAGATTCCAAGCGCGGTAACCTACCGGCTTGTCACGGGATCACCCTCTCTAAAGAGATGTCTCCCAAGACTGATTTAGAGAGGGATCGCATGTCTATTATACCCTACGCTTCTGCGGTAGGCTCTATAATGTATGCGATGTTGTGTACCAGACCGGATGTAGCTTATGCACTGAGTGTGGTAAGCCGGTATCAGTCAAACCCTGGGGAGAAACATTGGATAGCGGTAAAGAACATTCTCAAGTACCTGAGAAGGACTAGGGAGATGTTCTTGGTGTATGGCGGAAAGGACCTCCAGATCGAGGCCTTTGCTGACTCCAGCTTCCAGAGTGACAAGGATGATTCCAAGTCCATGTCGGGTTTTGTCTTCACCCTCAATGGAGGGGCGGTGTGTTGGAAAAGTTCCAAACAAGAAACCGTTGCAGACTCGACGATGGAAGCGGAATACATCGCTGCATCAGATGCCGCAAAAGAAGCTGTCTGGATGAGGAAGTTCTTGAAAGAACTTCAGATGGTTCCGTCCATTGTTGATCCAATACCTCTGTATTGCGACAACAACGGGGCTATAGCTTTAGCGAAGGAACCCAGGTCCCATCAGAAATCCAGGCACATCTTGAGGCGGTATCACCTGATCAGGGAGATCGTGGATCGCCAGGAGATCGAGGTTCGGAGAGTCGCTTCAGAAGACAACACTGCAGATCCATTCACCAAGGCCCTACCCCAGACTCAGTTCGAGCGGCTGATCGAGATGATAGGTCTTCGATACGCCAGTACATGGCCTTAGTGCAAGTGGGAGATTGTTAGTGTATATGCCCTAGAGGCCATTACTGTATCATACTAGTATGTATATTACTTAATGGAAGCTTGGGATATTCACCTTGTATATGCAATCTTGCTCAAAATGGTAGTATGCTACTTGGTTTATTTCTACTTCAATGTGTACATGTGTTTATCTTTGTATATTGCTTATACACATTAGTGGAGCCCTTAGGATCTTTGCTTGATTACCAGCGATGTGATGGCCGTCACACTAGTGGGGCTGGGTAATCTAGAAGCACATCCTTATGCAGGTCCCTGGTCGCAGGACTATCGAGACAGGGCATCGATACTCCGGAGTAGACCAGCGCATGCGCTTCTCATCCCAGTGTGGGAGACGGTCTGTCCCACAGCCGTCAGTACGTCGTACTTGAGATAGTATGCGGGTGCCCGTTAGGTTACGGGTACACTGGACAGGACTCGTCGGGAACTGACCAGTTGGTATTATACCTATCGTCAGTTATCAGTTCCCAGGTGACATGAGTACAGCTTAGTCCGCTGACTTGACACTGTCACTTCGCCTCGGGTGTGTTCCCACTGTACTTTGATCACTACCCTACCACGGCTCAAAGGAGTCGTGCAAACAGGTGATGGTTGGGTGCAGTCCCGAAGCACTTGGAGGCAGTGACGGTTAGACAGGATTCGTCTCTCCCGGTATTGGGGGTTGACATCGCGCTGTGTCTAGGAGAGCCATTACACGAGTAGTCCCTGGCCAGGGCAAACGAGATATACTGGTAGGTTTCCAGTGTTATCTCAGGGTGTTTTGGGCTTCGCTCCGGCACGACTTGTACCGCTATTGGGGGACTGACGTTTTCCGCCCCCTAGGCCCGCCATGCGATGTATCAGACGAACAGACCGGACTGTACGGAGAATGTCACACTCAGGCTCAGTAGGAGTTCAGATGGGTTTCGCCTCGTCGGTCTTCTTGTCGGCATTACCTGGGGACCGTTACGCACAGCTAGTGCCGCTTGCGGTCTGTGGTTAAACCCACTGCCAGCGTAGTGTCGAGTCTTTAGAGTCCCACACAGAAAGCTTTTCGCCTTTAGGCAAAAGAGTAGAGGTCGCATGGTATTGCGGCAGGTCGCATGGTTTTGCGACAGGGTTCGGTCACATACGTGCACTTGTGCATGTACAGTGTCCGGACAGTTTACACTAGCGGGCTTTGGTTTAAGCCAGATCCTAGTGTACCTTATGGGATTGGATTTATCCAGTAAGCATTCGTGTTCCTCGGAACGCGGATGCGGGTGTGTATGCACAGTTGACAGGGAGGCACAGACAGCGGATTCTCATTAGGGTTGTTGACAGTTGACCGTTGATTTTTTGACTTTTGCTCAACCCTAATGAGAATATGATATGTGATTAACTATTATATTAATTAAGTATTATGGTGATATGGTTTGGTGACTTGTTGACTTTTGTTGACTTGTTGACTTTGTTGACTTGTTGACTTTTGTTGACTTGTTGACCGGTTGACTAGGCTTGACTAGTTGACCATCATGATAACCATGGTTATCATTTCATGCCAAAGACTTTTTCTTGCTTATTCATTTGAGTAAAATGAGTGCATGACATGATAAGGTTATGGTTGCTTCTTACCATCACATAAGACTTTTTTGATATGATGAGTTATGATCACTTTGGATTATGAGAGGGTGAAAGACAAAAGAGAGCCTCATTCTTTCTTGCTCATTCTCTCTCTTGTTCTTGAGCTCTCCTCTTGCTCTCACCCTCAACCTCTTGCTCCCTCTCTTGATCTTTGGTTCTCTTGTCTCATGAGTTGAGAATCAAGAACCATAGATAAAATCCCATTCTAAATCATCTCTACTCATTCTAGTTCACTAGGTTTAGCAAACCAAGTGAACTAGTTTCTTCAAAGAACGAAGAAGGAGCTAAAGGTTGGAGCTTTCAAGTGGATCTATCTTCGGCGTACGGAGACGACGAGAAGGAGCCATCGGACCACCACCGGAGCTTGAAGAGAAGGAGTTCAAGAAAAGCTAGGTATAACCCCTAACCGAGTAGCTAGAAACTCTTAGTTAGGATGTTAGATAGATGTTTAACCAAGATCCGGGTTATAGGTCCATGTTACCACCTCCGTAAAAATCGTGTTTTACCATATTCCGCATTCCCGAAAGAACCGGGAGAGGTAGCATGGACTTACAAAACATGAATACTGATTTTGTAATTACTTAGGGCTGCGTAAAATAAAAAATATATACAGCGAAGGTGCTTTATCACCTAATGTCTTAGACCAACTGGTTTGGGAGTCATTGCTAAAGCCTTTGGTATTACAAGACGAGGAATTACGCCTAAATGCGCGAACACATTTTGTAATCGGTCGTTAGTACTTCAAGAAGTATTAACGGTCGCATGAAGGATGTGTGAGCAATTTCATCTAAAATTCACCAACTAAAAGTATTTTGGACGATGGACAAGAGTATGATAGCTTGAATTGAATTTCCAAGTGTAGGGGTGATAATTACACACGCGTAGGGGTATATAATTGGGGTTTGGATGAGAGATGGGAATGAAAGATAGGACTTATATTTTCAGTAGAGATGATAAAAATTCCTAAGTTGAGATAAAACCTTAGAAGGGAAATTCAAAACATGCTGAAAGCTTAATAAATTTGCAGAACATATACAATCTTAAGTTAAATGATAAGTAAGTGTGAAAAATACAGGTTGATGATTTCTAAGTTAAAGATAATAGAATTTCTTGGTAGAACACCAAATTGAAGAATGAAAGCCAACATGCCAAATTGATCGGATTTTGTGGGCAGTATCCGCTGAAAACCCACAAAAGACAACACTCCTCCTACTAGGGACACCTAGAGGTTTAATGGCTTGTTGCACGAGCTCAGTGCAATCGCGATTTACTGCGAAAGTGAGGTTAGGATTTTTCGAGAATAAAAATAGCTTTGCTCGGGACGAGCAAAAGATAAATTTAGGGGTATTTGTTCATATCAGAATTTTGCATTATTATATTCCCCATTCTTAATCATATTATGAATAAATAGGTGTTTTTTTATCCATGTCTGTTAAATAGTTGCAGGTTACAGGTTTTCAGAACAATACAGTGAAACTCACGAAAAGACGCAACAAACGTGAGACTACGACCAACAAATAGATGAATCTGTATGATACTGCCTACAAGTTTAAGGAACAAACGAAGATCGGCGAACAGTTCAATGCACAAAGTACGAGGGTAGCACAAAATTCATAACTTTACGGCAAAAAGACTATAATATTCTGTACTGTGGAAATCAGGAAAAAAGTAGAAAAGATTCTGAGGAACCAAGTGAAGGAAACAGAAAGAAATAGCAACATGAAGCAACCCTGAGAAGTTAAGCCAGAGATCCCCAAATATGGCCGCAGATCCGCGGCCAAACATGGCATTTTGCCGCGGTTCCGCAGCCGTACAGTGCACTTGTCGGTGCACGTGTCGGTGCTTTGACCCGGCTTTCTTAGGGTAGTCTTGTAATTTCATGCATGGATCAGATGTAAACCTAGGGTTTTTCCAATCTATAAATAGGTGAGCTCAAGGCCTTTCTTAGTATGCCTCTTTCAGGGTGCCTCTTTTTATTTTTCTAGATTAAAATTTTCTTTCCTTGTAATCGTTGAAGAGGTCATCAATAAAAATAAGTGTTTTTCATTTTATCTTGCATTCTTCTTAATTGAAATTTATTTTTCTGCAATTTTTTATCTGCCTTTATTTATTTGCAAGTTAATTAGTTTATTAAAAAGAAAAAAATTATAAAAATGAATTTCATCGTAACTTTCTTAATGAGTGAGTAATTCCTCACTTATTAGGGTTAGGATAGGGAAGGATTGGGAGATGGATATCTCTCTCATTCTTTTCATTGCTCGTATAAATTAATTAAATAAGACTCAATTTATATTAACCACACACCGCTCACTATAGCACCCTATCCTACGAGATAGCGGTGATTCCCTAGTTAGACCGGTTGTGGTTGATCCGCTTTGTTGACTATTACCCTAACACCTATGTTCTTAACCAGGGCAAAGAAAGCAATGAGTAGAATTCTTTGTCCAAACTAACCTAATCCTAACCCTAGCAAGACTTTAAATCAAATTAATTTCAATCTTAGATTTTGAAATCGAAACCTACCAAGAATAGGACTTAATTCGTAAAAACTTAAAGAAAGAACACGTTTTCCCTGTGGACCGACTGTTCATACCATAATATTTCATTATTATATTCCCCATTCTTATTCTTTTTATAAATAAACATGTGCTTTTGACGCATGTCTGCTATATATTACAGGTTACAGGTTCTTGGAGCGAAAACAGTGAAAACGATGAAAAGACGATGCAAAAGTGGACTTTGACCAACAAACAGAAGACTCTTGATCAAGCCTACATCAAAGATAAAATTCACAAAGTACAAGGCAATGCAAGGTCCAAGATTACAAAGCGAATGGTTAAAAGTCCACCGTAATTATTCACTGGAGAACTGGAAGAAACATAGAAGCTATCTTAATAAAAGAACCAAATAATAAGGAAGCCCAAAGACAGAAGAGCCCACAAAGGAAATTTCAAGGCCCAATATTTCCTTTTAAAGAGACGGACATAAAATTTTACCAAAGCTTGAAGTCTACATTGACTAGGTCTTCCTAAGGATATTTTGGTAAATGTAGACGTGTGAATCAATTGTAACCTAGGGTTTCCTATCCTCTATAAATAGGAATTCTAAATCATTATAAAAGCTATGCCTCCCCATGCCTCCCTATGCCTCTTTTTATCAATAAAATTTAGAATTCTTTTGGAGAGCATCGATGCCTCTTTTCATTTCAGAAATTCAGATCTGACAAGTCTTGTGTTGATGTTTGGAGAGAGCCATCTGTAAAGTAAGTAGATTTATTTAATTGCCCTAGTTTAGATTTCAATTCTTGCCCTAGGTAATTTTTCATTCTCTGCCCTAGATTAAATTTAGTTCCTTGCCCTAGTTAGATAGTTAGATCTTTAATTTAATTGCCCTAGATTAATTTAGCTTTTAGATTTAATTATTCCATTCACACCGTTTGGAATTAACTCGTAAGAGCGATTAGGAAATTCACAACATCCCTGTGGACCGACCCGTACTCACCGGCTAGCTTCATGCGACGCCGTTCTTAATTACGGTAATAGATAGTTTTTGAGATCGATCAAATGGTGCCGTTGCCGGGGATGGCGTAGTTTTTCCTTTTTGCAATTTCGGGTTAATCTAAATTAAAAAAAATCATAAAAATCTGAAAAATAAAAAAATATATCATCTGTTAATGTTGGAAGGGTATTTTTTTTGAATCTCTGCAGGATCGACGGATCTGGAAAAATCCAGAGTTCGAAATAGAAAATGATAAATCAAAATAAAGAGGGATTGCAAGTACAGAACAGCAAAAATTTTTTAAAGCCCTGAAGCCTCCATCCCACCGCTAAATCGCGGCCTAAGCGCGCTCCCACCGCCTTCCGCGGCCCTCTTGGATCATCATCGCGAAATTTTATCACGGTTTGTTTCCTATTTCTTCCCTATGCAAATCCCCATATATCTTCTGTCAAATCTTCTGCAGGATTCTTTGCGCTAAAAATCTTCTTCCCCCTTCCAATAATTGATTCTCTGCAGGATTCTTTGCGCCGCAAATAAAATAAAAATCTTTGATTGCAAGTGATTTACTGTTTTGCATATTTTTAAAACAGACTTTAAGGGGCTTTTGACCAATTCAGATTGGGTGGGGATTTCATCACCCTTCCCTGGACTCCAGAAATCACATAAGGCATTTGTATTGACCAATCATTAATTAAAAAATACTATACTCAGCCCTAAAGACTTCGAGCTCAATAGGACGGAGGACTAGTTATAGGCATCGGCCGTTTATCCTAACCTGACTTTGCGGTGTCTAGGCAAGTGTGTCAAGGCAAGTGGTTACTTAATTAGGACCGCTACTTATAGCGGCGAGCCTCCCACTTACCTGGCAGTTACCTGGCCGCAAGTGGCGGTGAAGAGGCGGTTTGAGGTCCTATCTCTAGCCCTTTGGAACAGTTAGGAGCTGTCTAGCTGACCTAAGTGACCCTAGATTTAGGCCTGATTGTGCATTTCTAGTTGATTGCATTTGTGTCTAAGCCCTTTATCGAATTTTCTTTTTTTTGCAAAACAAATAAAAAAAATAAGAGGAAAATTTTTATAAAAAGACTTGCAACTTTTGTCGCTAAGAAATCCGTGCACCCCAATCTTCTTTCTCTTCTCTTTCTTCTATCATGGGTACCCCACATCATAAATCTCTTGCCGAACTTTGGTATCCCGAACCTAACTTTGCGTCGTACGTCAATTGTTTTGGTTGATTTAAAGAAGATCCCTCCATGCCAAAAATATCTTTGAAAGATCAAATAGAAGCATCTAGGAGAAACAGTTCGACTTTGCAACCCACTTTGTGTCAACCAAGTCATCATTTACCACCTTCATATGTTGATACCACTTTTTCAAGTCCTGCTGTAACTCCTAAACCGATGTCCATTGCTGAGCATATCGCTCAATCTCTTAGCCGATCTTTCACCCCTCCCCCTTCATCTAGTTCTAGGAATCAACAAGTCCATCCACCTTTTTATCCACATGTTTCCAACCATCCACTTCCTACCAGTCCTATCCGACTTTCCCATCTTCACTAGACCCTGTTTCTACACAGCCTTTTGGGAGTTTCACGTATCCAAACAATTTCGAATCTTTTGCAGAAACCTCCTTACCACCAAAGTCTAGTTTGGAACATTTGTTGGAAGCTTATATTGCAGCAACAGACAAAATGACTAGGAATGTGGAAGCGTCCATAGCCGCCCTTATGCAACCTGCTGAACCGGTAGCTAGTTTCCAACTAGCTTCAAATTTTTCAATATATGAGGAGGCGGTTGGACAGAGTGAGAATGTGAGAAGATTTCCAAATCAAACCTACCCATACCCAATTGAATCCAACAACTCCAATTTTCAAACTTGTGTCCAAAATAACGAGTTGTGCGACCTTGTAGTGCTTGATTTGCCAAATTGTGAGGAACCCCTTTCGAGTGAAACCGCACCTAATCCGTTTGACCTTTACACCTCTAATCTAGAACCTAAATCGATAAGTATCCATACTTTTGATGAGGTGTCAGAAAAAATTGATTTTCACTTGATTGAGGATATAGACGCCGGGAAAATTTCGGATGATGAACCTGTCGATTTGATTGAACTTTTATGTCCAATTCATCATCCCGAATCCTTAAATGTTTCTCCCAAACTTCATATGCGTCTTGATTTTGATGATAATGACATGGATGAGTTAAATATTGAGGAGAATTATGAGGATAGTATTGAGGAGAGTATTGAGGATAATATTGAGGTTGAACCATTTTTGTTTGATGTGTCGGATTTTCCAATTCATCCTCTTGAACCTTTAACTAAATCACCCTCCCTCCTTTCCATCGTTCCGACCACGCACAAGATCACGCTTGATGACTGTGAGCTTGAAATCTTTTGCTTTGAATCTAACACAGTTCTCACAGCCGATAACACGTACGAGTGTTTCACATTTCCGGACGATGTTGATGACTCACCGCCCGAGTTTGAGTCCTTTACATTTTCAGATGAGTTAGTTGAACCATCAGACTCGGTTGCTTACAGTTGTTTTGAACCATTGATGGAATCTTTCCAATTCGAGACAGTTTACTACGGTGAGAATGAGACTATCCCTAATTCACTCCCTTTCCTACCTTCCATTGTTCCGACCGTGCAAGTGACCGTTACGCTTTCATCTCCAATACCAAGTTCGGTGTACCCATGCTTTCTTGCAAATCTTGAGGGATTTGACCCCATTTCTCGACGGGTTGATAGGTTAGCACAATCGCTTTTAACACATCGGTTATCATAAATTGTGCTAATTTATTCACTCGATTTACACCCTCAAGATCGTACTCTACTTCTTTCTCTTTTCCGCCATTCTTCTCCCCCACCGAGACCGTATCCCGTTTCT
Organism: Agapanthus africanus; assembly: GCA_030015575.1. Taxonomy (NCBI): domain Eukaryota; kingdom Viridiplantae; phylum Streptophyta; class Magnoliopsida; order Asparagales; family Amaryllidaceae; genus Agapanthus; species Agapanthus africanus. The sequence goes on from JASDDO010000031.1 coordinate 79,698,985, forward strand.
ACCTCCACACGGTCTCGTGTGTTTCTCATCTCTTTTCTTTCCACTCCATTCTTTCACCAACTCGACCATTACCACGATAAGATTTTTGAATGGTTGGTGCTAACCTTTGACTTGTGTAAGGCCAAGCTTAAGTTTGGGGGGAACCTTGTTGTATATATGTACATATATTTTTCGTTAAAAAAAATAAAAAAAATTTCAAAACATAAAAAAAATATATATATAAATTTTTATAAATAAATAAACAGGGAAGTGCCGAAAATTTTAACCCTCTTGGTGCAGCATGTCAGTGAGGACACTGTCAAGTTTAAGTTTGGGGGTATGCTTGGTACGTCTTCTTCCTTCGTATTTATTTGTATATTTTTGCATTTCCATATTTATTTGAAAACCCATAAAAATTGAAAAATTTTGAAAAATTATAAAAATTAATGTATTCAATTTTGGCTTATTTGACTTGAGTTTGACTAATAGGTTAACTAACTAGGAACAACTAGATCTTAGACTTAGTAAATTAAAAACCCTAAAGATAACCTTCCTTAAAGTTTAGCGGTAGAAAGTATATGTCTTTGAAGTTTATTTTGAAATAAGCAAATTTTGAGTTCATTTCTTGGGCTAAGTCAAAACAAAGGAAAAGTATTGATGTTCTTATTAGAGTATAAGTTTGAAAAATAGTTCCTAGCTTAAGTCTAGATTCTGAAAATGTATACCTTACAATTTGCAAAATCACGTACCTTGAAACTTGGAATAGTAAAGGAGACCTTGAAATGCTCTTGTCTGAAGTCCTTAGTACGAAGAAAATGAAATAAAAAAATACAAGTGTGAATAAAGAATAAAAAAAATGAACACTGATTTTTGTGATTACTTAAGGCTGCAGAAATAGAAAAATATTTAGCGAGGGTGCTTCATCACCTAGTGTCTTAGACCAACTGGTTTGGGAGTCACTGCTAAAAGCCTTGTGTGTTACAAGACTAGGAATTATGCTTTAAAGTGCAAACATATCTTGTAATCGGTTGTTGGTACCTCAAGAAGTATTAACGGTCGCATGAAGGATGTGTAAGCAAAATTCAATTAAAAATTCACCTACTAATAAGTACTTTGGACAACGGACAAGGGTATGATTGCTTGATTTGAATTTCCAAGTGTAGGGGTGATTTATACACACAACGTAGGGGTATGTGATTGGAGTTTAGATGAAAGAAAGGAATGAAGAATAGAACTTGTATCTTTAGTAGAGTTGATAACAATTTCTAAGTGGAGATGGAACCCTAGAATGAAAACTTAAGAAATGTCGAAAGCTAAGTAGGTCTGCAGAACATATATGATCTTAAGTTAAATGATGAGGAAGTTTGAAGAATATGGATGGATGATTTATGAGTCGAAGATAATAGAATTCCTTGTTAGAAACCCTAATTGGAGAATTAAAGTCGAAAACGCCAAATTGATTGGATTTTGTGGGTAGTATCCGCTGAAAACCCTCAGGAGACAATACTCCTCCTACTAGGGACATCTAGAGGTTTAACGGCTTGTTGCACGTGCTCAGTGCAATCGCGTTTCCCCGCGAAAGTGCGGTTAGTTTTTTTGTAGAGAATAAAAAAATAAGTTTGCTCGAGGACGAGCAAAAGATAAGTTTGGGGGTATTTGTTCATACCATAATATTGCATTATTATATTCCCCGTTCTTATTCTTTTTATAAATAAACAGGTACTTTTGACGCATGTCTGCTACATATTACAGGTTACAGGTTCTTGGAGAGAAAACAGTGAAAACGATGAAAAGACGATGCAAAAGTGGACTTTGACCAACAAACAGAAGACTCTTGATCAAGCCTACATCAAAGATAAATTTCACAAAGTACAAGGCAATGCAAGGTCCAAGATTACAAAGCGAACGGTTAAAAGTCCACCGTAATTATTCATTAGAGATCTGGAAGAAACATAGAAGCTATTTTAATAAAAGAACCAAATAATAAGAAAGCCCAAAGACAGAAGAGCCCACAAAGGAAATTTCAAAGACCAATATTTCCTTTTAAAGAGACATACATAAAATTTTACCAAAACTTGAAGTCTACTTTGACTAGGTCTTCCTAAGAATATTTTGGTAAATGTAGACGTGCGAATCAATTGTAACCTAGGGTTTCCAATCCTATATAAATAGGAACTCTAAATCATTGTTAAAGCTATATCTCTCCATGCCTCCCTATTCCTCTTTTTATCAATAAAATTTAGAATTCTTTTGGAGAGCATCGATGCCTCTTTTCATTTCAGAAATTCAGATCCGACAAGTCTTGTGTTGATGTTTGGAGAGAGCCATCTGTAAAGTAAGTAGATTTATTTAATTGCCCTAGTTTAGATTTCAATTCTTGCCTTAGGTAATTTTTCATTCTCTGCCCTAGATTAAATTTAATTCCTTACCCTAATTAGATAGTTAGATCTTTAATTCAATTGCCCTAGATTAATTTTTTTAGATTTAATTCATCCATTCACACCGTTTGGAATTAACTCGTAAGAGCGATTAGGAAATTCACAACATCCCTATGGACCGACCCGTACTCACCGGCTAGCTTCATGCGACGCCGTTCTTGATTGCGGTAATAGATAGTTTTTGACACACAATCACCGACCCGTACTGAACCGGCTAGCTACCAAGCGATACCGTTATTAATTGCGGTATATTCTTGTTCTTGATTTTAAAACGCACACGCAAAATTCTACAATCAATCAGACGCGCGCGCACTTGGTGTACAAAACGCACTTGCGACAACACCACAAACCCTAGCTAGGGTCGCTATTCGTGAAAACCACCAAGCCTAAAACTCAATCGTATCCGTCGCGCACTCATAACACTCTAGATATTAAATGAAATCGGTTATTTATCATCAAGACCACAACTTAATTAAAATCGATTCAATTCCAAAAACTAGTAAGTATCCATTTGCCATTTTTGTTCAAATCTACATGTTTTAACAAATCTAGTGGCCACAATATTCACTAAATATTTTAACTAAGTCACACCAACCATTACTAAAATTTTATCACACCAATTTGTATTAATCCTAAAAATCTAGTGGCCACAATTTTATGTTTTATCTAATTTAACAATTTTAAAGTAACAATTTATAAATCAACAAATAGATTAGGTTTTTGCATGTCTTAAAATATTAATCCACACTTAACTAGCTTGATTTATTTATAAAAACCCAAACTTTAATTCAAACCTTCTCTTGAAAACTAAATCTTGAAATTAATTCCATATTTAAACATCTAGTTAAGTTAAATTGAAGAATATTTCCAAAAATTAAACTATAGGTTAAGATTTATACCTCACAAACATGAGATCAAACTTGCAAATCTTAGCCTCCAAAATGCTAACTTTGCTCCAAGATCCATGCTATATCTGAACAAGAATAATGGATAAAGACTAAACTATGAATTAATGAGGTTTTTGTGTGGATTTTTGAGTGAATTTTTGAGGATTTTTGGAGTGGAATGAGATGAAGAAAAATAGAGAATGGGGGCAGCCATTTTCGGCCAGAAAAATATGAGAGGGGGGGGAGAGAAGGGTGTGGATGTGTGTAGAAGTATCATCATCATTTCACATGTTAATTCCTTTTTGTAATTATCTATTCTTTTAATTATTTTGAAGTGATAAATGTGATGGAGAGATTATGAAGAGAGAGAGGGGCTACTCAAAGAGCTCGGCCAATATAAGGGGAAGAAAGAGAGAGAGAGTGTGTGTAAATTTCCAAGTGAAGAAAACACCCCCATCAATCATACACTAACTCATTTCTTAAATTAATTCATTTTATTATATTTCTAACCCTAGACTTCTCTAGAATTATGGAGACAAGTGAGAGAGAGAATTAGCATGCTACATACTTGATTCTAAGTTGTCATGGTCTATTAGTGTATGATTAACCCATTCCAATTTGTAATTTACACCAATTTAATGTATAATTGAAAGCTTAAATTAATATTAAAAATAATTAATTATGGAAAAATATTTAAGTAAACTAATAATTTATAAGTGACTGAATAAATACCAATACTAGCAATTACATAGTTAGAATAGGTGTATTTAAGTCTATGTCGATAAATAATTATATTTAAGTTTTACGGAAAATACGGTTTATTTTACTAATTATCAGAAAATTCACCTAAAGGATTTTATTTATTTATTTTTAAAACGTTACAATCTTCCCCCATTAATGAAATTCGGTCCCCGAATTTAAAATCTAACTATACGTACCCTCGAAGAGATGGAGACATTTCTTTCGCATCTCGACCTCGGCTTCCTACGTGACCTCTTTACCGCTCGGGCCACGCCAAAGAATCAAAACGGTCGGTATGACCTCATACCTCGGTTTCTTCATCTGCCGATCTTGAATAACTTTTTACTGCTCGGTGAAAGAAGGTTTGCGCTCCAGCTGAATCATCTGATGTTATATCGCGTAAGAGGGGTCATGAAGGTACTTGCGGAGCATCGATACATGAAACATGGGGTGAACATCCCGAAAGTCTGGTGGAAAATCCAATCGATAACACTGTGCCAACACGCTCGAGAATCTCCAAGAACCCACATATCTGAAACTAAGCTTCCCCTCCTCCTGAATCTCATCATGCCCTTCATCGGAGAAACCTTCAAGAAAACATGATCGCCAACGGCATCTATCAGTGTATAACTTCTGCCTGCCGTAGGACGCTCTTATCCTATTCCGAATTAACTGAATCTTTTCGGTCGTGTCCCGCTCAATTTGTGGCCCTAAAATACTGCTCTCTCTGAGTTCTATCCAACAAACGGGCGATCGACATCTCTTCCCATAAAATGCTTCAAAGGGTGCCATCTGAATCGTCTCTTGGAACCTGTTATTGTAGAAAAACCTTATCAAGGGCAAATGCCGATCCCAACTGCCACGAAATCTAGAACGCAAGCTTAGAGCATGTCCTCAAGAATCTGAATAGTCCTCTCTGATGGACCGTCGGTCTGCGGATAGGAAACTATACTGAAACTCAATTAGTGTCCAACGCCTCCTAAAATTTCTGCCACCGTCGGCTGGTAAACAGGATTCCTCTATCGGACACAATACAAGTCGGAACTCCATGTAGTCGCACCATCATATCAACACACATCTGAATGAGTCCGAAAGTGGTATTATCTGGTAGAAAATGAGCTGCTCTCCGTCAATCGGTCTATGATCTCCCAACTAGAGTCACACTCTTGACTGGTCGTAGGTAGACCCATAATAAGATCCATAGAATTCTTTCCCACTTCCACTCTAGAATGGGAAAAGGTTGTAATTCTACTACTGACCCCTGATGCTCGGCCTTGACTTGCTGACAAGTCAGCATCTCGAAACAAAATCTGTGATATCTCTCTTACGTCATGATACATCTTGGTGGAAACCAGATAAACACTATATATCGATTGTTATGCCTCCTCTAAACTTTCGCATCACAGTCCCTCGGAATCTGGCACACACGGTCGAATCCCAAATCTTAGCATTCCTTGATCATCAATCATGAACTCTGAATCTCTGCCCCGTCGAACCTGCTCCATCATTTCTGACCAATAAACATCATCGGACTGTGCCTCACTGATAATATCAAATAACGGTGGATGGGCATGGACACGAACAAGTTGTCCCCCGGTCAAAGTAGACTCGAACTATACTCGGCTGTCACATAAATCCTCTCATTCTATCGTTGTCTGTCTCTAAACTGTGCTCAAACAACAAAAGCTACCTTCGGGCCTCCAACTCAAAGCATCTGCCAGAACATTCGGCTTTCCCGGACGATAAAGAATCTCGCAGTCATAGTCTTCACTAGCTCCACTCATCGGCGGTGTCTTAAAATTAGATATCGCTGTTGAAAGATATACCTTAAGCTTCTCATGATCCGTAAATATATGGCACGACTCGTCTCTAAGGAAAAGGAATTCCCTTCCGGGTCAACTCTATCAACGTTGTATCTATACGAGAAGAATCACAGGGGAGCATCGACAATGTTCGGCCAAACCGAAAAATGCTGCGAACCTCCCATCACTGATAGCCGTCTGGGCCAATGCTGCACGTCCTCGATCTCATTCGGTTCCATACATATATTATCTCTCGTAACTACGGGTCCCAAAAGTCCACACTATCGAACCAGAAAACACACATGGATAATTTAGCGAATAGCTGGCGCTCCCTCAAAGTCTCCAACGAAATCCTCAATTACTGCCCAGGTTCCACTCGGCTCCAAAAGTATACTCAAAATGTCATCCATGAATAAGAGAATAACTGGTCAAGAAACGGCCTGAATATACGGTTCATCAGATCCATAAATGCTGCTGGGGCATTAGTGAGCTCGAACGACATCACCATGACTCATAACGCCCATAACGTGTGTGAAAAGCAGTCTTCGGAATATCATCCTCTCGGACCTACAACTGGTAATAACCTGACCTTAAGTCAATCTTCGAGAAGTGTCCTTCACCATGGAGCTAATCAAAGAATTGTCGATGTGAAGTAAGGAATATTCATTCCGCACAGTAATCCAATTCAACTGATGATAATTAATGCATAATCGCAAACTACCGTCTCTCTTCTTGACGAACAGAACAGGAGCACCCAAGGTGACGCACTCGGACGAACAAGCCCTTATCCAATAAATCTTGCAACTGATCCTTCAGTTCATTACGCTCCGCCGGGTCCATCCAATATGGCGGTATAGAAAAAGGCTCCTTGCCGGGAATCAAGTCAAAGTAGAACTCAATATCGCGCTATGGTGACAAACCAAACAACTTGTTAGGAAAGACATCTTGAAATTCCCTCACCAACGGGACCTGGTCCAACGGGACCTCTGCGGCTCTAACGTCACGAACATACGCTACGAATCCTTGGCATCCTTTCCTCAAGAACGTAGTAGCGCGAAGAGAAGAAATCGACTGGGAAAGGAGATGCTACGGTCTCCCCGAAAAAACAAGGATTGGCTTCCTCGGAAAACTAAATCTGACTGCCTTTTTATGGCAGTCCGCAGACGCACAACACGTGGCTAACCAATTCATGCCCAGAAGAACTTTGAAGTCAAACATATTGAGAAGAATCAAATTGACAGAAGAATCCCTACCTCTGTCACAACGGCGTCTATCTAGCTGCCTCTAAGCTGGCCTACCCGTATGAATCCACTTTGGTCCAGAAATGACTGAAGTCTCATAAATGCGCTCCTCCAACAGTAAGGCCGCATCCATGGCAGCGGCGTAAGGGTAAAAAGGCTGGGCACTACTAGAAAGAATTAACTGCATGTCCAATCTCCACACAGACCTCTTTATCCGTTTCTCTCCAGTGTCCACCAGGCAAGGAGCATATCAAACCGCTGAGTAAGCTAAATGTCGTACTCGGACACCATCATCCATGGAGTCTTGCTCAAAGACTCAAGACTACGAGCTCGGACATCTCGAACGCTCTTCGGAAGGAAATGAGAAAGAATTATTGCTGTGAACTTATCCCCAGTCATAGGAAGTAGATCTGCAGCTCGGCCTCTCCCAATTAACTCGCACCACGTCTAAGCAAGACCCCTCTAGACAAAACTCAGAAGCTCAATCCATATCTCGTCAGAGCATCTCCGTGAACGACAATTCCTAGCCATCCTGTCAAGGATTCTACGGATCCTTCACTGCATCTTCCATGCCGATAAAAAAACTGGAGGCTTTAGCCTCAGATCTCCTGTAAGGATACGGAAATAATCCCGATAACAACAGAAACAGCTGCCTGAGTAGCAGGTACAAACACAGTCCCTGAAATAGGAAGAACTTCATCGGCTCTCGGAGCTCGGCTAACCACCACTAACAATCCAATCATCTGTCGCACGTCCTGAATACTCGACTCTAGCCTAGCCATCCTTCCTGGAAAAGCGGATCACTCTGTCCCTGAGGGTTAGGCGTACCGCCCTGATCGGTCCTCGTCTCAAACGAGCCTACTATAATCTCATCCCCGGCGGTAGCCCTCTGGCCCTCGTTGTCTCCGCCGGCATAGTGGCTGGAACAAGAACCAGGATCGATAGGAACATTGCAATCGAATCAAAGGATTTCTGGAATCAAGGAAGGAATACACGTAAATATATATATATATATATATATATATATATATATATATATATATATATATTCTAAGGTCACTTAGACAGGGTCCCGTATCGTAAGTATGCCGCGGAACATACACACGCTACGTCACTCTGCTCAAGTCACCTACTTCATCTACCAAGGGACATCCTACACTCAGAAAGGTAAAACCTATAGCTCTGATACCAACTTTATCATAACCCGAAGGTACGAAACGTGACTGGCACTTAAATTACGAAACGTCTCAAGGACTAACGCAATGTAAGTAAGCCAAAGCCCAAAAGTCTAAACCAATTAAAGAAATAGAGTGAAGGAAAACCCTAACTTGAAAGATGATTTTGTAAAATAAAGTCACATTAAAACATTTTAATACACCAAATTTCCCAAAAATTTTGGCAGTCTCCTTTGTAAAAACTGGCCCCTAAATAGGTTCAATACATAAAAATACATATATATCAAGAATAAAGGCATCCCCAAGAGGTAGCTAGCTCTTCGCCCAAGGCGGAATCACAACCACATGCAATAGGTATCAAAAGTATGAAAATAAGCATCTGGAAGCAGAAATAAGAAACACCACGTTGGCTCACGTGAGAATCGACACCAAAAACCACAAATAAAAGTCTCATAAGTCTCACCGAGTAGTCCAATATACAAGGGTAGATGGAGTATACAAGATACAAATAAAAAATACGCAGGGGGAGCAAAAGAAAATCCTCCAAGACCCATCTATGAGCAAGCTGCAAGCCGAAGCAAAGGAAACAGAATAGGAGTACACTCACCGCTACCGTGCTGACAGGTCAGACCTGCAAGATACTGTGGCACAACGGTGGTGAGTTGCCAACTCGTGAGTAGCAAGTAATATCTAATAAGGCTATCGTAAGCATGCATGCAAATGTGTCACAACCTACGCATATACTTATGATATAATGCACTAGCATGAATGCAACATGAATGCATAATCAATACCCAAAATCTGAACATATCTTGTATGAGAAAATCTTTGTTTTTATCTTAGAAAAGCTCATGTGAAATAACTGAAGTAATATCAATGAAATCCATAGAAATCCGTGTAAAGTATCGACACAAAATCAGTATATCTCAATGTCTCGATATCTCAATATCTCAATAACTCGATGTCTCAACATCTCAACATCTCAATGTCTCAATATCTCGATGTCTAGTGCTCCGTCAGTCCGGATCGACCCATATCATCAAATCTCACGACCACATCGGTATCCTCCGGATATTTGCCGCGTCAGATATCACCGGTAGGTAGTGCTCCCCTACCGGGCTCATCGTCATTCCTAGGAAATCTCAATCTCGCCTCGGGGTACCATACCGGGACCACCATGCACCCGAAACGGTTCTTCCTCCTCCTCAAATCGGGTCTCGAAAACCAACAGCAATCATGAAAACTCATGGTGCACAACATAACATCATGAGAAAACTGCAACTAGCATTTTAAAATAATAATAAGTTCATAAATTTCTTGTGGTTATCCCAAAAATCCAGAAATCTCATACATACTGAAATCCTCAAGAATCACAATATATAAATATGTCGGTGATGATGAAAATCTATGATGTGGTAGTATATACCATACGAAATATGGCCAGAAGCTATGCATGAATCATGATGCAATGAGGTATGTATATATGACTAACGATCTACGTATCCATTTAAAGAAATGAAATATACAAGTATAATTCAACGGGTCATATATGATTCAAATGCACGATTACCGAGTCTAATCCAGTTCTATAGTGTTCGTGACATAGCAATTACCAAAGGCGTGTGTGTTCGCATAAATAGTGCACGTGCAGCATGAAACAATGGTAACAGTGCAAGTGTCCTATGAAATGATATCACGAGTATATATATATATATATATATATATATATATATATATATATATATATATATATATATATATAACGTTGCGATGCAATGAGATGGCCAACTAGGAAACAACGTATATAATGCAAATATTATAAGTGATACTAAACCATCGGGCGCCTTGCGCCATCCATACGATCCCCTCATAGATGTGTACATCTACTCGCTAGGATGCCTCAGCTAATCTGATCCGATCTCCACCCTGTCTTTCCGCGCCGCGCCCGACGCCTCTGCACCCGATCCTAGAATCACGCACAAGCAATGTTCATCACAGAAATTGCATTTTAATACCGCTCATTCATTATTTATTTTTGTTTATATCGGTGATATTTGTAAGTGCACGGCGCCCTGGCCGTCAATCCGACGCCGGAATGCGGAAGCGGTGAAAAACTTTAATTTTGCGGACTTAGCAAACCGGCACCACCGCGCACTAAACATCCGGATCGTAACCATTAACAAGTCTAAGCTACTAACAAGAAAGGGAAGAGAGATATACCGACAGATCCGAGTCCTCCGGTCTTCTCGTCGTCGTCCCGATCTCCTGCGGAATGTCCCGTCTCCTCCTCGTCGCCGGAAGTGCACCACATCGCCTACTTCTTTTACGGGCTCCCACCTCAATGCCGAGGCAACTCGGGCACGAAGCCGGCTACTCGACGTGCCCAAGATTTGCTGTAGAATGTATAATAGAACTTGTGTCTCATTTGGGGTTCATGGAGGTGCCATTTTGGTGGAGGGATGATACAAGAATTATGTGGAGGAACTTGGGGATTTTTCAAGCAACTAGAGAGCAAAAATCCCCACTACAAAAATGGGCAACCCTTCCTCCATGCTTGGCCGGCCATAACTAGAGGAGGAGAGAATGAGAGAGGTGTGTGAGAGTGGAGTGTATGTATCAAAAGATAATCAATCTCATAATGCAAGAGAGAGAGGGAAAAAGACTATCATGCATAAGCATGATAACAAGCTAAAACCAACACTCCACCTCAATCATCATCAAGCATGATGACTTCAAAAAGTCAAGCCATCATGAAGAAGTCAAGTCAAAAGGTCAAGGTATGGAGCAACCATCATGAAGTCAAAAAGTCAAGTGATCATGACATGGCAATATGCAAAAGACCCCCTCCACAAATGCTTATTTGCAACAATGCAAATAAGCCCTCCTCCACCAATCTTCGGCCAATGAACGGTACAAAGGAAATCGGCCGAAACTAAAAGCAAACTGGCAACTCCAGAAAACTGGTCCCGTAATAAATTACAGGAAAACCTCGATACTGTGCATACACACCCGCATCTGTATTTCGACCGAAATACAAATGCAATGAGACAAAATCTACACTGTACTATACTAGGATCCGGCTTATACCAAAACCGGCTAGTAATATCTGTTCGATCCTGATCCGTGCAATACCGCACGTATCTGATCGAACCCTGCCATATAACCATACAGCCTATAGTACAAACTGTCCGATCCTGATCCGTGCAATACCGCACGTATCTGATCGGACCTTGCCATATCTCCATACGGCCTCTACAACTTTTCGCCCGAAAGCTGAGTAACTGAATGTGGGGGACTCTAAAAACTCGTCAACACCTTGGTTGTGGATTTAACCACTAGAACGTCAGAGGTATAAGCCAATACGTAACGGGCTACCAGGTATTGACTAAAAGGGATGTCTGTGAGTGAACTCAGCCTGACAACCCTACTGAGCCTGTCAGTGACAATATCCGTACAGTCCGGTCCGTTCGTCTATGAGTATCGCATGGCGGGCCTAGGGGGTTGGTAAAAGTCAGACCCCCAAAAGCGGTACAAGTCGTGTCGGAGTGTAGCCCAGAACACCCTGAGATACTACTGGAATACCTACCAGTAAATCTCCTTGCCTCGGCCGAGGGCTTCGTGTAATGGCTCTCCTAGACACAGCACGACCTCACCCCCAATACCGGGAGAGACGAACCCCTGAAGATACGCTCACTGCCTCCATGTGGCTCGGGACTGTACCCAACTAAAACCTGTTTGCACGACTCCTTTGAGCCGTGGTAGGGTAGTAATCAATGTACAGTGGGAACTCACACAAGACAAATGACGATCCCCAGGTCGATGAACTAACCTGCACACATGTCACCAGGGAACTGCCATCTGACGTCTGGTATATGACCAACTGGCATGTTCCCGGCGAGTCCTGTCCGGTGTACTCATAACCCAATGAGCACCTGTATACATCTTAGGTGATCCAACTGACACCAGTGGCTTGTGAGACCGGCCACCGCCCCTCGTCGGGGTCACGACTGTATACACTAGTCTACTATGGAGTATCGATGCCCTGTCTCGAAACTCACACGACTAGGGACCATTTCAGGAATGCTTATAGACCCCAGCTCCCACTTATATGATCGCCCTCATACTGCTGGTGGTCAAGCAAGAATCCTAGGGGCTCTATCAACGTGTAATAGCGACGTGTCAGGTCACCTAAAACAGTACACGATGATAAAGGTAAACCAGATAGCATACTATCATCTCGAGTAAGACTGTCCTACCGGGAAAGGTCCTCCATCAATCATTGCAATCACGTACCTGTGACCTAATAATTGACTCTGAGGGCACTATCTCCAACAATCTCCCACTTGCACTCAAGGCTAATTATTGCGATGTCGCATACTCACAGCCCGTGTGATACCAAACACCCAACTCCTCTACTAGTCAGTCTCACAAAGCTCGTTTGCGAGACTATTGCGTTCGAGGAATATCCTCAGCGAGTGGATCCGCCTGGATGTTTCTTTCTATGTCTCTCTATATCTCAAGTTCGCGGAGAAACCCATCTCCCGAAAAGAGCAATACCTGTCTTAGAATGCGTCTGGATGTCTTATGGGACATAGCTCATAAATGAACTCCAAATCCAAACTTCTTAGACTGTATCGTCAACTGAACTTAATCAGTATCCTGCGCCATGCAACCCTCAGTATTGCCTTGGACCACCTGTCCAAAATACTGCCCCTCGTCAGAGGGAAAACTATAACTCTGACAACCTCCTTGTCGTCCAGGTCACCTTGGAAGCCTGGAATGATAACTGTCTCACGAATGAGGCTGTCGTTATCATATCCCTAGAACATTCACTTATGTTCTAAAACTGCTTCCGACTGTTTCTCTAGGATTGGATCAATGTCAACTTATTGCATCTAGTGCAAGAACAACATCTGGTGTGGTACTTAACATCTCATGATTGACTCAATTGCCTGAGCAAGTGATCTGCCAATCATGCACGTCCCTCTCCCCTTTAGTCTGTAAGACACCTTTAGAGAGGGTGACTCCATTACCTGCAGGTACACTACCGTGTCAAGAGTCGTCCATTCTAAATACTCTTAGAATGCTGTCAAAGTACCCTGATTGGGAAACCACCCAAATCTAGATCTAAAACCATAGATCTAGTAACCAGTATGTCTGATATAATATCCAATTCATTTATGGAGAAAACACTGTGTGACGACCAAAGTATAACCGATCGTAGTATAGGAGTTTCCTTTCCTACTTTGTGTATGTCATCCAAATACCATGACATCACACCCTACTACCTTCTCAACAGATCCATCCCCTATTCTGATGAAGTCAAACCTATGACAGTCACGTCAGAAATAGATGATCTATCTCCGCTACATCTGCTTTAGTCTATAAATAGACATAAGCTACCTGTCCACCAATGCTTCCGCTGCTCCCACTGTCTACGACAACCCTCTGGCAGAGTCATATAGACGTACACTTCTAAAACTAGTTTAGAACGACGCTATACTCATCCTCCCGCCGGGTCTCGCAGCCTGGAACAACAGCAATGGTAATTGTGGGTAAACAAGAACTTCCCTGTCACCGTCCTTGAGGCTACCGTAGTACCTTTCGGGTGCCTGAAGTTACCCACCTTATCTGCGGAGTGGCCAATGGAATGTCAATCCAGATTGAATCTTTAGGTTCCTTATCAAATCTTCAGTAATCGTTTATGGTTCTGGAATCACTTCCAGTTCTACCTTACTCCCACTTACTGTTTTCTGAAAAAATCCATTTTTAATAAAACTGTAGCGAGTCTAGAACAATATTTCTATTGATCTGCCAGATGGTAGAAAGTCAACCCTCGTCATAGCCTGGGTCAACCCACAAACAGCCATTACAGAAACGTGCCTTGAGTTGTCCAGTGTCTGGTTTTAATCATAAGCCGGACAACTCCCCGTACCTTAACATCGTTAAGATACGAACTGTTCTATATCCCATATAGGACCAGAGGCACTGATTTAATTGAACCAGATTCAAATCATGCAGCTGTCTCCACTGCATGTCAACTAAATGGAAGGAGGCCGATCAGCGTTACACAACTTTGGAGCATTTCCAATTATGAGTAACCTGAAAGAGAAGCAAAATCTCTTATCATTACTATCAACTGAATACCATACACAAGTATCTACATCTTCGATCTCTTTGAAGAATCCCGATACTTGCTATACCTGGTTCTCTACTCTATTCAAATACCTATAACTTCTCAAAATTCGGACCCTGTGTTTCTGCGAAACACCTGTCAAAAAACTAGAGAAGTCATAAGTAAACCGAATATAGTACGAGGACCAACCCCTCTGTCCTGATGGACCCTGGACAACATACAATACTCTGTATAAGTCCCTTGATTTTGATAACTCATTCACTGTGTGTCGTAGGTTGAAAATTGTACTTATGGTTAAGAAGAATTACACCGCTGTTTAATGCTCCTTACCTAACCATCCACTGGTATAGGTAAATGTCATCGACATAATTTCAAAAAGTATATCTCACTCTATGAAAATAGACGTACAGATATATCGATTTGAAATTGGTGCATAACAGCGGATATTCAAAACCAAATATTTGCCGACCGGCAAACAACCCAGGTGATTTCCTCAAATATCACCGATTGCAACGAATCCCGATATAATGAGGATAGTCACCCAATTCCCAACAACTTACTTCCACTCATCATCTGTAAAACCATACAGATGTGAGAATCATACCTAGTAAATACATACCCTGGAGTAAGTATCTAGTCGGGAAATCAGCTTTCCTTTAACAGTACACAGTGAGACTGAAACATTGAAATGTTTCGTAGGGGTATCCTGGTATTCCTAGTAATGTCTTTTCCATATTCACGACTGTAACCGTATAATTCTTTGCCACCTCTCCAAATTCCTTCATATGTCTTTAGTCATTACCTTCTGTACACCCCTTAAGCCAAATGGTTTTCTTCCATCCCTACCGTTCGGCACCAGCCTATGGTTTGGAAGAAGACTATCCAATAAGCATAATGGGTGTACTGTCCCAATCCTAGGAACACTCGCAATGAGAGAGAGGGTGAAGATAAAATACAACTGAATAAATCTTATTCCTATTTCTCCTGAACCAGAATCCATCCCCGAACTGGAACAAGTTCCTTTCGAGTTCGTATATAACCATACGATGGAGTATCCAATAAACTGTGGATCTTCGTAGTGATACGGAGTGTCCTGGAGAAATTCAAAGGTGATTTTAGGATTGGCGAAGAAATACCTGGTTTGGTCATGAATATCTGTTGCAATTTACTTTGCCCTCTTACTAATCCCTTGCTTTGTCTTAACTTAATACCTTCTGCAAACCATCGTTATGCTGATTGGTTTTCTTCATTCCCTACCGGTCGGCACCAGCCTAAGGTTTGGAAGAAGACAATCCAATTTGCGTAATAGGTGTACTACCCCTAAACCAAGGAGTACTCGTAACCTGAGAGAGGGTAAAAGGAAAAGACAACTGAATAATCCTATCCGTTTTCTCCAAAACCTGAAACCATCCTCGAATAAATTCTTTCGAGTTCTTATCTAACCATACGATGGTTTTGTCCAATGGAAGTGGACGTTCGTAGCAATACGGGGTGTCCTGGATAAAAGGGTAAAAGTAGGAGTGGCAATGAGGTTTGCAACTCTGACAATCCAAAAGCCAGTGTTTAAGAAGGTTCGGTCAACTTGGTCTCTGAGTCAAAGTCTTAGGGTCGGGTCAACGGTCGCTGCCAAAGAGAGAGAGAAAAGAAACACTCAGCGTGCACTCTAACCTAGATCAGAATGGTTACCAATTTATCTAATCTGGAATCCTCCCACTGTACCTCAAATTCTCCTCCAAACCTGAAAGAAGAATTAGTCGGGGTCACCCGAGGAGTATACCAACTCATCAGTGGGAATCGGGATCCAACTCTCATCGCATGACAACGTGACGGAATCCGCTCATGGTATCACACTCCAGAAGGTATGCGCATATCTGGCAAGTTTCAGTTCTTTTGAAACTCCCGATGTGATTTCTGCCCCATGCTCTTATGACCTTGGCGTGAGGTCAAATATCATAAGTCACATGTCAAGTTCTACCCATCATTATCCAGGTTAATTTGAATCCACCCGTACATACCCTTGACGTAGGCCAAAATAGTAGTACGACTGTCCCAAACCAACGCATCTATCTATGCAACAGATAAATACCCGGCAGCTACCAATCACTATGCCTTTGCGTGAGGTCAAAATACATAGCTTGAATACTACCGAATATTTAACTGAAATGATGGAGGGCTACGAATGGTTTCTGGCGAAAACCTTTAACGTAAAGAACTTGATATCTTCGAAGGAACGGATAGCTTTTTGAAAATATAGTAACGAAAACCGTTGCTAAAGAGGGCACTCCCGGTGAAGGGATCTCGGCTCTTTCCCCGTAGAATGGGGTGCAGGATATTCCAACTGAATACCACGGTGCAAAGCAAAAGTAATCGGCTATAGTGAAGTTAATGCCCTGACGCAAACTTTTGTCCAAGGGGTCACTCCCGGTGAAGGGATCTCGGCCCTTGCCTCGTCGACTGAGGAGCAGGATATTCCAACTGAATACCACGATGCAAAACAAAAGTGAACGTCCTTGCAATAACAGCTTTTTGAAAAGTGTTCCAACAACATCAGATTAGGTTTGTTTTTAAACTTGCATTGATCCGAATCAATGCAGTCCCATCAATTGATCACACCAAAAAGAACGAAAATATACTGATGTACGTATATGCCATCCGCATTCGCCACTGGGTCACGTCATTACCCGTTAGGTTAGCTAACTAACGACAGAGCGGGGACTGGACTAGCGCGGATGAAAAACATATTCAACAACTACTAATATATATACCAATATATTATATTCGCTCAAGGCGTGATAAGAAATGCAACATCACAGAAAATGTACAGCATCACAGAAACAATACAGATATCTGGGATCCCCGGGTTTCACAGAGCCACTACTGAAACCCGACGTTCCCCTGGTCGTGTGGATAACCTGCGCAATGAAATCCTAGACCCCTACGGGCGCGGCAAGTCACCCGCCAAAACCTGAAGCGAGGCAGCCCCCTTCAGTACCGTGAATGGACCACCCAGCACTTCACGGAATCCGGCAACTTGGGCACCCCTCCTGGGTCAACCTGTACCCCCTACGAGTGCGGCGAATAGCCCGCCAATCCTAGAGTGAAGCCCCCTCCGTCTCAATGCCATGAGATGCGGGCTTGTTTCCCTCCAGAACCCGGCTATCCGTGCACCCCTCCGCGGGGTAATCCTAGTACAGAAAGTAAAATTTACATACACCGGGTACAACGACCGCAACCTGGCCGTGCCCCAAAATAATAATACAATCAGGCAGTGACGGCAGTCCACATGTCGGACGCTCGCCCCGCAATATCAAATGTACATAATACAACCACAACTGTACTAGCATTGCATCCAGGCTATCCCCACGACCGATCCGCAACATCACAGCAAAAACAGAACATCAACGTGAAAGTCACGTTCGCAAATCCGTCTAACCGGGCTATAGCAGTTAGACCGGATTTACCGATCGAGTGACATTCACGGTCGCAGATATAATGTAAATACTGTGAAAAATGTGTTTAAAATATCCGATCAATCAAATTTTAACAAGTGGGCCCCCAAACAATACTGTAGCAGATCAAGAAATCCTGGGCCCAAAATTAATATTCCAAAACCCCACTTTTCACCCCACAAAGCCTCTGTAAAAAATTGGTGCAGTGATCTCCACAGTGCGCGGCGGAACAGCGGCGGGAAGGGGGTTTTCGCGGCGGTTCCGCGCTCCAACTGTGGAGTCACTTCATCGAATTTTTACAGAGCTCTTAGATTTTCCAGTACATCAATATTTTACAACCTGAAAAAATTTTCGAGACCAAAAATTTTCAACAGAAACTGATGCGAACTAAAATGCAGTTTTGGAACATTCGATCGATCGAAACAGAAAAACACATTACACAAAGCTAGACTAAGTTAATGGCGAGGCTCTGATACCACTGTAAGTGCACGGCGGCGCCCCGGCCGTCAATCCGACGCCGGAATGCGGAAGCGGTGAAAAACTTTAATTTTGCGGACTTAGCAAACCGGCACCACCGCGCACTAAACATCCGGATCGTAACCATTAACAAGTCTAAGCTACTAACAAGAAAGAGAAGAGAGATATACCGACAGATCCGAGTCCTCCGGTCTTCTCGTCGTCGTCCCGATCTCCTGCGGAATGTCCCGTCTCCTCCTCGTCGCCGGAAGTGCACCACATCGCCTACTTCTTTTACGGGCTCCCACCTCAATGCCGAGGCAACTCGGGCACGAAGCCGGCTACTCGACGTGGCCAAGATTTGCTGTAGAATGTATAATAGAACTTGTGTCTCATTTGGGGTTCATGGAGGTGCCATTTTGGTGGAGGGATGATACAAGAATTATGTGGAGGAACTTGGGGATTTTTCTAGCAACTAGAGAGCAAAAATCCCCACTACAAAAATGGGCAACCCTTCCTCCATGCTTGGCCGGCCATAACTAGAGGAGGAGAGAATGAGAGAGGTGTGTGAGAGTGGAGTGTATGTATCAAAAGATAATCAATCTCATAATGCAAGAGAGAGAGGGAAAAAGACTATCATGCATAAGCATGATAACAAGCTAAAACCAACACTCCACCTCAATCATCATCAAGCATGATGACTTCAAAAAGTCAAGCCATCATGAAGAAGTCAAGTCAAAAGGTCAAGGTATGGAGCAACCATTATGAAGTCAAAAAGTCAAGTGATCATGACATGGCAATATGCAAAAGACCCCCTCCACAAATGCTTATTTGCAACAATGCAAATAAGCCCTCCTCCACCAATCTTCGGCCAATGAACGATACAAAGGAAATCGGCCGAAACTAAAAGCAAACTGGCAACTCCAGAAAACTGGTCCCGTAATAAATTACAGGAAAACCCCGATACTGTGCATACACACCCGCATCTGTATTTCGACCGAAATACAAATGCAATGAGACAAAATCTACACTGTACTATACTAGGATCCGGCTTATACCAAAACCGGCTAGTAATATCTGTTCGATCCTGATCCGTGCAATACCGCACGTATCTGATCGAACCCTGCCATATAAACATACGGCCTATAGTACAAACTGTCCGATCCTGATCCGTGCAATACCGCACGTATCTGATCGGACCTTGCCATATCTCCATACGGCCTCTACAACCTTTCGCCCGAAAGCTGAGTAACTGAATGTGGGGGACTCTAAAGACTCGTCAACACCTTGGTTGTGGATTTAACCACTAGCACGTCAGAGGTATAAGCCAATACGTAACGGGCTACCAGGTATTGACTAAAAGGGATGTCTGTGAGTGAACTCAGCCTGACAACCCTACTGAGCCTGTCAGTGACAATATCCGTACAGTCCGGTCCGTTCGTCTATGAGTATCGCATGGCGGGCCTAGGGGGTTGGTAAAAGTCAGACCCCCAAAAGCGGTACAAGTCGTGTCGAAGTGTAGCCCAGAACACCCTGAGATACTACTGGAATACCTACCAGTAAATCTCCTTGCCTCGGCCGAGGGCTTCGTGTAATGGCTCTCCTAGACACAGCACGACCTCACCCCCAATACCGGGAGAGACGAACCCCTGAAAATACGCTCACTGCCTCCATGTGGCTCGGGACTGTACCCAACTAAAACCTGTTTGCACGACTCCTTTGAGCCGTGGTAGGGTAGTAATCAAAGTGTAAGTCGATGTAGTACACCCCAGTACTTGTGGGGAGGCGGATTTTACAAAAACTATCATGTTTAAACAACGAACATCGACTAACCGCTTGAATCGAAGCTAAACTCTAAATAACCGTATCCTATGAGTTTCTTTTCACAAGTGATTAGGGATTATACCTAATGAAACCGGTCCTTCTTCTTTACGTCCTCCTTTGTTCTCCTCGACCTTCTCTAGGTAGTAGACGATCCACCCGAGAGCAAAACACCAAGCTAAACCTCTAACTTGAGGTAACTAATCAACTTTGATTGCTAATCAAAGATGAAAGGATGATAAAGAGTGAAGGTTATGGATTGTTTAGTCTAACTAATCCTTTGATCTCAACACATGAGGATTAAGGATTAGGGTTTGAAGATGAGAGCTTGAGGAGAGAGAATGTGAGATAAGATAATGAGAGAAGAGAGAGAGTGTATCATAATATTATGAAGCATTCTTATTTTTCAATAATGAATAAAAGAAATGAATAAGCATGCTTCATGAAATATCTAGTGGTGATTCATTAGCATGAGTCATTAAGCAATAAATGCGCATTAATGAAATGAATGAATCACCACCATGACTCACTCTCTTATCCAAAAGAAACCTCCTTAGTCACATCTTCTAGAAGCTTCTCGAGTAATTACGAGAACGCCCCTCCGATCCGTAAAAATACGGAAAAACTTTAGACTGTATAAATCCAATAACCGGATACCAGTAACTGGCTTAAACCAAAGCCGACTGGTAAAAACTGTCCGAAAGTCGTACGCGCATAAACGCACGTATGCGTCCGAACCCTTTGTCGCAAAACCATGCAACCTCTATATCGTTTCGCCTGGAGTAGGAAACTCTCTGTGTGGGACTCTAGAGACTCGACTACTACGCTGGCAGTGGGTTTAACCACAGACCGCAAGCGGCACTAGCTGTACGTAACGGTCCCCAGGTAGTTGTCGATAAGAAGGCCGATGAGTAAACCCATCCGAACTCCTACTGAGTCTGATGTGACAATCTCCATACAGTCCGGTCCGTTCGTCCATGACTATCGCATATCGGGCCTAGGGGGGCGGCAAGCGTCAGTCCCCTAATAGCGGTATAAGTCGTGTCGGAGTAAAGCCCATTACACCCTGAGAAACTGCTGGAACCTACCAGCAAATCTCGCTTGCCCTGGCCAGGGACTTTGCGTAATGGCTCTCTGACACAGCACGATATCTACTCCCAATACCGGGAGGGACGAATCCTGTCTAACCGCCACTGCCTCCAAGTGCTCGGGACTGCACCCAACTGCTACCTGTTTGCACGACTCCTTTGAGCCGTGGTAGGGTAGCAATCTAAAAACAGTGGGACACACTCGAGGCGAAGTAGCAGTGTCAAGTCTGCGGACTACGCTGTACTCATGTCACCTGGGAACTGTTCACTGACGACTGGTATCAAACCAACCAACAGTTCCCTGTGAGTCCTGTCCGGTGTACCCGTAACCTAACGAGCACCTATATACTATCTCCAGTACGACGTACTGACGGCTGTGGGACAGACCATCTCCCCAACTGGGATGAGAAGCGTACACACCAGTCTACTCCGGAGTATCGATGCTCTGTCTCGATAATCCAACGACCAGGGACCTAAATAAGGATGTGCTTGTAGACTACCCAGCCCCCACTAGTGTGACTGCCATCACAACGCTGGTAGACAAGCAAGATCCTAAGAGCTCTATCAATACGTATACTCACATATTAAGATAGAAAAACCAAGTAGCATACTACCATGTTTAGCAAGACTGTTATATACATGTGAATATCCCAAGCTTCCATTAAGTAATATACAAGCTAGTATGATACAGTAATGGCCTTCTAGGGCATAAACACTAACAATCTCCCACTTGCACTAGGGCCATGTACTGGCATATCGTAGACCAATGATCTCGAGTAGCCTCTCGAACTGAATCTGAGGAAGGGCCTTCGTGAATGGATCAGCAATGTTCTCTTCTGAAGCGACTCTCCGAACCTCGATCTCCTGACGATCAATGATCTCCCTGATCAGGTGATACCGCCTTAAGATGTGTCTGGACTTCTGATGGGACCTTGGTTCCTTCGCTAAAGCTATAGCTCCGTTGTTGTCGCAATACAGAGGTATTGGATCAACTATGGTAGGAACCACCTGAAGTTCTGTTAGGAACTTCTTCATCCAGACTGCTTCTTTTGCGGCATCGCAAGCAGCTATATACTCCGCTTCCATCGTCGAGTCAGCAACGGTGTCCTGCTTGGAGCTCTTCCAGCACACCGCCCCTCCATTGAGGGTAAAGACATAACCCGACATGGACTTGGAATCGTCCTTATCACTCTGGAAGCCGGAATCAGCAAAGGCCTCCAACCTGAGGTCCTTTCCGCCGTAAACCAAGAACATCTCCTTAGTCCGCCTCAGGTACTTGAGAATGTTCTTTACTGCTATCCAGTGTTTCTCCCCTGGGTCTGACTGATACCGGCTTACCACGCTCAGTGCGTAAGCTACATCTGGTCTGGTACACAACATCGCATACATTATAGAGCCTACCGCAGAAGCGTAGGGTATAATAGACATGCGTTCCCTTTCCAAATCAGTCTTGGGAGACATCTCTTTGGAGAGGGTGATTCCGTGACAAGCCGGTAGATTACCGCGCTTAGAATCTTCCATACTGAATCTTTTCAGTACAGTGTCGATATACCTGGACTGCGAAAGTCCCAACATCCTCTTGGATCTATCACGATAGATCCGGATCCCCAGAATATAAGAGGCATCACCCAGGTCTTTCATGGAGAACCTGTGTGACAAGAATCCTTTGACAGATTGTAGCATAGGAATGTCATTTCCTATCAATAGAATGTCATCCACGTACAAGACGAGGAATATGACACTTCTGGCCACAACTTTACTATATATGCACGGTTCATCTGGATTTTTGATAAAGTCATATTCTTTGACTGTCTCATCAAAACAGATGTTCCAACTCCGCGATGCCTGCTTTAGTCCATAAATGGACTTAAGCAGTTTGCATACTTTCCCGCTGCTCCCACTCTGATTGAAACCTTCTGGCTGATCCATATAGACGCTCTCTTCTAAATTTCCATTTAGAAAAGCCGTCTTTACGTCCATCTGCCAGATTTCATAATCATGGAAGGCAGCAATAGCAAGAAGGACCCGAATGGATTTGAGCATAGCCACTGGAGAAAAGGTTTCGTCATAGTCCAAACCAGGTCTTTGACGAAAACCCTTTGCAACAAGTCTAGCCTTATAGGTTTCCACCTGTCCATCTACACCAATCTTTTTCTTGAAGATCCATTTGCATCCTATGGGTTTTACCCCATCTGGAGCAAAGTCCAAAGTCCATACTTTGTTGGTGTACATGGACTCCATTTCGGTCCGCATTGCATCTAGCCATCGTACCGAGTCGCCGCTCTGGATGGCCTGCTGGAAGTCAGTAGGTTCATCATCATCTATGATGCAATCCTCTCTATCCCCGTCTATGAGAAAACC
This sequence comes from Agapanthus africanus, assembly GCA_030015575.1. Lineage (NCBI taxonomy): Eukaryota > Viridiplantae > Streptophyta > Magnoliopsida > Asparagales > Amaryllidaceae > Agapanthus > Agapanthus africanus. The sequence continues at coordinate 79,722,559 of JASDDO010000031.1, forward strand.
GTAGTATCTCTCAGGCGGACGAGACGGCCTACTACTCCTGCGGAGGGGTGCGGGAATGTTCTGTTCTTCTTGAACCTCTGGTTCTACCAAACTTTCAGTAGCAGTTTGTGGTTCTGGAATTTCTTCCAGTTCTATTTCGCTCCCACTTGATTCCTTTTCTAAAAACTGATGTTCTAGAAAATGGGCATTACGAGAAACAAATACCTTCTGTTCCTCTGCGTAATAGAATAGATATCCCCTGGAGTGCTTTGGATATCCCACAAAAAAACACTTTACTGATCGTGCCTCGAGCTTGTCCACATGCTGCTTTTTAACAAAAGCTGGACATCCCCAAATCTTAATATACTGTAGATGGGGTTTCTTCCCACTCCACATCTGATATGGAGTGGTAGGCACAGTCTTGGTAGGTACCATGTTCAAAAGATATGCCGCTGATTCTAGCGCATGTCCCCAGAAAGATCGCGGTAACTCAGTATTACTCATCATGGATCGTACCATATCCAATAGGGTTCGATTCCGTCTCTCCGATACACCATTATGCTGTGGAGTGTACGGAGGAGTAAGCTGAGAGAGAATTCCTTTCTCTTTTAGGTAACCTAGGAACTCGGCACTCAAGTATTCACCACCTCGACCAGATCTTAGTGTCTTAATACTTTTGCCGGTTTGGTTTTCTACTTCATTCTTATACTCCTGGAATTTCTCAAAAGCCTCGGATTTATGTTTCATCAGATAAATGAATCTGTATCTTGAGTAATCATCCGTGAAAGTAATGAAATAGGAATAACCACCTCTCGCATGTGTAGACATTGGACCACATACATCACTGTGTATGAGTCCTAAGAGCTCGCTCGCTCTTACTCCTTGTCCAGTAAATGGAGTCTTTGTCATCTTTCCTTTGAGACAAGATTGACAAGTGTCATAGGTTTGATATTCGAACGTGTCCAAATATCCTTCTCTATGCAACTTAGTCAACCTTCTCTCATTGATGTGACCTAGTCTACAATGCCATAAGAAAGCTTTATTTAAATCTGGAGACTTTCTTTTTAGTGTGTTCTGGACATTGAAAATTTGGAGTTGGTTTAAAACATATATGCCGTTATTTAGAGTACCGGACCCAATCAAACCATGATTAAGGTGGATGTTAACAACATCTCTTACAAACGTGAAATCATAACCTTTATTTGATAACAAGGAAACTGATATGATATTACACGTTAAGCTGGGTACAAAATAACAGTTATGTAAAACCAAAATGTGTCCACTCGTCAATCCTAGGTGATAATCCCCGACGGACGCAGCTCCCACGCTAGCTCCGTTAGCAACCCTGAGGATCATATCACCTTCCTTCAGCACTCTACGGTTTCTCAGTGCCTGCAAAGAATTGCAAATATGAGATCCTGATCCGGTATCCAATACCCAGGAAGTAGAGTTGATCGACAGACAATTCTCAATTACAAACACACCTGAAGTCGAAGCCACAGCTTGCTTCGGTTCCTGGTTCTTGGCGTTCCACGCCTTGCAATCCTTCTTCCAGTGCCCTTTCCTGTGACAATGGAAGCACTCATCCAGGCCAACTACCGGTGCTGTAAACTTTTTCTTTCCCTTCTTTCCCACCTTACTAACACCTCCTCTAGGTCTGGGTGCGGCCTTCTTCTTCCTTCTTTTGGCCCTAGCCTTGGACCCGGAAGAAGATGAACCGCCAACAAACATAGCGGGTGTTTCCCTTGCCTTCTGCAAGGTGCCCTCTGCACTCCTTAACATGTTCAGGAGTTCCGCAAGTTCAACTTCTTTTCCTTGAAGATTGAAGTTGAGGATAAACTGGGCGTAGGTGGGAGGAAGGGACTGGAGAACAAGGTCTGTATAGAGCTCATTATCCAAAGTCGTCCCAAGGTCCGCGAGCTCTTCAATATAGCCGATCATCTGTAGGACATGTTCACCTACCGATGACCCGACAGCCAACCTCGCTCGAAACAATTTCTTAGAGGTCTCGTATCTTGCTATACGAGATTGCTCTCCATAAGATCCTTTGTATGGAGAAATATGCCATCTAGGGACATATCCTCGTGCCTCCTCTGATGTTCATTGTTCATTGAGGCAAGCACGATGCACTTGGCTCTTGCGCAATCTAAATCCCAGGTTTTGCGGATTTCCTTATCCGCATTGCTGGATTTGGGACCAAGGACAGCAGGTGCTGTAGCGGTGAGGACGTACCCCAGTTTGTCATAGGTCAAAGCCATCTTGACATTCCGCAGCCAATCTTTATAGTTTGGCCCCGTCAGTATATTTTTCTCTAAAAGTAACTTAAGTCCAGTCATTTTCAGGGTCGCTGCAATTAGGAGAAAGAGAAGAAAACTCTTTAGCATGATGCTCTTGCAAGTTTAGAGTGGTTTTTAGTTTATCTAAACTGGATGGCTCCCACTGTTTCTCAAATCCTTCCTCAAACCATAAAAGAAGAATTAGCCAAAACTATTCTCACCGTACAATACTTGCTTAACCGTTCAGCCAGGCCGGTGTCGATACTTCGAGGGAGGTTTTCCAACGCTTTCGCGAAGTTCCTTAATTAAATAACCTCTTTTCTCTGGGGGCGTAACCCCGCTGACACTTTTCTGGACACCTACTAGGTTTATAGCATTGATCGTTAAGCGACGAATATCCTGATAAGTAGCATATACTCACAGTAGGATCGGGATCCAAATATCATCGTATGATAATGTTGAAGGAATCCTACCAACATTCATCAAACTCCAAATGGTATGCATCTCTTTGCAAATTTCAGTTTCTTTAGAAATTCCCGATATAAGTTTTTGCCCCATGCTCTTATGACCTTGGCGTTAGGTCAAAATGTCATAAGTCACATGTCAAGTTCTACCCATCATTATCTTGTCAATTTGAACCCATCCGTATATATCCTTGACGTTCGGCCAAAATGATAATACGACTGTCCCAAACTAACTCATCTATCTATGCAACAAATGAATATCCAGTAGCTACTAAACACTATGCCTTGGCGTTAGGTCAAAATACATAGCTTGAATACTACTGAATACCCAGATGAAATGACGGAGGGCTACGAATAGTTTTGGCGAAACCGTGAACGTAGTGAACTTGATATAACCGAAGGAACCTGATAGCTTTTAAAAGGAGTGGTTAAATCTCCGCATTTAAAAATATCTGTTTTAAAAATAACCGAGTGGTTTCTTTTAAATTGTTCCAACGATTTAAACTTTGGTTTGTTTTACTTTGCATTATAGATAATGCGTCCCATCATTAACCTATCATTGCAGAAACAACGAAAATACAACGTCCTCTTATGCCATCCGCATTCGTCACGGGGTCCCGTCATCACCCGTTAGGTTACTTAACTAACGACAGAGCGGGGGCTGGGCTAGCGCGGGTGTAAAACATAAGTGACGTCTAAATAGCTATAATAAATATAGATATTTTACATTCGTCTGACGCAATGATATTCATTCCAGAACACAGATAAACAATATTGGATTTGCAAGCAATCTGTATTTCTTTTGAGCCTGCAAGAAAAGACAGATTACACAGTTGTGATGAATAGCCGTTTACCCCACCCTCGACCCCTACGGGTACGGCAAACTACCCACCCGGCAGTCTGTGTACCCCACCTTGGGTCAGTCCTAGGAGCAAAAACAGTAAAATGAAATAATACAACGGTGGCTACGACCGCAACCTGGAAGTGCCCCGCGAAAATAATATTACAACAAATTACATTTACAACAAATGAATTAAACAATAACCCATTGCTAACCCCGGCTATACACCACAACAGTCCAATACAGTTTATATGCACAAACAGATATAACTATTTCAGAAATGTGCAACCCCCTGCCAACCGACATACTAGCAGTTGGGGGAGGTTTACGAACACATTAAACAATCACAGATATAATCCAATACGCAAATACTGTACAATTCGATCGAATAAACAACATCAATATTGCTCTAAAATCTGCTCTGTTAAACAGTAACCTGAGCAATAATTAAATATTCCAGAAAACCCCAAATGTCACAGGGGACCCACACAAGAAAGACGAGTCCATGACTCGGCCAAAGAGCCGCGGAAGGGCGGCGGATCCCACCGATCCGCCGCGCTTTCGCGGCCGAGTTGCCGATTCATGGGCTCGAATTTCTTGGGTGTTCTCCTGGACTCCTTTCTAGCTCTCTGAACACACCTGAAAAATTTTCTGACATCGTTTTGAATTCGACAGAAACTAGTATTTTTTAGGGTTTTCCGGTTTCGTTTTTCCGTTCGAAATTCGTACAAATTTGCGATTAAATTATTTAGTGTTTAGCGAGGCTCTGATACCACTGTAAGTCGATGTAGTACACCCCAGTACTTGTGGGGAGGCGGATTTTACAAAAACTATCATGTTTAAACAACGAACATCGACTAACCGCTTGAATCGAAGCTAAACTCTAAATAACCGTATCCTATGAGTTTCTTTTCACAAGTGATTAGGGATTATACCTAATGAAACCGGTCCTTCTTCTTTACGTCCTCCTTTGTTCTCCTCGACCTTCTCTAGGTAGTAGACGATCCACCCGAGAGCAAAACACCAAGCTAAACCTCTAACTTGAGGTAACTAATCAACTTTGATTGCTAATCAAAGATGAAAGGATGATAAAGAGTGAAGGTTATGGATTGTTTAGTCTAACTAATCCTTTGATCTCAACACATGAGGATTAAGGATTAGGGTTTGAAGATGAGAGCTTGAGGAGAGAGAATGTGAGATAAGATAATGAGAGAAGAGAGAGAGTGTATCATAATATTATGAAGCATTCTTATTTTTCAATAATGAATAAAAGAAATGAATAAGCATGCTTCATGAAATATCTAGTGGTGATTCATTAGCATGAGTCATTAAGCAATAAATGTGCATTAATGAAATGAATGAATCACCACCATGACTCACTCTCTTATCCAAAAGAAACCTCCTTAGTCACATCTTCTAGAAGCTTCTCGAGTAATTACGAGAACGCCCCTCCGATCCGTAAAAATACGGAAAAACTTTAGACTGTATAAATCCAATAACCGGATACCAGTAACTGGCTTAAACCAAAGCCGACTGGTAAAAACTGTCCGAAAGTCGTACGCGCGTAAACGCACGTATGCGTCCGAACCCTTTGTCGCAAAACCATGCAACCTCTATATCGTTTCGCCTGGAGTAGGAAACTCTCTGTGTGGGACTCTAGAGACTCGACTACTACGCTGGCAGTGGGTTTAACCACAGACCGCAAGCGGCACTAGCTGTACGTAACGGTCCCCAGGTAGTTGTCGATAAGAAGGCCGATGAGTAAACCCATCCGAACTCCTACTGAGTCTGATGTGACAATCTCCATACAGTCCGGTCCGTTCGTCCATGACTATCGCATATCGGGCCTAGGGGGGCGGCAAGCGTCAGTCCCCTAATAGCGGTATAAGTCGTGTCGGAGTAAAGCCCATTACACCCTGAGAAACTGCTGGAACCTACCAGCAAATCTCGCTTGCCCTGGCCAGGGACTTTGCGTAATGGCTCTCTGACACAGCACGATATCTACTCCCAATACCGGGAGGGACGAATCCTGTCTAACCGCCACTGCCTCCAAGTGCTCGGGACTGCACCCAACTGCTACCTGTTTGCACGACTCCTTTGAGCTGTGGTAGGGTAGCAATCTAAAAACAGTGGGACACACTCGAGGCGAAGTAGCAGTGTCAAGTCTGCGGACTACGCTGTACTCATGTCACCTGGGAACTGTTCACTGACGACTGGTATCAAACCAACCAACAGTTCCCTGTGAGTCCTGTCCGGTGTACCCGTAACCTAACGAGCACCTGTATACTATCTCCAGTACGACGTACTGACGGCTGTGGGACAGACCATCTCCCCAACTGGGATGAGAAGCGTACACACCAGTCTACTCCGGAGTATCGATGCTCTGTCTCGATAATCCAACGACCAGGGACCTAAATAAGGATGTGCTTGTAGACTACCCAGCCCCCACTAGTGTGACTGCCATCACAACGCTGGTAGACAAGCAAGATCCTAAGAGCTCTATCAATACGTATACTCACATATTAAGATAGAAAAACCAAGTAGCATACTACCATGTTTAGCAAGACTGTTATATACATGTGAATATCCCAAGCTTCCATTAAGTAATATACAAGCTAGTATGATACAGTAATGGCCTTCTAGGGCATAAACACTAACACAAAGTACAGTGGGAACTCACACAAGACAAATGACGATCCCCAGGTCGATGAACTAACCTGCACACATGTCACCAGGGAACTGCCATCTGACGTCTGGTATATGACCAACTGGCATGTTCCCGGCGAGTCCTGTCCGGTGTACTCATAACCCAATGAGCACCTGTATACATCTTAGGTGATCCAACTGACACCAGTGGCTTGTGAGACCGGCCACCGCCCCTCGTCGGGGTCTCGACTGTATACACTAGTCTACTATGGAGTATCGATGCCCTGTCTCGAAACTCACACGACTAGGGACCATTTCAGGATATGCTTATAGACCCCAGCTCCCACTTATATGATCGCCCTCATACTGCTGGTGGTCAAGCAAGAATCCTAGGGGCTCTATCAACGTGTAATAGCGACGTGTCAGGTCACCTAAAACAGTACACGATGATAAAGGTAAACCAGATAGCATACTATCATCTCGAGTAAGACTGTCCTACCGGGATAGGTCCTCCATCAATCATTGCAATCACGTACCTGTGACCTAATAATTGACTCTGAGGGCACTATCTCCAACAATATTAATCAGTGTCTGCTCTGTAATTACAGTTTACAAGTATTCGTGATAAAATACTGGAAACCTTGGATATAATGTTTGGGAGCCGACACTGCAAGCAGACCAGAAAACCGACCGATATCCCTTGAGCTCTTCTGGAAATAATGCATGTGTATATATTTTTTGTCTAAAATGGTCCAACACACAAGTGTGCACATAGCTAGGACCATGATGGGGATGCCATGAATCATGGAACAAGTGGGCATGGGTGTGATGTGCATTAAATGAGCATTGAATGCATAAAGTCTTAATGTGATGCATTGCTTCTTGTTCCTTCCAAATCTCTGCATAGAAACTTGGTTAAATTAGACCAATCAAACAGAACCTGAGTGAAGTTGGAAGAGACAATTGACCACACAGCTAATACAAGCCTGAGTGCTCGTTTTTGAACCGGCCAAGCACCCCTTGGATCTGAGCTCGTCGGCCGTACAAGCTCCAATGGGCCCCATATTTTCTCTACCCCTCCCTTGCTGCAATGTAGGCTTATTTTTAGTGTTTGTTTAATTTTCTTTTGAGCCTATAAATAGCAGACTAGTGGGTAAGGAAAGAGGCTACCATATATATACCTCATTTTCATTTCTTAGTTTCTTTCTTTTGGTTTAGCTTGAGTGTGAGTGGGCTTCATATTGGTTTCTTCTTCTTCCCTCATAAAGCTCTCTTTGGAGAGCTTCATTAAGGAGGTTGAATAAGTTACCATAAATCTTGTATCTCTTTCTCATGTGTTTATAATATTTGTTGTTTCTTTTATTTACTTGCTTGTTTTTCCTTACTTGCTTTTATTCATTATGCTTAACTAATTCTTTGGTTGTACTGTGGGTGAGGAAGTGAGATGAAAGGCTTTGCCCCCTTCACCTCTTGATTATGTTTAATCGACTTAACTTATGATTCTAACCTATATATTGCAGATGTATTGATATGATACGGTATTTTGACACATGGTTACTTGTAACCTCCTCATATACTTTATTCATTCCCTTTCCCCATTTCAATGTTTAAGTTAAAATCCATTTGGTGTTAAGTTTGCTAAGTTTGGATATCGTATCTTATGATCAATTGCTTGACAATCTTTTGTTTTCATATACGATATACCATCATAAATACATAGCAAATTCAACAACAAAATCATTTGCTCTTACTAACCACTTTGTGTTTTTCTTGTTGCGGTATACTTGCTAACCCTTGTATTTAGTGTTGATACCCCAAGTGCGGACATACAAACGGTAAGTGATCAAAAGGACTCTTTTCATGCTTTGCGGAGAATATCGGAATTTGACGGTTTGTGCTCCGCAACCGCGTTGATAACTCGTGCTTCATGTCGGGACCAAGGTAAGGCCGGACAACTCATGATCAATAGAGGGTAGAGGTAAACGTCGCGATTCGATCTTCCAAACCAAATCCGCAACCATACTTTCTTACTTGTTTTCTTTCTTTCTTTGTTTTCGTATTCTTTTATAATTTTGTGACAAACAACCCAATTCCTTTATTTGTTGAACCTTAATTATCAATACCCAATACACAATTCCCTGTGAATCGACCCGAGCTTGTCGGCTCGCTACAAAGCGTCGTGCACTTGCGGTTATAAATTTTAAAACGAGAACGATCTCGCGTGCGCATTACGTTTCCTTCATTTTCATATCCGTTTCCATAACATACGTGATTGCGCGCGCGGGTGAATTCCCAGCAAGTTTTTGGCGCCGTTGCCGGAGAGTTGTAGTCATTAAGTATTGTTAATTTTTGTTCCTCTTAACTCATTATCTTTTAACACAATTTGTTTCAAAACTAACCAAAAACACAAAACTAACAATTTGTTCTCTGTTCTGAAAACCTGCCATCACCCTAAATTTCAATTTAAAAATCCAGTAATACCTTTAGAATACATATATTTCCTTGAGAACTCACACTAAATTCGAGCACAAGAACTCGAATTTTGACCGGCGACAATGAGGAATAATCCGAGCTCGCCGGCCCCTTGTAGGTGTTTGTGATTTTTTGTTCTGGTGTGACCTCCAGTGAAGTGTTGGTAATCTATTGGTATTGTTTGATTTTTCTAATTTTGAGTGTGCAGGTATTGGGGCACATATATCGCTTTTTAACACTAATATCATATTTTCCGACATTTCATATTTTTCATGGATATCCGATCAGCGATCGTGCGGAGCGAGGTTCAAATTCCATTTCAAGACGTTAGCAAAGTATAGTGCCAAAGATCCGGGTAGTTTGGCCCGCGCAAGCGAACATCAAAAGACTCGGATCACTTTCAAAGCGTTTTCTTAAACCAATACACTTCAGTACATATTTTCTAACACCTTCGCTCGAATCCAACGCATTCTAATATTCTATCTTCTGCAGGATTCTTTGCACGAATTTGCCACCAATTGCACAGAGAACAAACCCATATTTTTCCGACGCTTAACTAAAATTGGAAAAAGAATTGCTCTAATTGATTGATTTTCTTAAATTCTTTTATTGATTGCGCATTGCATATTAATACGGATTTTAAGGGCATAAATGATCAAACAAGATACGATAAAGGATTTCATCACCTTTTCTCCGTAGCCCACAAATCACAAAATTTCATTCTTGCATACCCCCAGTAAATTAAAATCAATTAGAACCGTGACTCTAAGGAATTCGCGCTCATTAGGAGAAGTTAAATCTGTTTAGAACACCGCTTAACGGTATATCGTTCATGGGGTATCTAGGTAAGTGTTCAAGAGAAAGGGTTATTTAATTAAGGAACTTCATGAAAGCGTTGGAAAACCTCCCCTTCTCTCTTGAACTTACTTGGCTTCGTGATCAGTATATCTTGTCCTATTTCTTGACACGGTCCTATTTCGTCAATCAGGTTCTTGAGCAGGTCTAGTTGACTTAGAATAACATAGACTACTAGGGTGTGATATTATTTAATTTTTATGATATTTGTGAATTCTTGTTGATATGGGCGACACACGATACAATTCTATTTTTCACGATTCTTATTCTTTTGTTTATACTCAGTCCCAATTCATTTGTTCAAATTACAATGATTCTTCCCACATTCATGACAATTGTCCTTTTCTACGGGGTGACCAACCGTCCCAGATTATTGATAACGGTCACCTACCTAACACTCCTGAACCCAGTCCCACTTCAACCATAGACCAACTGATTGAAAATTTAGAGAAAGAGATCGACAGAATGACTGCTTCAGCATCACAACCCCATCAACCCGAAACAATTGAACCATCATTAGGGTATGATAGTGAGATTGATGCTAGGTTGACCGCTTTAGAAAAGGGTATTGAAGTGATGACTGCGGTTGAAAATCAAACAACTGCGACGCTAGCCCTGTTTATACGACAATCTGACCAATTATTTGTTGCTCAAGCTCAATCATTGGCTAGAATCGAGGACCAAGTGAAACATTTAGCTGTGAAGATTCTAGAGAGTGAACACAGTCAATCGAAACCTAATAGTGTCAATATCTGTCATCTAGAAAGTCACCTAAGTGAGATAAACGATCAACCAAATTTTGATGATTTCATAAATGATGATACGATAGAATTGACTGAGTGTTGTCAGGAAACACAAGAAAAACCTCCGACTGAATTTGGCTTTCCAATTTTAGAGGAGGAACCTTGGGAATTTATCGGGCATGGTTAGGATAGATTAGAAGAGATCAATGATCGGGAACCCACAATTTTTGTAACACCTGTTGATATTGTTTCGTAAGAAACATTAGTGTGGGAACCTACTTTCTTAGATGATATGAACCCACCCATTTATGAATCTGATGAGAAGGAAATTGTATTGGGAGAGTTGGAAAATGATGAGAGTAAGATTGTAGAAAATAATAGGGAGGAAGACAGCATTGAAAAACATTCTTTCATGTCGAGTTTTGAGGAAATTTTTGCTGATGAACTTGATATTTTAGGTGAGTTGGAGTCAGGATCAATTTGGGAACATCCTAATAACCTTTCTTTTGCCGAATTTTTTGCGGATGAACTCTAGTTTTTAAACGAACTTGAATTTGAAACTCCATATATACTTCTTGAAAATTTAATTCATTCGAACAACAGTTCTTTTTCCTCTTCATAACTTCGTCTTCACCTTCAGCGTCTTCCGAGCTCTACTTTTACACACCCATACCCTTTACTAATATCTAACAATTTTTTGTATATTCTCTTTTCTTTTTATTATACCTATTCTTTTGCCAACCATGGCACTATATTGATAAAAAAATTGAATGGCTGGTATTAATTTCTGGACTAACCCAGTCATTTAACTTGTGAATATTGTAATTAGTCTTAGGTTTTTTCTTTTCCTTTAAATAAAATGCTCACCCTGATGTCTAAGTCTAGCTACCGGAAACGGGGGCAACGATGAGGACATCGTAAAACTCAGGTTTTGGGGTGAGCACTGTGTTTATTTTTCCGCATCATATGTACATTCTGCATTGCATACATATTTAAAAAAAATCCCATAAAAATTGAAAAATTTTCCCTAAAATATAAAAACTTTGTCATCAAGTTAGCTAGTAAGGTAACTTAGATTGTTGTTCCGAAAATTTAGTTGATATATTAGAAGTAACTAAATCCTAGGCTTAAAAATTGAAAACCCTAAAACTAACCCTCATTCTGTTTAAACTTGGTAATTATATGTCCTTATAGTTTTTTTTTTTGAGAAATAGATAATCTTGAGTTCAGTTCTTCAGTTAAATTGAGATGAAGGGAAAGTATTGAAGCTTTATTGAAAGATAAGTCTGAAAAATAGTTTCTACTCTTGAGTCCAAATTTAGAATGTATATACCCTACAAACTGTACATACACGCACCTTGAAACTTGGGATAGTAGAGGATACCTAGAAATACTCTTGCCTGAAAGCCTAGTATGAAAGAAAAACCGGTATTAAAAGCTAACCACCATAAGAGTATCATTAAAAAATATATCTGGTCTTGAAAAGAAAAAAGAAAAATAAAGAATAAATAAATAAATAAATAAATAAATAAAATCAAGACCCGGAGACTGCTATTTACGCTTTAACCTCATACATTCAGTAATCAGTTGTTAGTGCCTCAAGAAGCATTAATAGTCGCATGAAAGGAGTGTGAGCACAACCATCCATCCATTTATGAAAAGAAGTAGTATTAGGTATTAAGGAAAGGGTACTATAGGTTGAATTGAATTCTTAAGTGTAGGGGTGGAAATTTTACACACACGTGGGATATACAATCGATATTTGGAGGAAAGATAGGAATAAAGAATAAGACTTATGTTTTTGATAAAAATTCCTGATTGGAGACCGCACTTTAGACGGAAAACTCAGGAGATACCAATATCTTTCTAAACTGTAAAAACGTATAGGATCTAAGGGTAAATAGACAAGTGGTGTGAAACATATGGGTTGAATATTTCTAATTTAGGATGATAGAATATCTAACTTAGATACTAAACTGTAGGAGTAGAATCGATGTTAACTTATGAAACTAGCTTGACGGGATTTTTTGGGTGTAATCCGCTGAAACCCCTCAGGAGACAACACTCCTCCTACTAGGGACACCTAGAGATTTAGCGGCTTATTGCACGTGCGCAGTGCAATCGCGTTCCCTGCGAAAGTGAGGCTAGGATTTTTTTTTTTGCTCGGCACGAGCAAAAGATAAGTTTGGGGGTATTTGTTCATCACAGAAAACTGCATTTTAATACCACTCATTCGTTGTAATATTTTTGTTTATATCGGTGCTATTAATCAGTGTCCGCTCTGTAATTACAGTTTACAGGTATTCGTGATAAAATACTGGAAACATACTAAAAATCACGAATATAATGTTTGGGAGCCGACACTGCAAGCTACCAGAAAACTGACCGATATCCCTTGAGCTCTTTTAGAAATAATGCATGTGTACACATTTTTGTCCAAAATTGTCCCACACACAAGTGTTCACATAGCTAGGACCATGATGGGGCTGCCATGAATCATGGCACAAGTGGGCATAGGTGTAATGTGCATTAAATGAGCATTGAATGCATAAAGTCTTGATGTGATGCTTTGCTTCTTGTTCCCTCCAAATCTCTGCATAGAAACCAGGTTAAGTTAGACCAATCAAATAGAACCAGAGTGATGTTGGAACAATTGACCACGCAGCCAATATGAGCCTGAGTGCTTGGTTTTGGACCAGCCAAGCACCCCTTGGATCCGAGCTCGCCGGCCGTAAAAGCTCCAATAGGCCCCATATTTTCTCTGCCCCTCCCTTGCGGCCACGTAGGCTTATTTTTATTGTTTTTTTAATTTTCTTTTGAGCCTATAAATAGTAGACCAGTGGGCAAGGGAAGAAGCTACCATATATATACCTCATTTTCATTTCTTAGTTTCTTTCTTTTGGTTTAGCATGAGGGTGAGTGGGCTTCATATTTGTTTCTTCTTCTTCTTCACTCTTTAAGCTCTCTTTGGAGAGCTTCATTAAGAAGGTTGAATAAGTTACCATAAATCTTGTATCTCTTTCTCAAGTGTTTATAATATTTGTTGTTTCTTTTATTTACATGCTTGTTTATCCTAACTTGCTTTTATTCATTATGCTTAACTAATTCTTTGGTTGTAGTGTGGGTGAGGAAGTGAGATGAAACGCTTTGCCCCCTCCACCTCTTGATTATGTTTAATATTGTTAACTTATGATTCTAACTTAAGTATTGCTAATGTATTGATATGATACGGTATTTTGACACATGGTTACTTGTAACCTCCTCATATGCCGTATTCATTCCCTTTCCCCATTTCAATGTTTAAGTTAAAATCCATTTGGTGTAAAGTTTGCTAAGTTTGGATATCGTATCTTGCGATCAATTGCTTGACAATCTTTTGTTTTCATATACGATATACCATCAAAAATACCTAGCAAATTCAACACCAAAATCATTTGCTCTCACTAACCACTTTGTGTTTTTGTTGTTGCGGTATGCTTGCTAACCTTTGTATTTAGTGTTGATACCCCAAGTGCGGACATACAAACAGTAAGTGATCAAAAGGACTCATTTCGTGCTTTATGGCGAATATCGGACTTTGACGGTTTGTGCTCCGCAACCGCGTTGACAAGTCGTGCTTCATGCCGGGACCAAGGTAAGGCCAGATAACTCATGATCATGGGAGGGTAGAGGTAAACGTTGCGATTCGATCTTCCAAACCAAATCCGCAACCATACTTTCTTACTTGTTTTCCTTCTTTCTTTGTTTTCTTATTCTTTTATAATTTTGTGACAAACAACCTAATTCCTTTATTTGTTGAACCTTAATTAACAATACCCAATAAAAAATTCCCTGCGGATCGACCCGTGCTTGCCGGCTCGCTACAACGCGCCGTGCACTTGCGGTTATAAATTTTAAAATGAGAGAGATCTCACGTGCGCATTACGTTTCCTTCATTTTCATATCCGTTTCCATAACATATGCATTTGCGCGTGTGGGTGAATTCCCAACAAGCAATTAAAAGGATAAATATACGAATAGTCGCAGAACAAACGATATAAATCAATCATGCGCACTAACTAGACGCGCACACGCTTGGTGCACAAAACGCGCTCGCGACAACACCACAAACCCTAACTAGGGTCGCTATTCGTGAAAACCACCAAGTCTAAAACCCAATCGTACCCATCACGCACTCATAACATACTAGATATTATATGAAATCGGTTGTTTATCATCAAAACCACAACATAATTAAAATCGATTCAATTTCAAAAACCTAGTAAGCATCCATTTTCCATTTTCGTTCAAATCTACATGTTTTAACAAATATAGTGGCCATAATATTCACTAAATATCTTAACTAAGTTACACCAACCATTACTAAAATTTTATCAGACCAATTTGTATTAATCCTAAAAACCTAGATTGCAAAATTATCTAATTTAACAATTTTAAAGTACCAATTTACAAATCAACAACTAGATTTGGTTTTTGCATGTCTTAAAATATTAATCTATACTTAACTAATTTGATTTATTTATAAAAACCCTAACTTTAATTCAAACCTTCTCTTGAAAACTAAATCATGAAATTAATTCCATATTTAAACATCTAATTAAGTTAAATTGAAGAAATTTTCCAACAATTAAACTATTGGTTAAGATTTATACCTCACAAACATGAGATCAAACTTGCATATCTTAGCCTCCAAAATGCTAACTTTACTCCATGATCCATGCTAGATTTGAACAAGAATAATGGATGGAGATTAAATTATGAA
Source organism: Agapanthus africanus (assembly GCA_030015575.1). Lineage (NCBI taxonomy): Eukaryota > Viridiplantae > Streptophyta > Magnoliopsida > Asparagales > Amaryllidaceae > Agapanthus > Agapanthus africanus. Next base: position 79,737,597 of record JASDDO010000031.1, read on the forward strand.
TTAATGAGATTTTTGTGTGGATTTTTGAGGATTTTTGGAGTGGAATGAGACGAAGAAAAATGGAGAATGGGGGCAGCCATGATTGGCCAGAAAAATATGAGAGGGGGAGAGAGAGAGAAGGGTGTGGATTTTTGAAGAAGTATCATCATCATTTCACATGTTAATTCCTTTTTGTTATTTTCTATTCTATTAAATTTTTTGATGTGATAAATATGATGGAGAAATTATGAAGAGAGAGAGGGGCTGCTCAAAGAGCTCGGCCAATATGAGGGGAAGAAAGAGAGAGAGAGAGAGAGTGAAAATTTCCAAGTGAAGAAAACACCCCCATCAATCATACACTAACTCATTTCTTTAATTAATTCATTTTATTATATTTCTAACCCTAGACTTCTCTATAATTATGGAGACAAGTGAGAGAGAGAATTAGCATGCTACATACTTGATTCTAAGTTGCCATGGTCTATTAGTGTATGATTAACCCATTCCAGTTTGTAATTTACATAAATTTAATGTACAATTGAAAGCTTAAAATAATATTAAAAATAATTAATTAAAGAAAAATATTTAAGTAAACTAATAATTTATAAGTGACTAAATAAATACCAATACTAGCAATTATATAGTTAGAATAGGTGTATTTATATCTATGTCAATAAATAATTATATTTAAGTTTTACGGAAAATACGGTTTATTTTACCGATTATCAGAAAATTCACCTAAAGGATTTTTTTTATTTATTTATTTTTAAAACGTTACAAAACCGGTTCGCACAGGAATATAAGATAGACTGGAGATACTCCTTGGTCTATAAACCTTGGGCCAATGGTCTAGCTGAAGCCTTCAACAAGTCCTTTACCAAGATTATAAAAAAGACGGTGTCCAGAAACAAAAAAGACTGGAACGAAAGGCTGCGTGAAGCACTTTGGACGTACCGAACAACGTTTAAGACGACCACAAATACAAAATCATATGCATTGGTGTTTTACGTTGAAGTGGTGCTCCTATTGAAAATAGAAACCCCCTCTTTACGAATAGCAGTTCAATATGAGCTGACAAATGAAGAAAATGCTCATCTTAGCCTTGAGGAGCTCAACGCCCTCGACGAAACCTGCCTTATAGCATAGCAAAATCTAAAGGCTTATAAGGCAAGGATAACGCTGTCATATGAAAGATTAATCAGGCCAAGAACATTTCGCCAATGCGAACTCGTACTGGTTGTCAAAAGACCGATGATACCCAATCATGCAAAGCGGGGAAAGTTCGAGCCAAATTATGAAGGCCAGTACATCATAGACAAAGTCTACCAAGGTGGAGCCTACCTGCTTATGGATATGCATGGCGAAAGGCCATTTCGTCCAATAAGCGACCAATTCCTCAAAAAGTACTATGCTTGAAGAGTCATGACTTAGGTCAATGATAGATGACGGCGCTTGTGTCTGCTCGCTATTTTCCTGAGTCAGAACTCTGAAAGTAGTACCAAAACATGTTCGTCCCAAAACATGAGAATGATGGACCGAGAAGTCCTTAAACTAATTATAGACCACCACGTCCTTAAACTGGCTTCAGACCGAAACATCTTTAAACTAAAAATCCGTCCCAAGTATGGGAATTTTGGATAAAGAAGTCCTTAAACTAATAATGGACCACCATGTCCTTAAACTAGCTTCAGACCGTAACGTCCTTAAACTATCTTTGGACTGAGAAGTCCTTAAAACTAAAACTTCATCCTGAACATGGGGATGTTGGAGCGCAAGGTCTTTAAACTAACATGTTTATGTCACGACCCGAAAGTACGGAACGTGACTGGCACTTAGATTACGAGACGTCTAAAGGCGTACCGTAACCTAAGTCAGCCAAAGCCCAGAAAATCTAACCCAAAAACAAAAGAGAGTGAAGGAAAACCTTAAATGAAAACGGTTTTGAAATCAATTAAGTTGCATAGAATCCCTTTTTAAAAGAAAAAAAAACATCAAAAATTTCAGAAAATTTCGGCAGAGTCTCCCCTGTATTTTCTATCCCCCAAAATAGGTACAACAAGATAATAAACCTGTAATCATAAAATGGCATCCCCAAGCGGGAGCTAGCTCTTCGCCCAAGGTGGATCACAACCACATGCAATATAATAACCATATCAAGAAAAGAGCATAAAAGAAACGCAAAATATCAGAAAACACAACGCCGGATCAAGTGAGCTCGACCCAAAAGAAACCACAAATATACAAGTCTCTCAGTCTCACCACTAGGTCACATATACAATATAAAGTGGTAGATGGAGAATACTAGATACAATGATAAAGAAAAAGAAATAAAGTGTGCTCGCAACCCACCTACGGGCGATGTCGGGAGTCTGAACAAAAAGAGCTGATAATAAGATAGACGCCGCTACAAGACTGATGAGTCCGACCTGCAAGACACTGTGGCACAACGGGGGTGAGTTGCCAGCTCGTGAGTAAATATAACATCTAATAAGGCAATCGTAAGAATGCACGCAATGCACCACAACATGCATGTCCATATGTGATATAATATCTCTAGTATGCATGCACAGGTATGCAATGTCATTATTAAGTCTTTAAGTGTTTTAAATGCTAAGGGTATTGAATTCTTAACTTTAGAACATGAATATCTGTATAATAGCTAAATACCATCAAGAAATCATCTGAAAACCCGTGTCAAGCATCGACACCAAATAGGAATCATATCTGTCTCAATATCGGGCTCCGTCAGTCCGGATCGGCCCATATCATAAATCTCATGACAACGGTCGGTATCCTCCGGATATCCGCCGCGCCAGACATCACCGGTAGGTAGTCTTCCCCTGCTAGGCTCATCGTCTACAACTCGATCTTCTTGCCCCGGAGTACCATACCAAGCCCACCATGTACTCGAGACGGTTCATCCACTCCTCGAATCGGGTCTCGAAATCCAACAGAAAACATGAAAACTCATGGTGGACGACACATACATCACGAGAAAGCCGCAACTTTGTTTTGAAAATGATAAATATAAGGTTTTGTTAAATTCTTGCGGTTTTCCCCAAAATCCAGAAATCCCAGCAATACTGAAATCCTCAAGAAAATCATAGTGTCCACATGTTATATATGATAAATGTCTATGATATCAATGCATACGATGTGAATTTTGTTTAGAAATCTATATAAATATGATGATGATGCGAGGTATACGTATGCTATGCAATTTCATATATTAAGTATGAATGCAAGTGGCGATATTATGATAAACAGGTTCTATAGTCCACGTGGCATGGCATTTACCAAAGGCGTGTGTGTCACATGAATAGTGCGCGTGCAACAAATGCAAATGGTAAGGTGTTCGTGTCCTACGAAATGATATCGCATAAGTATAGATGAATGTCCATGCAATTTAATATACTGTTCGTTATAAGGGTATGCAGTGTACATGAATGGATAAGCAAGCTAACAAGATAAATCTTGCAAAAAGTAGGGTAATCCTAACTAGGGGGGGTGCATCGCGCCATCCAGACGATTCCCCCATAGATGAATACATCTACTCACCTGAAATCCCCGCTAAACCGTTCCGGCCACCGCCTTGCCTTTTCGCGCCGTATCCGATATTTCCCCGACCGATCCTATATTTGCACAATACCAACCATAAGATTAAAAAACCTAAAACGATGCAAGTCACAATATACAATTATCAACGCTCTCGAATTACTCATAGCATGCACTCGGTGTGCGGGAAAACGCACGAAAATCGCTAACCTTAAACTAGAATCGTCTTTTCGGGAAAATCGACAAAACTAAAATCCGGCTAGACAAAACCCCGTGTTCGCGCACTCTAATAGTCCTATACGAAGCTAATTATATCGCTAACATAACGCAATTTGATCGCATTCTAATTTTTGAAAAAATCTAGTAAGCAATTTGCTTACCGATTCGATACAAACATCGCAATTTTGTCGATTTAGCGAGCACAACACTACACAATTAACCACTCCAATCAATTAGATAACAAAACCCTAACTTAAATCCAACCACCATGCTACAAACACTAATTTAAAATCAAATCCTTCTCTTGATTTTCCTAAACAAATATTTACTACTAAACTAATACTTCAAATTTGAATTCTAGCATATTTAAACTACAAGTTAACAAAAAGATTAGAATTTTCACCTCACAAGATTGAACCCTAGCTTGATCAAGTCACCAAGAAGCCTCCTGTCATCAAGTTTTTGAACTAATTTGGGTTTAAGAGAGATTGGATTAGGGTTTTGGTTTGAATGGGTTAATGAATTTGTTGATTTTTAATGGATTTTAGCAAAGAAATGAAGCAAGAAATGAAGTGAGAAATGAAGGGAGAGCTGCTGAAATTCGACCAGTAGGAAGCGGAGGAGGGTGTGGGGAAATTTGGAGAAGTTTCTAGGTCAATAAACACCCCATGTGCTCATTTAATGCTTTCTTATCAACATTTTACAAAAAAAAACCTTATTTCACATCATTTTTCCATTAAATTTCCCACCCTAAAACCAAAATTTTGCAAGTCATGATACAATTTTATTAACACCATATTTTAGCTTATAAAGACTCCTAATTATGAAATTTACCTAATTAAATTTGTATTTATCACTAATTTAATGCATTTAAAAAGGCTTAAAATAATAAAAAAATAATTAATTACAAATTTTTTTTTATTTAACTATAAAATTATAAGTGACATTTTAGTGACAAAATTATAGTAATATCTTATCTAAATTTTGTATAATTAGGTCTACAATGAAAAATACCTATTTTGACTTTTTACGGAAAAAGCCGAAAAATTAGCCGATTACCGAAAAACTGCCTAAACGATTTTCGAAGGGTTACAATCTTCCCCTCTTAAAGAAATTCGGTCCCCGAATTTAGAATTTAACTACGCGTACCTTCAAAAAGATGGGGATATCTTTTCCTCATCTCGACCTCGGTCTCCCAGGTGACCTCCTCGCTGTTCGGGCCACGCCAAAGGACCTTGACGGACGGTTTAACCTTCGACCTTAATTTCTTCACCTGCCGATCCAAAATGACAACCGGCTGCTCGGTGAAAGAAAGATCACGGTCTAACTGGATCGTCTGGTGCTGAATCGCCTGGGAAGGATCATGAAGGTACTTGCGGAGCATCGAGACATGGAATACGGGGTGAACATCGGGGAAGCTGGGTGGAAGAGCTAACCGATAAGCGACTGGACCAACACGCTCTAGGATCTCGAAAGGACCAACATATCCAGGACTCAGTTTCCCTTCCCGCCCAAATCTCATCACACCTTTCATCGGAGAGACCTTCAGGAAAACATGATCGCCAACAGCGAACTCGAGTCGGCGACGACGCTTGTCAGCATATGATTTTTGCCTGCTCTGTGCCGCTCTCATCCTGTCCCGAATCAGCTGTATCTTCTCGGTCGTCTCCTGTACAATCTGAGGCCCCAAAATACTGCTCTCCCTAAGCTCTGTCCAACATACAGGCGATCGACATCTCCTCCCATATAAAGCCTCGAAAGGTGCCATCTGAATCGTCTCCTGAAAGCTATTATTGTAAGAAAACTCGATCAAAGGAAAATGACGATCCCAGCTACCACCGAAATCTAAAACACAAGCTCTGAGCATGTCCTCAAGAGTCTGAATCGTACGCTCTGACTGACCGTCGGTCTGCGGATGAAAGGCTGTGCTAAAACTTAATCGGGTGCCCAAAGCTTCCTGGAGTTTCTGCCACAATCGGCTGGTAAACTGGGTGCCACGGTCGGACACGATGCAAGTCGGAACGCCATGCAGTCGCACTATCTCATCAATATAAACCTGGGCGTACTGAGAAAATCTAAAAGTGGTCTTCACTGGCAGAAAGTGAGCCGCTTTCGTCACTCGATCCACAATCACCCAAATAGAGTCATACCCTCGACTAGTCCTGGGTAGACCCACAATGAAGTCCATGGAGACCTGCTCCCACTTCCACTCAGGGATGGGCAAAGGCTGTAACTCGCCGGCTGGCCTCTGGTGCTCGGCCTTGACTTGCTGACAAGTCAGGCATCTGGACACAAAGTCTGTAACATCATTTTTCATCCCGTCCCACCAGTAAAACTCTCTCAAATCACGGTACATCTTGGTGGAACCTGGGTGAACACTGTATACTGATCTATGTGCCTCCTCGAGAATATCATGCCTCAGTCCCTCTAAATCTGGCACGCACAGTCGAGTCCCAAATCGAAGTATCCCCTGATCATCAATCACGAACTCGGAAACTCTGCCCTGCCGAATCTGCTCAATAATCTCTAATGTACGGGCATCGCCGGACTGTGCCTCGTGGATACGGTCAAGTAACTGTGGGCGTGCTCTGAAATGGGCCAGCTGTCCCCCTGTAGGAGTAAACTCGAACTGCACCCTGCTGTCACATAACACCTGCCAATCCGCCGTCGACTGCATCTGTACTGCGCTCAAACAAGATAAGCTACCTCCGGGCCTCCTACTCAGAGCATCTGCCACCACATTCGCCTTGCCCGGATGGTATAGAATCTCACAATCATAATCCTTCACCAACTCCATCCAACGGCGCTGCCTCAGGTTCAGGTCTCGTTGCTGGAAGATATACTTCAAACTCTTGTGGTCAGTGAATATCTGGCACGACTCACCGTATAGGTAATGTCTCCAGATCTTAAGTGCAAATACCACTACAGCCATCTCTAAATCATGGGTGGGGTAGTTCTGCTCGTGTTTCCTCAGCTGCCGAGAAGCATACGCGATAACTCTGTCGTGCTGCATCAATACAGATCCCAGCCCCACTCGAGAAGCATCACAATATACCACGAACCCGCCTGATCCTGAAGGCAATGCTAACACTGGTGCAGTAGTCAGACGAGTCTTCAACTGCTGGAAACTATCCTCACATGCCTGGGTCCAATCAAAAGGAACTCCCTTCCGGGTCAACCCGGTCAACGGTGCAGCAATGCGGGAGAAATCCTGGACAAAACGTCGATAATAGCCGGCCAGACCTAGAAAGCTGCGAACCTCTGTAACTGATACTGGTCTAGGCCAACGCTGAACTGCCTCGATCTTCTTCGGGTCCACACAAATACCGTCTCTCGTCACCACATGACCCAAGAAATCGACACTATCTAGCCAGAAAGCGCACTTGGAGAATTTGGCGAACAGCTGATGCTCCCTTAAAGTCTGCAATGTGATACGTAAGTGCTGCTCATGCTCCACCCGGCTCCGAGAATAAACCAAGATGTCGTCAATGAACACAATGATGAACTGATCGAGATACGGCCTGAATATGCGGTTCATCAAATCCATAAATGCTGCCTGGGCATTGGTGAGCCCGAACGACATCACCAAGAACTCATAATGACCATAACGAGTACGGAAGGCAGTCTTCGGAATATCCTCCTTCCAAACCCGCAACTGGTGATAACCTGATCGTAAATCAACCTTCGAGAAAAACCCTGCACCCTGGAGCCGATCAAATAAGTCATCAATGCGGGGTAAGGGATATCTGTTCCGCACAGTAACCCGGTTCAACTGACGGTAATCAATGCATAAACGCATACTTCCGTCCTTCTTCTTAACAAACAGGACGGGAGCACCCCAAGGTGACACACTCGGTCGGATCAGCCCTTTGTCCAGCAAGTCCTGTAACTGATCCTTTAGCTCTCTCAGCTCCGCCGGGGCCATCCGATAAGGAGGTATAGAAATAGGCCCCGTGCCGGGGATCAAGTCAATACAGAACTCAATCTCACGCTCTGGTGGCAGACCAGGCAGCTCGTCAGGAAATACATCAGGAAACTCTCTCACAACAGGGACCTGGTCCAACGAAACCTCTGTGGAGCTAGTATCACAAACATAAGCTAAGAATCCCTGACACCCCTTCCTTAAGAGCTGACCAGCGCGAAGAGAAGAAATCAAGCTGGGAAGGGTAGCACTACGATCTCCCTGAATAATAAGAACCGACTCACCAGGAAAAATGAATCTGACTGCCTTTTCATGGCAGTCCACGGATGCATAACATGTGGCTAGCTAGTCCATACCAAGAAGAACGTCAAAGTCTAGCATATCGAGGAGAATCAAATCAACTGAAGAATCTCTCTCCCCGATACGAACGGAACACGATCGGTACACAAAACGGGCAACAAAAGACTCGCCTACCGGGGTAATAACGACAAGCGGCTGATCTAACGGAGAAGACTCTCGGCCCAACCTCGGTGCAAAATACGTGGAAACATAGGAATGTGTGGAGCCTGGATCAAATAATACCCATGCATCAAAAGAACATACTGGCAGAGTACCTGTCACGACGGCATTGGATGCCTGTGCATCCTGAGGAGTCAACGCGAACACTCGGGCCTGTCCACCACTAATAGCTGGTTGTGCTCTGCCTCTACCTCGGCCTCTGCCTCTGTCGCCTCGTCCTCTCTGAACCGGACCGCCACGCCCACCGCTTCTAGAAGCATCTGGCTGGCGTGGAGCATCATCAGGAGTAGGAAGTAAAGCTCTCTGAGAAGGTGGTGAGCGTGGTAAAGTCACATGCGGGACTGTCGCCGCACCCTGGAGTCCCATGGTACAGTCTCTGACATGCTGGTACTGACTCCCGCACCGAAAACATCCTGGAGACGACTGCTGGGTCTGTGGATATGAACCAAACAACTGACCTCGTCTCAATCCTTTGCCTCCACCATCTCCCGGAAATAATCTATCGCGGTGTCTACCCATCTGCCACTGAGCTGGCGTATCAGTACGGATCCTCTTCGGCCCAGAAGCGACCGGAGTCTCAGAAATACGCTCCTCCAAAAGTAAGGCTGCATCCATCGCGGCTGCGTATGTATCAAAGTGCTGGGTGCCGATGGCAAGGAATAGCTGTGTATCAAACCCTCGTACAAACCTCTTTATTCTCTTCTCTTCTGTGTCGACTAGGTACGGAGCATATCGAGATATCTGGGTAAACTGTATATCATACTCCGACACTGTCATCCCAGGAGTCTTGCGCAAAGACTCAAAACTACGGGCTCGAGCATCTCGGACACTCTCCGGAAGAAAACGGGCAAGAAATGCAGCTGTAAACTCATCCCAGTTCATAGAAGGTAGACCTGCAGCTCGGCCTCTCTCTACTGAGTCGTACCATGTCTGGGCAAGACCCTCCAGACGAAAACTCGCAAACTCCACCAATCTATCATCAGAACACCTCAACGAACGGCAAATCCGAGCCATCCTATCAAGAAATGCCTGTGGGTCCTCTGTCGCATCTGTACCGGTAAAAGCTGGAGGTCTCAATCTCATGAACTCCTGTAGTGAAACAGGGATAGTCTCCGTAGTAGCAGCAGGAGTGACCATCTGTGCAGCAGGTACGATCGTGGTCTGTGCGGTGGAAGGAACGTCCTCGGATCTCTGTGCCCGACTGGACTCAACTAAAGATCCCATCATCTGCCGCAACTCTTGCATGCCGGCCTCTAATCTGGCAATACGGTCAGGATAAGGTGGATCAGTATGACCCTGAGGGGTAGGAGTATCCTCCCGCTCGATCCTCGCCTCAGACGAGCCTGCCTGAATCTCATCCCTAGCGGCAGCCCGCTGAGCTCTCGTAGTCTTTGGCGGCATCGAAGCTGGAATAAGAAACATGACTGATAAGGAAATTGCAATTGAATCAAGGAATGCAAGGAATCAAGAAAGGAAATACAAGCAATTATGTCCTAAGGTCACTTAGGCGGAGTACCATATCGTAAGTATGCCGCGGATCATACCCATGCTACGCCACTCTGCTTAAGTCACCTACTCCATCTACCAAGGTCGTCCTACACTCAGAAAGGTAAAACCTACGCTCTGATACCAACTTTGTCACGACCCGAAAGTACGGAACGTGACTGGCACTTAGATTACGAGACGTCTAAAGGCGTACCGTAACCTAAGTCAGCCAAAGCCCAGAAAATCTAACCCAAAAAGAAAAGAGAGTGAAGGAAAACCTTAAATGAAAACGGTTTTGAAATCAATTAAGTTGCATAGAATCCCTTTTTAAAAGAAAAAAAAAACATCAAAAAATTCAGAAAATTTCGGCAGAGTCTCCCCTGTATTTTCTATCCCCCAAAATGGGTACAACAAGATAATAAACCTGTAATCATAAAATGGCATCCCCAAGCGGGAGCTAGCTCTTCGCCCAAGGTGGATCACAACCACATGCAATATAATAACCATATCAAGAAAAGAGCATAAAAGAAACGCAAAATATCAGAAAACACAACGCCGGCTCAAGTGAGCTCGACCCAAAAAAAACCACAAATATACAAGTCTCTCAGTCTCACCACTAGGTCACATATACAATATAAAGTGGTAGATGGAGAATACTAGATACAATGATAAAGAAAAAGAAATAAAGTGTGCTCGCAACCCACCTACGGGCGATGTCGCGAGTCTGAACAAAAGGAGCTGATAATAAGATAGCCGCCACTACAAGACTGATGAGTCTGACCTGCAAGACACTGTGGCACAACGGGGGTGAGTTGCCAGCTCCTGAGTAAATATAAAATCTAATAAGGCAATCGTAAGAATGCACGCAATGCACCACAACATGCATGTCCATATGTGATATAATATCTCTAGTATGCATGCACAGGTATGCAATGTCATTATTAAGTCTTTAAGTGTTTTAAATGCTAAGGGTATTGAATTCTTAACTTTAGAACATGAATATCTATATAATAGCTAAATACCATCAAGAAATCATCTGAAAACCCGTGTCAAGCATCGACACCAAATAGGAATCATATCTGTCTCAATATCGGGCTCCGTCAGTCCGGATCGGCCCATATCATAAATCTCACGACAACGGTCGGTATCCTCCGGATATCCGCCGCGCCAGACATCACCGGTAGGTAGTCTTACCCTGCTTGGCTCATCGTCTACAACTCGATCTTCTTGCCCCGGGGTACCATACCGGGCCCACCATGTACCCGAGACGGTTCATCCACTCCTCGAATCGGGTCTCGAAATCCAACAGAAAACAAGAAAACTCATGGTGGACGACACATACATCACGAGAAAACCGCAACTTTGTTTTGAAAATGATAAATATAAGGTTTTGTTAAATTCTTGCGGTTTTCCCCAAAATCCAGAAATCGCAGCAATACTGAAATCCTCAAGAAAATCATAGTGTCCACATGTTATATATGATAAATGTCTATGATATCAAAGCATACGATGTGAATTTTGTTTAGAAATCTATATAAATATGATGATGATGCGAGGTATACGTATGCTATGCAATTTCATATATCAAGTATGAATGCAAGTGGCGATATTATGATAAACAGGTTCTATAGTGCACGTGGCATGGCATTTACCAAAGGCTTGTGTGTCACATGAATAGTGCGCGTGCAACAAATGCCAATGGTAAGGTGTTCGTGTCCTACGAAATGATATCGCATAAGTATAGATGAATGTCCATGCAATTTAATATACTGTTCGCTATAAGGGTATGCAGTATACATGAATGGATAAGCTAGCTAACAAAATAAATCTTCCAAAAAGTAGGGTAATCCTAACTAGGGGGTGCATCGCGCCATCCAGACGATTCCCCCATAGATGAATACATCTACTCACCTGAAATCCCCGCTAAACCGTTCCGGCCACCGCCTTGCCTTTTCGCGCCGTGTCCGATATTTCCCCGACCGATCCTATATTTGCACAATACCAAGCATAAGATTACAAAACTTAAAACGATGCAAGTCACAATATACAATTATCAACGCTCTCGAATTACTCATAGCATGCACTCGGTGCGCGGGAAAACGCATGAAAATCGCTAACCTTAAACTAGAATCGTCTTTTCGGGAAAATCGACAAAACTAAAATCCGGCTAGACAAAACCCCGCGTTCGCGCACTCTAATAGTCCTATACGAAGCTAATTATATCGCTAACATAACGCAATTTGATCGCATTCTAATTTTTGAAAAAATCTAGTAAGCAATATGCTTACCGATTCAATACAAACATCGCAATTTTGTCGATTTAGCGAGCACAACACTACACAATTAACCACTCCAATCAATTAGAAAACAAAACCCTAACTTAAATCCAACCACCATGCTACAAACCCTAATTTAAAATCAAATCCTTCTCTTGATTTTCCTAAACAAACATTTACTACTAAACTAATACTTCAAATTTGAATTCTAGCATATTTAAACTACAAGTTAACAAAAAGATTAGAATTTTCACCTCACAAGCTTGAACCCTAGCTTGATCAAGTCACCAAGAAGCCTCCTTTCATGAAGTTTTTGAACTAATTTGGGTTGAAGAGAGATTGGATTAGGGTTTTGGTTTGAATGGGTTAATGAATTTGTTGATTTTTAATGGATTTTAGCAAAGAAATGAAGCAAGAAATGAAGTGAGAAATGAAGGGGGAGCTGCTGAAATTCGACCAGCAGGAAGAGTAGGAGGGTGTGGGGAAATTTGGAGAAGTTTCTAGGTCAATAAACACCCCATGTGCTCATTTAATGCTTTCATATCAACGTTTTACAAAAAAAACCTTATTTTACATCATTTTTCCATTAAATTTTCCACCCTAAAACCAAAATTTTGCAAGTCATGAAACAATTTTATTAACACCATATTTTAGCTTATAAAGACTCCTAATTATGAAATTTACCTAATTAAATTTGTATTTATCACTAATTTAATGTATTTAAAAAGGCTTAAAATAATAAAAAAAATAATTAATTACAAATTTTTTTTTATTTAACTAGAAAATTATAAGTGACATTTTAGTGACAAAATTATAGTAATATCTTATCTAAATTTTGTATAATTAGGTCTACAATGAAAAATACCTATTTTGACTTTTTACGGAAAAAGCCGAAAAATTAGCCGATTACCGAAAAACTGCCTAAACGATTTTCGAAGGGTTACTGTTTAGCCTTACGATGTGTTAGTGATATATGCCCTAGAGGCCTTTATTGTATAGTACTGGTTTGTATATTACATTTTGGAAGCTTGGGATATACTTAGATATAATATCAGTCTTGCTCAAAATGGTAGTATGCTACTTGGTTTGATTCTACCTCAATATGTGTATATGTTTCTTTTATTATATCGCTAATACATATTGGTAGAGCCCTTAGGATCTTTTCTTGACTACAAGCATTGTGATGGCAGTCACACTAGTGGAAGCTGGATAATCTATAAGCACATCCTTATACAGGTCCCTAGTCGTAGGATTATCGAGACGGGGCATCGATACTCAAGAGTAGATTAGTGTATACGCTTCTCAACATAGCAGGGGAGATGGTTTGTCCAACAGCCATTGGTATGTCGTACTGGAAATAGTATACATGTGCTCATTGTGTTATGAGTTACACTGGACTGACTCGTTGGGAACTGCTGCTTGGTATTATACTTATCGTAGAATAGCAGTTCCCGGGTGGCATGAGTACAGGTTAGTCCGTTGACTTGACCTCACTATTCGTCTCGAGTGTGTTCCCACTGTACTTAGATTACTTCCCTATCACGATTCAAAGGAGTCGTGCAAACATGTAGTAGTTAGGTGCAGTCCCGAAGCACTAGGAGGCAGTAGCGGTTAGATAGGATTCGTCTCTCCTGGTATTGGGGGTTGATATCGTGCTGTGTTCGGAAAGCCATCATACAAAGTCCCTGGCCAGGGCAAGCGTGATTTACTGGTAGGTACTCCGGTAGTTTCTCATGGTGTATTGGGCTCTATCCCGGCATGACTTATTGCGCTATCAGGGGTTTGACGGTTACCATCCCTAGGCCCGATATGCGAGTATCTTATACGAAAAGAACGGACTGTATAGAGATTGTCACAGATAGGCTTAGTAGGAGTTCGGATGAGTTTACTTATCGGCCTTCTTACCGACAAATACCTGGGTAGCCGTTACGCACAGCTAGTACCGCTGACGGACTTATGGTTAAACCCACTTCTAGCGTACTGTCGAGTCTTTAGAGTCCTACACAGAGGGTTTTCCTGCTTCGGGCAAAACGATGTAAAGGCCGTATGCTGTTACTGTAAGTGCACGGCGGCGCCCCGGCCTCCATCCCGAAGCCAGAAGCGGAAGCGATAGTTAACTTTAAATTTTCTTGAACTGGCAAACCGGCACCACCGCGCACTAAAACCCGGATCGAACCATTAACTAGTCCTAGCTAACTACAAGATGGGGAAGAGAGATATACCGACTGATCTGAGTCCTCCGGTCTTCTCGTCGTCGTCCCGATCTCCTACAGAAACTCCGGTCGTCGCCTCCTTGCCGGAAGGGCACCACATCGTCTGCATCTTTTACGGGCTCCCACCTCAATACCGAGGCAACTCGGGCACGAAGCTGGCTAGTCGACGTGCCCAAGATTTGCTGTAGAATGTATGTAGAACCATGTCTCATTTTAGGGTAGTGGATGTTGCCATTTGTGGAAGAATGATACTTGGAGTTTTTAGAGATTGATCTTGTGGGATTTTTGCCAAAGCAAAAGCACAAAAACCCCACCCCAAAAGAATTGGACAGCCCCTCCCTAATTGGCCGGCCACCATATGGTCAAGGGAGTGAGAGAGAGAGTGGAGGTATGTATCAAATAATAGAGTGAGACTAATAACACAAGAGAGAGAAAAATGGTTATCATGAAAAGGAAATGATCACTCACCAAATCCTACACACCACCAACCAATCATAACCACAAAAGTCAAGCAATGATGAAGTAAACAAGTCAATGCATGGTGGAACCATCATGACACAACAATATGCAAAGACCCCCTCCACAAATACTTATTTGCACAAATGCAAATAAGCCCTCCTCCACCAATCTTCGGCCATTGAAAGATACAAATGAAAATGTCCGAAACGGAAAGCAAACTGGCAACTCCAGAAAACTGGTCCCGTAATAAATTACAGGAAAACCCCGATACTGTACATACACACCCGCATTTGTATTCCGACCGAAATACAAATGCAATGAGACAAAATCTACACTATACTATACTAGGATCCGGCTTAAACCAAAACCGGCTAGTAATATCCGTCCGATCCTGATTCGTGCAATACCGCATGTATCTGATCGAACCCTGCCATATATCCATACGGCCTCTAGTACAAACTGTCCGATCCTGATCCGTGCAATACCGCACGTATCTGATCGAACCTTGCCATATCTCCATACGGCCTCTACAGCTTTTCGCCCGAAATCTTGAGTAACTGAATGTGGGGGACTCTAAAGACTCGTCAACACCTTGGTTGTGGATTTAACCACTAGCACGTCAGAGGTATAAGCCAATACGTAACGGGCTACCAGGTATTGACTAAAAGGGACGTCTGTGAGCGAACTCAGCCTGACAACCCTACTGAGCCTGTCAGTGATAATATCCGTACAGTCCGGTCCGTTCGTCTATGAGCATCGCATGGCGGGCCTAGGGGGTTGGTAAAAGTCAGACCCCCAAAAGCGGCACAAGTCGTGTCGGAGTGTAGCCCAGAACACCCTGAGATACTACTGGAATACCTACCAGTAAATCTCCTGCCTCGGCCGAGGGCTTTGTGTAATGGCTCTCCTAGACACAGCGCGACCTCACCCCCAATATCGGGAGAGACGAACCCCTGAAGATCCGCTCACTGCCTCCATGTGGCTCGGGACTGTACCCAACTAAAACCTGTTTGCACATCTCCTTTGAGCGTGGTAGGGTAGTAATCAAAGTACAGTGGGAACTCACACGAGACAAATGACGATCCTCAGGTCGATGAACTAACCTGTACACATGTCACCTAGGAACTGCTATCTGACGTCTGGTATAAGACCAACTAGCATGTTCCCGGCGAGTCCTGTCCGGTGTACTCATAACCCAATGAGCACCTGTATACATCTTAGGTGAACCAACTGACACCAGTGGCTTGTGAGACTGGCCACCGCCCCTCATCGGGGTCTCGACTGTATACACTAGTCTACTCTGGAGTATCGATGCCCTGTCTCGAAACTCTCACGACTAGGGACCATTTAAGGATATGCTTATAGACTGCCAGCTCCCACGTATATGATCTTCCTCATACTGCTGGTGGTCAAGCAAGAATCCTATGGGCTCTACCAACGTGTAATAGCGACCTGTAAGGTCACCTAAAGCAGTACACGATGATAAAGATAAACCAGATAGCATACTATCATCTCGAGTAAGACTATCCTACTGGGACAGGTCCTCCCTCAATCATTTCAATCACATGCCTGTGATCCAATAATTGACTCTGAGGGCACTATCTCCAACAATCTCCCACTTGTACTCAAGGTTAATTATTGCGATGTCGCATACTCACAGCCCGTGTGATACTGAACACCCAACTCCTCTACTAGTCAGTCTCACAAAGCTCGCTTGCGAAACTATTGCGTTCGAGGAATAGCCTCAGTGAGTGGATCCGCTTTGATGTTTCTTTCTATGTCTCTCTATATCTCAAGTTCGCGGAGAAAGCCATCTCCCGAAATGAGCAATACCTGTCTTAGAATGTGTCTGGATGTCTGATGGGACCTAGCTTATAAATGAACTCCAAATCCAAACTTCTTAGACTGTATCGTCAACTGAACTCAATCAGTATCCTGCGCCATGCCTCCCTCAGTATTGCCTTGGACCACCTGTCCAAAATACTGTCCCTCGTCAGAAGGAAAAACTATAACTCTGACAACCTCCCTGTCGTCCAGATCACCTTGGAAGCCTGGAATGATAACTGTCTCCTGCATGAGGCAGTCGTTATCATATCCCTAGAACATCCACTTATGTTCTAAAACTGCTTCCGACTGTTTCTCCAGGATTGGATTAATGTCAACTTATTGCATCTAGTGCAAGAACAACATCTGGTGTGGTACTTGACATCTCATGATTGACTCAATTGCTTAAGCAAGTGATCTGCCAATCATGCACATCCCTCTCCCCTTTAGTCTGTAAGACAGCTTTAGAGAGGGTGACTCCATCACCTGCAGGTACACTACCGTGCCAGGAGTCGTCCATTCCAAATACTCTTAGAATGCTGTCAAAGTACCCTTAATTGGGAAACCACCCAAATCTAGATCTACAACCATAGATCTAGTAACCAGAATGTCTGATATAATGTCCAAGTCCCATGTGGACAAACCACTGTGTGACGACCAAAGTATAACCGATCGTAGTATAGGAATGTCACTTCCTACTCTGTGTATGTCATCTAAATACCATGACAGCACACCCTACCACCTTCTCAACAGATCCATCTCCTATTCTGATGAAGTTAAACCTATGACTGTAACATCAGAAATTGATGATCTATCTCCGCTACATGTGCTTTAGTCTATAAATAGACATAAGCCTCCTGTCCACCAATGCTTCCGCTGCTCCCACTGACTACGACAACCCTCTGGTAGAGTCATATAGACGTACACTTCTAAAGCAATTTTAGAACGACGCTATACTCATCCTCCTGCCGGGTCTCACAGTCTGGAACAACAGCAATGGCAAGTCTGGGCAAACAAGAACTTCCCTGTCACCGTCCTTGAGGCTACCGGAGTACCTCTCGGGTGCCTGAAGTTACCCACCAAATCTGCGGAGTGGCTAATGGAATGTCAAACCAGATTGAATCTTTAGGTTCTTATCAAATCTTCAGTGATCGTTTGTAGTTCTGGAATCACTTCCAGTTCTACCATACTCCCACTACTATTTTCTAAAAAATCCATTTTTATTAAAACTGTGGCGAGTCTAGAACAATATTGCTATTGTTCATCCAGATGGTAGAAAGTCAACCCTCATCATAGCCTGGGTCAACCCACAAACAGCCATTATAGAAACGTGCCTTGAGTTGTCCAGTGTCTGGTTTTAAGCATAATCCGAACAACTCCCCGTACCTTAACATCGTTAAGATATGAACTGTTCTATATCCAATATAGAACCAGAGGCACTGATTTAATTGAACCAGA
Source organism: Agapanthus africanus (assembly GCA_030015575.1). Lineage (NCBI taxonomy): Eukaryota > Viridiplantae > Streptophyta > Magnoliopsida > Asparagales > Amaryllidaceae > Agapanthus > Agapanthus africanus. The sequence goes on from JASDDO010000031.1 coordinate 79,755,506, forward strand.
TTCAAATCATGCAGCTGTCTCCAGCGCATGTCAACTAAATGGAAGGAGGCCAATCAGCGTTACTCAACTTAGGAATGCTTCCAATTATGAGTAACCTGAAAGAGAAGCAAGTTCTCTTTATCATTACTATCAACTGAATACCATACACAAGTATCTACATCTTCGATCGCTTTGAAGAATCCCGATACTTGCTACACCTGGTTCTCTACTCTATTCAAATACCTATAACTTCTCAAAATTCAGACCCTGTGTTTCCACTAAACACCTGTCTAAAAACAAGAGAAGTCATAAGTAAACCGAATATAGTACGAGGACCAACCCCTTTGTCCTGATGGACCCTGGACAACATACAATACTCTGTATAAGTCCCTTGAGTCTGATAACTCATTCACTGTGTGTCGTAGGTTGAAAACTGTACTTATGGTTAAGAAGAATTACACCGCTGTTTAATGCTCCTTACCTAACCATCCACTGATATAGGTAAATGTCGTAGACATAATTTCAAAAAAAAAGGTATATCTCACTCTATGAAAATAGACGTACAGATATATCAATTTGAAATTGGTGCACAACAGCGGATATTCAAAACCAAATATTTGCCGTCCGGCAAACAACCCAGGTGACTTCCTCAAATATCACCGATTACAACGAATCCCAATATAATGAGGATGATCACCTAATTCCCACTAACCTACTCCCACTCATCATCTGTAAAACCATACAGATATGAGAATCATACCCGGTAAATACATACCCTGGAGTAAGGACTAATTGGGAAATCAGTTTTCCTTTAACTGTACACAGCGAAACTGAAATATTGAAATGTTTCGATGGGGTATCCCAGTATTCCTAGTAATGCCTCTTCTAGTGTCCAGATTCATAACTGTAACCGTATAATTCTTTGTCACCTCTCCAAATCCTTTTATATGTCTTTAGTCATTACCTTCTGCACACCCCTTTAGGCCAAATGGTTTTCTTCCTTCCCTACCGTTCGGCACCAGCCTATGGTTTGGAAGAAGACTATCCAATAAGCATAATGGGTGTACTGTCCTAATCCTAGGAATACTCGCAATGCGAGAGATGGTGAAGATAAAAGACAACCGAATAAACCTTATTCCTATTTCTCCTGAACCAGAATCCATCCCCGAACTGGAACAAGTTCCTTTCTAGTTCGTATATAACCATACGATGGAGTATCCAATAAACTGTGGATCTTCGTAGTGATACGGAGTGTCCTGGAGAAATACAAAGGTGAAGTGGGAGTGGTAATGAAATACTTGGTTTGGTCGTGAATATCAGTCGCAATTTACTTTGCCCTCTTACTAATCCCTTGCTTTGTCTTAACTTAATACCTTCTGTACACCATCGTTAGGCTAATTGGTTTTCTTCATTCCCTACCGGTCGGCACCTGCCTATGGTTTGGAAGAAGACTATCCAATTTGCGTAATAGGTGTACTATCTCCTAAACCAAGGAGTACTCTCAACCTGAGAGAAGGTAAAAGGAAAAGACAACTGAATAATCCTATCCGTTTTCTCCAGAACCGGAAACCATCCTCGAGTAAATCCTTTCGAGTTCGTATATAACCATACGATGGTTTTGTTTAATGGAAGTGGACGTTCGTAGTAATACGGGGTGTCCTAGAGAAAAGGGTAAAACTAGGAGTGGCAATGAGGTCTGCAATTCTGACAATCCAAAAGCCGATGTTTAAGAAGGTTCGGTTAATTTTGGTCACTGAGTCATAGTCTTAGGGTCGGGTCAATGGTCGCTGCCAAAGAGAGAGAGAGAAAAGAAACACTCAGCGTGCACTCTAACCTAGATCAGAATGGTTACCAATTTAGCTAATCAGGAAACCTCCCACTATACCTCAAATTCTCCTCCAAACCTGAAAGAAGAATTAGTCGGGGTCACCCGAGGAGTAAACTAACTCATCAGTGGGAATCGGGATCCAACTATCATCGCATGATAACGTGACGGAATCCGCTCACGCTATCACACTCCAGAAGGTATGCGCATATCTGGCAAGTTTCAGTTCTTTTGAAACTCCCGATGTGGATTTTTGCCCCATGCTCTTATGACCTTGGCGTGAGGTCAAAATATCATAAGTCACATGTCAAGTTATACCCATCATTGTCCAGGTTAATTTGAACCCACCCGTACATACTCTTGACGTAGGCCAAAATAGTAGTACGACTGTCCCAAACTAACGCATCTATCTATGCAACAGATAAATACCCGGCAGCTACCAAACACTATGCCTTGGCGTGAGGTCAAAATACATAGCTTGAATACTACCGAATATTTAACTGAAATGATGGAGGGCTACGAATGGTTTCTGGCGAAAACCTTAAACGTAAAGAACTTGATATCGTTGAAGGAACTGATAGCTTTTTAGAAAATATAGTGGCGAAAACTTTTGCTAAAGAGGTCACTCCCGGTGAAGGGATCTCGGCTCTTTCCCCGTAGAATGAGGTGCAGGATATTCCAACTAAATACAACGATGCAAAACAAAATTAATCGGCTATAGTGAAGTTATTTCCCTTACGCAAACTTTTGTCCAAGGGGTCACTCCCGGTGAAGAGATCTCGGCCCTTGCCTTGTCGACTGAGGAGCAGGATATTCCAACTGAATACCACGATGCAAAACAAAAGTGAACGTCCTTGCAATAACAGCTTTTTGAAAAGTGTTCCAACAACATCAGATTAGGTTTGTTTTAACTTGCATTGATCCGAATCAACGCAGTCCCATCAATTGATCACACCACAAAGAACGAAAATATACTGATGTACGTATATGCCATCCGCATTCGCCACTGGGTCCCGTCATTACCCGTTAGGTTAGCTAACTAACGACAGAGCGGGGACTGGACTAGCGCGGATGCAAAACATATACAACATCTACTAATATATATACCAATATATTATATTCGCTCAAGGCGTGATAAAATGCAACATCACAGAAATGTACTGCATCACAGAAACAATACAGATATCTGGGATCCCCGGGTTTCACAGAGCCACTACTGAAACCCGACGTTCCCCTGGTCGTATGGATAGCCTGTGCAATGAAATCCTAGACCCCTACGGGCGCGGCAAGTTACCCGCCAAAACCTGAAGCGAGGCAGCCCCCTTCAGCAACGTGAATGGACCACCCAGCACTTCACGAAATCCGGTAACTTGGGCACCCCTCCTGGGTCAACCTGTACCCCCTACGAGTGCGGCGAATAGCCCGCCAATTCTAGAGTGAAGCCCCCTCCGTCTCAATGCCATGAGATGCGGGCTTGTTGCCCTCTAGAACCCGGCCATCCGTGCACCCCTCCGCGGGGTAATCCTAGTACAGAAAGTAAAATATACATACAACGGGTACATCGACCGCAACCTGGTCGTTCCCCAAAATAATAATACAAACAGGCAGTGACGACAGTCCACATGTCGGACGCTCGCCCCGCAATATCAAATGTACATAATACAACAGAAACTGTACTAGCATTGCATCCAGGCTATCCCCCACGACCAATCTGCAACATCACAGCAAAACACAGAACATCAACGTGAAAGTCACGTTCGCAAATCCGTCTAACCGGGCTATAGCAGTTAGACAGGATTTACCGATCAAGTGACATTCACGGTCGCAGATATAATGTAAATACATTGGACTAATGTGTTTAAAATATCTGATCGATCAAATTTTAACAAGTGGGCCCCAAGTACTACTGTAGCACATCAAGAAATTCTGGGCCCAAAATTAATATTCCAAAAATCCTAATTTTGACCCAGAAATCAACTGCTGAAATTTGATGCAGTGATCTCAACATAGTGCGGCGGAACCGCGGCCCAAAGGGGGGTTTGGCCGCGGTTCCGTGCTCCTATTGTGGAATCACTGTATCGAATTTCTACAGTGTTCTTAGAATTTCCAGTACATCACTTTTCTACAACCTGAAAATTTTTTCGACTCCAGAAAATTTCAACAGAAAACTGATGCATGTGAAAAACGCGGATTTTGGAATTTTGGTCGATCGGAAATGTAAACACATTAAACCAAGCTAGACTATGTTAATGGCGAGGCTCTGATACCACTGTAAGTGCACGGTGGCGCCCCGGTCTCCATCCCGAGGCCAGAAGCGGAAGCGATGGTTAACTTTAAATTTTCTTGAACTAGCAAACCGGCACCACCGCGCACTAAAACCCGGATCGAACCATTAATAGTCCTAGCTAACTACAAGATGGGGAAGAGAGATATACCGACTGATCCGAGTCCTCCGGTCTTCTCGTCGTCGTCCCGATCTCCTGCGGAAACTCCGGTCGTCGCCTCCTTGCCGGAAGAGCACCACATCGTCTGCATCTTTTACGGGCTCCCACCTCAATACCGAGGCAACTCGGGCACGAAGCTGGCTAGTCGACATGCCCAAGATTTGCTGTAGAATGTATGTAGAACCATGTCTCATTTTAGGGTAGTGGATGTTGCCACTTGTAGAGGAATGATACTTGGAGTTTTTGGAGATTGATCTTGTGGGATTTTTGCCAAAGCAAAAGCACAAAAACCCCACCCCAAAAGAATTGGGCAGCCCCTCCCTAATTGGCTGGCCACTATATGGTCAAGGGAGTGAGAGAGAGAGTGGAGGTATGTATCAAATAATAGAGTGAGACTAATAACACAAGAGAGAGAGAAAGGGTTATCATGAAAAGGAAATGATCACCCACCAAATCCTACACACCACCAACCAATCATAACCACAAAAGTCAAGCAATGATGAAGTAAACAAGTCAATGCATGGTGGAACCAACATGACACAACAATATGCAAAGACCCCCTCCATAAATACTTATTTGCACAAATGCAAATAAGCCCTCCTCCACCAATCTTCGGCCATTGAAAGATACAAATGAAAATGGCCGAAACGGAAAGCAAACTGGCAACTCCAGAAAACTGGTCCCGTAATAAATTACAGGAAAACCCCGATACTGTGCATACACACCCGCATTTGTATTCCGACCGAAATACAAATGCAATGAGACAAAATCTACACTGTACTATACTAGGATCCGGTTTAAACCAAAACCGGCTAGTAATATCCGTCCGATCCTGATCCGTGCAATACCGCACGTATCTGATCGAACCCTGCCATATATCCATACGGCCTCTAGTACAAACTGTCCGATCCTGATCCGTGCAATACCGCACGTATCTGATCGGACCTTGCCATATCTCCATACGGCCTCTACAGCTTTTCGCCCGAAAGCTTGAGTAACTGAATGTGGGGGACACTAAAGACTCATCAACACCTTGGTTATGGATTTAACCACTAGCACGTCAGAGGTATAAGCCAATACGTAATGGGCTACCAGGTATTGACTAAAAGGGACGTCTGTGAGCGAACTCAGCCTGACAACCCTACTGAGCCTGTCAGTGACAATATCCATACAGTCCGGTCCGTTCGTCTATGAGCATCGCATGGCGGGCCTAGGGGGTTGGTAAAAGTCAGACCCCCAAAAGCGGTACAAGTCGTGTCGGAGTGAAGCCCAGAACACCCTGAGATATTACTGGAATACCTACCAGTAAATCTCCTGCCTCGGCCGAGGGCTTTGTGTAATGGCTCTCCTAGACACAGCGCGACCTTACCCCCAATACCGGGAGAGACGAACCCCTGAAGATCCGCTCACTGCCTCCATGTGGCTCGGGACTGTACCCAACTAAAACCTGTTTGCACGTCTCTTTTGAGCGTGGTAGGGTAGTAATCAAAGTACAGTGGGAACTCACACGAGACAAATGACGATCCTCAGGTCGATGAACTAACCTGTACACATGTCACCTGGGAACTGCTATCTGACGTCTGGTATAAGACCAACTAGCATGTTCCCGGCGAGTCCTGTCCGGTGTACTCATAACCCAATGAGCACCTGTATACATCTTAGGTGAACCAACTGACACCAGTGGCTTGTGAGACCGGCCACCGCCCCTCGTCGGGGTCTCGACTGTATACACTAGTCTACTCTGGAGTATCGATGCCCTGTCTCGAAACTCTCACGACTAGGGACCATTTAAGGATATGCTTATAGACTGCCAGCTCCCACGTATATGATCGCCCTCATACTGCTGGTGGTCAAGCAAGAATCCTATGGGCTCTACCAACGTGTAATAGCGACCTGTAAGGTCACCTAAAGCAGTACACGATGATAAAGATAAACCAGATAGCATACTATCATCTCGAGTAAGACTATTCTACTGGGACAGGTCCTCCCTCAATCATTTCAATCACGTGCCTGTGATCCAATAATTGACTCTGAGGGCACTATCTCCAACAGTTACGGCAAGGTTCCGATCATATACGTGTACTGGCTACACAGATGTTGTTCGAACGGATAATACAAGTGGGCTTTGATTTAAGCTGGATTCTAGCATTATATTATTGGATAATTATTATCTCATTGTATTCATACTTTTTGGAATACGAATATTGATATGTATATACGGTGAGGGCATTCTTGTAATTTCACAAGAGATGCTTTTAGAAGGAGACACCTCATTATTTGGATTTATTTGTTTATCGAAATAGATTAATGAGGTGGAAATTGGAGATATTTGTAGCATGGGGTGAAGCATGGCTCATTACATTTGTTTATTGGTTTGTATTTACTATTGAAGCATGGTTGCTATTTTCAATTGGAAAATAATCCATGCTTCATGTGAGATGAGTATGAGCCATTCTCCACACTAGCTAATACTTGATCATTTGCTCATTTCCTTTCTCTCTCCATTTTATCCTCCTTCCTCAAAACCCTAACCTTCACATGTGCTATGAGCCATAGGGTTATATGAGATAAAACACTCTATTAGACACTCTATATCTTGTAAGCTACCTAGCTTAGCAAACTAGGTACCTTAGTTACCTCGGTTTAGAGGTTGGAGCTTGAAGTATAGACTCTCGGGTGGATCATCTTCGACACGAGGAGGCCGACGATCAAGCGCGATACGGATCTTCAAGGAGCTCGACATGGAGAGGAGAAGAAGACCCGAAGGACTAGAATAAGGGAGGTATAACTCTTACATAGTAGTTAGAACCTCCTAGTAGATATAGCTATTTAAGGTTTCCGTAAATATCCTGGAGTTAAAGTCGGTGTTGCGAAGTTAGAAAAATCATTTTTTTTGTAAATTCTGCCTTCCCGCGAACCCGCGGGGTGCGCGACATCGACTTACAGTGGTATTAGAGCCTACTAAACCTTAACTAGCTTGTTAGCAAGAGAGTAGAACTTCGATCAATAGAAAAATCTCGAAATTAAATTTCCGAGATATGCTTGCTGTCGATTTTTTAAAAAACTGTTCAAAAAATTATTTCAGTGACCTTAAAAATAAATGCAGGCATTTCTAAGACCTAGAAAAAAATCTGAGCACCTAACTCATCAACTTTGCGGCGGAACCGCCGCCAAATAGGTCATTTGGCGATGGAACCGCCGCCGAGTTGCTCCTAATTTTTTCTGTGATTTTGGTTCTTGGAATTATGATTTTTGGTCTATTTGGTTTTTACCCAGATTGTTTATGTACTGGTTTGTGCATGGGGTAAACATGGGTAAAGTTTATCGATCGAAATTCTAAGCTCTTAGCTAATATTTGATTACGTGATATATATATGTTGCTAAACGTCTACTAATTGCTATATGTTGATTAGTGGGGGTTGCACATATCTGTATTATGATTGTTTGTGTATATGAAGTATTAGATCTTCATGGATGAATAGCTAGGGGATGTGAGAAGAGTGTTTTCTTTTCTTTCATTCATGTAAATTGATGTAATCTAATTTTTGCGGGGCACATCCGGGTTGAGGTTGTAACTACCGTTGTATTATTTCATTTACTTTTTCTTGCACCTAGGATAGACCTAAGGTGGGGTGCACAAACTACCGGGTTCTTAAAGTGCAGAGTGGCCTACTCATTTTATTGAGAGAGGTTGTTTCACTTCGGGAATTTGGCTGGTAGTTTGCAGCACCCGTAAGGGTCTATGGTGGGGTTTGGCTACTCATCACGGCCGTGGAATCCGTCTTTCATTCTAGGCTAAAACGAAACACGGAATTCCTAGTACTTTCAATATATTCATCTGTGATTTGTGATCTGGAATGCCTATTATTGCGTGAGATGAATGGCTATATATATATATATCTATATATATATAATAATAATAATAAACGTTGCTTATGTTTTGTACCCGCGCTAATCCAACCCCCGCTCAGCCGTTAGTTAAGTAACCTAACGGTGCATGATGGGGCCCCATGGCGAATGCGGATAGCATAAACGTACAATCTATTTTCGTTTCTTTTCTGCAATGATAGGGTTAAATGATGGGACCGCATTAATATTGATAAATGCAAGAAAAACAAACCAAAATTTAAATCGTTGGAACAATTTCAAAAATACTCAGTTTTCTTGAAAAACAACTTTTAAATGCGGAGCCTAAACCACTCCTTTTAAAAGCTACCATGGTTCCTTCAACTATATCAAGTTCATTACGTTCACGTTTTCGCCAAAAACAGCCGTAGCCCTCTTTTATTTCAGATAGGTATTCAGTAGTATTCAAGCTATATATTTTGACCTTCGCCAAGGCATATTGATTAGTAGGAGCTGGGTATTCATCTGTAGCATAGATAGATACGTTAATTTGGGACAGTCGTATAGCTATTTTGGCCTTCGTCAATGGTTTGTACGGATGGGTTCAAATTAACCAGGATAATGACAGGTAGAACTAGACTTGCATCTTATAATATGTTGGCCTTCGTCAAGATCATATGCGCCTGGGGAAATAATCCACATCGGGAGTTTCAAAGGAAAATGAAACTTGCTAGTGTTGCATACCATTTAGAGTGTGATGATTTTTTTAGGATTCCTTCAAGGTTTTCACACGATGATATTTGGATCCCGATCCTACTGTGAGTATCCGCTACTCTTCGGGAGATTTTTTTCACTAAACAATCAATACTATAAATCAAATAGGTGCTTAGAACAGTGTTAGTGAGGCTACGCCTCCAGGGAAAAGAGGTTGTGTAATGAAGGAACTTCGCGAAAGCATTGTAAAGCCTCCCTCGAAATACCAAAACTAGCATGGACGAAAGGTTAAGCAAGAATTGTAGGGTGAGATTAATACTGACTAATTCTTCTTTTATTGTTTGAAGGAGGATTCGAGAAACAGTGGGATCCATCCTGTTTAGACAAACTAATAACTAATCTAAACTTGCAAGAGCATCATGCTGAGTGTTTTCTTCTCTTTCTTGACAGCAGCGACCAAAATGACTGGGCCTAAGTTACTGCTAGATAAAAACAAATTGACTGGGCCAAACTATAAAGATTGGCTAAGGAATGTCCAGATGGACATTACCTATGACAAGCTGGGCTACCTCCTTACTACCAAAGCCCTCGCCGTCCCAGGTTCAGATTCCACCGTTGCGGATGTTGAAATCCGTAAGACATAGGAAATAGACAGTGCGAGAGCCAAGTGCCTCATGTTGGCCTCAATGGATAATGAACACCAGAGGCGACATGAGAAGATGGACTTAGCTTCTATCTTCTTCCATACCAAAGAATTATATGGAGAGCAATCTCGTATCGTAAGATATGAGACCTCGAAGAAATTATTTCAGGAGTGGTTAGCTGTCGGGTTATCTGTAGGCGACCACGTCCTTAAGATGATTAGCTATATTGAAGAGCTTACGCACCTTAGGACCACGTTGAAGAACAAGTTATATACCAACTTGATTCTACAGTCCCTCCTCTTTACCTACGTCCAGTTTATCTTGAATTTCAACATTCAATGGAAGGAAGTTTCACTTCCAGAACTCTTTAACATGTTGAGCAGTGCTGAGGGCACCCTATAGAAATCCAGGGAGACACCCGCTCTGCTTATTAGGGAATCTTCCTCTTCTAGATTCAAGGCGAAAACCAATGGGAAGAAGAAGAAGGACTCCAACAAGCCGAAAGGCGGTGTCAGTAAGGTAGAGAGAAAGGGCAGGGAAAATTTTTCGGGGCTGATAGTAGGGAAGGAGGAATGTTTCTATTTGTATAGGAGAGGGCATTGGAAGAAGGACTGCGGGGCTTGGAAAGCCAGAAATCAAGATTCGAAGCACGTTATGGCTTCGGCTTCAGGTGTGTTTATGATTGAAAACTGTCAGTCAATTTACTCTACTTCCTACGTACTAGATACCGGATCAAGATCTCATATCTGTAATTCATTACAGGCTCTGAGAAACCGTAGATTTATCAAGGAAAGTGATATGACTCTCAGGGTTGCTAATGGAATGAGCGTGGATACTGTATCCGTAGGGGAATATCATCTAGGATTGACAAGGGGGCATATTTTGATTTTGCTTAACTTTTTGTGAGCATCTAGTTTGGCATGTAATATCATCTCTGTATCTTTATTATCTAAAGATGGTTATGATTTTACATTTGTAAGCGATGTCATCCACATCCACCTTAATCATGCTTTGATTGGGTCAGGTACACTAGATAGCTGTATATACGTATTAAATCAAGCTCAAATTTTCAATGTCCAGAACATACTTAAAAGAAAGTCTCTGGAATTAAATCAGGCTTTCTGGCATTGTAGACTGGGTCACATCAAGGAAACACGGTTGACGAAGTTACATAAAGAAGGATATTTAGATCCATTTGAATATCTGTCTTATGCAACTTGTCAATCATGTCTCAAAGGGAAGATGACAAAGACTCCATTCATCTTATGCAACTTGTCAATCATGTATCAAAGGAAAGATGACAAAGACTCTGTTCACTGGATAAGGGTATGAGCAAACGAACTCTTGGGACTCATACACCACGACGTGTGGTCCAATATCTACACATGCAAGAAGTGGTTATTCCTGCTTCATTACTTTTACGGATAATTTCTCATAATATGGACATGTATTCTTGATGAAATATAAATCCGGGGCCTTTAAGAAATTCTAGGAATACAAGAATGAAGTAGAAAAACAAACATGCAAAAGTATCAAGACACTTACCTCTGATCGATGTAGTGAATACTTAAGTGCCGAGTTTCTGAATTACTTAAAAGAGAATGGAATTCTCTCTCAGCTTACTCCTCCATACAAAGCTCAACACAGCAGTGTATCGGAAAGGCGGAACCGAACCTTATTGCATATGGTGCATTCCATGATGAGTAACGCTGAGTTACCGTGATCCTTCTGGGGTTATGCACTAGAATTAGTTGCGTATTTTTTGAACAAAGTTCCTACTAAGTCTGTGCGTATCACACCATATGAAATGTGGAGTGGAAAGAAACCCTATCTTAACTATCTAAATATATGGGGATGTCCAGCTTTTATAAAAAAGCAACATGCGGATAAGCTCGAGCCACGCTTAATACTGTGTAAGTTTGTGGGATACCTAAAGAACTCCACGGGGTATCTTTTCTATTACTTGGAGGAACAAAAGTTCTTTGTTTCTAGGCATGCCCACTTTTGGGAAACTCAATTTCTTGAAAAAGAAATAAGTAGGAGCGCAATAGAACTGGAACAAATTCCAGAACCACAATCTATTATTGAAAGCATGGTGGAACCAGAAGCTTCGAAAGACTCGGACATCCCCGCACCACTCCGCAGGACTAGTAGGCAGTCTCATCCGCCTGAGAGATACTATGGTTTTCTCATAGATGGGGATAGAAAGGATTGCATCATTGACGATGATGTTCTAACTAGTTTCCAGCAAGCCATTAGGAGCAGAGACTTGGTAAAATGGCTGGGTGCATTGCGGACCGAAATGGAGTCCATGTACACCAACAAAGTATGAACTTTGTACATTGCTTCAGAAGGGATAAAACCCATAGGCTGCAAATGGATTTTCAGAAAGAAGATTGGTGTAGATGGACAGGTTGAAACCTACAAGGCAAGACTTGTTGCAAAAGGTTTTCGTCAAAGATCTGGTTTGGACTATGTGGAAACCTTTTCTCCAGTAGTTATGCTCAAATCCATTCAGATCTTCTTGACATTGCTTCCTTCCATGATTATGAAATTTGGCAAATGGACGTAAAGACCGCTTTTCTAAATGGAAATTTGGAAGAGTGTGTTTATATGGATCAACCGGAGGGTTTCATAGAGTGTGGGAGCAGCGGAAAAGTGTGAAAGTTGCTTAAATCCATTTATGGATTAAAGCAGGCATCGCGAAGTTGGAACATCTGTTTTGATGAGACGGTCAAGGAATTCGACTTTATCAAAAATCCAGATGAACCAAGCATTTATAGTAAAATTGTAACGAGAAATGTAGTATTTCTCGTCTTGTACGTGGATGACATTCTCCTGATAGAAAATGGCATTCCTATACTACAATCAGTCAAAGAATTCTTGTCACAAAGGTTCTCCATGAAGGACCTAAGTGATGCCTCCTGCCTTCTGGGGATCTAGATGTATCGTGATATATCTAAAAGGATATTGGGACTTTCACAGTCAAGGTACATCAAAACCATACTAAAAAGATTTAGTATGGAAGATTCAAAGAGCGGTAATCTACCGGCTTGTCACGGAATCACCCTCTCCAAAGAAATGTCTGCCAAGACTGATTTGGAAAGAGATCGCATGACTATTATACCCTACGCTTCTGCCATAGGCTCTATAATATATGCGATGTTGTGTACCAGATCAGATATAGCTTATGTATTGAGCGTTGTAAGTAGGTATCAGTCAAACCTAGGGGAGAAGCACTGGACAGCAGTTAAGAACATTCTCAAGTACCTGAGAAGGACTAAGAAGATGTTCTTAGTGTACGGCAGTGAAGACCTTTAGATCGAGGCCTTCGCCGACTCCATCTTCAAGAGTGACAAGGATGACTCTAGGTCCATGTCGGGTTATATCTTTACCCTAAATGGAGGGACGGTCTATTGGAAGAGCTCCAAGCAGGACATCGTTGCTGACTCGAAGATGGAAGCGGAGTATATCGCTGCATTTAACGCCGCAAAGGAAGAAGTCTGGATGAATAAGTTCATTACAGAACTTCAGGATGTTCCATCCATTGTTGATCTAATACCTTTGTATTGTGACAACAACGGGGCTATAGCTTTAGCGTAGGAACCAAGGTCCCATCAGAAGTCCAGACATAGCTTGAGGTGGTACCAGGGAGATCGTTGATCGCCGGGAGATCGAGGTGTGGAGAGTAGAGACAGAGAACAACACTGCAGTTCCACTCACAAAGGCCATCCCTCAGATACTGTTCGAGAGGCTAATAGAGATGACAGGTTTGCGATATGCTAATACATGGCCCTAGTGCAAGTGGGAGACTGTAAGTGATATATGCCCTAGAGGCCTTTATTGTATAGTATTGGTTTGTATATTATATTTTGGAAGCTTGGGATATACTTAGATATAATATCAGTCTTGCTCAAAATGGTAGTATTCTACTTGGTTTGATTCTATCTCAATATGTGTATATGTTTCTTTTAGCATATCGCTAATACATATTGGTAGAGCCCTTAGGATCTTTGCTTGACTGCCAGCGTTGTGATAACGGTCACACTAGTGGGGGTTGTGTAGTCTATAAGCACATACTTTTACTGGTCCCTAGTCATAGGATTATCAAGATGGGGCATCGATACTCCATAGTAGACTAGTGTATATGCTTCTCATCCCAGTAGCGGAGATGGTCTGTCCCGCGGCTATTGGTATGCCATACTGGAGATAGTATACAGGTGCTCATTAGGTTATGAGTTACACTGGACGGACTCGTTGAGAAATGCTGCTTGGTATTATACTTATCGTTAGGGAACAGTTCCCGAGTGGCATGAGTACATGTTAGTCCGTTGAATTGACATCACTATTCGTCTCGAGTGTGTTCCCACTGTACTTAGATTACTACCCTACCACAGCTCAAAGGAGTCGTGCAAACAAGTAGGAGTTGGGTGCAGTCCCAAAGCACTAGGAAGCAATAGCGGTTAGATAGGATTCGTCACTCCCGGTATTAGGGGTCAGTATCGCGCTGTGTTCGAAAAGCCATTACACAAAGTCCCTGGGCAGGGCAAGCGAGATTTACTGGTAGGTACTCCTGTAAGTCCATGTTGCCCACCCCGGTACTTACGGGGAGGTGGAAAACGGAATAAAAATCAAATTTTTATCAACTTAGGCAACATGGACTAGACAAAGAAGGATCTTTGCTAAACAAAAACAAGCTAAAGCTAACTAGAAACTAGCTAAGTGTTAGAAAGGTTATACCTAGGGCATTATGTCCTTCTCTCCTTGCTCCTTGGAGTAGTGGAAAGAGGTCACCTTTGTCGTCTTCTCACGTCGAAGAAAGATCAACCCGAAAGCCTCAACCTTTGGCTTCAACTCCAAGCTAGAAGTAACTAGGGTGCAAGAAGTGCTAATTCTAGAACCCTAGATGAGAGTAGAGATTATCAAGAAGAGCTTTTTCTCAAGCTCAAGTGTTTCACAACACATGAGAGGGGAGAGCTTGAGGGAGAGGAAGAACAAGAAAGAGAAAAGAAATAATAGAATGATAGAAAATATGAAGCATTCTCTCATATATGTGTGAATTATTGTAATTTGATAATTAGCTAGATAATTGTCATGGTTAATCAAGACATCACCATTATCATTTCATTTTTAATGCAATTTTCAAGGATCAAAGAGCATCTTCCAAATGAAATGATGATGGTCAAAGTGTCAACCTAGGTCAACAAGTCAAGGAGGTCAAATGGTCAACAACCATTACCATGCACAATTATATTAAACTAATATCAATTAACCATAATTCACACATAAGCATTAGGGTTAATAAAATGACAATAGTCATTAACCCTAATCAATGTCCTCTCCCTCTGTCTCAAGTAACTGTGCATACGCACCCGTATTCGTGATCCGAGGAACACGAATATAAAGAGATAAAACCAATCCCAAATCATATACTAGGATCCGGCTTAAACCAAAGCCCGCTAGTATAAGCTGTCCGGACAGCAAACGTGCACAAGTGTGCGGATGTGAACGAACCCTGTCGCAAAACCATGCGACCTCTACTCATTTTGCCTAAAGGCGAATAGCTCTCTGTGTGGGACTCTAAAGACTCGACACTACGCTGGTAGTGGGTTTAACCACAGACCGCAAGCGGCACTAGCTGTACGTAACGGTCCCCAGGTAGATGTCGATAAGAAGACTGACGAGGTGAACCCCATCTGAACTCCTACTGAGCCTGTATGTGACAGTCTCCGTACAGTCCGGTCTGTTCGTCTGATACATCGCATGGCGGGCCTAGGGGGCGGTGAACGTCAGTCCCATAATAGCGGTACAAGTCGTGTGGAAGTGTAGCCCAGAACACCCTGAGATAACACTGGAAAACAACCAGTATATCTCGCTTGCCCTGGCCAGGGACTACTCGTGTAATGGCTTTCCTGGACAGCGCGATGTCAACCCCCAATACCGAGAGAGACGAATCCTGTCTAACTGTCACCGCCTCCAAGTGCTTCGGGACTGCACCCAAAAACTACCTGTTTGCACGACTCCATTGAGCTGTGGTAGGGTAGTAATCAAAGTGCAGTGGGAACACACTCGAGGCGAAGTGACAGTGTCAAGTCAGCAGACTAAGCTGTATTCATGTCACCTGGGAACTGATAACCGACGATAGGTATAATACCAACCAACAGTTCCCGACAAGTCCTGTCCAGTGTACTCGTAACCTAACGAGCACCCGCATACTATCTCAAGTACGATGTACTTACGGCTGTGGGACAGACCGTCTCCCACACTGGGATCAGAAGCGCATACGCTAGTCTACTCTGGAGTATCGATGCCCTGTCTCGATAGTCCAACGACTAGGGACCTGTATAAGAATGTGCTTATGGATTACTCAGCTCCCACGAGTGCGAGCGCCATCACAACGCTGGTAATCAAGCAAAGATCCTAAGGGCTCTACTAATATGTATATCAGCGATATGATAAAAGAAACACATGCACATATTAAAGCAGAGACAAACCAAGTAGCATACTACCATTTCGAGCAAGATTGTATATACAACTGTGAATATCCCAAGCTTCCATCAAGTAATAAACAAACTAGTATGATACAGTAATGGCCTCTAGGGCATATACACTAACAATCTCCCACTTGCACTAAGGCCATGTACTGGCGTATCGAAGACCTATCATCTCGATCAGCCACTCGAACTGAGTCTGGGGAAAAGCCTTGGTGAATGGATCTGCTGTGTTATCTTCTGAAGCAACCCTCCGAACCTCGATCTCCTGGCGATCCACGATCTCCCTGATCAGGTGATACCGCCTCAAGATGTGTCTGGATTTCTGATGGGACCTGGGTTCCTTCGCTTAATCTATAGCCCCGTTGTTGTCGCAATACAGAGGTATTGGGTCAACAATGGACGGAACCACCTGAAGTTCTTTCAAGAACTTCCTCATCCAGACAGCTTCATTTGCGGTATCTGATGCAGCGATGTATTCCGCTTCCATAGTCGAGTCAGCAACGGTTTCCTGTTTGGAGCTCTTCCAACACACCGCCCCTCCATTGAGGGTGAAGAAAAAACCCGACATGGACTTGGAATCATCCTTGTCACTTTGGAAGCTGGAGTCAGCAAAGGCCTCAATCTGGAGGTCTTTTCCGCCATACACCAAGAACATCTCCTTAGTCCTTCTCAGGTACTTGAGAATGTTCTTTACTGCTATCCAAAGTTTCTCCCCAGGGTTTGACTGATACCTGCTTACCACACTCAGTGCATAAGCCACATCCGGTCTGGTACACAACATCGCATACATTATAGAGCCTACCGCAGAAGCGTAGGGTATTATAGACATGCGATCCCTCTCCAAATCAGTCTTGGGGACATCTCTTTGGAGAGGGTGATCCCGTGACAAGCCGGTAGACTACCGCGCTTGGAATCTTCCATACTGAATCTCTTCAGTATGGTGTCGATGTACCTGGACTGTGAAAGTCCTAATATCCTCTTGGATCTGTCACGGTAGATCCGGATACCCAGAATGTATGAGGCATCACCCAGGTCTTTCAGGAAGAACCTGTGTGACAAGAACCCCTTGACAGATTGTAGCATAGGAATGTCATTTCCTATTAAGAGAATGTCATCCACGTATAAAACGAGGAATACTACAGTTCTCGCTACAAATCTACAATAGATGCATGGTTCATCTGGATTTTTGATAAAGCCAAATTCCTTGACCGTCTCATCAAAACAGATGTTCCAACTCCGCGATGCCTGCTTTAGTCCATAAATGGATTTAAGCAACTTGCACACCTTTCCGCTGCTCCCACTCTGAAAGAAACCCTCTGGCTGGTCCATATAGACACACTCCTCTAAATGTCCATTTAGAAAAGCTGTCTTTGCGTCCATCTGTCAAATCTCATAATCGTGGAATGCAGCAATGGCAAGAAGGATCCGAATGGATTTCAGCATAGCTACTGGAGAAAAGGTCTCGTCATAGTCCAAATCAGGTCTTTGACGAAAACCCTTTGCAACCAGTCTAGCTTTATAGGTCTCAACCTGTCCATCTACACCAATCTTCCTTTTGAAGATCCACTTGCATCCTACGGGTTTTACCCCATCTGGAGCAATGTCCAACGTCCATACTTTGTTGGTGTACATGGACTCCATTTCGTTCCGCATTGCATCCAGCCATTTTACCGAGTCGACGCTCTGAATAGCTTGCTGGAAACTAGTAGGCTCATCACAGTCTATGATGCAATCCTCTCTATCCCCGTCAATGAGAAAACCGTAGTATCTCTCGGGCGGATGAGACTGCCTAGTACTCCTGCGGAGTGGCGTGGGAATGTCTTGATCTTTCGAACCTTTTGGTTCTACTAAGCTTTCAGTAATAGCTTGTGGTTCTGGAATTTCTTCCAGTTCTATTGCGCTCCCACTTATTTCTTTTTCTATGAACTGGTGTTCCAGAAAATGGGCATTACGAGAAACAAGGACTTTTTGTTCCACTGCGTAATAGAAAAGATACCCCCTGGAGTTCTTTGGGTATCCCACAAGATTGCACAGTACTGAGCGTGCCTCGAGTTTGTCCACATGCTGCTTTTTGACATAAGCTGGACATCCCCAAATCTTCAAGTATTGAAGATAGGGTTTCTTCCCAATCCATAACTCATATGGTGTGGTAGGCACAGTCTTAGTGGGAACTCGGTTCAAAAGGTATGCAGCTGTTTCTACCGCATATCCCCAGAACGATCGCGGCAACTCAGCGTTACTCATCATGGACCGTACCATATCCAATAGGGTTCGGTTCCGTTTCTCCGATACACCGTTATGTTGCGGAGTGTATGGAGGAGTAAGCTGAGAGAGAATTCCATTCTCTTTTAAGTAACCCAGGAACTCGGCACTCAAGTATTCTCCACCTCGATCAGATCTCAGTGCCTTGATACTTTTGCCTGTTTGTTTTTCTACTTCATTCTTATATTCATGGAACTTTTCAAAAGCTTCGGATTTATGCTTCATTAAGAAGACATGTCCGAACCTTGAGAAATCATCCGTAAAAGTAATGAAGTAAGAATAACCGCTTCGCGCATGTGTAGACATTAGACCGCACACGTCGCTGTGTACGAGTCCCAAGAGCTCGCTCGCTCTTACTCCGTATCCAGTGAACGGAGCCTTTGTCATCTTTCCTTTGAGACAGGATTGACAAGTTGCATACGATTGATATTCGAACGGATCCAAATATCCTTCTGCATGTAACTTAGTCAACCTTCTCTCATTGATGTGACCCAGTCTACAATGCCATAAGAAAGTTTTATTGATTTCTGGAGACTTTCTTTAGTGTGTATTCTGGACATTGAAAATCTGTGGTTGGTTTAATACGTATATACCGTTGTCCAATGTACCTGACCCAATCAAAACTTGATTAAGGTGAATGTTCACTACATTTCTTACAAATGCAAATTCATAACCTTCTTTAGATATAAAGATACAGAAATGATATTACATGTTGCATTTGGTACATAATAACAACTACGTAAAACCAAAAAGTGTCCATCCGACAATCCCAGGTGATAGTCCCCCACGGCCTCAGCATCCATGCTAGCACCGTTTGCAACTCTGAGGGTCATGTCACCTGCCTTCAAAACTCTACGCTTTCTCAACGCCTGCAAATAATTACAGATATGAGATCCTGATCCGGTATCCAATACCCAGGAAGTAGAGTTTATTGATAGACAGTTTTCAATAACATACACACCTGAAGCTGAAGCTGCAACTCGCTTCAAATCCTGTGTTCTGGCCATCGAAGCCTTGCAATCCTGTTTCCAGTGAGCACTTTTGTGACAATAGAAGCATTCTTCCTTCCCCACCAGCTTTCCCGCTATCTTTGTTGCTTTTCCTTTTCCCTTTGTATCCACTTTACCGACACCGCCTCTTGGTTTGGCGGGGGATTTCTTATTCTTGCCCTTGGCTTTCGCCCTGGACCTAGAAGAGGAAGACCCTCCTACAAACAAAGTGGATGCCTCCCTACCCTTCTGTAGGGTGCCCTCAGCACTCCTCAACATGTTCAGAAGTTCGGAAAGTTCAACCTCCTTTCCTTGCATGTTGAAGTTAGGAATAAACTGGGCGTAAGTGGAAGGAAGGGACTTGAGAATCAAATTAGTATAGAGTTCATTCTCCAATGTGGTCCCAAGGTCCGCGAGCCCCTCTATGTAGCCAATCATCTTAAGCACGTGTTCCGCTACCGATGATCCGACGGCCAACCTTGCCGAAAACAACTTCTTCGACACTTCGTATCTTGCGATACGAGACTGCTCTCCATACAGTTCTTTTGTATGAAGAAATATGGACTCTAGGTCCATATTCTCGTGCCTCCTCTGATGTTCGTTGTCCATCGAGGCTAGTACGAGGCATCTGGCCTTCGCGCAATCTATTTCCCAGGTCTTGTAGATTTCTCTATCTACGACACTGGTTTTGGGACCTGGGACCGAGGGAGCTTTGGTGGTAAGGACATACCCCAAATTGTCGTAAGTGATTGCCATCTTGACATTCCTGAGCCAATCTTTGTAGTTTGGCCCTGTCAATATGTTTTTATCTAGTAATAACTTAAGTCCGGTCATGTTGAATGGTCGCTGCAATTAGGAGAGAGAAAAGAAACACTTTAGCATGATGCTCTTGCAAGTTTAGAGTGGTTTTTAGTTTGTCTAAACTGGATGGCTCCCACTGTCTCTCGAATCCCTTCTCAAACCGTAAAGAAAGGATTAGTCAGGATCAATCTCACCGTACAATACTTGCTTAACCGTTCAGCCAGGCCAGTGTCGGTACTTCGAGGGAGGTTTTCCAACGCTTTCATGAAGTTCCTTAATTAAGTAACCTCTTTTCCCTGTGGGCGTAGCCCCGCTAACACCTTTCTAGACACCTACTAAGTTTATAGCATTGATCATTAAGTGAGAGTTTTCCCGAGGAGCAGCATATACTCACAGTAGGATCGGGATCCAAATATCATTGCGTGATAAAACCGAAGGAATCCTACCAGAATTATCACACTCCAAATGGTATGCATCGCTAGCAAGTTTCAGTACTTATGAAACTCCCGATGTGGATTTTTGCCCCATGCTCTTATGACCTTGGCGTGAGGTCAAAATGTCATAAGTCACATGTCAAATTCTTCCCATCATTATCCCGGTTAATTTGAGCCCACCCGTACCTACCATTGACGTAGGCCAAAATGGTAGTACGACTGTCTCAAACCAACGCATTCTATCTATGCAACAGATAAATATCCGGCAGCTACCAATCACTATGCCTTGGCGTGAGGTCAAAATACATAGCTTGAATACTACCGAATATTTAACTGAAATGATGGAGGGCTAGGGATGGTTTTGGCGAAACCGTGAACGTAGTGAACTTGATATAATCGATGGAACGAGATAGCTTTTAAAGGAGTGGTTCAAGCTCCGCGTTTAAAAGTTTAGTTTTGAAAAGAACCGAGTGGTTTTCAAAGTGTTCCAATCGACTTTTACTTGGTTTATTTTCTTGCATTAGTTCTTTTAATGCGTCCCATCATTTAATCCTACCATTGCAGAAAACAACCAAAATATGGTGTACGCTTATGCCATCCGCATTCTCCACGGGGTCCCGTCATCACCCGTTAGGTTATTTAACTAACGACAGAGCGGGGGAAGGACTAGCGCGGATGCAAAACATAAGCAACACCTAAATAGTTATCATATATAATTATATAGCAATGATAGACATTACAGATCACAGATGAATACATTAGATATACTAGGAATCCACAATACGTTCGAGCCTGCAACGAAAAGCGGATTACACGGTCGCGGTGAATAGCCAATACCCCACCCAAGCCCCCTACGGGTGCGGCAAACTACCCGCCAAGTACCCGAAGCGAAGCAACCTCCCTCACCACCGTGAGTAGGCCACTCGGCACTTCGAGATACCCGGTTGTTTGTGCACCCCCTCCATGGGTCTATCCTAGGAGCAAAAACAGTAAAAAGAATTATACAATGACGGCTACAACCCCGACCCGGTTGTGCGGCCATACAAATATTAATACATCAATTTACATATTACAATGAATGAAAGAAAAAGAAACACTCATCTCACATCCACCCCGGCTATTCACCCGCGACAATCCAACACATTCATATACACATACCATCATCAAACACAGATCACATATATGTATAACCCCGACTAATCGATATATAGCTATTAGCCGACGTTCAATACATATAAACATCACAGATATAATCCTTATAGTGAAAGTGTCGTGAAGTTCGATAAAAATACGGATTTATAGGCCCCCAAAAACAAATTTCTATTCTGGAAAATCTGGGCACATATAAACAATCTTAAAAATCCCAAAACCATGCCAGAAGAACACTGCTCCAAACTCGACCCAGAACCGAGCCAACTCGGCCGCGGTTGCGCGGCAATAGGTTGCTATTGCCGCGGAACCGCGGCACTTTGGTCGAGTCACTGGACCGGGTTTGGTGGCTTTCTTCACAAAACCCTGAGACGATTTTTGGAGTATGACAAATTTTATTTTGAGCAGGAAAAAATTTAACAGAAACTTAGGGTTTTGAAAACTCGGCTTTTCGATTTTTTTTCGGTCGAACTTCCATACACTTTACTACCTAGCTAGTTTATGTTTAGTTAGGCTCTGATACCACTGTAAGTCTACGTTGCCCACCCCGGTACTTACGGGGAAGCAGAAAACGGAATAAAAATCAAATTTTTATCAACTTAGGAAACATGGACTAGACAAAGAAGGACTTTGCTAAACAAAAACAAGCTAAAGCTAACTAGAAACTAGCTAAGTGTTAGAAAGGTTATACCTAGGGCTTTATGTCCTTCTCTCATTGCTCCTCAGAGTAGTGGAAAGAGGTCACCTTTGTCGTCTTTTCACGTCGAAGAAAGATCCACCCGAAAGCCTCAACCTTTGGCTTCAACTCCAAGCTAGAAGCAACTAGGGTGCAAGAAGTGCTAATTCTAGAACCCTAGATGAGAGTAGAGATTATCAAGAAGAGCTTTTTCTCAAGCTCAAGTGTTTCTCAACACATGAGAGGGGAGAGCTTGAGGGAGAGGAAGAACAAGAGAGAGAAAAGAAATAATAGAATGAGAGAAAATATGAAGCATTCTCTCATATATGTGTGAATTATTGTAATTAGATAATTAGCTAGATAATTTTCATGGTTAATCAAGACATGACCATTATCATTTCATTTTTAATGCAAGTTGCAAAGATCAAAGAGCATCTTCCAAATGAAATGATGATGGTCAAAGTGTCAACCTAGGTCAACAAGTCAAGGAGGTCAAATGGTCAACAACCATAACCATGCACAATTATATTAAACTAATATCAATTAACCATAATTCACACATAAGCATTAGGGTTAATAAAATGACAATAGTCATTAACCCTAATCAAAGTCCTCTCCCTCTGTCTCAAGTAACTGTGCATACGCACCCGTATTCGTGATCCGAGGAACACGAATACAAAGAGATAAAACCAATCCCAAATCATATACTAGGATCCAGTTTAAACCAAAGCCCGCTAGTATAAGCTGTCCGGACAGCAAACGTGCACAAGTGCGCGGATGTGAACGAACCCAGTCGCAAAACCATGCGACCTCTACTCATTTTACCTAAAGGCGAATAGCTCTCTGTGTGGGACTCTAAAGACTCGACACTACGCTGGCAGTGGGTTTAACCTCAGACCGCAAGCGGCACTAGCTGTACGTAACGGTCCCCAGGTAGATGTCGATAAGAAGACTGACGAGGTGAACCCCATCTGAACTCCTACTGAGCCTGTATGTGACAGTCTCCGTACAGTCCGGTCTGTTCGTCTGATACATCGCATGGCGGGCCTAGGGGGCGGTGAACGTCAGTCCCATAATAGCGGTACAAGTCGTGTCGGAGTGTAGCCCAGAACACCCTGAGATAACACTGGAAAACTACCAGTATATCTCGCTTGCCCTGGCCAGGGACTACTCGTGTAATGGCTCTCCTGGACACAGCGCGATGTCAACCCCCAATACCGGGAGAGACGAATCCTGTCTAACCGTCACTGCCTCCAAGTGCTTCGGGACTGCACCCAAAAACTACCTGTTTGCACGACTCCTTTGAGCCGTGGTAGGGTATTAATCAAAGTGCAGTGGGAACACACTCGAGGCGAAGTGACAATGTCAAGTCAGCGGACTAAGCTGTACTCATGTCACCTGGGAACTGATAACCGACGATAGGTATAATACCAACCAACAGTTCCCAACGAGTCCTGTCCAGTGTACTCGTAACCTAACGAGCACCAGCATACTATCTCAAGTACGACGTACTGACGGCTTTGGGACAGACCGTCTCCGACACTGGGATGAGAAGCGCTTACGCTAGTCTACTCCGGAGTATCGATGCCCTGTCTCGATAGTCCAGCGACTAGGGACCTGTATAAGGATGTGCTTATGGATTACCCAGCTCCCACAAATGCGAACGCCATCACAACGCTGGTAATCAAGCAAAGATCCTAAGGGCTCTACTAATATGTATATCAGCGATATGCTAAAAGAAACACATGCACATATTAAAGCAGAGACAAACCAAGTAGCATACTACCATTTCGAGCAAGATTGTATATACAACTTTGAATATCCCAAGCTTCCATCAAGTAATATACAAACTAGTATGATACAGTAATAGCCTCTAGGGCATATACACTAACAACTCCAGCAGTTTCTCAGGGTGTATTGGGCTCTACCCCCGCACGACTTATTGCGCTATTAGGGGTTTGACGGTTACCATCCCCCTTAGCCCGATATGCGAGTTTCTTAGACGAACAGACTGGACTGTACGGAGATTGTTACAGATAGGCTTAGTAGGAGTTTGGATGAGTTTTCCCATCGGCCTTCTTAGCAACAGATACCTAGGTAGCTGTTATGCACAGCTAGTGCCGCTGAAGGACTTGTGGTTAAACCCACTGCCAGCATACTGTCGAGTCTTTAGAGTCCCACACAGAGGGTTTCCCTGCTTCGGGCGAAACGATGTAGAGGCCGTATGGTTTTACGGCAGGGTTTCGATCATATATGTGTACTGGCTACACGGATGTTGTTCGGACGGATAATACTAGTGGGCTTTGGTTTAATCCGGATTCTATTATTATATTATTGGATTACTATTATCTTTTTCGGAATACGAATACGGGTATGTATATACGGTGAGGGCACTCTTGTAATTGCACAAGAGATGCTTCTAGAAGGAGACACCTCATTATTTGGATTTATCTATTTATGGAAATAGATTAATGAGGTAGAAATTGGAGATATTTGTGGCATAGGTGAAGCATGGTTCATTACATTTGTTTATTGGTTTGTGTTTACTATTGAAGCATGTTTGCTATTTTCAATTGGAAAATAATCTATGCTTCATGTGAGATGAGTATGAGCAATTCTCCACACTAGCTAACACTTGATCATTTGCTCATTTCCTTTCTCTCCATTTTCTCCTCCTTCTTCCTAAAAACCCTAACCTTCATATGTGTTGTGAGCCATAGGGTTATATGAGATAAAACACTCCATTAGACACTCTATATCTTCTAAGATACCTAGCTTAGCAAACTAGGTACTATAGTTATCTCGGTTTAAAGATTGGAGCTTAAAGTATAAACTCTCAGGTGGATCATCATCTACACGAGGAGGCCGACGATCAATCACGATCCAGATCTTCGAGGAGCTCAACAAGGAGAGGAGATGAAGACCCGAATGACTAGAATCAAGGAGGTATAACTCTTACATAGTAATTAGAACCTCCTAACAGATATAGCTAGTTAAGGTTTCCATAAAGATCTTGGAGTTAAAGTCGGTATTGCGAAGTAAGAAAAATCATTTTTTGTAAATTCCACCTCCCCACGAACCCGCGGGGTGCACGACATCGACTTACACAGTGGATCCCCATATCAATTATCGTATACAATCTATGGGCATAAAAAATCCATATCCCCTCCAGGTCCTACATAATATAGTCCTTAAATAAGGTATGTCTATAAGTGAAATGGGCATGGATGAAAACCCGAAAGAGCGCCGTGAGTAAAAACAGCAGGACTACCGGTGAGCTAGTGAAAGCTGAAAGGACACAAACTCTTTAAAAGAAAACAAAAAATGCACTTGCATAGTCTGCATGACTTCGTAAAGAGAAAACACCTGCGTGAGATCGAAACGATTCACAGAAGAGCAATTTACTTAGAAATCCACATGATTTCTAAGGAGAAAATACACTTATGTGATCCTTACGACTCGTAAGGAGAATATATCCTCTATAAGACCCCCACGACTTATAGAATTCAAAAGCTTTAAGATACAGGGTTCAAACCTGTACTCAAACCACCAAAACCCTACAAATTTATATCCTACAGTCGGTCCAATATTGACCCTTGTATACAATCCAAGGGCGTAAATAAATACATTCCCAACCCAATCCAACCAATGGCGTGAAATATCTTCATATGGTGAACAACTACTTATAAGTCCTCTCGATTTATAAGGAGAAAATACTTTTGTAAGATCCTTACGACTTACAAGAGAAAACACACCTAGGAATCCCCACGATTCCTAAGAAGAAAACCCACCTATGAGATCCTCATGACTCGTAGGGAGAAATAGCTTTATGAGACCTTTACGGCTTGTAGAGTCAAAAGCCTTAGTTGACAGGATCCTAACCTTGTTTGCTAAGCCACCTTTGTCCAAATCAACAAAAGTAAATGATGATTCGCTCTTGGCAATATCCCAGCTGTAGTGATGCTGATGCCAAGATTTGTATCATATTCCAAATCCTCAACTCGCAATAAAAAATAGCGAGTAAAAAATAAAAAATGATATAACCGAAATGATTGGGCACCGTGAATAAAATAGCCGAAATGATTGAGCAGTCGTGACTTTCGCGATATAAAAAGCTAAAAAGATAGAGCATCGCGGAAAAATAAAAATAATAATAATAATAAAAGAATAAAACTTTTTCTTCCCTGCAAGTAGATCCATACTGACTCTTGTATACAATCCATGGGCGCAAATGAAAGAAAGGGGAACCATATTTCCCACTTTACTTCATCAAAAGAAGAAACGATTCTTGATGGCAACATCTATAGCTTAATGATAATCTCGACGTTCCTCCTCCTTCCAACAGGGTGCAGATGCAACGGTCAAATAAAATCAGAGTAATGGCATATTCCTAGCTCAAGATCTCGATTGCGATACATACAACCTATAGATCACATAGATGTCTACCTTAATTTACCACAGAATCAGTACAACACCAAAGCAAAAGCAAAGTGACGGCATATTCCTAGTTTCGGGTCTTAATGACAATACATATAAAGCCCAAAGACTATTGGATGTCATCCCATACCAGAAGGGTGTGGTTATGACTCATCAAGGCTTCAAATTAAGCCTAACCTCATGTAAAGCGCCACAGAATTACCTAATGCTTGATCTTCCGATGGTAATATGGATATTCCAATCTAAGAAGATTACTTTAAGACGTCTTGTCCAGTCTCAGAAAGGATTAGAGACACGAGAGACGCGGAGCTACTCGAATAGTAACATAAGGGATTATATACCGAGAAATACGTCAGTCAATGTGACGGTACGATGGACTTAAACCTATTACCATAAACCTAACGAACCTTTGTCATAAAAGAGTGGGGGTTATTTACATCCAACGTTAGGGCGAATTTTCCTGCGAATCAAAGGGAGGCAAACTCAAAATACTCTGAAATGAATGAATAAACTAGAAACTCTAAAATGAGTGAATAAACTAGAAACTCCAAAATGAGTGAATAAACTAGAAACTCCGAAATGAGTTAATAAACTAGTTCATGCCAGATTAGGGAAATAAAGAAACATAGAGGTTCGAGTACAAAAAATACATATCTTTTATTCATGAACCAAAGTGATTAAAAGATACAATCTGTAAGGAAAAAAACATGTATATTTGCATATTAAGAAGGCGGAGCTCCCAATAGGTCGGAGAAATATCGGCTCCTTTCTTTAGACTCCTTTTCTCTCTGCTCCAAAGTGGCTTGCAGGGCTTCAGTCTTCTCCTTTTAGCGACAACGTTCGGCGAGCTTGCTATTGATGGTACGCTTCTTTGTGACATGGTTCTCCACCACTTCTTCTATGGTCACAACCTCGGGTTGTAGCTTGGGTGAGTTCCCTACGAAGTACAAACACCTTATTAGCAGTGGTTTGTTTCCCCCTCGTAAGTGTCGGAGCTCCCGGGAAGCCGCCTCACCCTCTGACTTCTTTCAAATTAACATCTGCTCCTCGGACTCGATAAGTGCAGCACATTGCTCAATGCATTCATTAAGCTGATCCCTTGACAATTGTTCTTCAGTGGTAGGACGCTTAAACACAATCTCATGAAGGCAGACTTCTATTTGCTGATAGTAGTCAACCCAAGTGCGGACCCGGGATTCTTCATGATAAATGCTGAAAGTGCCAAGCATGATATTGACTACCTCTATGAATTCTCCTATGGAATACAAGACTTTGTCATTCAATTCTGCAATGCAAGCCATCAACGACGAAAAGCTGCTTGTTGCCAATATCGGAGATGTGCGTCGAGCAAAAGGCCCATGGCAACCTGGGATTTGAAATGGACCATGTCTTCCAGAGCTGTCAGGGTGGGAAGTGCAGCAGGTTCCTTTGTGTTCTCATTGTCTATGAGCTCCAGGCACAAATCATTTTGAATGATTAATCTTTGTAAAGGAACTGGAAAAGAATGGGCCAAAGATAAAACCTACCGATACTGTATCTAAGTGCTAGGTGAGGTGATGAATTGCGACCTAGCCTTGCCAAAATAGCACTGGTAAATTTGGATACCATCAGACCGATCATTGAAACATCATACAGACGACAAAAGAACGGAGTCAATAAAAATGTGACAAATAGTAAAATCAAAAGGTACCTTTCGTCGCCATCACAGAAAAAGTAGGAGGAGCGAAAATGGTTATAATGCCAACCTCCTCACTGAATAGAGCGTTAGGAGTCGCGAGAGGGGTGGCTCTTGATACTGAGGATGATAAAGTTACCGGCTCATCTACACCTAAAACCAAAAGAAAACACATCAGCAAGTATATCTTGTGAAGATAAAAAGGAGCATAAGGTAAATGCAGTGCAAAATACCAAGCCGCTATGCGGGAGTCACTGGGATAGGGGCCAATAACACTCCCTGTGCGCTACTAACCTCAATGCCAGCCTCAATAGAACCACTTTGGATCACAGAGTCAGAAGGAACTGAAGCTCTTGAGTCAACAGCCCCTGTCGCCATGCTGTGAACCCCGCCTGATGTCAGCAAATCATTAACAGAGTCTGTGACTTCAGGAGTAGCAGGATTGTGCATATCAGAACCTGAGTAATTGACTTCATCTGTTTAAGGATTGGTCTGGTCATCATTTTTTAGCTCTGCAGGTAGCACGGGGATCTCCGCAAAAGGGATTTCACCTTCCGCAGGGGCATCGGCAAATGCCTGATTGTTGGAGCTAGCGCCAGCTGTAAAAAAACATTCACTAAGGGATTAGTAAAGGGATCGCCCGAGCTCAGATAAATGGAAAAGAAGATTCCTTTTACCTGAAGAGGCCAGAAGTATGGATTCCTCTCAAAGACAGCGTACTAACTCCACCTGAGCCGTTCGAAGCGATCTTCTTGAAGAAGTTCCTTACAGAACTTCAGGTGGTTCCTACCATTGTTGATCCAATACTGCTGTATTGCGACAACAACTGAGCTATAGCTTTAGCGAAGGAACCCAGGTCCTATCAGAAGTCCAGACACATCTTAAGGCGGTATCACCTGATCATGGAGATCATAGATCGACAGGAGATAGAGGTCCGGAGAGTTCCTACAGAGGAGAACACTGTAGATCCATTCACTAAGGCCTTACCTCAGATTCAGTTCGAGAGGCTACTCGAGATGATAGGTCTTCGATACGCCAGTACATAGCCCTAGTGCAAGTGGGAGATTGTTAGTTTATGTCCCAAGCTTCTATCATACTAGCTTGTATATTACTTAATGGAAGCTTAGGATATTCATAGTTATATTAATAGTCTTGCTAAACATGGTAGTATGCTACTTGGTTTATTTCTATCTTAATATGTGTATATGTTAGCATATCGAGAATACATATTGATAGAGCCCTTAGGATCTTGCTTGACTACCAGCGTTGTGATGGCTGTCACACTAGTGGGGGCTGGGTAGTCTACAAGCACATCATTTTTCAGGTCCCTAGTCGTAGGATTATCGAAATAGGGCATCGATACTCCGGAGTAGACTAGTGTGTACGCTTCTCATCCCAGTTGGGGAGATGGTCTGTCTTACACCTATCAGTACGTTGTACTGGAGATAGAATACAGGTGCTCGTTGGGTTACGGGTACACCGGACATGACTCGCAGGGAACTGTTGGTTGGTATTATACCCGTCGTCAGTTAACAGTTCCCAGGTGACATGAGTACAGCATTGTCCGCAGACTTGACATTGCTGCTTCGCCTCGAGTGTGTTCCCACTGTTCTTAGATTGCTATCCTACCATGGCTCAAAGGAGTCGTACAAAGAGGTAGCAGTTGGGTGCAGTCCCGAAGCACTTGGAGGCAGTGGCGGTTAGATAGGATTCATCTCTCCCGGTATTGGGAGTTGATATCGCGCTGTGTTTGGAGAGCCATTACGCAAAGTCCCTGGCCAGGGCAGACGAGATTTACTGGTAGGTTTTCCAGTAGCTTCTCAAGGTGTAATGGACTTCACTACGACATGACTTATACCGCTTTCAGGGGACTGACGCTTGCCGCCCCCTAGGCCCGATATGCGATATTCTTAGACGAACAGACCGAACTGTACGGAGATTGTCATATCAGGCTCGGTACGAGTTCGGATGGGTTTCCTCATCGGCCTTCTTATCGACATCTACCAGGGGATCGTTACGTGCAGCTCGTGCCACTTGCGGTCTGTGGTTAAACCCACTGCTAGCGTAGTGTCGATGTCACGACCCAAAATTGGCCCGTGACGGCCCTAATACTACGCAACGCCTAAAGACGTAACATAGTAAAAGAAAGCCAAAACCCGGAAAATACGGAAAAGATAATATAAGTTTTTGAAACATTTGAAATCGCAACCCAAATTCTTTTGAAGTCTTATTTTCTTTCTTTAAAATTTTGGCAACACCCCCTTTTTTTGTAAAACTAGCCAAGAAGAATACAATACAAATATACGACGCCGTAGCGAAGAAATAAAGACAATAGGAAGGAAACTGTATATAAAAGGCAACAATCCATAAATTAAAATACAATATCGTCCTCACGAAGTCTCTAAGTCAACAATACAATAGTAGATGGAGAGTACAAAATACAACGAATGCACAATATGAAATACAGATAATCATCTAACCCACCTAAGCAAAATGGTGTACTGTGAGCTGATGCGGTATCTGTAGCAAAAGATGATAGATGAGAAGCTGAATAGCCTGCCTCGACTACTCTGGGGAAAAACCTGAAACACCTGTGGCACAAAGGGGGTGAGTTGCCAACTCGTGAATAGTAGATAACATATGCAGGTAATCGCAGGAATATACGTACAGCATGAATCTAAGATATGCGATTACAGTAATAACATGTCATGCAAATGCTGAATAAAGGAAAGTACACTAGCAGGTACAATCGATATGTGAAGCAATAGTAACATGAAAATAATATGCAATAACCATGCAATAGGGATATGAAAAAGTAGATATGCAACTATCATAAGGGTACGCTAACAGGTACAACCAATATATGAATCTGTGCAAAGAATAGATAAGTGTGAGGTATGGGGTGGAATATGTCATTTCTACGGAAACCTGACATCGTGGCAGGATCACCATCCATCAAGACACTCCAATCCGCAAATCCTCAAATCAGCCCCCAAACCAGGTTCTCCTATCATATAAGTCTCACATCTCCTCAATGTACAATATCGAATAGATCTCTTATATCCCGAATGTATAAATCATCAATCTCCTTCATATCTAGTATCCAATCTCAATGAATCACCTATATCCCAAGTCGAGTCTCAAATAATTTCTAACATCCTATATATATATATATATATATATATATATATATATATATTTGCAGAAGTAAAATATGATGGGGGCAATACACATATATTAGCGTCCCATTCCACTAATATTGGTGTAAGGGTATATATAACAACGGCTAAATCCCCTGTTATATATACAAAGGTATTAAAGAAATATCTTGAAAACCATGTGCCAAGTATCGACATAGAAATCCCGATCACGTATCATACGCTATCCCGAAAGCACGAGTGCCTAGCTCTGACCCTCGCCTTCCGACGTATGCATACGTACATGACTCCCAGCGGTGTCTCCGTGATCCCCCGCCGAGTCATGGGTACTGTCACCGGTAGGTACTCGCCCGCCTCCAGGCTCAATCGGCAAAGTCCATCGATCTTCTTGCCGAGGGAAACCATACCGGGCCCCACCATGTACTCTCATACGGCAACCACACCTCGTATGGAGTATATAATCAGCACCGATAAAACTCATGGTGGACGCGCAAATATCATCTCAAGGAAACCGGGTTTTTCAATGTATGCATAATTTTATGAACTCCCACGGTTCCCAAATCCAGAAAACACCATGTAAAATCCAAATAAAATAATGAGCAAATCCAGGGACACATAAATGCGATGTATCTAAATGTTAGCATATAAATGAGAACATGTAGCTGAAATCAGATATATGCCAAATCAATAAGGTACAGCTGAGTATAGGTATCTACCTATAAGTAAAATATGTGCATGGTATACCTGTAGCTGTATCGCAAGGTGTATATGTACCTATCACTAATAGTAAGATACACTACAGGTATACCGATAAGCTAGATGTCATGTATGATAAGCAATATAGTATCACTAAGGGGTTGTGTGTGACATGGCAATTATTGACGGGGTGTGTGTAGCATACAATCCGTGCTCGTGCAACATGAACCGTCAATAATATGTGCAGTGTCCTACGGCTGCTATTCACAGTACAACTATATCAAGAAAAACAGTAAAGGCGCAATTCTAATAATGACGTAGAATATGCGACAGGTATTTGAATCCTAGCCCAGACGCATAACGCCATGCGGGCGATTCCCCTGTAGATGTTAAATCTACTCACCTACGCTCCACGCTAGGTGAATCCTACCATCTGCTCCCCCTGTAGCCGTGTCCGTAGTCCCTGCCTGCAAACATGTAAATAAGACATGCAAATCATTTATAAGACAAATATTCCGCGAAACGCGATATCGAACCAAAACGAGAAACTCGCGTCGCGAACTAAACGCGCGTGTGCACGATACGCTAAAATGTGTGTATACGCGTCTAAAACCATCGCGAAATGCCGCGATACGCTGGATTACAGAACCCACTCACGTATCGCGCGTATCGCGCAAACGCAACGGACACCAAAAACGATATATAGTCCCAGATTTTCCTACAGGACAAAACTTACAAAACTAGACATACCAAAGCACTACACATAACAGTGAACTACCCCACACAAAAACCCAATACCCCAGTCCCCTACCTGGCCGCAAATTGCGGCCAGAACTAATAAACCGGTGGCCCACTTTAGGAGATAGGGTCTCGTGCTCAGGTGGTGGTATCTAGACCTAGTGTACATGCCCCAGTTTCCTCAATTTTGTCCTGAAGGCCCCGGGTCAAAAGTAGATTCCAGATTGCTAATATATCGCTTTAAAAACACTAATTTAGCACCAAAAGTAAACCCTGTGGCATTTTAGTGAAATCCAGGGTAGAATCTCAGTTGAGGCGACCTAACAATACTAGAATGAGCTAGGTTAACCAACTAAAACACTTTCTAGACACAATTTCACATAAACACCATAATCAAGCACTAAACTAGCTATTTATCGCAAACCGAAGCTAAACTAACACACAACTAAGCAAACTAGGAATTGGGTTTCAGAATTATACCCTACGAGATCCTAGGAAGCAGGTGAAGGAGTGTGTGAGGGGTTGCTACTGCTGCTGGGGCTCCTGCTGCTACAGTTGCTGCTACTGCTGCTTGCTTCTGCAGCTGTTGCTGATGCTGGTGCCACTGCTGCTGCTTCTGTTGTTGTTGTTGATGTTGAAGCTGCTTCTGGTGCTGATGCTAACTTCTTGTGATGCTCTCTGTTGCTGCTAAAGCTCCTGCTGCTGCTGCTCTTGCTATTGTTGTTGTGGTTGCTAATGAGGCTGCTGCTACTGTTGTTGTCTGCTGCTGCTCCTGCTATTGTTGCTGCTGTTTTTGTTGTTGTTGTTGTTGTCTTAGCTGCTGCTGATGATGATGAGTGTGTGTGTGTGTGTGTGTATTGTGTGAGAGAATGAGAGTGAGAGAATGAGAAGGAAAAGGGAAATGAGAGCTTGCATTAGTCAACCCTTTCTCTCCCTCTCTCTTCATTAATGAAGGCATGGGCAAGGCCATGATGCCCCATCATGCACTCTCTCTCTCTCCCACCAAGGTCAAAACCCAAAACAAAATTCAAAATAAAACCCTTTTTATTTTAACAACCATAACAATTTAACCCAAAACACCTAACAATATTAAACTAGATTCAGGAAAATGGTTAGTTAACGATGATTGCCAATCATGTTTAACCCCAAAAACAACCCTAGTTATCATGCACAAGTGTGTGCAAGCCTAGAAAAAATCTAATAAAATATTCAATAAATAGGATAAAATAATTAAAAACCAAATTGGTAAACTTTTTATTAAAAACCATACATTAAAATATAATTAACCACAAAACACATTCTAAGGTGTTACAGTCGAGTCTTTAGAGTCCCACACAGAGAGTTTCCCTGCTTCGGGCGAAACGATATAGAGGTCGTATGGTTTTACGACAGGGTTCGGACACGCATGTGCATTTATGCATGTACGATGTTCGGACAGTTTATACTAGCAGGCTTTGGTTTAAGCCAGATTCTAGTATTGGATTGTTGGATTTATACAGTCTAAGTATTTCCGTGTTTTCACGGATGGGAGGGGCATTCTCGTAATTTGTCGAGAAGCTTCTAGAGATTGATGAGTTGGAGGCTTAGGTGGAATTTGCATTAATTGGATTAATGACTCATGGTGTGATTCATCCAAAGGAGTTAATGATGCATTTATTGATTAATGACTCATGGGATGAATCACACAAGGTGAGTTAATGAAGCATGATGATATTATTATTTGTTATTTCACTTAATAAATATCTTATGCTTCATATATTCACAATGAGATATTTTTCCAAGATCATTCTCACTCTCACCTTCTCTCTCCTCAAGCTCTCTCTCTCTCTTCAGGAACTAACCCTAACCTCTCATGTGTTGAGATCCAAGGGTTAGCAAGACTAATAGATCCCTAATTCTATTCTATATCCTCTAGGTTGCTTTGATTAACACTCATAGCCACTTAGTTATCTCAAGTGTGAGGTTAAAGCTTGGAGAAGTAGCTCTCGGGTGGATCTTCTATCACAACGAGGACGCCGACAAGAAGGTGGTCAACGAGAACAAGGACTTGATTCATTTGGTATAATCATCTTTCATAGTAGCTAATCACTTCTATATTGTTGTTAGTTAGGGTTTAGAAAAGATCCGTAAAGTTAGTCGATATTAGTTTAAACAAAATGATTGTTTTACCTATTCCGCCTCCCCGCATCATGTGGGGTGTCTAACGTCGACTAACAATTCTCTGGGTATGTACCAGTTAGATCTCCTCATCGTCCATAGACTCAGCATCGATAGCAGTGGACATCGGCTGGTTAAGCATTATTTCCCGTGGCAGTTGAGAGAGACCTTGAGCAAGAGCCTGCAATCCAGAAGAATGCGAGACATCTGATATATGAATGCCGGACGCTCGTTCCTTATCACCTAAAAAAATTTGATAAGTGTATAACTTAAAATGGTGCATTGTGCACATAGAATATCAAGAAAATGGATCTCACCAAAACCCTGGGCGGCTCATTTTCTCAAGCGCACTTCTTCCTGATATGAATCAAGAGATGCTCGAATAGCTTCTTCAATAAACGTTGCTGTAGAAAAAAGGAAAAAAAAGATTAGACCTGTAATATGGTCTACAAAAAATACTTGAAGAAAAGTAAAAGAAATATACCAATTGCCGCAAGCGCCCGTGACTTCTCCGCTTCTTCCACGGCTAATTGTGCAGAAGCGGATAACGCTGCCTGAAGATCAGCGTCGTCATCCTCCGCCAATGACTTGACAATGGCTGCTGCAAGATCGACAGCATCCACAGTGGATGACCCTAGAAAGACAACGCCAATATTCGTCCCATACTCGGAGATGCTTTGGGTCGGGGAAGCTGCAGAGCTAGTTATAGAAGAAGCCTTTTGCCTCTTGCGGGAGCCAGCGCTGCCTTGAAAGACCCTCTTCTTACTTAATGGTGCCCTCGGCTGACACTTCCTAATTTCTAAATTAGACGGCGAGTCACCCACGAAGTCATCTCCGACAGAGGACCTCACTTCCGATTCTAGGACAGGGTCATCAGCAGGCAAAACACCACTAGAATGATGTGACCTGCCAGAAGGTCCAGAGGCAACGGGTGAGGGAGCTCGTTTCCTACTCGCCACCGTTCTTTTCCGAGTGATAGAAACAAATTTTAACTGAACACACCTGAAAGTGCAAGCTGTCCTAAGTTCTCGAACGGCGGAAGGAGCTGCCAGTATGCCTTCTTGAGGAGAGCAAGGAAGAATAACTGACCTCGGTCTCAAAGGGAAATCGGGTTTTGATGCCCTCATAGCATCCCGAAGACCAACAAAGACATGCTTCTCTTAATCGATGACAGCAGTCATTGATGATGAGTACCATGATCGAAAGGCTGACAATAATCGGGGGTTTCGATTCAGGTCGAGGATCGCAAAGTGGGATCCAGTTCCTAGCCTTATAAAATGATGAATGGCGTTCCTGGCCGACTCCCTCGTATAGGAAGGCTCACAATGAAAAGCTTGGAGTAGAATGCCTTGATCGTATCCAAATTGCCGGGAGACGCGATACGGGCTATAAGGACTATAATCAACATCATCACCCTACCGGTACACTAAAAAGCTAGGGCGAATTGAATAGAGATAAGCGATGTCCCTATTTGCCAAGTTCGGATTGCCCTCCTTCAACATATCTAGTAGTGGTTAACCAGGGTGGTGGGATCTTACAAGTGCCTAATCATCAAAGTAAATTTGCCTCTACTCCCAAAAATTATTAGGATTGAGGCACAGCTGGCGAATGTCTCAATTCAGTTTAAGCCCGTGACCCCAACAAGCTTCATTACCAAGGGAAAGGAAACCGTGTCAAAAAATGTCGGTTGCACCCGCTTGCTGTATGCCCTATTCACATGCAAATGGATCCACGTGCCAAAATAGTGCAATGACATATACACATGCTCTTCACCTGGGTCGTTCGAGGTGGCTAATTCAGTGAGACCCTGATATAGAAATGACAGCCCGACGATACCGATAGCTAGCCATGCACCAGAAGCTATGCTATTGGCAGGGTAAAAGACAGAGGTCAGCATTATTCTTGAATGAACTGGGATTGCAAACCAGCTCAACCACAAGCCTATAAAAGAAATTAAAAAGGAGTTCCGGTCGATCCCCGTAATGGCTACATCCTTATGCTCATAAGTAGATGCGCTAGGACGGAATATTCTTCCATCGCCGTGGGATCTTTCCCCTATTTGCGTTGGCTAAAACGGTTTCCCATAACCGCATGCATGTCAATATCAGCCCTAAGGATATGCAGGAGCACAAACTTCACAATAAAAGTCTCAAAGGTAACGCCTTCTCCTTTGAAGACCTTGTGCATCTTCTCGAAAATGGTTAGCACTTTCCTAACGCTCGGCCACAAGAAAGCAATCGCATTATCACCCATCAAATCTTTGGCAGCCGGACCCACAGAAAAAAACAAACTCGTCATGGGGAACTAGCTCCTTGTAATGTTCACCTATGATTGGCTGCCTGGAGATATGTTGGAATTCCAATAAGGAGATGGATGCTTCCTTATCAGACATCATAATGGTGTTGTCTTACACATTCCACTGCTCGGAGAAAGACTTCACCCACCAGGGTCCGGTCTCAGGATACTCAAAGAGGGAAGCGTAGACTACTCCATAGATCCTAGTGCACTCCAGTAAAGTCCTATCCGTGGACAAAATAAACCTGGCCCAGCCAATGTAGCCGGTCAGATACCTTAGGATCATACCTATGTTGTAAGGTATTCCCCATGACCTCGCCTTGTCCTGGCACATTCGGCTGCCCAAGAGATCTATGGGTGTTGGTGCCGTTACTCCCTCCAAAGATGGCTGCAGCCTATTATGAGCTATCCATTCCTCCACTTCTGCTGTGAAAGTAGTTGGCATAGTCGCTGTGTATTGGATAGACCCTACAGGATTGTAGGGCGCATTACATTGGAACCTAACCTGGCCCTGGATTATCTAATTGTACCATCCAGCCTACAGATGTAGACCCTATTGCTGAGCGTCATAAGCCTTTATCATTCGAAAGATCTATGAGTCTATCGGCTCATCCAGGAGCAATTTTTCAAGACACTTGTAACCGAAGTCTGACGAATATGCCATGCTACCTGAAAGGAAAAGGAAAAAGGATAGCATTAAAATGGAAATCATGGGGCATCCCGAATGGCAGGAATCTTAACTATGAAGTTAAGAAACTTCACAAGAAGTTTTGGCCAAAATTGTTCAAAGTTCCTTTAAAGTACTTTTACTAAAATTTCTAAGTTTCTTTTAAAGTATTTAAATTAAACTGTGTGAGTTTCTTTAGGGAATCTGGGCTAAGTCCCAGGTCAAAATTATCCATAATTGCGCGTGCAAAATTTGCAGTCAATAATTATTAGACAAGAGCGCAAGTCCTAAGTGCGCACTAGAGAAGTGTGTAAGTGATAAGTGCAGTAGTTAAAAGTGCGCACAAGGTAAGTGGGTAAAAAACAGAAGTGCGCAACGCACTTACCATTTGAAGTTAAAGGAACCAAAAGCTTTGAACATGTGCATAAGCACCAAGAGAAACAAGTGCACAAAAGAAGGAACGGTTCTTATAGTGCGCAAATGAAAGTGAAAGTGATGCGCTTTGGCGAATGAGGTGCGCCCCTTT
This sequence comes from Agapanthus africanus, assembly GCA_030015575.1. NCBI lineage: Eukaryota > Viridiplantae > Streptophyta > Magnoliopsida > Asparagales > Amaryllidaceae > Agapanthus > Agapanthus africanus. Next base: position 79,794,112 of record JASDDO010000031.1, read on the forward strand.
TATAGGAGGTCAAAAGTAGGTTCACCTTCAGTGAATCTCAAGGCAAATCCAACGGCTCGAAGTTCGACATCGATTGCACCCACATGCAGGACATGTGCGCATGATTGATGGGAGCCATTTTTTCTCACCAGTTCAAGTGCACACTTACATACATGCGCATCTGATGAACCAAGTTCAATTGACTTGCGCACTTTTACATATGCGCGCCTAATAAAATGGGTTCAAATGATTTGCGCACCCATATACATGTACACATAGGTAAGTGCGCATGCATAACTTGAGCTCACATGGAAGTTGCGTATTTCAAGGGAAGGAAAATTGTTGGAGGTGAAATATTTATTAGATAACAACATGCATTCAAATAAACATTTTACTCCACAGGGGAAAGATCACCAAATATGAGATTAAAACTATAAGGGTTAATAACAAAATTAGCTAAGTTCTCTAAAGCCTTCTCAGTCTTCTCCACTATATCGAAACGGCGATCCTCACGAAGTGTCGCTACCCATCGATCAGTGCCGTGCTCATCAGAGAAAGCAGACATGATGGCCCGCTGAACCCGTATCTTATTCAGCAAATGAACGGAGCGATCCCTCATAGGCTTGGAAATCAAACAGGCCTTATGAACGTAGTTGATCTTGTCCTTCGCTGCATCAAGCAGCGCCAGAATCGTTTCTATTGGATGAGTAGGAATATCGTCAAGCATAGCCAAGAAGGTCATACAAAGCCAAATAGAGCTAACGGGGAGAGGAGATCCTCTACAGGTCAGGAGCTCGTGCATCACGGTGTCGCATTGTTCATCTATGAGAATGAGATTTGCCAAGCGTGCAGCAAAATGAGGAATACTTTCCTCGGTAGGCACCTCCAATGGCTGCCAAAAAACATATGGGCAATTGCAAGCCATGGCTCTTTCTCTGTTAAAATGTTCTCTGTGAAAGTGAGCGAGAAGATGAACATGTCTTCAGATCACAAAGAGAAGTATTCATGTCTCGACACAAAAAAATTTGCATTAAATTGGGGACAATTCGCAAGATTTGACAAAAGAAAGTGTTGACAACGAAGTAGATAGCGCTGAAAATTATGGGTCATCAGTCTGCACACTTATAATTACGTGCACACTTGATGGAAACATCATTTAAAGCGATGTGCAAAGCACATGCGCACATGATATCCATAGGCATACACAAAGCAAGTGCGCATATGATAAGTGTGCATATGATAGGTGCGCATATGCACGTGCAACGCACGGATGCAATGCACACTTAATCAACCAACAAACGCAAATGCATGTGTATTCCTTGAAAAACAGACACTTATTGAAAAATGAAGTAAATAAGAAAACAAATCTTTAATTAACAGAAAAATATTTTGTTGGTTAAACACCTTATAAAGAAATATACGTGGATCAAAGATTCAACGATGCGCATATCACCATTAATTGATATAAATCAATTAAATCTTTCTAAATCAATCTAAAATTAGATTGATATCAAAACAAACCAGAACAAACCAAACAAACCCTAATTTATTCTCTCCTATAAATAGGAGCCTCATATGATGAAATTAGGGATGGAAAAACCCTCCTATAAGCTGAAAAAATCTCAAGACTTCTCCTTGATCGGCTAAAAACCGTGCAAGGTAGAAGAAATAAAGAGAAAAACTTCTCTTTTCTTTAAAAGCGTTGTTTTTTTATACAGAAGCCTTTGCATCTTCTTGAATCAATTGATTCAACATTAAAAGATCAAATGATCTTAGGGTTCGTCCCTCGTTCACAAAGTTCATTCTTTTGCGAGGGATCGATACCAAGTTCCACAGAAAAAATAAAGAAGCGCACTAAAAAGAAAACAGATAAAAACCAAGGTTTTCACTTCTCTGCAAATAACAGAAGAAATGAAAAAAGATAGGAGCCATTGCTTCTTAGAAAAGTTTGTGCTTTCTGACTAAAATAAATGCGCTCCCAAATTAGTGCGCACCTACAACAACAACAACAACAACAACAACTGAGCCTTTTATCTCAAGCATATGGGGTAGGCTACATGAACCAACATGAGAATCACGCCGAGTCCAGCACATGAATCCTCTGCCTCCACTCACTCCTATCGAACAATATACTTTCATTGCGTCCTTTGGCAACCATATCATTTCCTATCACCTCCATCCATGTTTTCTTCAGTCTCCCTTTTGCAATTTTTTCCATTGCCCATATCGAGAGTATCTATTTGTCGAACCGGTGCTTCCATAGGTCTGCGTCGCACATGAACAAACCATCTTAGCCGGTTTTCCCGCATCTTCTCCTCCACAGGTGCTACACCAACTTTTGCACGAATATTCTCATTTCGCACCTTATCTTTTCTAGTGTTACCGCATATCCAATGAAGTATGTGCATCTCCGCTACGTGCATATTCTGTGTATGATGCTTCTTAGGAGCCCAGCATTCTGAACCATATAATAAGGCAAACCGAATAGCGCTCCGATAAAACTTCCCTTTCAATTTTAACGGAAAGTTGTGATCACACAAAATCCCTGTTGCACTCCTCCATTTCAACTAACCAGCTTGGATCCTTTGATTAACAGCACTATCGATCTCCCCATTCTTTTGGATTATGGAACATAGATATCTAAACTGGTCGCTCGGTGATATCTCTTGCCCTTCCAATGTTATACCAATATGTTTTTGACTTCTATAGTTACTAAATTTGCAATGCATATATGTTGTCTTGGACCTGCTCAATCTGAATCCCCGAGATTCCAATATTTGCCTCCATAATTCCAATTTGGCATTAACCCCTGCTTTCGTCTCATTTACTAGAACAATATCATCAGCGAATAGCATACACCAAGGTACCCCATCTTAGATAACTCTAGTAAGCTCATCCATCACGATGGTAAACAGGAATGGACTTAATGCAGATCCTTGATGTAAAACAATTGTAATCGGAAAATCACTCCTTAAACCGCCGCAAGTTCTGACATTTGCCACTACTCCATCGTACATATCCTTGATTATGTCAATATACTTGACGGGGACCCCCTTCTTCATCATTGTCCCCCATAATTCCTCTCTTGGTATCTTGTCGTACGCTTTTTCTAAATCAATAAATATCATATGCAAATCTCTTCTCCTCTCTCGAAAACGCTCGACAAGTTGACGAAGCAAATGAATAGCCTCTGTCTTCGATCGTCCAGGTATGAACCCAAACTGGTTCTCTATTATTTTAATATTCTTCCTTAGCGTATGTTCAATCACTCTCTCCTAAAGTTTCATGGTGTGACACATAAATTTTATCCCACGGTAGTTTGAGCAACTTTGAATGTGTAAGTCGATGTAGTACACCCCAGTACTTGTGGGGAGGCGGAATTTTCAAAAACTTATCAAGTTTAAACAACGAACATCGACTAACCGCTTGAATCGAAGCTAAACTCTAAATAACCGTATCCTATGAGTTCCTTTTCACAAGAGATTAAGGATTATACCTAATGAAACCGGTCCTTCTTCTTTACGTCCTCCTTTGTTCTCCTCGACCTTCTCTAGGTAGTAGACGATCCACCCGAGAGCAAAACTCCAAGCTAAACCTCTAACTTGAGGTAACTAATCAACTTTGATTGCTAATCAAAGATGAGAGGATGATATAGAGTGAAGGTTATGGATTGTTTAGTCTAACTAATCCTTTGATCTCAACACATGAGGATTAAGGATTAGGGTTTGAAGATGAGAGCTTGAGGAGAGAGAATGTGAGATAAGATAATGAGAGAAGAGAGAGAGTGTATCATAATATTATGAAGCATTCTTATTTTAGAATAATCAATAAAGGAAATGAATAAGCATGCTTCATAAAATATCTTGTGATGATTCATTAGCATGAGTCATTAAGCAATAAATGTGCATTAATGAAGTGAATGAATCACCACCATGACTCACTCTCTTATCCAAAAGAAACCTCCTTAGTCACATCTTCTAGAAGCTTCTCGAGTAATTACGAGAACGCCCCTCCGATCCGTAAAAATACGGAAAAACTTTAGACTGTAAAAATCCAATAACCGGATACCAGTAACTGGCTTAAACCAAAGCCGACTGGTAAAAACTGTCCGAAAGTCGTACGCGCGTAAACGCACGTATGCGTCCGAACCCTTTGTCGCAAAACCATGCAACCTCTATATCGTTTCGCCTGGAGTAGGAAACTCTCTGTGTGGGACTCTAGAGACTCGACTACTACGCTGGCAGTCGGTTTAACCACAGACCGCAAGCGGCACTAGCTGTACGTAACGGTCCCCAGGTAGTTGTCGATAAGAAGGCCGATGAGTAAACCCATCCGAACTCCTACTGAGTCTGATGTGACAATCTCCATACAGTCCGGTCCGTTCGTCCATGACTATCGCATATCGGGCCTAGGGGGCGGCAAGCGTCATTCCCCTAATAGCGGTATAAGTCATGTCGGAGTGAAGCCCATTACACCCTGAGAAACTGCTGGAACCTACCAGCAAATCTCGCTTGCCCTGGCCAGGGACTTTGCGTAATGGCTCTCTGACACAGCACGATATCTACTCCCAATACCGGGAGGGACAAATCCTGTCTAACCGCCACTGCCTCCAAGTGCTCGGGACTGCACCCAACTGCCACCTGTTTGCACGACTCCTTTGAGCCGTGGTAGGGTAGCAATCTAAGAACAGTGGGACACACTCGAGGCGAAGTAGCAGTATCAAGTCTGCGGACTACGCTGTACTCATGTCACCTGGGAACTGTTTACTGACGACTGGTATCAAACCAACCAACAGTTCCCTGTGAGTCCTGTCCGGTGTACCCGTAACCTAACGAGCACCTGTATACTATCTCCAGTACGACATACTGATGGCTGTGGGACAGACCATCTCCCCAACTGGGATGAGAAGCGTACACACTAGTCTACTCCGGAGTATCGATGCTCTGTCTCGATAATCCAACGACCAGGGACCTGAATAAGGATGTGCTTGTAGACTACCCAGCCCCCACTAGTGTGACTACCATCACAACGCTGGTAGACAAGCAAGATCCTAAGAGCTCTATCAATACGTATACTCACATATTAAGATAGAAAAACCAAGTAGCATACTACCATGTTTAGCAAGATGTTATATACATGTGAATATCCCAAGCTTCCATTAAGTAATATACAAGCTAGTATGATACAGTAATGGCCTTCTAGGGCATAAACACTAACAATCTCCCACTTGCACTAGGGCCATGTACTGGCATATCGTAGACCAATGATCTCGAGTAGCCTCTCGAACTGAATCTGAGGAAGGGCCTTCGTGAATGGATCAGCAATGTTCTCTTCTGAAGCAACTCTCCGAACCTCGATCTCCTGACGATCAATGATCTCCCTGATCAGGTGATACCGCCTCAAGATGTGTCTGGACTTCTGATGGGACCTTGGTTCCTTCGCTAAAGCTATAGCTCCGTTGTTGTCGCAATACAGAGGTATTGGATCAACTATGGTAGGAACCACCTGAAGTTCTGTTAGGAACTTCTTCATCTAGACTGCTTCTTTTGCGGCATCGCAAGCAGCTATATACTCCGCTTCCATCGTCGAGTCAGCAACGGTGTCCTGCTTGGAGCTCTTCCAGCACACCGCCCCTCCATTGAGGGTAAAGACATAACCCGACATGGACTTGGAATCGTCCTTATCACTCTAGAAGCCGGAATCAGCAAAGGCCTCCAACCTGAGGTCTTTTCCGCTGTAAACCAAGAACATCTCCTTAGTCCTTCTCAGGTACTTGAGAATGTTCTTTACTGCTATCCAGTGCTTCTCCCCTGGGTCTGACTGATACCGGCTTACCACGCTTAGTGCGTAAGCTACATCTGGTCTGGTACACAACATCGCATACATTATAGAGCCTACCGCAGAAGCGTAGGGTATAATAGACATGCGTTCCCTTTCCAAATCAGTCTTGGGAGACATCTCTTTGGAGAGGGTGATTCCGTGACAAGCCGGTAGATTACCGCGCTTTGAATCTTCCATACTGAATCTTTTCAGTACAGTGTCGATATACCTGGACTGCGAAAGTCCCAACATCCTCTTGGATCTATCACGATAGATCCGGATCCCCAGAATGTAAGAGGCATCACCCAGGTCTTTCATGGAGAACCTGTGTGATAAGAATCCTTTGACAGATTGTAGCATAGGAATGTCATTTCCTATCAATAGAATGTCATCCACGTACAAGACGAGGAATACGACACTTCTGGCCACGACTTTACTATATATGCACGGTTCATCTGGATTTTTGATAAAGTCATATTCTTTGACTGTCTCATCAAAACAGATGTTCCAACTCCGCGATGCCTGCTTTAGTCCATAAATGGACTTAAGCAGCTTGCATACTTTCCCGCTGCTCCCACTCTGATTGAAACCCTCTGGCTGATCCATATAGACGCTCTCTTCTAAATTTCCATTCAGAAAAGCCGTCTTTACGTCCATCTGCCAGATTTCATAATCATGGAAGGCAGCAATAGCAAGAAGGACCCGAATGGATTTGAGCATAGCCACTGGAGAAAAAGTTTCGTCATAGTCCAAACCAGGTCTTTGACGAAAACCCTTTGCAACAAGTCTAGCCTTATAGGTTTCCACCTGTCCATCCACACCAATCTTTTTCTTGAAGATCCATTTGCATCCTATGGGTTTTACCCCATCTGGAGCAAAGTCCAAAGTCCATACTTTGTTGGTGTACATGGACTCCATTTCGGTCCGCATTGCATCTAGCCATCGTACTGAGTCGCCGCTCTGGATGGCCTGCTGGAAGTCAGTAGGTTCATCATCATCTATGATGCAATCCTCTCTATCCCCATCTATGAGAAAACCGTAGTATCTCTCAGGCGGACGAGACGGCCTACTACTCCTGCGGAGGGGTGCGGGAATGTTCTGTTCTTCTTGAACCTCTGGTTCTACCAAACTTTCAGTAGCAGTTTGTGGTTCTGGAATTTCTTCCAGTTCTATTTCGCTCCCACTCTTCTGATTTTCCAAAAATTCAGTTTCTAAGAAGCGGGCATGACGAGAAACAAAAACCTTTTGTTCCTCTGCGTAATAGAAGCAATATCCATGAGAGTTCTTTGGATATCCTACAAATTTACACTCTACTGAGCGTGCCTCGAGCTTGTCCGGATGCTGCTTTTTTACAAAAGCTGGACATCCCCACGTCTTCAGGTACTGAAGATAGGGTTTCTTCCCACTCCACATCTGATATGGTGTGGTAGGCACAGTTTTGGTTGGAACTCTGTTCAAAAGATGTATCGCTGATTCTAGCGCATACCCCCAGAAAGATCGCGGTAACTCAGCATTACTCATCATGGATCGTACCATATCCAATAGGGTTCGATTCCGTCTCTCCGATACACCGTTGTGCTGTGGAGTGTATGGAGGAGTAAGCTGAGAGAGAATTCCTTTCTCTTTTAGGTAACCTAGGAACTCGGCACTTAAGTATTCTCCACCTCGATCAGATCTCAGTGTCTTAATACTTTTGCCTGTTTGGTTTTCCGCTTCACTCTTGAATTCCAGGAATTTCTCAAAGGCCTCTGATTTATGCTTCATTAAGAAAACATATCCATACCTAGAGAAATCGTCTGTAAAAGTAATGAAGTAGGAATAACCACCTCTTGCATGTGTAGACATTGGACCGCATACGTCGCTGTGTATGAGTCCTAAGAGCTCGCTCGCTCTTACTCCTTGTCCAGTGAATGGAGTCTTTGTCATCTTTCCTTTGAGACAGGATTGGCAAGTGTCATAAGATTGATATTCGAACGAGTCCAAATATCCTTCTCTATGCAACTTAGTCAACCTTCTCTAATTGATGTGACCCAGTCTACAATGCCATAAGAAAGCTTTATTTAAATCTGGAGACTTTCTTTTTAGTGTGTTTTGGACATTGAAAATTTGGAGTTGGTTTAACACATATATGCCGTTATTTAGAGTACCGGACCCAATCAAACCATGATTAAGGTGGATGTTGACAACATCTCTTACAAACGTGAAATCATAACCTTTATTTGATAACAAGGAAACTGATATGATATTACACGTTAAGCTGGGTACAAAATAACAGTTATGTAAAACCAAAATGTGTCCACTTGTCAATCCTAGGTGATAATCCCCGACGGACGCAGCTCCCACGCTAGCTCCGTTAGCAACCCTGAGGATCATATCACCTTCCTTCAGCACTCTACGGTTTCTCAGTGCCTGCAAAGAATTGCAAATATGAGATCCTGATCCGGTATCCAATACCCAGGAAGTAGAGTTGATCGACAGACAATTCTCAATTACAAACACACCTGAAGTCGAAGCCACAGCTTGCTTCGGTTCCTGGTTCTTGGCGTTCCACGCCTTGCAATCCTTCTTCCAGTGCCCTTTCCTGTGACAATGGAAGCACTCATCCAGGCCAACTACCGGTGCTGTAAACTTTTTCTTTCCCTTCTTTCCCACCTTACTAACACCTCCTCTAGGTCTGGGTGCGGCCTTCTTCTTCCTTCCTTTGGCCCTAGCCTTGGACCCGGAAGAAGATGAACCGCCAACAAACATAGCGGGTGTTTCCCTTGCCTTCTGCAAGGTGCCCTCTGCACTCCTTAACATGTTCAGGAGTTCCGCAAGTTCAACTTCTTTTCCTTGAAGATTGAAGTTGAGGATAAACTGGGCGTAGGTGGGAGGAAGGGACTGGAGAACAAGGTCTGTATAGAGCTCATTATCCAAAGTCGTCCCAAGGTCCGCGAGCTCTTCAATATAGCCGATCATCTGTAGGACATGTTCACCTACCGATGACCCGACAGCCAACCTCGCTCGAAACAGTTTCTTAGAGGTCTCGTATCTTGCTATACGAGATTGCTCTCCATAAAGTTCCTTTGTATGGAGAAATATGCCATCTAGGGACATATCCTCGTGCCTCCTCTGATGTTCATTGTTCATCGAGGCAAGCACGATGCACTTGGCTCTCGCGCAATCTAAATCCCAGGTTTTGCGGATTTCCTTATCCGCATTGCTGGATTTGGGACCAAGGACAGCAGGTGCTGTAGCGGTGAGGACGTACCCCAGTTTGTCATAGGTCAAAGCCATCTTGACATTCCGCAGCCAATCTTTATAGTTTGGCCCCGTCAGTATATTTTTCTCTAAAAGTAACTTAAGTCCAGTCATTTTCAGGGTCGCTGCAATTAGGAGAGAGAGAAGAAAACTCTTTAGCATGATGCTCTTGCAAGTTTAGAGTGGTTTTTAATTTATTTAAACTGGATGGCTCCCACTGTTTCTCGAATCCTTCCTCAAACCATAAAAGAAGAATTAGCCAAGACTATTCTCACCGTACAATACTTGCTTAACCGTTCAGCCAGGCCGGTGTCGATACTTCGAGGGAGGTTTTCCAACGCTTTCGCGAAGTTCCTTAATTAAATAACCTCTTTTCTCTGGGGGCGTAACCCCGCTGACACTTTTCTGGACACCTACTAGGTTTATAGCATTGATCGTTAAGCGACGAATATCCTGATAAGTAGCATATACTCACAGTAGGATCGGGATCCAAATATCATCGTATGATAATGTTGAAGGAATCCTACCAACATTCATCAAACTCCAAATGGTATGCATCTCTTTGCAAATTTCAGTTTCTTTAGAAATTCCCGATATAAGTTTTTGCCCCATGCTCTTATGACCTTGACGTATGCCAACAAATCATAAGTCACATGTCAAGTTCTGCCCATCATTATCTTGTTAATTTGAACCCACCCGTATATACCCTTGACGTATGCCAACAAGGTAATGCGACTGTCCCAAACCAACACATCTATCTATGCAACAAATGAATACCCCAGTAGCTACCAAACACTATGCCTTGACGTATGCCAACAAGCATAGCTTGAATACTACTGACCATCCATAAGAAATGACGGAGGGCTACGACTGGTTTTGACGAAACCGTGAACGTAGTGAACTTGATATAACCGAAGGAACCTGATAGCTTTTAAAAGGAGTGGTTAAATCTCCGCATTTAAAAATATCTGTTTTAAAAATAACCGAGTGGTTTCTTTTAAATTGTTCCAACGATTAAAACTTTGGTTTGTTTTACTTTGCATTATAGATAATGCGTCCCATCATTAACCTATCATTGCAGAAAACAACGAAAATATAACGTCCTCTTATGCCATCCGCATTCGCCACGGGGTCCCGTCATCACCCGTTAGGTTACTTAACTAACGACAGAGCGGGGGCTGGGCTAGCGCGGGTGTAAAACATAAGTGACGTCTAAATAGCTATAATAAATATAGATATTTTACATTCGTCTGACGCAATGATATTCATTCCAGAACACAGATAAACAATATTGGATTTGCAAGCAATCTGTATTTCTTTTGAGCCTGCAAGAAAAGACAGATTACACAGTTGTGATGAATAGCCGTTTACCCCACCCTCGACCCCTACGGGTACGGCAAACTACCCACCCGGCAGTTTGTGTACCCCACCTTGGGTCAGTCCTAGGAGCAAAAACAGTAAAATGAAATAATACAACGGTGGCTACAACCTCAACCTGGAAGTGCCCCGCGAAAATAATATTACAACAAATTACATTTACAACAAATGAATTAATCAATAACCCATTTCTAACCCCGGCTATACACCACAACAGTCCAATACAGTTTATATGCACAAACAGATATAACCATTTCAGAAATGTGCAACCCCCTGCCAACCGACATACTAGCAGTTAGGGGAGGTTTACGAACACATAAAACAATCACAGATATAATCCAATACGCAAATACTGTACAATTCGATCGAATAAACAACATCAATATTGCTCCAAAATCTGCTCTGTTAAACAGTAACCTGAGCAATAATTAAATATTCCAGAAAACCCCAAATATCACAGGGGACCCACCCATGAAAAATGAGCTCATGACTCGGCAACTCGGCCGCGGAAGCGCGGCGGATCGGTGGGATCCGCCGCCCTTCCGCGGCGCTTTAGTCGAATCATGGGCTCGAATTTCTTGGGTGTTCTCCTGTGGTCATTTCAAGCTCTCTGAACACACCTGAAAAATTTTAGGACTTCATTTTAAGTTCGACAGAAACTAAACAGAATTAGGGTTTTCCGGCTTCGTTTTTTCGTTCGAAATTCGTACAAATTTGCGATTAAGTTATTTATTGTTTAGCGAGGCTCTGATACCACTGTAAGTCGATGTAGTACACCCCAGTACTTGTGGGGAGGCGGAATTTTCAAAAACTTATCAAGTTTAAACAACGAACATCGACTAACCGCTTGAATCGAAGCTAAACTCTAAATAACCGTATCCTATGAGTTCCTTTTCACAAGAGATTAGGGATTATACCTAATGAAACCGGTCCTTCTTCTTTACGTCCTCCTTTGTTCTCCTCGACCTTCTCTAGGTAGTAGACGATCCACCCGAGAGCAAAACTCCAAGCTAAACCTCTAACTTGAGGTAACTAATCAACTTTGATTGCTAATCAAAGATGAGAGGATGATATAGAGTGAAGGTTATGGATTGTTTAGTCTAACTAATCCTTTGATCTCAACACATGAGGATTAAGGATTAGGGTTTGAAGATGAGAGCTTGAGGAGAGAGAATGTGAGATAAGATAATGAGAGAAGAGAGAGAGTGTATCATAATATTATGAAGCATTCTTATTTTAGAATAATCAATAAAGGAAATGAATAAGCATGCTTCATAAAATATCTTGTGATGATTCATTAGCATGAGTCATTAAGCAATAAATGTGCATTAATGAAGTGAATGAATCACCACCATGACTCACTCTCTTATCCAAAAGAAACCTCCTTAGTCACATCTTCTAGAAGCTTCTCGAGTAATTACGAGAACGCCCCTCCGATCCGTAAAAATACGGAAAAACTTTAGACTGTAAAAATCCAATAACCGGATACCAGTAACTGGCTTAAACCAAAGCCGACTGGTAAAAACTGTCCGAAAGTCGTACGCGCGTAAACGTACGTATGCGTCCGAACCCTTTGTCGCAAAACCATGCAACCTCTATATCGTTTCGCCTGGAGTAGGAAACTCTCTGTGTGGGACTCTAGAGACTCGACTACTACGCTGGCAGTGGGTTTAACCACAGACCGCAAGCGGCACTAGCTGTACGTAACGGTCCCCAGGTAGTTGTCGATAAGAAGGCCGATGAGTAAACCCATCCGAACTCCTACTGAGTCTGATGTGACAATCTCCATACAGTCCGGTCCGTTCGTCCATGACTATCGCATATCGGGCCTAGGGGGGCGGCAAGCGTCAGTCCCCTAATAGCGGTATAAGTCGTGTTGGAGTGAAGCCCATTACACCCTGAGAAACTGCTGGAACCTACCAGCAAATCTCGCTTGCCCTGGCCAGGGACTTTGCGTAATGGCTCTCTGACACAGCACGATATCTACTCCCAATACCGGGAGGGACAAATCCTGTCTAACCGCCACTGCCTCCAAGTGCTCGGGACTGCACCCAACTGCCACCTGTTTGCACGACTCCTTTGAGCCATGGTAGGGTAGCAATCTAAGAACAGTGGGACACACTCGAGGCGAAGTAGCAGTATCAAGTCTGCGGATTACGCTGTACTCATGTCACCTGGGAACTGTTTACTGACGACTGGTATCAAACCAACCAACAGTTCCCTGTGAGTCCTGTCCGGTGTACCCGTAACCTAACGAGCACCTGTATACTATCTCCAGTACGACGTACTGATGGCTGTGGGACAGACCATCTCCCCAACTGGGATGAGAAGCGTACACACTAGTCTACTCCGGAGTATCGATGCTCTGTCTCGATAATCCAACGACCAGGGACCTGAATAAGGATGTGCTTATAGACTACCCAGCCCCCACTAGTGTGACTGCCATCACAACGCTGGTAGACAAGCAAGATCCTAAGAGCTCTATCAATACGTATACTCACATATTAAGATAGAAAAACCAAGTAGCATACTACCATGTTTAGCAAGACTGTTATATACATGTGAATATCCCAAGCTTCCATTAAGTAATATACAAGCTAGTATGATACAGTAATGGCCTTCTAGGGCATAAACACTAACAGAATGTCACCCTTGTTCTTGTAGATAGGTACAAGGATACTTTTTCTCCATTCATTTGGCATCTTTTTTGTCTGCCAAATCTTATTAAACAGATCTTTCAACCATTTAACGCCTATTTCTCTTAAGCATCTCCAAATCTCGATAGGAATCCCGTCAGGACCAACCGCTTTTATTAAACTCATTCTGTTCAAAGATTCTTTAACATCAGGTAGTCTTATTTTACGCATGAAATCACGGTTTATATCTTGAGATTGAATGACAAGTCCATCCAAATTCTTAGTAAAGCTCCCATTAGACAATTTGTCAAAATAATCTTTTCATCTTTCTTTGATATCCTCATCTCGAACTAAAACCTTGTGATTTTCATTTTTGACACAGTTCACCGCATATAAGTCTCTAGTCTTCCTTTTCTGCATCCGAACAATCCGGTATATATCATTTTCAGCCTCTTTAGTGTCTAATTTCATGTACACCTCCTTGTAGACCTTAGATTTAGCTTCCCGAACAGCTTTCTTATCTTCCATTTTAGCTAATTTATACTTCTCAAATCTCTCTGCATCTTTACTTTTCTTCAAATCTTAATAAGAATCCCTTTTAATTTTAATAGTAGCCTTTACTTCTTCATTCCACCATGATGTGTCCTTAGATGGTGGAGCACCACCTCTCGACTCACCAAGTAGATCTCTAGCAACCTTCTTGAAACAACTAACCATTTTGTTCCATATTCTGTCTGAATCGTCTTCCAACTGCCAATCCGCATCTTGGACTATACGATCTATAAAAGCCTTTTGGTTACCTTCTTACAATCGCCACCATTTAATTCTAGGCTCTACCTTACGTCCAATTTTCCTTGGTCCTCTTCTAAATCGAAAATATAGAACAACCTCTCTAACGAGTGTCAAAAATGAAGTGTTGAGTCGTTACACTCTCACCTTGGTCCGCATATAAGTCTCTAGATATAAACTTCATGTTGAGTCGTTACACTCTCACCTGGCACTACCTTACAGTTGATACAACAACCTCTCTATATTATTCTCATCAGAAAAAAAGTCTATTTGACTAGTACTTGATTCGCTCCTAAAAGTGATAAGGTGGGACTCTCTTTTCCTAAACCAGGTGTTTGCTAATATCAAGTTATAAGATAAGAAAAAATCTAGAATCGAGTCACCTACTTCATTCCTTTGTCCAAAACCAAAACCTCCATGGATAGTATCAAACCGACTACGACTAGTACCTACATGTCCATTAAGATCACTACCAATAAATAACTTCTCTGCACTAGGTATACTTTGCACCATCTTGTCTAAATCCTTCCAGAATAGATGCTTACTAGCATCATCAAGACCTATCTGTGGTGCATAAGCACTAATAACATTAAGGATCTCTCCACCTAGAATATGCTTAACCAGTAAAATTCTATCACCTTTTCTCCTAATCTCAACTACATCCTCAAGCAATCGTTTATCTATGATTATGCCTACCCATTACAATTTTTATCTCTAGCCGTATACCAATGCTTATAACCCTAAGGTTCTATGACTCTACTCTTTTCACCTACCCACTTAGTTTCTTGCAAACACATAATACTAACTCTCCTCTTAATCATCACCTCCACTAATTCTATTAGTCTACCCGTAAGGGAACCTATGTTCTAGGAAGCTAGACGGATCCTATGAAACCCTTGCTTATTTGTCACTACACCCGGGTCCAATGTAGCACGTCGTTTCTGGACGACGGCCCTTTCTTATTTGTCACTAAACCCGGGATCCGATGTAGCGCGCCGTTTCTGGACAACGACACTTGCTTATTTGCCACTACACCCGGGGTCCGATGTAGCGCGCCGTTTCTGGATGACGACCTAGAAACCCTTGCATACTTAGCAGTACACCCGGGATCCGATGTAGTGCGTCGCTTTGTAGGGGACTCCCTAACGATATTCTTATTATGGTTTATGTCATAGAATGGGACAAAGTTTTATGTTGACTATCACAAGCCTACCACAACCCTCACCCTTTCCCATCCGGACTTAGGACCGGCAACGGTGGATTTAAATAATATGTGCCTAAGGGGATTCGAACACAGGGCTATGTTACCGCAGTGCAAGTCTTTACCAATGAGCTACAAGCTATTTCTTAAATGAAAACTAATTAACGAGTACTAGGGGATTTGAACTCATGATCCCATGATCTCTTATTGTGGAATCAAATGTATTACCACTTGAGCTATATGCTCTTAAAGATAATGTGCCTGATGGGATTTGAACTCTGGTGCTATGCCTCAGCAGTGTAAGGCCTTACCAGTGAGCTACAAGCTCTTTCTTCAAATTAGTGGGCATCTAATGGTCAAAAACGCTGCCTTTGGAAAAATAATGTCCTAGTGACATGCGCATTATGTGAATATCATATGTGTGCACTTAACAGAAACTGCCTATAAAGGCATGCTCATTATATGAAAATCATATATGCGCACTTAACAGAAATTGCCTATAAAAACATGCGTGTCACGTAAAAATCACATGTGTGCACTTAAGAAAAATTGCATATACAGAGGTGCGCATCTTGTGGCCCTCATGTGTGCGCACTTGATGAAACCTGCCAATGTGGACATGTGTATCACGTGTCCCTCACATGTGCGCACTTTATGCGATACATATATGCATAATATCTCTGAAAGGAAACAATGCGATGCTAAGTGCAACACACGTGCACACCTTTTCAAATGAAATAAACGGGCATGTGCGCACCTATATACGTGCGCACCTGTACCACAAAGCATCATTTAATCACTTAAATAAAGTATAATTAAATGATGGACCCCCTGTTGATCAAAATATCAATAATCCCAAGGGATTTCAGTTTCAAAGATGACTAAAAATCCTTTAAAATGTTTCTAAGTTGATCTTAGTCTCATACAAGAATAACGCATTCTTAGTCAAAATAAACTGAGCCCAAATGCTCATATATTTAAGTTGATCTTAATCTCAAAGCAGATTAACGGTCCTTAAATAAAACAAAATATACCTTGAACTGACGGAACATACAACCTAGGTTCAAAACCCAAATCCATATACGGATTTGGACTAATCCGTGCAGACTGCATAAAATAGTATCCATATACAATCGATAGGAAACCAAAATAACACACGACACGAAGTGACCTACTGGAGCAGGTGAAAGTTGTTATCTCAACGCGATAATGTAATTAACTGCAGGGCTTTGAGCCTACAGGAAAGAACGTCTCGACAATTAAAAACCCCTCAAAAATAGGGCGGAATCTAATAAAGTCTGCTATATCGGTCGCATCTATCCAATCCTCCAATATACGGTGCCATAAGTCAACTTGATATCTTCGGAGAGGTGAGTGGATATTTCTAAATAGCATCTGCCCCCAAATTCAGGCTAGACGTCTCAACGTCTAAGTCCAGTTTTTGGTAGTAAATAGGTTTTGGCACGGTGGGTAGTACCTCTTCTTTTTTCCACTCCACACTTAGTGTGTCATGATCATGAACAAAATCATGGTACTCTATATGTTGGTTGCCCTTGGGTTTGAGGTACTAAAACTTGGTGTCTCACTTCTATGCAGAATCAATGGCAAGCAACTGCACATCCTGCAAATGCAACTCTTACGCCGGAAGGGTGGCTTACGGGCCTAATGCGGCCTCCATTTTCTCAATGCCGGTGGGGCAAGTCACAGAGGCCACTATCGGACTATCCATCGGGACCATACTCCCACCCGTAAAATTTGGCACCTTAATGCTACAAGGAGAAGTTCCTTGAAGGTCGGTCTTTTATCGGCTAGCAACCGAGACGGCTCTTATCAGCAACCCGTCCAAGTCTAAAGTCTACGTCTTCAACAGGTTGGAGAAGAACTCAAACGGTCCCGTAAAGAGGCCCATGATACCATAGGGAGCTACCCCAAAATGGCTAGCTCTCTTTACTCCTGCTTCGGGTGAAGCCGGAAAAGGTACTTCCCCTCCCAGATGGTCGGTCTTTGAAAGATTGGCCAACTCTGCTCCAATCCCACCAAGGACGTCGATCTTCAACAGGTTAATTACAACCGAAGCTTCCTAGCAACGCTGGGGGAATAATGAAGGTGCCTCTAATATAGAGGCAGTTCCCGCTGCAAGGCATGCTCGACGTCGCCACTAGCACTGAGTGAGAGAAGCTGGAGGCAGCTCCCCCTCTAGGCATACCACACTAGGTCCTATGGTGGATATCAATGTTGCTGTTCCAACTGCAAACAGCCTTCACCCGCTCAGGAGAGTACGCAAGAACTCCCCGACAGTGGTACTGAAGAAATCACCCCCGTCGGCAGAAGCCCCAGCACAGAAGCAGCCGGAGTAGCCACGCTAGCGGCTTTCGTCATAGATACATAGAATCTGGCGAAAAGTCCAAGTCTCCGTGCTTGATGAAAGCTACTCTCGTCGACCTAAGAAATCTAAGGGCCGACAAGAAAAAGACCACTCCTCCGCCATGCAACGGGGGACTTCTCCTAAACAGGCGCTTGCCACAGCGGCTCCTTCAGCTCCAACCTCAAATAAAAGAACGAGGCCGGAGAAAACTCTACCGCCAGTTGCAAAATCCAATGGCAAAATATCTAAACGCCCCTAGTCTGGGGGCATAAGAAGAGATCCATGCTTCAGTGAGTCATATGCCGCATACTCGATAGCTGACAAAGGCTCAGAAGAAATAGCAAAATCTCTAAGAAATGCTGACCAAAATGACAGCACTGACCGAACCAAAAGAAAGTATGGACAAAGATGCCAAACAGCGCCAGGAGCAAGAATCCAATACAGAGTTCTTGCGATGAATACTGGAGAAAAAAGACAAAGAAGCTACAGAGCAAGATGCTAGCATAAAGCAGATGGTTCTTTTATTTCAAGACATGGTTAGAATGATGATCCAACCGAAACCACCGGCTGAAGATCGGCCAGTGATTATTGACAGAGGAGAAACATCAAATCCTCCTGCAGCCTTATCAACGGCAAAGGATGAATCAATCTTCAAGGCGGCCATGGATGACTACATTGCTCATCAAATCAGAGCTCACAAGGCAAATGAAGCCGCCAACTAACTCGTCAAAACCGGGCGACCATATCCGGCCTGGTATGACCGAATCAAGTACCTACCGGGATATACGATCCCGAATTTCCATGTGTACAAAGGAACAGGTAATCCCCACCAACACATCACACAATTCAGATTTCTATGAGGCAATACTGGAGGCGACGACAGACTGTTGCTTCACCAATTCATCGGGAGCTTATTAAAGACAGCTTTCGAATGGTAATCGAAGCTCCTAAATGACTTTGTGAAAACCATCTCCGAAATGGAACTGCTGTTCACGCAACGGTTCGCCAGCGCGAGTGAACACACTCCAATCATGGCACTAATCAATGCCAGGGTTAAGCCGAGAGAAACATGGGTCTAATATGCAATCCGGTGGCGGAACCTTTGGTATAAATGCGTACAGCGTATTGAAGAGTCTCCGGCTGTGGGAATGTTTATTGGGATGATAGATCCTCAATCGAACGTGTCCCAATTCATGACCTTTTTGAAGCCTACCATGTTCCAGTCGCTGATTGACAAGTTAGCACAGATGGATCAGATGAGTCATGGCCCTTCTTCCTCAAATAAGGAGCCTTGAAATAACAAGGGAAAAGGAAAAGCGGCTTTTGTTGCCAAAACACAACAACAACCAAGCGGTGTAAAACTAGCTGCTCGCGAAAACAACGCACGCACGCCCGTCCTTAGAAGAAAGATTGAGACGTGCTTACTCATTCCCTCGTGATAAAACGATGAGATTGTTTGAGCTGGCAATGAGAAATAATCTGATCGCTTTTCCAGACCCACGGCATCCAGCACAACCCGACGACGTCAACAATCCTAACTACTGCTCCAATCATAGGTTAGTGAGCTACCCAATTGAAGATTGCTACATCTTCAAAAATTAGGTCGAGGATCAGTACCAGTAGGGGAAGTGTAACATTTTGGAAAATTATAAATATTTATTTATAATTTTAAATATAAAAATAATGAATTTAATGAGTTTATAAAACTGATATCACATACAACTTTTGGTATCGGAATTATATCCGTAAAAATACAATTATATTGGTAAATATGATGAAAATGTGTAATATCATAAGAATGATATTTTGATTGTTCTAAACATGACATGAGATGTTATTATAGGATAATGGTATTTAAGTGTTATAAAAAGTATTGTGTTTCTTTCAAAAACATGGATTTAGATTTTGTGACATGAAGGGTTCAATTAAGGGAAAAAGAGTTTTCTTTAATTATTGCATTCTTTTAAATCATGGTTGGTATATGTTAGTTAGCTTAAACCCTCATCCTCAACACACCCTCACCATGCTCGACTCTCTCCACCATCTCCTTCACATTTTTACACCTCCTCCTTCCACCATGCCACCTCCACCTCATGCTCTCTACACAACACAACACATATCATATGAATTTCTTAGGCTTCCTCAAACTAAACACAACTAGTTCTCCAACTCCAATAAAAATATTCTAAGTGTTCATCAATATTAATGAAGAAAATCCTTAATCCCTTCATCAATTTTGTTCACACCATCAACCTAGAGCCTTTACAAACCTTTGATGCTTCCATAAACAGTTCTTGAGCTGAAGTTCCTTTGCACATCATCCTAATAGGTATATCTCACTTTCCTTTCAAATTAAATTCTGTTTCATATCTATTTTTATATGCAGTATAGGAAAATTGTTAGTTTAGTGATATTTAGCCTATTAAAATTAAATCTGGAGCTATTAGGTTATACCAATAGAAAAACTAATAAGACAGTAGTATACTGAGACCACTAGGAGACTTCACATAAAGCCCGAGCCCTAAAATCCTCATTTGACCCGGCGACATTCATAAATTTTCCGGCACCACCGGGCCCCCTGGGTTATTTTGTGTTAGGTTTTTCTCTGTAGGTGTATTTATGTATTTTATGCTTAACAGTATTGTTTGAATTTTCAAAATATTCATATAGTGAAATCTGGGATTGTTTTAATAAGGGTCTTATCAAATTTCCGACATTTCAATACGGTTTTCATATTTCTGTAACGTCACTAAAACCTTGACGTTCGTACGTTAAAGTTCAGCGGCATTTGTTCGTTTTTAGGGTAAGTAACCTATAGATTCTAACCTACGGGTGCAAATCTCGTTGTTTTGGGTTTTGATACGATATTTACTCGAGGTGATTTAATTCCGATTTTAGGTACAAGCGCGAAGGTTTCCAAGATAGAGTTGACGGACATAGCAATCGTAGAATCAACGAGCTCGACAAGTTGGTGAGTAGATTTACATCTACGAGGAAAGTCGGGTGGATGACGTATAGCACCCCGGAAACCTTATAAATAGGATAGTATGAGATATAGTTAGTTTTGGTAGTTGTTTAAGATGATGATATTAAAGTTATGTTGCATTTAGTATATATATTCATGTGCATATAGTTTATTCATGATTTGGTGGATTGGTACGAAGGATTATGCCGTACTTGAGAGGATTTGGAGTATTGTGATAATGTGGATACGGTACGATGAACCATAACGTACTTGTGATGACAAAATTAGTATGCCGTATAACGGTCAAGTTTTCTTTAGCCTCGTAACATAATATTTTATTTTGTGTTAGGATGTAACACTTGAGTGAGCTATACTCTTTTAAGAACTAATGATTCGTTTTCCTGAAAAGTGACAAGGATGCGATACCAATTTCAAAAACGAATATCCATTTTCAAACCAAGGCAGCTTTCTTCTTTCAAAACGAACGTTTCGTTTCATTTTCGAAGATAGTGGTATAGCTCATAGCAAATAGTTACATTTATTAATTACGCTTAGATTTACTTTATATGTTCACGTTATAATTATCAATGTTATGCGTTTCCATGATATGAACACTCTGATTGAGCACAGCACAACAACCAATGAGTATTATGTTGCTCGAGCACGTATCCATATGTTACACAACACCTCATTGTTACTGCCGTGTCACTGTAGGACCGTTATACTAGGTAATGTGTATATAGATATTGATATGAGTATGCTATTACATTTATAGAACACTAGTACAAATACTAATGATTGCCATGCTGCACGAGTACAGACACATATGCCACACTACACATCATTAGTATTACCATGGCATACTAGGATTGTCACGTTTATAACTTGTATGATTTTATTTACGTGCTTTACCTGTATTACATGTTAATTATTGCAAATACCAGTACTGTGGGTATTCATATTTGATTCGTATGAGTTTTCTGGATGTTTTACTTTTGATGATATATATATCAGTGGGATAGGACACTGTTACATATGTATATATATAATATATCATCAGAATGATTTATGCAAGTATTCTTATTTGATATTTCTGGATATGATGAGCTGACGTCCACCATGAGCTTGATATTTTCTGATTGTCTTTATTCCGAACCGAGTGGGGGAGATATACGGTTACGGACTTGCTACTTATCCGGACTGAATGGGGGAGTATACAATCGGATATATGGTAGACCCAGTCGAGACATAGGGGCAGGATAGCCGCATATGAGTCGGGGAGCCTAGCGAGGATACTCGATACCGAAGATAAAGATGAGCAAGGAAAATATCCAGGAGACACTGACCGGGATTCAATTTGGGCACGACGGATATCCAGAGGATACCGACCGGGGCCAGAGATATCAGGTGGCGATCATCTATTGAGATGGTGTCGATGGTATCTGCATTTGCGTGTCGGTGAGAAACACGAGAGATTTGAGGATTTGCGTGTCGGTGATGGACACAAAGGATTTCTGATTTCGAGTATCAATGTTGGACATCCATATATATTGATATGTTGCTATCATGAGATACACAGTTATATTATATTTATTATAGCCGACCAGGACTGATCCGGTGGACAGTACCGGCATATCTCTTTACGGTTTATTGCATATAAAAAGGATTTCAAAACCAAGCTATAGTCTCATTATTTTGATGTGTCTGATATGACACTGGCATCTTTCATATCGTAAACCTCTTAACACTCTTCACTAAAATAGTAGAACGTATATTTTAAATAAAATACCTATTATATACTTAATACTATCATGTCTGCTTTTATTCCATGACATATGTATTCTGCGGCTATTTTAAGGAAGAGGTTTACATATATATTTTCGGCTACTGATGGGCTTATGCCTAGATACAGGTTAGTTGCATGATATATTCTATTTTGAGTTCATGTGATAGATAGAGTTGCATTTACGATACATATGCATATCATTTATCATATTAGTACATGATATGATAGTACTATACTTATAACCTAGGTATCGTTGTGCATTTCGATATCTACCTTGTGATGTACTTTTATTCACTGAGTTGGCAACTCACCCCCGTTGTGCCACAGTTTATTGCAGCTTTTACCGCTTGGATTATCAGCGGCATGGGGCACACATTTCTTTCGGTGATTGCTTTGGTAGGCGGGTTACTATTGTATCGTACTCACACTTGTATATGCATATCTTCATGTATCTCTATCAACTTAGAAATTGTGGGCTTAGAAACGAGACTTAGAGTTTGTATGTTGTGGTTGTCGTACTCTTGGAGTCGACTTTTCATATTGTTGATGTTGTTTTTCTTTTCTTTCCTTCTCCTTTGAGCGTCGTATATTGTTTGTTTGGTTGCTCCGCCAATTGGGCATGGAAGCTATCTCCCGTGGGGATGCTATTGATTTTGTTATGTATGTATCAGGTTTTATGCAAAATTTACAAAGGAGGTGCTGTCAATTTTAAAACGTCATAGATGCTTTTCAAACATACTTAGTTAAACTCAAATGGTTATTTTAAAATATTTCTATCTGATGACTATTTCAAACTTCACCTCCAATGTTTTCAAAAAAAGGGTTTAGATTCCGGGCTTCGGCTTACATGAACCACGTCGACGTCTTTAGATGTTACGTGATTTAAGTGCCGGTAACGTGCCACATTCGGGTCATGACAAAGTTGGTATCAGATCCTTTGGTTTAACCTTTGTTCGAGTCTAGGTTTGGCTATATGGGGTCTAGGCATACGCTTTCATTACCTAGGCTTGACCTTATAAGACTTAGATTTGACTTTAGGGGTCTTATATCCGAACTTTCGTTATATAGGATGACCTTGGTTGATGGTATAGGTACTAAGTAGAGTAACGTACCGTACATATGTTCCACGGCATATTTATGATATGATACTCCACCTAAGTTTCCTTAGGATTTATATCTTGAGATCTTTCTTCTATTCGTTCCGTTGATCTATCCTTGTCGATACATGTTGTTCGATCCGGTTGTCATGTTTACATGAGCCGAGAGGGCTGCAATTAGAGATACAGTCAGGGCAGACTTGTCTGAGACAAGGACTGACAAGGGTGACATTTTGGTGATATAGAGACATATCGTTTATTCATATTCGATCGGGTTCAAATATAGAAGCGAGTTTCTTCAGGATCCGCACCAGTCATTGCAGGAAATCAGCCGGACTTGAGGTGTGATGCTTTCCCTTCTCCGAAGATCGTGGTGTTGTGTACTGTTCAGACAGCGGTACCAAACATTGCTGAGGTTATCGAGGTGTTGCTTCCAGAGTGCAGGAAGTTGACAGTCGCCGATGTTTACAAGTGTAGATTGATCAGAGGATCCGTAGTCATTCAAATGAGAGATGAATAGGATTTTTAATCCACTGTGGTGCTCCGATGCAAGGCTGGTGAAGTTGATTAGCTTCTTCCGATGGGTCTTGCTCAGACCTAGTGCAAGTCGCTCGAGAAAGAGATCGTGTAGTAAGTTTTTCTTCGACAAATTGGGACAAGTTTTCGAAGGTGAGCTTTGCAAGATTCTTTTACAGAGTATTAGAGATGTCGGGTTCGTGTTTTTGAGTTTTGTAAGACTCCGAACTTGGTCATAACCGAGTATGACTTGCAATTGGCATGGTTATCGTGATACGCTCCTTAATTGATTGATATTGGAGAGTAATGGGACAAGAGATTGGTGCGAAGTTTCAGTGGACAGTTGTTCTTCACCATCGATATTGAAGATTTGATGTATATATAGAGGCACGTACGACTACACCTCCAGAGGAAAATTTTAAGGAAATGATGGTTGTTAAAAAAGAGAAGGTGGATTCAGTAATGAGTGCTAGTTCCGGACAGGCTGGATAGATGAGATCAGCAGGAGACTTGAAGGGTTCTTTCCAGAAATTTATAATAAGTAAGATTTTACCCATGATCAGTTGTTGGTGCACACCTAGAGGTTAGAGATTTCCGTCATCAACATGTTGTGTTGCGAAAGACTGGACTACTGGCCAAGGAGATGTGGTGAGAGGTATCAGGAGTAGGATTGATTGTGTCGATGTTCATCAGCAAACGATTTTGTAAAGAGGCCATGGCGTTAAACATCCGCAAGAAGAACTAGAATTCAGAGACAGAGAACGCTAGACCGGGGCAGTAGGCAAATGGTAATCCTTGCTCTGCCAGTTCCGGATGTTTAAAACACCTTTCGATATTGAAGAAGATATACTTCGATGTTGTTTGTTTTCGATTTAAGTTTTTATGATCCGAATATTTCATTTTCAAACGTTGAAAAGAGGACAACTCAACGTCCGTTATTTTGACATATGTATTTTGAGAATTTGAGGGTCACACAATGTTTTGTGCACACCAGGTGCACTTGATGAGATTTCCGTGCACAGTTATTACACTTTGATTTATGTTATGTGCACACCAGGTGCACTTGTTTGAGATTTCTGTGCGAGGTGACTGCACTCGATTGGAGTGTTGCAGACACCGGATGCATTAAACTGTTATTTTCGTGCATATCAGTTGCACATGATTAAGAGATTTTATATATACTCTATATATACTTGGTATAATTTTGTGCACACCAGTTGCACATTTTGATGTTTGTGTACCCCGATACACTTGAGATTTATTTTGTGCACCCTGATACACTTGAGAATTGTTTTGTGCACTCTGATGCACTGGATATTGAGCTTGTGCATTCTAGATGCACTAGGTAATTGCTCCCTGTACATTTGACCCAGTGGATATTGTTTTTGTGCACAATTGTTGCACTTGACGCTGTTTTTGTTTTCGTGCATACCGTGACGTGTGATTTGAGATTTGCATGCAAACCCGTTAGGCTTGATTTCGTTTCCATGATTTGCACTTAAGAGAATATCTTATAGATATGATTTATATATTTTCGCTTGGTCGTGTGCTACTGATATTGCAATATGACTATGGCATTGATTGTATACTTTGTATACACAACGGATTTTGTATTTGGTATTCTGAACCATCACTAGAGTAATTCTCATAGCAACCGCTAGAGTTACAATTATGTGAATTTATATCTTTTTGAGTTTTCATGCACACTGTTACGTTATGTTGTGTTTTAACTCGTGTTGGACTTTGGAGTTCCATTATATCGAGTGGACGATGTATTTTAAAATTTTGAACCCCGACAAAATGTTTTGAAAAGAGTTGATTTATTGAGAAAAAATGTTTTATGATGGGGGTTAAATTTAAATTCGGGAACCGAATTTCTTTAAAGGGGTAGAGATTGTAACATTTTGGAAAATTATAAATATTTATTTATAATTTTAAATATAAAAATAATAAATTTAATGAGTTTATAAAACTGATATTACATACAACTTTTGGTATCGGAATTATATCCGTAAAATGCAATTATATTGGTAAATATGAAGAAAATGTAAGATATCATAAGAATGATATTTTGATTGTTCTAAACATGACATGAGATGTTATTATAAGATAATGGTATTTAAGTGTTATAAAAAGTATTGTGTTTCTTTTAAAAACATGGATCTAGATTTTGTAACATGAACAGTTTAATTAAGGAAAAAAGAGTTTTCTTTAATTATTGCATTCTTTTAAATCATGATTGGTATATGTTAGTTAGCTTAAACCCTCACCCTCACCATGCTCAACTCCCTCCACCTCCTCCTTCACATTTTTACACTTCCTCCTTCCACCATGCCACTGACACCTTACAACCCTCCACCTCATGCTCTCTCTACACAACACAACATATATGAATTTCTTAGGCATTCTCAAACTGAACACAACTGGTTCTCCAACTCGAACAAAAATATTCTAAGTGTTCATCAATTTTAATGAAGAAAATCCTTAATCCCTTCATCAATTTTATTTGCACCGTCAATCTACAGCCTCTACAATCCTTTGATACTTCCACAAATACTTCTTGAGCTGAAGTACATTTGTACATCATCCTAATTGGTATATCTCACTTTCCTTTCAAATTATATTCTGTTTGATATCTGTTTTTATATGCAGTATAGGAAAATTGTTAGTTTAGTGATATTTAACCTATTAAAATTGAATCTGGAGCTATTAGGTTATACTAATAGAAAAACTAATAAGACGGTAGTTTGCTGAGACCACTAGGAGACTTCACTTAAAACCCGAGTCCCAAAATCCTCACTTGACCCGAAGACATTCATAAATTTTCCTGCGCCTCCGGGCCCCTTAGGTTATTTTGTGTTGGGTTTTTCTCTGTAGGTGTATTTGTGTATTTTATAATCAACAGTACTGTTTGAATTGTCCCAATATTCATATAATGAAATCTGGGAATGTTTTAGTAAGGGTTTTATCAAATTTTCGACATTTCGATACGGCTTTTCGTATTTCTGTAACGTCACTAAAACATTGTCGTTCGTACGTTAAAGTTCAGCGGCATTTGTTCATTTTTGGGGTAAGTGACCTGTAAGTTCTAACCTACGGGTACATATCTCGTTGTTTTGGGTTTTGATACGATATTTACTCGAGGTTATTTAATTACGATTTTAGGTATGATCGCGAAGGTTTCCGAGATGGAGTTGACGGACATAGCAATCGTGGAATCAACGAGGTCGACAAGTTGGTGAGTAGATTTATATTTATGGGGGAAGTCGGGTGGATGGCGTATAGCACCCCCGCAACCTTATAAATAGGATAGTATGAGATATAGTTTGTTTTAGTAGTTGTTTAAGATGATGATATTGAAGTTATGTTGCATTTAGTATATATATTTATGTGCATATAGCTTATTCATGATTTGGTTGATTGGTATGAAGGATTATGCCGTACTTGAGTGGATTTGGAGTATTGTGATGATGTGGATACGGTACGAGGAACCATACCGTACTGTGGTGACGAAATTAGCATGCCGAATAACGGCCAAGTTTTCTTTTGTCTCGTAACGTAATATTTTATTTCTTGTTAGGATGTAATACTTGAGTGAACTATACTCTTTTAAAAACTAACGATTCGTTTCTGTCACGTCCCGAGAGTACGGAAAAAGACCGACACTTAAACTACGAACGTCTCGAGGCGTACGTAATCTAAGTAAACCGAGACCCCAGAAATCCAAACCAAGAAAAGTAGTAGAGTGAAGGAAAACCAATTTAAAACAAGTAGTTTTAATAGCATTGTTAGTTATATGTATGCCCTAGAGGCCATTACTGTACATTTGATGTATATTGTAGTGGATGCTGGGACATATATAGGTAGGACTTTCTTGCTCGACATGATAGTACGCTATCTGGTTGCTTTTTATCTTAACATGTATACTTTTTGTCTCTCTGATTACATGTTGATAAAGTCCTTAGGATGAGTACTCGACTTCCAAGACTATGATGTAGATCATACTAGTGGGGCCTGGGTAGTCCATGAGTACTGTTCCCCTCCGAACGGCGGCCTAGACTTTGCGTCTCGCCTGAGATTCGGGGCAGATGCTATTTGGTTTTATCCGTCCACCTCTCCGAAAATGCCAAGTTGATTTATGGCACCTTATATCGGAGGTTTAGACGGATGCGGCCGATGTAGCAGACTTCGTCAGATTCCCCCTCGCTTGAGGGGTTTTTTATTGTGGGGACGCTCTTCCCTGCAGGCGCAAGCCCCTGCAGTTAATTACGCTACCGCATTGCGGTAACAACTTTCTCCTTCTCCAGAATTTCACTTCATGTCGTGTGTGTTTGTTTTGTTTGTGGTGGCCCGTGGATTGTATACGGAGACTGAGTAATGTTGTCGCCCGTAGGACGTGAATTAGTCCAAATTCATATTTACTTAGATTTGGTTTTGGTACTTTTAGTTTAAGGATGCGTTAGTCACGTTGCGGCTAAGATCAACTTAAACGTTCGTCAAGGATACGTTAGTCCTGTTTTGGACTAAGATCAGCATGACGTGATGATCGGTTTAATATCTGGCCATCGGGACTCATCACCTCTCTAACGTCGTTGAAGGATTACAACGGCAGATGTCAGAGAAGTTCGGAGATGTACCCTCGAACCAGAGTTGATTGGGAGTTTTATAATCCATTTGAATGTTTAAGGATACGTTAGCCGTGTTTCGGACTAAGATCGACTTAAATGGGATCATTTAGATCCGGTAAAAGAGCATTTGGAGGCTCTATTGTTCCAGTTTAAGGACGTGGTGGTCCATGTTCCAGTTTAAGGACGTGGTGGTCCATCACCCGTTTAAGGACGTGGTGGTCCATCGCCGGTTTAGGGACGTGGTGGTCCATCATTAATTTAAGGAAGTTTCGGTCCATTATTAGTTTAAGGACATTTCGGTCCAACATTAGTTTAAGGACGTTTCAGTCCATTCTTAGTTTAAGGACGTTTCGGTCCAACATTAGTTTAAGGACGTTTCGGTCCACGAGTTTAAGGACCCCGCAGTCCATTTGAATGTTTAGTCGTCGGGACCCGTCACCTCTCTGACGTCGTTGAAGGATTACAACGATGGGTGTCAGAGGAGTTCAGAGATGTACCCTCGAACCGGATGTAAATTGATTTAGGAGAACAGCTGTGCTCAGTCAATTTAGTTTGAGGACTTACGGCCATGATTCGGCTAAGTCCAGTTTCAACATCTTTTGTCTTTGGCCTGTGCTAGGGCTTTACCCCTTTTTAGTAATGCACTGCATTATTCTTGTTTTGGTTGGGCTCTGCCCTTTTATAAATGATGCAGAGCATCTATTTTGTTTGGGCTCTGCCCTGCATAGCACTTTTTTATTAGGCCTGTTAGGCCTTTTAATTGGGCTCTGTCCCTTTTCTTTAATAATGTAGAACATTAAATATTTTGACAGTGCCCCACGTGGCTTGTCAGGCGCTTTGCACAAAGTAATGAGTGCAAACTCATATGGTGGTGACACGTGTCACGCTCTGGTGAACGCAAGCGCAACAGCGCATTGCGCTGCGTCAGTGCGCTGCGCTGTTGCACTGCTGACACGTGGCGCGGCTTGCGCAATAATACATTTCTGGCAAGTGCTGGGCACTGTTCTTATTCTTTTGGATCAATTTTAGATAAAATGTGCGAGGCACTGTTATCTTGAGAATCTTTTAGATTCAGAACCAATGGTTCATAAAAAGAAGTCCAAGGCACTGTTTTTTATTTGTTTATTTTCCTTTTCCTTAGAGGTCCTTGATCTTGTTCTCAGATCAATGATATGTTCAGAAGAAATTTTTCTTTTCAAAGGTTTACCTTCTTTTCTTTCTGATTTCTTCTCAAACTTTCTTTTTAGGAGTTCTCTGAATACTTTCTCTGTTTCTCTGTCAATGTTCTCTCTTCTTCTTTTTTTTATTTTAGAAAGAAGGATCATTGGTCGTTGGGACCCACCACCTCTCCGACGACACTGAGAGATTACAGTGCCATATATCGAAGGTGTGAAGGGATGTACCCTTTGAACCATGTCTCACTCATTAGGGGGAAGAACAGGCTGGAGCTTAAGCTTCTCGCTGCTGAAAAAGGCTTCTTTGCGTTAGCGCACGTACGTTGCACGTGTTGGACGCACGTGCGTCGCACATGTTGGGCGCTTATATTTGCACGTAGCGCACATTGATCTTACGCATATGCGCATTATGGGGGGGAGCAAGCTCCTATGGAGAACGGGTCTCCTTTTAATTGAATATTCTCATGTGGTGTGCACGTGCGTTGCACGTGGTGCGCGCGTGGCGGGCACACGTGCGTTGCACGTGCGCACATGCGCATTATGAGGAGAAGCAGAGCTTCTATATATGGAGAACAGGCTCTTTTTTAATATTATTAAATGTTCTCATGTGGTGCGCACGTGCGTTGCACGTGGTGCGCGCGTGGCGAGCACACGTGCGTTGCACGTAGCGCACATGCGCATCATTAGGAGAAGCAGGGCTTCTATATATAGAGAACGTGCACCTTTTAATATTATTAAATGTTCTCATGTGGTGCGCACGTGCGTTGCACGTGGTGCGTGCTTGGCGAGCACACGTGCGTTGCACGTAGCGCACATGCGCAGTATGAGGAGAAGCAGGGCTTCTATATATGGAGAACAGGCTCCTTTTAATATTATTAAATGTTCTCATGTGGTGCGCACGTGCATTGCACGTAGTGCCGTATGGCGAGCACACGTGCGTTGCACGTAGCGCACATGGCTCTTGCGCATATGCGCATTATGGAGGAGCATGCTCCTATCTTGGAGAACTAAGCTCCTTTGGAGAACTAAGCTCCTTTGAGTATTGAATCCTTTGAGGATTTAACTCTACCTTTCTAAGAGGTATCCCCTCTTATTTATATGGGAGTGGTAGAGAAGCCATCTCTCCTCTTCCCGATGTGGGACTAAAAAATGCATTCCCCATGTAGTAGAGCATTACTTTAGATTACACGTGTATAACGTATTTACTCATAACTTTTGATCTCGGATGAATTATGAGGCCCATAATATATCAAATTGAAGGACTTTTCGAGATGCTTTCAATATCATCAGAATTTAGCTGTTTTTCGTTCCAGAGTTTGTCAAAATACAGCTCGGAAAATACTGGTTCGCATTTTCTTCCTTAGATCACATGTGCATAGACATTTGCTCATAACTTTTGATCCCGGATGAATTATGAGGCCCATAATATATCAAATCGAAGGTTTTTTCGAGATGATTTCAATACCATCATAATTTAACAGTTTCTCATTGGGGAGTTTATCAAAATACAGGCCGGAAGATACTGGTTCGCATTTTCTTAAGCATATCGCTGAAATTTGATACCTTGGACTCTTTTGCGCAGAAATTTTTGGCGGGAACAAATGCCCCCCACTACTTTGCCCACGTAAGTATATATGTGGGTGAAGTAGTGCAGAGTAATGCATAGCGTATGACCAGTTTCGGGTTGGTATATAACTTTCAGAATCTTGATCTGAGAAGATAACGAGCGGACACAAGCGTTGTCATTTATCATTGACTCAAATCTCGACTCTTAAAAGATATAGTTCCAAACTCTCAATTCCATGAGCCGCACCCTTCTATTTCTTTATGTTTTACTCTGGTGTGAAGTAGTTTATACGCTCATGAGTAACTTCTCCATTTCAGTGGCATGTAGCTTTAGCAAGTGTGGCTCGTAGATGGTCCATCTTAACCTCTTTGTAGGGCAGTAATGGCTTAGAAGACAGGGGTAGGATCTGCCACCTAAGACTTTTCAAGTTTATGAGCCGTGAAGGTCTCATAAAGACTTTTCTCCCTACGGATCGAGAGGATTTCGTAGGTGTATTTTCTCCTTAGTAATCGTGAGGATTCCTAAGTGTGTTTTCTCTTATAGTTCGTAAGGATCCTGTAAGAGAATTTTTCCCTCTTACGAGTCGAGAGGACTCGTAAGCGGTTGTTTCCCTCCTTGTCGAAACTCGACTTCGGAGAGTGAGACCCGTGAATAGTATGCAAGAGACCAGTTTAGATCGACTTGTAGGGTCCCATTGTTCAGGAAGCAAGTTTTTTAGGCCCTGCTGCCTGAGGCTTCATCTTGCAAGTTGAGACGAATCGGGAATTTCCCGCGGAGGCACTGGTTGCCCTGCGAGCCGACGCGAATCAGGAGGCTCTCATCAAGGATTGTTTGTATCCGTGAGTCGAGGGATTTGCTAGGGATTATTTGTTTCCCTAGCGCCAAGGATTATTTGTTTCCTTGGGGTTGAAACGAGTCGAGAATTTCCCACGGAGCCACTGGTTGCTCTGCGAGTCGACGCGGATCAAGAGGCTCTCGTCAAGGAGTGTTTATATCCGTGAGTCGAGGAATTTGCTAAGGATTATTTGTTTCCCTACAGCCAAGGATTATTTGTTTCCTTAAGGTTTGAAACGAGTCGAGAATTTCCCACGGAGGCACTGGTTGCTCTACGAGTCGACTCGGATCAGGAGGCTCTCATCAAGGAGTGTTTGTATCCGTGAGTCGAGGAGTTTGCTAGGGATTATTTGTTCCCAAGCGCCAAGGATTATTTGTTTCCTTGGGGTTTGAAACGAGTCGAGAATTTCCGACGGAGGCACTGGTGGCTCTGCGAGTCGACGCGGATCAGGAGGCTCTCGTCAAGGAGTGTTTGTATCCGTGAGTCGAGGAGTTTGCTAGGGATTATTTGTTTCCCAAGCGCCAAGGATTATTTGTTTCCTTGGGATTTGAAACGAGTCGAGAATTTCCCACGGAGGCACTGGTGGCTCTGCGAGTCGACGCGGATCAGGAGGCTATCGTCAAGGAGTGTTTGTATCCGTGAGTCGAGGAGATTGCTAGGGATTATTTGTTTCCCAAGCGCCAAGGATTATTTGTTTCCTTGGGGTTTGAAACGAGTCTAGGATTTCCCACGGAGGCACTGGTGGCTCTGCGGGTCGACGCGGATCAGAAGGCTCTCGTCAAGGAGTGTTTGTATCCGTGAGTCGAGGAGTTTGCTAGGGATTATTTGTTTCCGAAGCGCCAAGGATTATTTGTTTCCTTGGGGTTTGAAATGAGTCGAGGGTCCCTACGGAGGCACTGGTGGCTCTGCGGGTCGACGCGGATCAGAAGGCTCTCGTCAAGGAGTGTTTGAATCCGTGAGTCGAGGAATTTTGCTAGGGATTATTTGTTTCCCAAGCGCCAAGGATTATTTGTTTCCTTGGGGTTTGAAACGAGTCGAGGGTCCCTACGGAGGCACTGGTGGCTCTGCGGGTCGACGCGGATCAGAAGGCTCTCGTCAAGGAGTGTTTGTATCCGTGAGTCGAGGAATTTTGCTAGGGATTATTTGTTTCCCAAGCGCCAAGGATTATTTGTTTCCTTGGGGTTTGAAACGAGTCAAGGATTTCCCACAGAGGCACTGGTGGCTCTGCGAGTCGACGTGGTGTAGGGTTCCTAGGCACTCTAGTGAGGTCTCACAAGGCATCAACCATGCCAATTTCAAAAATACGGGGTGCCGAGAAACCCTAATACGGATCGTTGGCTAGATTTCTAGGCGAAAAAGCAACTAGTTAACTACTTAACTAAGAGTAACGGAAATACAACATTTGTAGATCCGGTTCTCCACCTCCATAGCTCCATGATGAAGTGTCCTCGCTATCCAAAACGAAATCCGGGCTCTTGCGTCGGCTTCATCGGAGAAATGGGCGGGCTAGGTCATCGACGACGTGCCGAAGATGATCTACGTCGAAGCATCATTAGATCAAGCTCCACCTTCACCAAGCCATGAAAACTTGTGAAGGAAACACACTCTACTACTTGGCAAGAGGTAGAGGATGAAGAAATAGGAAGTGGGTAGACTTTAGAATTGGATTTCTCACTTGTTTCATCAATCCACCATTGATGAAGTCAAGGTTTCTTCTTTGAAGATGAAGAAGAAGAAGATGATAATATTATGATAAGTTCTTTTTCAAAAAGGAAATAATAAGAATACTTATCATAATATAACCATGGTAATGTGTAGAGAGTCAATCATGGTTGAATGGAAAGGTTAGGGTTAAGCATGAGACAAAATGGTCACTTGGTCAAAGTCTTCATGAAGCTTCATAATACATACAAAGAAAGCCACCATTTTCTCATTATGCTAATTATTTTCCAAAACTAATAAATAAATAAATGAATGAATAAATAATCATAACCCCAACGATTCATATAACCATGGTTCAATCTTCACACAAACACAAGTAAACATGTATCATCAAACATGATACAATCAAGTGCACAAAAGTATAACACATATACAATGTGTACATCCGAGTGAGAAAATCCATCTTAAGTAAACCGATACTAATTAATGCAAAGTAATATATCAAATATATAATTATACAATAAATCATTAAATCAACACTTGATTTAACGATCCGGTCATATTGCATATAACCGACTAGTATTCAATGTATCAGCTTATCGAATCAACGCTTGAATCGATAACTAGGTTATATCGCATACAACCATTCGACACATTGATCGCGAGAATGAAATACGGTATCACATACACGCATTATTCTCGGTCCCGCACATATCTCATATGCGCTCCTATTTCGTTTCGCTTGAGCCAGGAAACCTCTGTGTAGGACTCTAAAGACTCGTCAATACGCCGGCAGCAGATGATGATCATATCAAACACCCACAAGCCGCAAGCG
This sequence comes from Agapanthus africanus, assembly GCA_030015575.1. Taxonomy (NCBI): domain Eukaryota; kingdom Viridiplantae; phylum Streptophyta; class Magnoliopsida; order Asparagales; family Amaryllidaceae; genus Agapanthus; species Agapanthus africanus. The sequence continues at coordinate 79,828,585 of JASDDO010000031.1, forward strand.
GTCTGCTAAACGTAACGGCCACCCGGGTATTGAACGATCAGAAGATCGACGAGCAAGCCCGCTCACGCTCCAGTGAATCCAACCAGTAACACTACCGTACAGTCCGGTCTAATCGTCTGATATGTCGCATATCTTGCCTAGGGGTGGTAAACGTCAGACCCCAATAGCTCGATAAGTCGTGTCGATATGAGGCTCATAACGGGTCGAGAAACTACTGGTAACACTTACCAGCAATTCTCTGATCAGCCCTGTCCAGGGACTTCCTGTTATAGCCAATCGAACACAGTGCAACATCAACTCCCTATACCGGGAGAGACGAATCCCTACCTATCGCTCATTGCCTCCATGTGACTCGGGACTGTACCCAAAAACCACCGTTTTGCACGCCCTCTTGGATGTGGTAAGATGGAAATCAAAGCACAGTGGGAACCACACAAGACTCTATGACGATCTCGGGTCAACAGACTACTCTGTACCAGTGTCACCTGAGAACTGCCATCTGACGTGAGGTATAATACCATCTGGGAGTTCTCGGCGAGTCCGTCCAGTATACCCAGTCTCTACTGAGCACCCGTATATCATCTCTGATGTCAAACACCAATGGATATGGGATCTTCCATCGCCCATCTGTATGGGTCGAGAAGGTATATGCTAGTCTACTCTGGTATATCGATGCCCTGTCTCGATACACCCACGACTAGGGACCTTGAAGGATGTACTTATGGACTACCATGTCCCCACTAGTATGATCCGCATCATAGTCCAGGTAGTCAAGTACACATCCTAAGGGCTTTACCAACATGTAATAGAGAGACAATCAGTGTACACGTTAAGGTAAAGAGCAACCAGATAACATACTATCATGTCGAGCAAGAAAGTCCTCCCTATATACGTCCCAGCATCCACTACAATATACATCCTATGTACAGTAATGGCCTCTAGGGCATACATATAACTAACAATCTCCCACTTGCACTAGGGCCATCTGTAGCAGTGGTTGTAGTATCTCATACTCAACCATCCCATAAAAGTCTCTCTCTAGGAATAGGCCTTCGTGAGTGGATCCGCCGTGTTGTCCTCTGAGTCTGCTCTCCTAACCTCGATCACCTTGGAGATCAGCCATCTCCATGATCAGGTGATACTGCCTTAGAATATGTCTGGATCACTGATGGGACGGACGTTCCTTGGCAAAAGCCACAACTCCATTGTCACACAATGGAAGGAACTAAGTTCATCTCATGAACTAATATACACCCAGACTTCCTCTTTGGTAGCATCTAAAGTAGCGATGTATCCAGCCATTATCGTCTAGTATGCCACGGTATCTAGCTTGGAACTCTTCCATCATACCGTCCCTTTACTGAGGGTAAAGACAATGCCTGCGACTGACATTCAGTCGTCCTTATCACCCTGGAACCCTTCCAGTGATTCTTCCCAGGACCAATTGATACCATCTCACTACATCTAGTGAGTATCCTAACATTCAATTAGATCTATCTCATAGATCCAAAATCCAGGATTTAGTAGGTATCACTTTGATCTTATATGGAGAATCCTAGTAATAAGCGGAGATTGACCGAGCGTAGCATAGGAAACTCCTTCCCTATCAAGAGTATGTCATCCACGTACTCTACGAGGATCACCACCATACTCCCTACTACCTTTTTGTATATACAAACATCTACCATTTTGATGATGTCAAACTCTTTGACTACTTCATCAAAACAGATGTTCCAACTCCGCGATGCCTGCTTTATCCTATAAAGCATCTTGCACATGTTTCCGCTGCTCCCACTGTCTACGAGGCCCTCTGGCTGTGTACTTATAGACGCTCTATTCTAAAACATCATTTAGAAAAGCTGTCATGACACCCAACCACCAGATATCGTAGTCATGGTATGTAGCCGTGGCAAGTAGGATCTGGATGGACTTAAGCATAGCCATTGGAAAAAAGGTTTCATCATTATCCACGCCTGGTCAATGGCGAAAACCTTTAACAAGTCTAGCCTTGAAAGTCTCAACTTTTCCATCTACACCAAGTAATCTTCTCAAGATATACTTGCTCCTGATGGGGATTTAACCCTTCAGATATAGCAGCCAAAGTCCATACTTTGCTGGTGTATAAGGATTCCATCTCAGATCGCTAAGCATCCAGCCATTCTTACAGAGTCTTACTCCTGATGGCCAGCTCGAAATTAGTTGGGTCATCATCTCATGATGCAATCCTCGCTCCCACTGTCATAGAGAAACCGAAGTATCTCTCAGGTGGGTGAGGAACCCTGCTAGATCGGCGGAGAGGCTGAGGTTCGTTGGAATCTATTGAATCCTTTGGTTCTATCAAATCATCTGCTGTAGTTTGTATAGCTGGAACCATTCCAGTTCTACATAACAGACTTTGCCTCGAGCTTGTCCAGATTTTGCTTTTAGACATAGGCCGGACAACCCCAAATCTTAACTAACTTAAGAAATGGGCTCTTCCCTTTCCATATCTCATATGGAGTGGTAGGCAACTGATTTGATTGGAACCCTATTCAATAGGTATGCATCTTCTCAAGTGCATAACTCCCAAAAGGAAACAGGTAACTCAGTAGTACTCATCATAGAGCACACCATATCAAATAGGGTGTATCTGCTCCGCCCCGATATACCATCGTGCTATGGTGTATGCAGAGGAGTAATGCTGAGAGAGAATCTCATTCTCCTTTAGAATAGTCCAGGAATTCCATGCACAAGTATTCTTTTTCCCTGATCTCATCATAGGACATAATACTTATACCCGTATTTTGGTTCTCTACTTCTAACTTATATTCTGTGAATATCTCAAAAGGTTCGGACTCATGTTTCAACAGGAACATATGACTGAATCTTGAGAGATCATCAGAGAATGTAATGAAGTACAAAGGACCGGTCTTGTTATGTGTAGACAGGGGACCTACATACATCAACATGTATCATCCCAAGAGTTCACTAATTCTTTCTCTGTTTCCAATAAACAGAGCTATGGTCATCCTATCTTTGCGACTTGACTGGCGAGTTTCACAAGATGTAAATTCAAACTATTTTAAATATGCATCTAAATGTAACTCAAGCTAGTCGGGTCGCATTGGTATGACCTAGTCTACAATACCTCTAGAAGAAATCGTTCATTTCTTGAACTCTTCCTCTTGTGTGTGTTCTATATACTAAGAACTGTAGTTTGATTTAGAACATCAATGCTTTTAGATAACGTGCCTGAACCGATCAACTTTTGATATAGAAAATGTTCAAAACATTATCCAACAATGCGAAATTTTATCGTTTCTTTACTAATAAAGAGACAGATATGATTTTGTATATCAGGTTCGGTATCTAATAACATTTGTTCAGAATCAATGTATTCAGGTAATACAGGGTGACAGTGACCGACAGACTTGGCTGCAACACTTGCCCCGTTTTCTGCCTCATGAAACTTATCACCCGTTCTCAGTTCTTTATCTTTCTGTAGCCCTATGTAACAGATTACATATCTGGGATCCTGGTCCGGTAACATATACCCAGGATGAGGAGGATACTGAGAAACAGTTCTTTGTAATGAACATACCCGAAGAAGATGCATCATATGCACTTTCTTCGTTAGGGCGGCACGGGAAATCTGGTATTCCCCAATTTCCTGCTCTGTCTTATAACAATTATAGGTTGGAGCGGGACCAACATTCCCCAGCTCAGTATAACAAGCGGGTTCGGTCAATATTCCGTTTTATTATCTTGATTAAGGCGTGATATGGTCGATACCAGGAGAGAGAGAGAAGAAAACACTCAGCGTGCGCTCTTGCAAGAATAGATTGGTTATTATTTTATCTAATCAGGATGGCTCCCACTGCTTTTTATCAAATCTTCCTTCAAACCCTAAAAGGAAAGACTAGCCGGGATTAATTACACACTACAAGTTCGCCAATCTTTCAGCCAGGCCAGTGTCGGTACTTTGACGGAGGTCCCCCGTGCTTTCGCACGAACCTAATTAATGTAAACCTCGTTTTCCCAGAGGCGTAACCCCGTTGACACCTTCTAGACACCTACTTGATCGGCTAATTGTAATGTATAAAACTCTCCCAGGAGTAACAATTACTCGCAGCGGGTATCGGGATCCAACTATCTCATAGAAGGTATGCAATCTCATTGCAAATTTCAACACTTGAAATTCCCGATAATATTTTTCCCCTAGTGTTCTATGACCTTGACGAATGCCAAACAACCCATAGTCCACTTAGTCAAGTTCAACCCGTACATTTCTTGATCGAATTAAACCACCCGCACGACCCTTGACGAATGCCAAACAACGCCGTACGAATACCCTAATCCAATCTGCATCATATGCATAAGCAGATAAATACTAGTTAGCTACCGCACACTACGCCTTGACGAATGCCAAACTACCGTAGCACGAATACTAACTAGTACTTATCTGAAATGACGGAGGGCTATGACAGGTTTTTCTGAAAACCTATTGCGTAATGAACTTGATATCGTTGTAGGATCGAATGATTTTAAAATGGAGTGTTTCTGAGGCTTTTCTAGTTTTTGCTAAAGGAGTCACTCCCAGTGAAGGGATCGTCGGTCCTTTCCTCGTCGAATGAGGTGCGGGATATATCATATATATCACTGTGCAAAGCAAAAACTCTTAAAAGCAATCAAAAGAAAAACCGAGTGTGTAGCATCTGCCGGTTATTGCTAAAGGAGTCACTCCCGCTGAAGGGATCTCGGTCCTTTCCTTATCGAATAAGGTGCAGGATATATCATATATACCGCTGTGCAAAGCAAGAACTGTAGCTACCTGTTTTATTTTGAAATTCGATTCCACAATATCTTAGGTTTCTTTTCTTTCATTAATCACATTAATGAAGTCCCATCATTTAAATACCTAAACATCACAGATAAATACGACGTACACTTATGCCATCCGCATTCGCCTCGATGTCCCCTCGTGCACCGTTAGGTTAGGTAACTAACGACAGAGCGGGGTAGGGCTAGCGCGGGTGTAAAACATAAGTAACGTCTATATAATATATCATATATACTATATACTGTATCTATCACAGAACATATCAAATGATCACATCACAGATATCGCAGCAGAAGAAACATATGAAATATTGGATATACTAGGACGTCCGTGTTTTCAATACGAGCCAGTATAAAACACGGATTCCACGGTCGTGATGAATAGCCAAACCCACACCCCTAGACCCCTACGAGAGCGGCAATTAACCCTACCAATTCTAGAGTTAGGAGACCCGAACTCGACTCCTCGAATTGGTCTCCCACTGGACTCCAGAACCCGGTTACTTATGCCCTCCTCCTTGGGTCTATCCTAGTGCGGAAAAGTAAATAATATACATCAACGGTGACAACTTCCGCTACCTGGAAGTGCCCCAAATAAAAGAATATTACATATAAGTTTTTTTACATGAATGAAAATGAAAAACACTCATCTCACATAAAAACCCCCGGCTATTCAAACTCGACGATCCAATATAACATATCCAGCAACACATAACATCACATGTCATCAACGTAAGTAAACATGCGCATCCCAATTGTCGTTGACATATAACAACGAAACCGGCGATATCACATATTACACTTACGGTCACAGAAAAGGAAGTGTAAAACTACAACAGTTGGAATCCGCAACCTCTTTAGACATTACATGCCTAACCAAATGAATTACTTAGACATCGCATGCCTAACAATTATAAACCCCGCATTTTAGTCTCATTATCGAAAACACTTTTCAATATCAAGTCGGGCAATTCAACAAGATTCCCGACATCCTGATCGGATACTCGTCGCAAACTTTAGTAGACGGCCGCACCCCCGACGCCGTCGACGAAGTGCACCAAGGCGGAACACCGCTGCCGCGAGCACCCGAACGGATGCTTTCGGCGACGGGGTTCTCCTATAGTCACTTGGTCGGGGCTAAGGGGTGTAGCTGTCTATTAAGTTTACCGGCGAATATCCGCGTACGCTACGTGATTGCGACGGACTTTTGATCACATCAAAATTCCGTGGCAACCGATCAAGTGAGACTAAACTGATATGTTTATAACATTCATTCAGTTATCTCATAACTTATTGTGAATTCCAATTATTGTATCACATTCCGGATAAGATAGAAAATGTTAAACTTTTCGATAGAACAATCGAACACCCAAGTTTTCCCGATCAACCGAATGAAATAAGTTCAAAGACATTCACTTCATGCCTCAGTACCAACGGTCCAGCCGTAGAAGGGTCAAGCCAACGCCTCACATGTGGCACGCCGTACTGCCCCAAACCCTAAGGTTCAAAGGACAGTTCAAGACGGTCACATAATCGAGTTAAGGTTTGTTGTCTTCTAGAGGGACCATCGCGTTACCTGCACTACTCAGAACGTCCTTAAACCACGGAAAAATCCAACACTTGGAAATTTTCAGGCAGGGGAAAAAGTGGGTATTTATATCCGGTCGAACTTTTTAACATATTCAACAAATTATCCGGAAAACACATAGACAAAGTTTGACAATCCGATCGAATGTACGAACTCCCAATACAACCCAAAATACTCAACTCTTTATTTCAGATTAAAAATTCCCAGGAAAACCAGCACTGCCAAATAGGAATTACTGTGCAAAATTGAATGCTTAATAAGACAAAACGGCCGCGGAACCGCCGCATTAGCATGCTAATGCCGCAGTTCCGCCGCATTTTTGAGGGATCATTAGTTACTTTTTGCACCGTAATTCTTAGAATTTCCTGCTGATTTTTCTGCATATTTTTAATTCTAAAAAATCCACGAAAACAGAAAATGTCCAGAGAGCACTTTCAAGTCGGGGTTTCGGGTCGATCGGACTTCTAACTCCGTCTACGCATCGCCTAAAGCTCTAGCTAGGCTCTGATACCACTGTAGGGTTCCTAGGCACTCTAGTGAGGTCTCACAAGGCATCAACTATGCCAATTTCAAAAATACGGGGTGCCGAGAAACCCTAATACGGATCGTTGGCTAGATTTCTAGGCGAAAAAGCAACTAGTTAACTACTTAACTAAGAGTAACGGAAATACAACCTTTGTAGATCCGGTTCTCCACCTCCATAGCTCCATGATGAAGTGTCCTCGCTGTCCAAAACGAAATCCGGGCTCTTGCGTCGGCTTCATCGGAGAAATGGGCGGGCTAGGTCATCGACGACGTGCCGAAGATGATCTACGTCGAAGCATCACTAGATCAAGCTCCACCTTCACTAAGCCATGAAAACTTGTGAAGGAAACACACTCTACTACTTGGCAAGAGGTAGAGGATGAAGAAATAGGAAGTGGGTAGTCTTTAGAATTGGATTTCTCACTTGTTTCATCAATCCACCATTGATGAAGTCAATGTTTCTTCTTTGAAGATGAAGAAGAAGATGATAATATTATGATAAGTTCTTTTTCAAAAAGGAAATAATAAGAATACATATCATAATGTAACCATGGTAATGTGTAGAGAGTCAATCATGGTTGAATGGAATGGTTAGGGTTAAGCATGGGACAAAATGGTCACTTGGTCAAAGTCTTCATGAAGCTTCATAATACATACAAAGAAAGCCACCATTTTCTCATTATGCTAATTATTTTCCAAAACTAATAAATAAATAAATGAATGAATAAATAATCATAACCCCAACCATTCATATAACCATGGTTCAATCTTCACACAAACACAAGTAAACATGTATCATCAAACATGATACAATCAAGTGCACAAAAGTATAACACATATACAATGTGTACATCCGAGTGAGAAAATCCATCTTAAGTAAACCGATACTAGTTAATGCAAAGTAATATATCAAATATATAATTATACAATAAATCATTAAATCAACACTTGATTTAACGATCCGGTCATATCGCATATAACCGACCAGTATTCAATGTATCAGCTTATCGAATCTACGCTTGAATCGATAACTAGGTTATATCGCATACAACCATTCGACACATTGATCGCGAGAATGAAATACGGTATCACATACACGCATTATTCTCGTTCCCGCACATATCTCATATGCGCTCCTATTTCGTTTCGCTTGAGCCAGGAAACCTCTGTGCAGGACTCTAAAGACTCGTCAATACGCCGGCAGCAGATGATGATCATATCAAACACCCACAAGCCGCAAGCGGTCTGCTAAACGTAACGGCCACCCGGGTATTGAGCGATCAGAAGATCGACGAGCAAGCCCGCTCACACTCCAGTGAATCCAACCAGTAACACTACCGTACAGTCCGGTCTGAACGTCTGATATGTCGCATATCTTGCCTAGGGGTGGTAAACGTCAGACCCCAATAGCTCGATAAGTCGTGTCGATATGAGGCTCATAACGGGTCGAGAAACTACTGGTAACACTTACCAGCAATTCTCTGATCATCCCTGGCCAGGGACTTCCTGTTATAGCCAATCGAATACAGTGCAACATCAACTCCCTATACCGGGAGAGACGAATCCCCTCCTATCGCTCATTGCCTCCATGTGACTCGGGACTGTACCCAAAAACCACCGTTTTGCACGCCCTCTTGGACGTGGTAAGATGGAAATCAAAGTACAGTGGGAACCACACAAGACTCTATGATGATCTCGGGTCAACAGACTACTCTGTACCAGTGTCACCTGAGAACTGCCATCTGACGTGAGGTATAATACCATCTGGGAGTTCTCGGCGAGTCCGTCCAGTGTACCCAGTCTCTACTGAGCACCCGTATATCATCTCTGATGTCAAACACCAATGGATATGGGATCATCCATCGCCCATCTGTATGGGTCGAGAAGGTATACGCTAGTCTACTCTGGTATATCGATGCCCTGTCTCGATACACCCACGACTAGGGACCTTGAAGGATGTACTTATGGACTACCATGTCCCCACTAGTATGATCCACATCATAGTCCAGGTAGTCAAGTACACATCCTAAGGGCTTTACCAACATGTAATAGAGAGACAATCAGTGTACACGTTAAGGTAAAGAACAACCAGATAGCATACTATCATGTCGAGCAAGAAAGTCCTCCCTATATACGTCCCAGCATCCACTACAATATACATCCTATGTACAGTAATGGCCTCTAGGGCATACATATAACTAACACGTGGATCAGGAGGCTCTCGTCTAGGAGTGTTTGTATCCGTGAGTCGAGGAATTTGCTAGGGATTATTTGTTTCCCAAGCGCCAAGGATTATTTGTTTCCTTGGGGTTTGAAATGAGTCGAGGATTTCCCACGGAGGCACTGGTGGCTCTGCGAGTCGACGCGGATCAGGAGGCTCTCGTCAAGGAGTGTTTGTATCCGTGAGTCGAGGAGTTTGCTAAGGATTATTTGTTTCCCTAGCGCCAAGGATTATTTGTTTCCTTGGGGTTTGAAACGAGTCGAGGATTTCCCACGGAGGCACTGGTGGCTCTGGGAGTCGACGCGGATCAGGAGGCTCTCGTCAAGGAGTGTTTGTATTCGTGAGTCGAGGAGTTTGCTAGGGATTATTTGTTTCCCAAGCGCCAAGGATTATTTGTTTCCTTGGGGTTTGAAACGAGTCTAGGATTTCCCACGGAGGCACTGGTGCCTCTACGAGTCGACGCGGATCAGGAGGCTCTCGTCAAGGAGTGTTTGTATCCGTGAGTCGAGGAGTTTGCTAGGGATTATTTGTTTCCCTAGCGCCAAGGATTATTTGTTTCCTTGGGGTTTGAAACGAGTCGAGGATTTCCCACGGAGGCACTGGTGGCTCTACGAGTCGACGCGGATCAGGAGGCTCTCGTCAAGGAGTGTTTGTATCCGTGAGTCGAGGAGTTTGCTAGGGATTCTTTATTTCCCAAGCGCCAAGGATTATTTGTTTCCTTGGGGTTTGAAACGAGTCGAGGATTTCCCACGGAGGCACTGGTGGCTCTGCGAGTCGACGCGGATCAAGAAGCTCTCGTCAAGGAGTGTTTGTATCCGTGAGTCGAGGAGTTTGCTAGGGATTATTTGTTTCCCAAGCGGCACGGATTACTTGTTTCCTTGGGGTTTGAAATGAGTCGAGGATTTCCCACGGAGGCACTGGTTGCTCTGCGAGTCGATGCGGATCAGGAGGCTCTCGTCAAGGAGTGTTTGTATCCGTGAGTCGTGGAGTTTGCTAGGGATTATTTGTTTCCCAAGCGCCAAGGATTATTTGTTTCCTTGGGGTTTGAAACGAGTCGAGGATTTCCCACGGAGGCACTGGTGGCTCTGCGAGTCGACGCGGATCAGGAGGCTCTCGTCAAGGAGTGTTTGTATCCGTGAGTCGAGGAGTTTGCTAGGGATTATTTGTTTCCCAAGCGCCAAGGATTATTTGTTTCCTTGGGGTTTGAAACGAGTCGAGGATTTCCCACGGAGGCACTGGTGGCTCTACGAGTCGACGCGGATCAGGAGGCTCTCGTCAAGGAGTGTTTGTATCCGTGAGTCGAGAAGTTTGCTAGGGATTATTTGTTTCCCAAGCGCCAAGGATTTTATGTTTCCTTGGGGTTTGAAACGAGTCGAGGATTTCCCACGGAAGCACTGGTGGCTCTGCGAGTCGACGTGGATCAGGAGGCTCTCGTCAAGGAGTGTTTGTATCCGTGAGTCGAGGAGTTTGCTAGGGATTATTTATTTCGCAAGCGCCAAGGATTATTTGTTTCCTTGGGGTTTTAAATGAGTCGAGGATTTCCCACGGAGGCACTGGTGGCTCTGCGAGTCGACGCGGATCAGGAGGCTCTCGTCAAGGAGTGTTTGTATCCATGAGTCGAGGAGTTTGCTAGGGATTATTTGTTTCCCAAGCGCCAAAGATTATTTGTTTCCTTAGGGTTTGAAACGAGTCGAGGATTCCTACGGAGGCACTGGTGGCTCTGCGGGTCGACGCGGATCAGAAGGCTCTCGTCAAGGAGTGTTTGTATCCGTGAGTCGAGGAATTTTGCTAGGGATTATTTGTTTCCCAAGCGCCAAGGATTATTTGTTTCCTTGTGGTTTGAAACGAGTCGAGGATTCCTGCGGAGGCATTGGTGGCTCCACGGGTCGACGCGGATCAGAAGGCTCTCGTAAAGGAGTGTTTGTATTCGTGAGTCGAGGAATTTTGCTGAAGTCACTGGCTTCCTCGGTTGAAATGAACCGTTGAGGTTTGGCTTCGTCGTTTGACGGAATCCGCTGGAGAAGTATGGTGCCTTCTTCGTTTAAGCCCTTGGATTGTATACAGGGATCGATGTGATCTTAACTGTAGGGCCAAAGTTTTATCATTTCTTCTTTTTATTTTATTTTATTTCCGCGATGCTCTATCATTTCAGCTTTTATATCGCGAAGGTCGCGACTGCCCAATCATTTCGGCTATTTTTCGCGGTGCCCAATCATTTCGGCTATTTGTTTTTTATTTTTACTCGTTGCTTTTTATTACGAGTTGCCCAATCATTTCGGCTATTTTGCATGCATACATTTTACTTGCTGCTTTTTATTGCAAGTTGCCCTATCATTTCGGCTATTTCGTATGCATGATCGGCCTACTGGCTTTCGCCGTAAACCTGAAATTGGACACCGATTTCGGCATCAGTACCACTGCAACTGGGATATTACCAGGAGCGAATCATCATTTGCCTCTGTCGTTGTCGAACAAAGGAGGCTTAGCGACCAGGGTTAGGGTCCTGTCGGCTAAGGCTTTTGACTTCATGAGCCGTAAGGGTCTCGTGAAGGTATTTCTCCCTACAAGTCGTGGGGATCTTGTAGGTGTATTTTCTCCTTAGGAGTCGTGAGGATCCCTAAGTGTTTGTTTCTCTGTAAGTCGTAAAGATCCTACAGGAGGGCTTTCTCCTTGTAAGTCGAGAGGATTTACAAGGGTTTTTTACCATGCAAACATATCCCTAGTTTCAGATGGGACTTAGTTAGGGAAATGTTTATTCGCGCCCGTGGATTGTATACAAGGGTCAATACTGAGCCACTTGTAGGGCAATATTGGAAGTTTGTGGGGGTTTGCTTAAGCACAGGTTTAGGTCTCTATAACTTAAGACTTTCAAATCCTATGAGCCGTGAGGGTCTCATAAGAGAGTTCTCCTTACGAGTCGTGAGGATCTCGCAAGTGTATTTTCTCCTTAGGAATCGTAGGGATCCCTAAGTGTGTTGCTCCTTTGTGAGTCGTAAGGATCTCATGCAGGTGGTTTCTCCTTACAAGGTCGAGAGGACTCTATAAGGGTTCTTTAACGAAGTTGCGCCCTTTCGGGTTTTCACAAACATTCGCCGGTAGTCCTGCTGTTTTTACTCACGGAGCCCTTTCGGGTTTTCATCCGTGCCCATTTTGCTTATGGACATACCGTTTTTTTTTCTTCTTATTTTCTTTTTCTCTTTTTTTTTACGAGGTCGCGCCCTTTCGGGTTTTCACGAACACTCGCCGGCAGCCCTGCTGTTTTTACTCACGGAGCCCTTTCGGGTTTTCATCCGTGCCCTTTTTGCTTATGGACATACCGTTTATTTTATTTTATTTTTATATGTTTTTTTATATCTCGTCAGCCTAAGGATGCTGCGGTATTAGTTTAAAGACGTTTCGGTCTGCTATTAGTTTAAGGACATTTCGGTCCATCACGGAGGACGCCAGCCACTGCTTATAAAATTCGAGCTTAGGAAGATAGTGAGCGGACATAGACGTTGTCATCTACCCTTGACCAAGGCTGTGATTCGTTAAGCATAGTATTTCTTTAGGAAGCGACCGTTTATTGGCCTGAAAGGCCTTTCACCGTGCATGTCCATGAGTAGATAGGCCCCACTTTGGTAAACTTTATCTATGATGTACGGGCCTTCATAATTAGGCTCAAATTTTCCCCGCTTGGCGCGATTGGGGATCATAGGCCTTTTGACCACTAGCACGAGTTCGCCTTGACGGAATGTCCTTGGTCGGGTCAATCTTTCGTATGAGCGCGTCATCTTTGCTTTATAAGCTTCCAGATTTTGTTGTACTAGAAGCCGGATTTCATCAAGGGCGTCAAGCTCTTCAAACCGAAGGTGAGCATTTTCTTCGTCTGTCAGCTCGTAGTGGACTGCCACTCGTAGAGAGGGTAATTCTATCTCGAGAGGGAGTACTGCTTCCGTCCTAAATACCAACGCGTACGGCGTTGTGTTTGTGGCCGTTTTAAATGTAGTTCGATACGCCCAAAGAGCCTCTTGCAATATTTCGTGCCAATCTCTCTTATTTCGTGACACTGTTTTCTTCATGATCTTCGTCAAGGTCTTGTTGAAGGCCTCAGCTAGACCGTTAGCTCGCGGATTATAAACTGAGGAATATCTCCAGTCTATATTGTGCTGCTGTGCGAAGCGGCTAATTTTATGACTTCGGTAGGCTGGCCCATTATCAGAGATGATCCTTCTCGGGGTTCCAAACCGGTATATGACATACGTTTTGAAGAAATGGAGGATGTTCTCCATCTTCACTTCCCTCAATGGTACCGCTTCTGCCCATTTGGAGAAGTAATCAGTCGTCGCTAAGATGAAACGATGTCCCTTGGACGATGCTGGTCCGATGGGGCCGACTATGTCAGTTCCCCACATTTCAAATGGCCAGCTAGCCACTGTTGGATGCAGTAGATTGGGATGCTGATGGATGAAGTCCCCATGAATTTGGCATGAGTGACATTGCTTCGCGTATTCCAGGCAATCCTGCATCATCGTGGGCCAGTAGTAGCCCATCCGTTTTATCTTCAACTTCATCTTAGGGCCTGCTTGGTGGGAACCGCAGAGTCCGTCGTGAACTTCTTGGACGACCCTTCTCGCTTCATCAGGTCCTAGGCATCTCAGCCACAGAGAATCGAATGACCTCTTGTATAGAGTATGTTAGTGTTTATGCCCTAGAAGGCCATTACTGTATCATACTAGATTGTATATTACTTAATGGAAGCTTGGGATATTCACATGTATATAACAGTCTTGCTAAACATGGTAGTATGCTACTTGGTTTTTCTATCTTAATATGTGAGTATACGTATTGATAGAGCTCTTAGGATCTTGCTTGTCTACCAGCGTTGTGATGGCAGTCACACTAGTGGGGGCTGGGTAGTCTACAAGCACATCCTTATTCAGGTCCCTGGTCGATGGATTATCGAGACAGAGCATCGATACTCCGGAGTAGACTAGTGTGTACGCTTCTCATCCCAGTTGGGGAGATGGTCTGTCCCACAGCCGTCAGTACGTCGTACTGGAGATAGTATACAGGTGCTCGTTAGGTTACGGGTACACCGGACAGGACTCACAGGGAACTGTTGGTTGGTTTGATACCAGTCGTCAGTGAACAGTTCCCAGGTGACATGAGTACAGCGTAGTCCGCAGACTTGACACTGCTACTTCGCCTTGAGTGTGTCCCACTGTTCTTAGATTGCTACCCTACCACGGCTCAAAGGAGTCGTGCAAACAGGTGGCAGTTGGGTGCAGTCCTGAGCACTTGGAGGCAGTGGCGGTTAGACAGGATTCATCCCTCCCGGTATTGGGAGTAGATATCGTGCTGTGTCAGAGAGCCATTACGCAAAGTCCCTGGCCAGGGCAAGCGAGATTTGCTGGTAGGTTCCAGCAGTTTCTCAGGGTGTAATGGGCTTCACTCCGACACGACTTATACCGCTATTAGGGGACTGACGCTTGCCGCCCCCCTAGGCCCGATATGCGATAGTCATGGACGAACGGACCGGACTGTATGGAGATTGTCACATCAGACTCAGTAGGAGTTCGGATGGGTTTACTCATCGGCCTTCTTATCGACAACTACCTGGGGACCGTTACGTACAGCTAGTGCCGCTTGCGGTCTGTGGTTAAACCCACTGCCAGCGTAGTAGTCGAGTCTCTAGAGTCCCACACAGAGAGTTTCCTACTCCAGGCGAAACGATATAGAGGTTGCATGGTTTTGCGACAAAGGGTTCGGACGCATACGTGCGTTTACGCGCGTACGACTTTCGGACAGTTTTTACCAGTCGGCTTTGGTTTAAGCCAGTTACTGGTATCCGGTTATTGGATTTATACAGTCTAAAGTTTTTCCGTATTTTTTACGGATCGGAGGGGCGTTCTCGTAATTACTCGAGAAGCTTCTAGAAGATGTGACTAAGGAGGTTTCTTTTGGATAAGAGAGTGAGTCATGGTGGTGATTCATTCACTTCATTAATGCACATTTATTGCTTAATGACTCATGCTAATGAATCATCACAAGATATTTTATGAAGCATGCTTATTCATTTCCTTTATTGATTTTCTAAAATAAGAATGCTTCATAATATTATGATACACTCTCTCTCTTCTCTCATTATCATATCACACATTCTCTCTCCTCAAGCTCTCATCTTCAAACCCTAATCCTTAATCCTCATGTGTTGAGATCAAAGGATTAGTTAGACTAAACAATCCATAACCTTCACTCTATATCATCCTCTCATCTTTGATTAGCAATCAAAGTTGATTAGTTACCTCAAGTTAGAGGTTTAGCTTGGTGTTTTGCTCTCGGGTGGATCGTCTACTACCTAGAGAAGGTCGAGGAGAACAAAGGAGGACGTAAAGAAGAAGGACCGGATTCATTAGGTATAATCCCTAATCACTTGTGAAAAGAAACTCATAAGATACGGTTATTTATAGTTTAGCTTCGATTCAAGCGGTTAGTCGATGTTCGTTGTTTAAACTTGATTGTTTTTGAAAATTCCGCCTCCCCATAAGTACTGGGGTGTACTACATCGACTTACAGAGTATCGTTGACGAAGGAGAAAGACAGAGCTCGTTTCACGAGCTGATGTCTTATGGACGCTTCTTCAGGCATTCGGTGGAACTTGAAGTAATCTATGAAGACTTCTCTCCAGTCTTCGGTCTTCTCATGGTCTTTTATTTGTAGGGTCGTCTTCTCAGTCGCTCCCTTTTCTTTATATGATTCTGGAGGTATTTCTGCCGGGGCGAGCACTCGACGGCTTTGTATCACGATTCTAACGTCATCGAGGTTCTCGTCAGCCAATTCTTTAGCAAGTTTGGCCAGTGCGTCCGCTTTGCTGTTTTCCGCGCGCGGTATGCTTTCCAAAGTATAGGAGGGAATTTGGGTTAGCAGTTGTTGCACCTTTTCACCGTATTTTATCAATTCCGGTTTGCATGTTTGGTAATCGCCGTTCACTTGACTGACGACTAGCTGGGAGTCCCCATATATGAGTAGGCTTTCAATTCCCATGTCAATGGAGATCTCGAGGCCTGCTATCAAAGCTTCATATTCAGCTTCATTATTCATTCTCGGCTCTGTTAAGGAGAAGGCAAAGCGCATTACTCCTTCTTGTGGGGTCACGAAGATAAGGCCTACTCCCGATTTGATCATTGACGTACTTTGTTTGTGCTTCTTCATGGAAGATGCTCCATCGAAATAAAGCTCCCAACGGGTATCACCACCGTCGATTGCGTCAAACGCATGTTCGTCTGGAAGATCGCAATTCAGAGGAGAATCGGCGGGTATCGGATGCTCAGCGAGGAAGTCGGCGATAGCCTGGCCTTTCACTGCCTTGAGAGGTTGATAGGTTATCGAGAACTCCATCAAGAGCAGAGCCCATTTAGCGAGTCGTCCCGTCAATATGGCTTTTGACATTAAGTATTTAAGAGGGCCCACCTTCGAAATGAGACGGACCTCGTGCGCCAACGCATAGTGCCTAAGCTTTGTTATTGCGAAGTTCAACGCCAGGCAGTGCTTTTCAATGGGAGAGTAGTTGCTTTCTGCTCCCAGCAGAACTCGACTTAAGTAGTAGAGTGCTCTTTCCTTTCCTTGATCATTCTCTTGGGCCCATAATGCGCCTAAGGAACCTTCGAGGGCGGTCGTGTAGAGAATGAGAGGCTTTCCGTTAACTGGAGAAGCCAATACTGGAGGGTTCTGCAGGTACTGCTTAATCTCGTCCAGTGCGCTTTGGCATTTTTGGTCCCAGACGAACGGGGTCCCCTTCTTCATCAGGTGGTTGTAGGGACGACACTTGCCTAAAAGATTGGCTATAAATCGCCGTATGTATGCGAGCTTCCCTTGGAGAGATCGCAACTGTTTGAGAGTTCTCGGCGGAGGCATTTCCATGATCGCTTTGATTTTTGACGGATCTATTTCAATACCTCGGTGTCGAACAATGAATCCCAGGAATTTTCCTGAGGAAACTCCGAATGCACACTTGAGCGGGTTCATTTTCAAATTGTATTGTCGAAGGCGTTGAAATACGGTCTTCAGATGTTCGAGATGTTCCTCATATGACTTGCTTTTAACCACGAGATCGTCGATATAGCATTCGACGATTTCGTGTATAAGGTCGTCGAAGATCTTTGCCATGGCCTTCAGATAAGTAGCACCGGCGTTCTTTAAACCGAAGGGCATCACTTTATAACAGAATATTCCTAAAGGGGTCCTGAAGGCTGTGTGCTTCTGGTCTTCTGGATGCATTTTTATCTGGTTATACCCCGATGAGCCGTCCATGAAGGAGAAAACCACCAGAGTGGATGTATTGTCTATCATCAATTCGGTGACTGGCACTGGAAAATCATCCTTCGGGCAAGCTTTATAAAGATCCCGGAAGTCTACGCATATGCGCACTGTTCCATTTTTCTTCATCACCGGGACGATGTTAGCGATCCATTCGGGGTATTGAACTTCCTGGATGAAGCCAGAGTCGATAAGCTTCTTGACCTCGGCGTTGATGCTCATTTCGAGCTCGAGCCGCATTCTTCTCGGCGCTTGTTTAACTGGCTTGACACCCGGGGATATCGCTAGTCTATGTACAGCAACTTCTGGATCTAGTCCTGGCATCTCGGAATAGTTCCATGCGAAGCAATCTTTATGCTGCACAAGGACGTCCTTTAACGCAGCCACCCTCTCTTCAGACAGCAGCTCGCTGACGAATGTCGGTCGCGGATCGTTTACCGTCCCCAACTCGATTTTCTTGAGGTTATTTGCAGTGGTAAGTATTCCATCCTCCAGTTCTTTCGGAGCTGGGGGAAATTCTGAGATTACCTCATCATTGCTGTTTTCGAGGCACCAAGGAAGGCTGTCCATGTTCTCGGGTTCTCCTTTTAGTATTGTTATCATGTAACAGGTACGAATTCGCTTCCAGTCCCAATGTGGAACTGGTTTTTCTTTCGTGGCCTTGGGTTCGTGCTTTTGTGGTGGTGCTACCCTCCAGTTGTCGGACAGAGTGAATTTACCAAGCTGGTACGGATCTTCGACCCAATTCTTGAAGGTGAAGCAATCTTCAAGAGAATGACCCATCACCTGATGGTAAGAGCAATAGTCTGGATGTGAGGCTTCGCCCGCTTGTTCGGGGTTCTTGGACTCCGGCAGTGTAAGCATTTGATGTTTTAGAGTAAGATCAAGTATCTTCTTCGTCTTGTCCCGAGGAAATGAGTATGCTCGACCCATTTTCTTCATGAGGGATAGATCAATAACGCTCGACTCCCGTTTACGTGGCTTCCTAACCCCGCTTTGTTGCTGTTGAGCACCTTTTTGGCCTTTCGACTTGTTTCCGCCTCTGCGTCGAGCCTTCTTTATAACAGGTTGACAAGGAGCGGCATTTTCATCCTGTATGGCCTGTTGGAAAAGGCGTTGTGTCCTGGCTCTCTTGTAGATGGCTGTCTCGCGGTTATGATCGTCTCGGACTTTTTGACCCGCTTCCCTTATAAGCCTGTCCATTTGTTCCTCGAACGACGGGCTAGGCTCCTTTGCATTTGGAACTTTCACTGGCTTAGGATTAGCGTCCTCCCATTGAGCATCTGCTTCTTCATCGAAGTCGTACATGACATGGCAGCTGTTTAGTAGCTCTCGTTTCTTTGACCGGACGTTTCCAAGCCCAATTGTTTCCATTCTCCCATTAGGCAGCTTGTGCTGAGTTCCGGGGACGTTCCAAACCCTGTCATAGAATTTGGCCTTCCTAACGGTCTGTTCGAAGGGTATCCCCTGGCGTTTCAGCAGCCTCCTCAAGCCTTCCGTATAATATCGGGGTAGACGGATGGGCTGAAGTCTGTCCAGCGTTGGATCCGCACCGTGCCAAAGTTCTTTTTCCACCTTGGTTTCTTCAGAGCGGTAGAACAAAATTGCTTTCTCGCTTTCTCGCCTGGGAGGGATATAGAATGTCCGCAACTCTTCTATACTGTAGATATTAAGTGCATCCAGTTCTTTATGGTGTTTAAGCGGCACCATGGCGACTTGTAGACTTTGTTCTTCGTCAGCGGACGTTCGTATGGAAGGTCGAGCAGAGAATACAACACGGATCTCATCTTCCGCGTCGCTACCAAAGATCAACGTAGGGGCGGACGGTCCTGGCTTGTTGTGTTGGGGCGGACCCAAATACACTATCTCCTCTTCCTCCTCGCTGTCACTGCCGAAGACAGGGATGGTGGCATTAGCTTTATTCTCTGGCTTGTGACACTTCTCCGTATCTTCGAAATCCGGTAAGAAATATTTGGCATCTTCGTATTTGCGGACCTCGTTCACGGAGAACGGGTTCAGTTCTCCCGTCACGGTATACTCGAAACCATCCTTAAAATACTTTATACACTGATGTTGTGTAGAAGGGATGACGCTGTACTCATGTAACCATGGCCGGCCGAGCAAAGCGTTGTAGCATGTTCTGGCATCTATGACATGGAACTTAATGTCCATGACGAGTAGCCCAAAGCGTAGCGTCAGTATCACAGATACAAGGGTCTTTGATGATTGGGACTCGAACCCGGAGATGGTGATTTTGTCACGAGCAAGGTGCTGGACGCTCATGCAGATTTCTTTTAACACCCGCACGTTGAGGAGATTAAAGGATGATCCATTGTCGATCAGGATTTTGCCTATCTTAATATCGTGGCAGTATCCTGAGACATAGAGAGGGCGATTGTGTTCGCACGTCCCAAGTAGAAGGTCTTCATCGCCAAAAGTCACATCGGCCGTGTGTACTTCCTCCAATTCATCCTTCATCTTTTCCTCGGCCAGGCATGCTTGGAATTGTTCTGGGTCTTGGAGCGCCTTAATCAACGAATCTCTCGCCTCCTTTGATAGCAAAAGGGCGTCGAGAATGCTGAGCTGTGAGGGCAGCTTTCTCAGATGTGCTAAGACGTTGTAATCCACCTTATTCTTCTTCGGCGGGTTGTTGGCATTTAGCTCTTCCAGAACTTGGTCATCTAAGACGATATCTTCAGAGACCTTTTCTTTCCCTTTATCTTTTCTGTTTAAGGGTCCGAGATTTTTTTCAGGCAGCGTTCGATTCCGCAACCGGATATTTTCGCAGACCTTCAGCTCTTCTTCTTTTCCCGAAGTTGATTCTTTAAAGAGAAGGGCGAGTTCCAACTCCTCATCAGAATCGCTCCCGAATGTAGGCACTTGCGACCCGCCAGTGCCAACCATGCGACAATCGCCGGTAGTTCTTTCAAGCCCTTCGGTCGTATTTCTTTGCTCCCGACGAGTTTTACGCTTTTCCCGCTTAAAGTGTTGTCGATGAGCAACGTATCCTTGCCACCATTTATCGAAAGCTTTACACTCTCGAGTGGGGTGCGAAATCTTTTGATGATATAAGCAATAGGAGGGGTGCGTTTCCATTTCACCAGTGATGTTTCCTTCAGAGGATGGTAGCTTCATGCCCATTGATACGGCCTTAGCAAACTTTTTCCTCATCTTGAATTGGCATTTGTCTGTAACGGCGGTGTTTTGCTCCAGCGGGATCGTCTCAGCTCCTTTATCAAGTCGTTGGCGCTTGGCCCTTTCAAATATAGCCGTCTCGCGTTCTCGATCAGCTTTACTTTTCAATCGAGCTTCGTTAAGGAACGCGTCAATCACTTCAACTGATAGCTTCAGAATTTTTGATTCGGTATCTGCCCCCAGCGTTTTAGTGCCAGGAGTCTCCTCACCGTTCGTGAACGAATGGGAAATCACATGACAGCTCGCCACGCATTCTTCAGATTCATCTGACGAACTTTCTCCCTCACCTTCCTCTTGAAAGACATGGTTGAGAAACTCTTGGAATGTAATGGGAGTCCGTGCCTTCTGGTTGTATTCCTCCAGCGCGTCAATTTCTTTTTGCAAGTCCGTGCGCTTGTCGCCAGGCTTCACGGGATTCTTTGACTTCTTTTTCTTCTTCATCGAGAATTTTGACGTCTGGTTGCGAGTGCTTGAGCCACCACCATCGGTCCTTGGAGTTGGACGTGGCTTCAACATCCCTTCAATGACCTACGGTTCCAACGGGTTCTTCCACTTGATCGCTGGACATGCCTGAAGATCGTTTAGCATCTTCTTTTTCTTGGCTGATAATATAACCTCCCAAGGAGCTTCTTCAACGATGGAGCATGTTGCCCCCGGCGTATTCGTCCCCTTAGATGTGTGGGACTGCGGGGGATTCACCTTCCATTTGTCAGATAACGCGAATTTGCCCTGTCGGTATTGGTTTTCAAGCCAGTTTTTGAAAATGTAGCAATCTTCGATCGGGTGGCCCAGTACTCGATGGTAAGGGCAGTAGTTGGGCTCGTTGATGTCATTCGGTTGCAACGGACGTTTTGGATCTGGCAGATTTATGAGTCTGTTGCGCAACGCCAGCTCGAATAGCCTCCTCGTTTTATCGCGGGGGAAGGAATAAGGACGTCCCATCCTATCCTCAAGTGGTACGTACGGGAGCGTATTGTTTGGACGAGCAACCGGCTTCGAGTCGCTCGGTTGTTGTTGAGCATTAGCGACAACCGGCTTCGGGAGTCCGGCTTTGGGAGAGGGGGTTTATGGCCCATCTGGTCCATCTACACTAGTTTGTTAATCAAAGCCTGGAAGGTTGTCGGCTTGAAGAACATCATAAACTGTGAGATGGTTGCTTGTGGATCAAGGGTTCCAACAAACATTCCTACCGCAGGAGCTTCTTCTATGCGCTGCTCGCACTTCGACCATAGATTACGCCACCGTATAGTGTACTGAACCCATGTCTCGCCGGGTTTTACCCTGGCGTTAATTAGTGCCGTCATCGGGGTACGTTCACTGGCACTTGCAAAACGTTGGGTAAACAGTAGCTCCATCTCCGCGAAGGTCTTAATAGAGTCATTGGGGAGCTCAGAATACCACTCGAACGCCGTATCTGATAAGCTTCCAACAAACTGGCGAAGCAACAGCTTGTCGTCACCGCCGGTGTTGCCGCAGAGCGCTCTGAACTGGGCAACATGCTGATGAGGATTGCCTGTCCCCTTGTAGACATGGAACTTAGGAATTGTATAGCCTGGCGGGTACTTAATCTGATCGTACCAACCCGGATATGGCCGCCCCGTCTTTACGACCTGACCGGCTGCTTCAGTCGCCTGATGCACCCATATTTGCTGGGCGATGTATTCATCCAAATCAGTTTTTGATATGGTATCCTCTTTAGCTGCGGATAAAGCCGGTGGAGGATTCGATGTCTCTCCCCTATCGTCTTCAAGAATGATCGGGGGATCTCCAGCAGGTGGATCTTGTTGAATCATCATACCCACCATATCCTGGAACAGGAGGGCCATTTTCTTTATGTTGGCCGTCTGCTCCGCAGCTTCTTTATCTTTCTTCTCTAGTACGCGCCGAAGGAATTCGGCGTCCGTTTCTTGTTCTTGACGTTCTTATGAAGAGGTTCCAGGGCTTTCGTTTGGCCCTGTAAGTGCAGCCATGGCGTTCATCATCTCCTGGAGCTTCTGTTGCTGCTCCTGAGCCTTGGTCACTGACCGTGTAAGCGGTCTATGACCCGTGGACGTACGGCTGTCTTCTTTTCCCGATGCCATGTAAACCGTATGAACTGTTATTCCCCCTGACTTGGGGCGTTTAGGTTCACCATTTTTAACTTTTACCGCTGACGCGGGGGTTTTCTCTGGCCTCCTTCTTTTGTGGGCCGTTGAGGTTGAAGGAACCATTGAAAGGGGCACCCTAGCAGCTGCTGTCCCCTGCTGTTTAATGGGACAATCCTTGTCCTTTTCCACCTTCGCCTTTTTCTGGCGACGAAAGTGACCTGGGTCAATCACAGAATCTTGAACCCTTCGCCAAACTTTATAAATCCTTGAAGACAGCCGTTGAGGGGGTTGTTCTTGTTTTGTTTCCGGAGCTCTCTCCGCAGGCGAAGGAGATCTTTTCAGTGTAGCGGTTGGAGAATTCTTCCGCACCCTCCTCAGCAGTTCAAAGCTGTTCCCAGTTGGAACAGCAGCGTTGACTTCCACTGCTGGAGCCGGTAGAGCTAGCCCTGAGGGGGAGTTGCCCCCTGCCTTTCTCACTCGTTGCCAATGGCGACGTCGAGCACGACGAGCCGTTGGGACTGGCTCGGAGATTGAGAAATCTTCTTTTTGCCCCCTGTCTGAATGAGGCGTCGCCGGTGTTAACCTCTTAAAGACTGAGGTTGTCTTTTGAGGGGTGATATTCAACCTGTCGAAGACGGATCCTCGAGCAGGGGCAGGAGCAGGAATCGTCAGTCTTGAAAAGACTGACTTTTTGACAGGGGAAGCCGCCTTGACGACTTCTGCAGCAGCAGTTATTGCTTTCCTTGGGACAGCCAGTTTAGAGTTTTGATTTAGCCTGGTGAAAACAGAGGCTGTCGGTTTGGCAGTAGGCGACCCGTTGACAGGGGTCGTCGTAGCAGTGAGCCGGTCGAAAACCGACTTTTTGTTCACTTCCGGTGCAGGTATTGGCGTAGAGAAGCTTATAGGTGGGATCATGGTCCCGAAGAATAGGCCAGTGGTGGCTTGGATCACCTGGTCTACCGGCAGAGCGAGGAAGGAAGCCGCTTGGGGCCCATATGCTACACCTCCTGGTGAGGTGGAGCGTCCGTTGCAGTGGCATTTCGAGCAGTTGGTGCAGTTGAAGGCCATTGAATCTTGAGTTCTGCGCCAGGCAAAAGACCAAATCTTAGTAACTTAAAATCCGAAGGCAACCATTTAACAAACTGCGATTGGTTCGCGAGGACGACACACGAAGTGTGGAGTGGAAAGAGGAAGAGGTTCCACCGGGCGTGCCAGAATCTGTTCCCCTCCGAACGGCGGCCGAGACTTTGCGTCTCGCCTGAGATTCGGGGCAGATGCTATTTGGTTTTATCCGTCTACCTCTCCGAAAATGCCAAGTTGATTTATGGCACCTTGTATCGGAGGTTTAGACGGATGCGGCCGATGTAGCAGACTTCGTCAGATTCCCCCTCGATTGAGGGGGTTTTTATTGTGGGGACGCTCTTCCCTGCAGGCGCAAGCCCCTGCAGTTAATTACGCTACCGCATTGCGGTAACAACTTTCTCCTTCTCCAGAATTTCACTTCATGTCGTGTGTGTTTGTTTTGTTTGTGGTGGCCCGTGGATTGTATACGGAGACTGAGTAATGCTGTCGCCCGTAGGACGTGGATTAGTCCAAATCCGTATTTACTTAGATTTGGGTTTGGTGCTTTTAGTTTAAGGATGCGTTAGTCACGTTGCGGCTAAGATCAACTTAAACGTTCGTCAAGGATACGTTAGTCCTGTTTTGGATTAAGATCAGCTTGACGTGATGATCGGTTTAATATCTGGCCATCGGGACTCATCACCTCTCTAACGTCGTTGAAGGATTACAACGGCAGATGTCAGAGAAGTTCGGAGATGTACTCTCGAACCAGAGTTGATTGGGAGTTTTATAATCCATTTGAATGTTTAAGGATACGTTAGCCGTGTTTGGGACTAAGATCGACTTAAATGGGATCATTTAGATCCGGTAAAAGAGCATTTGGAGGCTCTATTGTTCCAGTTTAAGGACGTGGTGGTCCATGTTCCAGTTTAAGGACGTGGTGGTCCATCACCCGTTTAAGGACGTGGTGGTCCATCGCCGGTTTAGGGACGTGGTGGTCCATCATTAATTTAAGGACGTTTCGGTCCATTATTAGTTTAAGGACGTTTCGGTCCAACATTAGTTTAAGGACGTTTCGGTCCATTATTAGTTTAAGGACGTTTCGGTCCAACATTAGTTTAAGGACGTTTCGGTCCAACATTAGTTTAAGGACGTTTCGGTCCATGAGTTTAAGGACCCCGCAGTCCATTTGAATGTTTAGTCGTCGGGACCCGTCACCTCTCTGACGTCGTTGAAGGATTACAACGATGGGTGTCAGAGGAGTTCAGAGATGTACCCTCGAACCGGATGTAAATTGATTTAGGAGAGCAGCTGTGCTCAGTCAATTTAGTTTGAGGACTTACGGCAATGATTGGGCTAAGTCCAGTTTCAACATCTTTTGTCTTTGGCCTGTGCTAGGGCTTTTCCCCTTTTTAGTAATGCACTGCATTATTCTTGTTTTGGTTGGGCTCTGCCCTTTTATAAATGATGCAGAGCATCTATTTTGTTTGGACTCTGCCCTGCATAGCACTTTTTTATTAGGCCTGTTAGGCCTTTTAATTGGGCTATGTCCCTTTTCTTTAATAATGTAGAGCATTAAATACTTTGACAGTGCCCCACGTGGCTTGTCAGGCGCTTTGCACCAAGTAATGAGCGCAAACTCATATGGTGGTGACACGTGTCACGCTTTGGTGAGCGCAAGCGCAACAGCGCATTGCGCTGCGTCAGTGCGCTGCGCTGTTGCACTGCTGACACGTGGCGCGACTTGCGCAATAATGCATTTCTGGCAAGTGCTGGGCACTGTTCTTATTCTTTTGGATCAATTTTAGATAAAATGTGCGAGGCACTGTTATCTTGAGAATCTTTTAGATTCAGAACCAATGGTTCATAAAAAGAAGTGCAAGGCACTGTTTTTTATTTGTTTATTTTTATTTTTCCTTAGAGGTCCTTGATCTTGTTCTCAGATCAATGATCTGTTCAGAAGAAATTTTTCTTTTCAAAGGTTTACCTTCTTTTCTTTCTGATTTCTTCTCAAACTTTCTTTTTAGGAGTTCTCTGAATTCTTTTTCTGTTTCTCTATCAATGTTCTCTCTTCTTCTTTTTTTTATTTTAGAAAGAAGGATCATTGGTCGTTGGGACCCACCACCTCTCCGACGAAACTAAGAGATTACAGTGTCATATATCGAAGGTGTGAAGGGATGTACCCTTTGAACCATGTCTCACTCATTAGGGGGAAGAACATGCTGGAGCTTAAGATTCTCGCTGCTGAAAAAGGCTTCTTTGCGTTAGCGCACGTACGTTGCACGTGTTGGGCGCACGTGCGTCGCACATGTTGGGCGCTCATATTTGCACGTAGCGCACATGGATCTTGCGCATATGCGCATTATGGGGGGGAGCAAGCTCCTATGGAGAACGGGTCTCCTTTTAATTGAATATTCTCGTGTGGTGTGCACGTGCGTTGCACGTGGTGCGCGCGTGGCGAGCACACGTGCGTTGCACGTGGCGCACATGCGCATTATGAGGAGAAGCAGAGCTTCTATATATGGAGAACAGGCTCCTTTTAATATTATTAAATGTTCTCATGTGGTGCGCACGTGCGTTGCACGTGGTGCGCGCGTGGCGAGCACACGTGCGTTGCACGTAGCGCACATGCGCATCATGAGGAGGAGCAGGGCTTCTATATATGGAGAACGTGCACCTTTTAATATTATTAAATGTTCTCATGTGGTGCGCACGTGCGTTGCACGTGGTGCGTGCGTGGCGAGCACACGTGCGTTGCATGTAGCGCACATGCGCATTATGAGGAGAAGCAGGGCTTCTATATATGGAGAACAGGCTCCTTTTAATATTATTAAATGTTCTCATGTGGCGCGCACGTGCGTTGCACGTAGTGCCGTATGGCGAGCACACGTGCGTTGCACGTAGCGCACATGGCGCTTGCGCATATGCGCATTATGGAGGAGCATGCTCCTATCTTGGAGAACTAAGCTCCTTTGGAGAACTAAGCTCCTTTGAGTATTGAATCCTTTGAGGATTTAACTCTACCTTTCTAAGAGGCATCCCCTCTTATTTATATGGGAGTGGTAGAGAAGCCATCTCTCCTCTTCCCGATGTGGGACTAAAAAATACATTCCCCATATAGTAGAGCATTACTTTAGATTACACGTGTATAACGTATTTGCTCATAACTTTTGATCTCGGATGAATTATGAGGCCCATAATATATCAAATCGAAGGTCTTTTCGAGATGCTTTCAATATCATCAGAATTTAGCTGTTTTTCGTTCCGGAGTTTGTCAAAATACAGCTCGGAAAATACTGGTTCGCATCTTCTTCCTTAGATCACATGTGCATAGACATTTGCTCATAACTTTTGATCCCGGATGAATTATGAGGCCCATAATATATCAAATCGAAGGTTTTTTCGAGATGCTTTCAATACCATCATAATTTAACAGTTTCTCATTGGGGAGTTTATCAAAATACAGGCAGGAAGATACTGGTTCGCATTTTCTTAAGCATATCGCTGCCATTTGATACCTTGGACTATTTTGCGCAGAAATTTTTTGCGGGAACACGTACATTCTTCAAATGTTCCTAGTCGAGGGAATATCGAGACGGGGCATCGATATTCCAGAGTAGACTAGCGCATATCTTCTCGACCCATGCGATGGGCGATGGATGATCCCATGTCCATTGGTGTTTGACATCGGAGATGGTATGCGGGTGCTCAGTGGAGACTGGGTAAACTGAACGGACTCGCCGAGAACTCCCAGATGGTATTATACCTCACGTCAGATGGCAGTTCTCTGGTGACACTGGTACAGCTTAGTCTGTTGACCCGAGATCGTCATAGAGTCTTGTGTGTCTCCCACTGTGCTTTGATTTCCACCCTACCACGGCTCTACTGAGTTGTGCAAACAGGTGGTTTTTTGGGTACAGTCCCGATTCACATGGAGGCAATGAGCGATAGGAGGGGATTCGTCTCTCCCGGTATTGGGGGTTGATGTTGCGCTATGTTCGACTGGCCATAACAGGAAATCCCTGGTCAGGGTTGCAGTGATATACTGGTAAGAGTTATCAGTAGTTTCACGAATGTTATGGACCCTACGTCGGCATGACTTATCGAGCTATTGGGGTCTGACGTTTACCACCCCTAGGTGAGATATGCGACATATCAGACGAACTGACCGGACTGTACGGTAAGTGTTACTGGCTGGATTCACTGGAGTGTGAGCGGGCTTGCTCGTCGATCTTCTGATCGCTCAATACCCGGGTGGCCGTTACGTTTAGCAGACCGCTTGCGGCTTGTGGGTGTTTGATATGATCATCATCCGCTGCCGGCGTATTGACGAGTCTTTAAAGTCCTACACAGAGGTTTCCTGGCTCAAGCGAAACGAAATAGGAGCACATATGAGATATGTGCGGGACCGAGAATAATGCGTGTATGTGATACCGCATTTCATTCTCGCGATGAATGTGTCGAATGGTTGTATGCGATATAACCTAGTTATCGAATCAAGGACTGATTCGATAAGCCGATACATTGGATACTAGCCGGTTATATGCGATATGACCGGATCATAGAATCAAGTGTTGATTCAATGATTTAATGCATAATTATATATTTGATATATTACTTTACATTAACTAGTATTGGTTCACTTAAGATGGATTTTCTCACTTGAAGTGCACATTGTATATATGATATAGTTTTGTGCACTAGTTTGTATCATGTTTGATGATGCATGCAAACTTGGGTGTATGTTTGATTTGAACCATGTTTAGGTTAATGGTTATGGTTTTAAAGTATTCACTTATTCATTTCATTTATATTCTTTATTTCTTTTGGCTAAAATGAAATGGTTGCTAATTTTGTCTTTTGTGGAAACTTCATGATGCTTTGAATTTGTAACCATTTTGTTTTATGTTTAAAACCTAACCATTGGCTAAACTAGAGTTTGCTCTATACAAGAGTTAAGTCTAACCCAAGGTTGCATTATGATAAGATCAATTTGATTTTATTATTGTTTTTATCTTCATCATATTCTTCTTCTTCTTCTTCATCTTCAACTTGAAGAAAGCTTGCACCATCAATGGCAACTAGCCAAAATGAGTGAGAAATCCAAATCTAAAGTCTACCCACTTCCTATTTCTTCATCCTCTACCTTTTGCCAAGTTATATAGGGTGTTTCCTTCACAAGTTTTCAAGGCTTGGTGAAGTTGGAGCTTGTTCTAGCGATGCCTCGACGTAGATCATCTTCGGCATCGAACCGACGATCAAGCCCGCCTATTCTTCGATGATGCCAATGCTAGAGTCAAAGGATCGATTTGGACAGCGGAGGGAGATCATCGCGGAGCTATGGGGGTGGAGAACCGGATCTACAAAGGTTGTATTTCTGTATTCTAGTAGTTAAGTGTTAACTAGTTTGTTTTATCGCCTATATATCTAGTCAACGATCCGTTCTAGGGTTTCTTGGCACCGTATTTTTTAGAAATTTGCATGGATGATGACTTGTGAGACCTCACTAGGGTGCCTAGGAACCTTTCAGTGGTATCAGAGCCTAGCTAGAGCCTTAGGCGAAGTCCCGACGGAGTTAGAAGTCCGATCGACCCAAAACCCCGACTTGAAAAATGCTCTCTGGACAATTCTGTAAATTGTGGATTTTTTAGTATTAAAAATATGCAGAGAAATGTGCAGGAAATTCTAAGAAAAACTGCAGAAAACGACAACCTAATTCAACAATACGGCCGCGGAACCGCGGCGTTGACCCCCCTTTTGCGGCGGTTCCGCGGCCGTCTGTGATGATCAGGCTGTGGGTTTTCTTCAGTTGTTTCTGTTGGTGTTTCTTGTGTGTTCTGGATGTTTTTTAATATTTATTCCAGAGTTGTATTTTATGGGTTGTATTGGGGACTCGGTGTATTCGATCGGACTGTCTAATTCTTGTCGGTATGCTTTTCCGGGTATTTTTAGAATATGTTAAAAAGTTCGACCGGATATAAATACCCACTTTTTCCCCTGCCGGGAAATTTCCAATTGTTGGATTTTTCCGTAGTTTAACGACGTTCTAAGTAGTGCAAGTAACTCGATGGACCCTCTAGAAGACAACAAACCTTAACTCGATTATGTGACCGTCTTGAACTGCCCTTTGAACCTTCGGGTTTGGGGCAGTACGGCGTGCCACATGTGAGGCGTTGGCTTGACCCTTCTACGGCTGGACCGTTGGTACTGAGGCACGAACTGAATGTTGTTAGACTTATTTCATGTGTTGAGTAGTATCGGGAAAACTTGGGTGTTCGATTGTTCGATCGAAAAGTTTAGCATTTTCTGTTTATCCGGAATGTGATACAACAATTGGAATTCACAAATAGTTATGAGATAACGGAATGAATATTATAAACATAGCACTTTAGTCTCATTTGATCGGTTGCCACGGAATTTTGATGTGATCAAAAGTCCGTCGCAATCACGTAGCGTACGCGGATACTCGCCGGGTAAACTTAATAGACAGCCTCACTCCATAGCCCCGACCAAGTGACTGTAGGAGAACCCCGTCGCCGAAAGCATCCGTTCGGGTGCTCGCAGCAGCGGTGTTCCGCCTTGGTGGACTTTGTCGACGGCGTCGGGGGTGCGGCCGCCTACTAAAGTTTGTGACGAGCATTCGATCAAAATGTCGGGAATCCTGTTGTATTGCCCGACTTAATATTGAAAAGAGTTTTCGATAATGAGACTAAAATGCGGGGTTTATAATTGTTAGGCACGCGATGTCTAAGTAATTCATTTGGTTAGGCATGCGATGTCTGAGGTGGTTGCGGATTCCAACTGTTGTAGTTTTACACTTTCTTTTCTGTGACCGTAAGTGTAATATGTGATATCGCCGGTTTCGTTGCTATATGTCAACGACAATTGGGATGGACATATTTACTTACGTTGATAACATGTGATGTTATGTGTTGCTGGATATGTTATATTGGATCGTCGTGTTTGAATAGCCGGGTTTTTTTTATGTGGGATGAGTGTTTTTCATTTTCATTCATGTAAAAACTTGTATGTAATATTCTTTTATTGGGGCACTTCCAGGTTGCGGAAGTCGTCACCCGTTGTATATTATTTACTTTTCCGCATTAGGATAGACCCAAGGAGGGGAGCACAAGTAACCGGGTTCTGGGGTCCAGAGGGAGACCAACTCGAGGAGTCGAGTCCGGGTTTCCTAACCCTAGAATTGGTAGGGTTGCTTGCCGCTCTCGTAGGGGTCTAGGGGTGTGGGATTGGCTATTCATCACGACCGTGGAATCCGCGTTTTATACTGGCTCGTATTGAAAACACGGACGTCCTAGTATATCCAATATTTCATATGATTCTTTCTGCTGCGTTATCTGTGATGTGATCATGCGATGTTCTGTACTCTGTTCAGATAGATGTAGTATATAGTATATATAATATATTATATAAACGTTGCTTATGTTTTACACCCGCGCTAGCCCTGCCTCGCTCTGCCGTTAGTTACCTAACCTAACGGTGCAGACGGGACATCGAGGCGAATGCGGATGGCATAAGCGTACGTTATATTTATCTGTGATGATTAGGTGGAATTAAATGATGGGATATTCATTAATGAGATTAATGAAAAAAAATAAACATAATTGATGTTGTGGAATCGAATTTCAAAATAAAAACAGGTAGCTGCAGTTCTTGCTTTGCATCGCGGTGTTCCTTGTAGAACATCCTGCACCTTATTCGATAGGGAAAGGACCGAGATCCCTTCACCGGGAGTGACTCCTTTAGCAATAATTGGCAGATGCTACATCACTCGGTTTGTCTTTTGATCGCTTCTATAGTTTCCGCTTTGCACAGTGATATATGTGATATATCCCGCACCTCATTCGACGAGGAAAGGGCCGACGATCCCTTCACCGGGAGTGACCCCTTTAGCAAAACTAGAAAAGCTTCAAAAACATTCCATTTAAAAACCATTTGATTCCGCAACGAGATCAAGTTCAAAGCGTTAAAGGTTTTCACAAAAACCATTCTCAACCCTCCGTCATTTTAGGAAGTAGAGTACTTAGTATTCGTGCTGTGTTTGTTGACTTTAGTTAAGGCACAGTGTACGGTAGCTAAGTGATGTCTTCCTACACCGCATATGATGCGATTAGTTAGGACAGTTGCGTGACTTTGTTGACCTTAGTTAAGGGTCATGTGGGTGGGTCTAATTAATCACGACATGACGGGTAGAACTTGACTAGTACTTATGATTTATTGACCATAGTTAAGGTCATAGGTGCTAGGGGTAAAAACCTTTATCGGGTGTTTCAAGTGTTGAAACTTGCAATGAGATTGCATACCTTCTATATGATAGTTGGATCCCGATACCCACTGCGAGTAATTGTTACTCCTGGGAGAGTTTTGCACTTTGCAATTAGCCGATCAAGTAGGTGTCTAGAAAGGTGTCAACGGGGTTACGCCTCTGGGAAAACGAGGTTTACAGTAATTAGGTCCGTGCGAAAGCACGGGGAACTTCCCTCTAAGTACCGACACTGGCCTGGCTGAAAGATTGGCGAACTTGTAGAGTGTAATTAATCCCGGATAGTCTTTCCTTTTAGGGTTTGAAGGAAGATTTGATAAAAACAGTGGGAGCCATCCTGATTAGATAAAATATATAACCAATCTGATCTTGCAAGAGCGCACGCAGAGTGTTTTCTTCTCTCTCTCTCCAGGTAGCGACCATATCACGCCTTAATCAAGATAATAATATGGATGTATTGACCGAACCTGCTTGTTATACTGAGTTGGGGAACGTTGGTCCCGCTCCAACTTATAATTGTTATAAGACAGAGCAGGAAATAGGGGAATACCAGAATTCCTATGCAGCCCAAACGAAGAAAGTGCATATGATGCATCTTCTTCGGGTGTGTTCGTTAAACAGAACCGTTTCTCAGTATCCTCTGAATCTTGGGTATATGATACCGGATCAGGATCCCAGATATGTAAGCTGTTACATAGGGCTACAAAAAGGGTAGAAAAACTGAGAACGGGTGATAAGTTTCATGAGACAGAAACCGGGGCAAGTGTTGCAGCCAAGTCTGTTGGTCACTGTTACCCTGTATTACCGATACATTGATTCTGAACAAATGCTATTAGATACCGAACCTGATATACAAAATCATATCAGTCTCTTTATTAGTAAAGAAAGGATATAATTTTGTATTGATGGATAATGTTTTGAACATTTCCTATATCAAAAGTTGATCGGTTCAGGCACGTTATCTAAAAGCATTGAAGTTCTAAATCAAACTACAGTTCCTAGTATACAGAACACACACAAGAGGAAGAGTTCAGAAATGAACGAATCATTCTTGAGGCATTGTAGACTGGGTCACATCAATGCGACCCGGCTGGCTGAAGTTACATTTTAGATGCATATCTAAATCGGTTTGAATTTACATCTTGTGAAACTTGCCAGTCATGTCACAAAGATTAGATGACCATAGCTCCGTTTACTGGAAACAGAGAAAGAGTTAGTAAACTCTTGGGACTGATACATGATGATGTATGTAAAGTCTCCTGTTTACACATGCCAGGACTGGTTCTTTATACTTCATTATATTCTCTGATAATCTCTCAAGATTCAGTCATATGTTCCTGTTGAGACATAAGTCCGAACCTTTTGAGATATTCACAGAATATAAGTTAGAAGTAGAGAACCAGAATACGGGTATAAGTATTATGTCCTATGATAAGATCAGGGAGGAGAATACTTGTGCATAGAATTCCTGGACTATTCTAAAGGAGAATGAGATTATCTCTCAGTGTTACTCCTCTGAATGCACCACAGCACAATAGTGTATCAGGGCGGAGCAATTGCACAATATTAGATATGGTGTGCTCTGTGATGAGTATTACTGAGTTACCTATTTCCTTTTGGGGTTATGCACTTGAGAAGAGGCATACCTATTGAATTAGGTTTGAATCAAATCAGTGCCTACCACTCCATATGAGATATGGTATGGGAAGAACCCATCTCTTAAGCGAGTTAAGATTTGGGGTTGTCCGGCCTATGTTTAAAGCAAAATCCGGATAAGATCGAGGCAGGATCAGTTCTGTAGAACTGGAAAGGTTCCAGCTATACAAAACTGCAGTTGATGATTTGACAGAACCAAAGGATTCAACGGTCCCCGACGAACCTCAGCCTCTCCGCCGATCTGGTAGGGTTCCTCATCCGCCTGAGAGATACCTTGGTTTCTCGATGACAGTGGGAGCATGGAATGCATCATGAGATGATGACCCAACTAGATTCGAGCAGGCCATCAAGAGTAGGGACTCTGTAAGAATGGCTGGATGCTTAGCGATCTGAGATGGAATCCATATACACCAACAAAGTATGGACTTTGGTTGCTATATCTGAAGGGTTAAATCCCCATCAGGAGCAAGTATATCTTGAGAAGATTACTTGGTGTAGATGGAAGAGTTGAGACTTTCAAAGCTAGACTTGTTAAAGGTTTTCGTCATCAACCAGGCATGGATAATGATGAAACCTTTTTCCAGTAGCTATGCTTAAGTCTATCCAGATCCTACTTACCACGGCTACATACCATGACTACGATATCTGGCGGTTGGGTGCCATGACTGCTTTTCTAAATACTGATTTAGAAGAGAACGTCTATAAGAACACAGCCAGAGGTCTTCGTAAACAGTGGGAGCAGCGGAAACGTGTGCAAGTTGCTTTACATAATGAAGCAGGCATCGCGGAGTTGGAACGTCTGTTTTGATGTGATAGTTAAAGTGTTTGACTTCATCAAAATGGTAGACGAACCTTGTATATGTTAGTGTTTATGCCCTAGAAGGCCATTACTGTATCATACTAGCTTGTATATTACTTAATGGAAGCTTGGGATATTCACATGTATATAACAGTCTTGCTAAACATGGTAGTATGCTACTTGGTTTTTCTATCTT
This sequence comes from Agapanthus africanus, assembly GCA_030015575.1. Classification (NCBI taxonomy): domain Eukaryota; kingdom Viridiplantae; phylum Streptophyta; class Magnoliopsida; order Asparagales; family Amaryllidaceae; genus Agapanthus; species Agapanthus africanus. The sequence goes on from JASDDO010000031.1 coordinate 79,863,311, forward strand.
AATATGTGAGTGTACGTATTGATAGAGCTCTTAGGATCTTGCTTGTCTACCAGCGTTGTGATGGCAGTCACACTAGTGGGGGCTGGGTAGTCTACAAGCACATCCTTATTCAGGTCCCTGGTCGTTGGATTATCGAGACAGAGCATCGATACTCCAGAGTAGACTAGTGTGTACGCTTCTCATCCCAGTTGGGGAGATGGTCTGTCCCACAGCCGTCAGTACGTCGTACTGGAGATAGTATGCAGGTGCTCGTTAGGTTACGGGTACACCGGACAGGACTCACAGGGAACTGTTGGTTGGTTTGATACCAGTCGTCAGTGAACAGTTCCCAGGTGACATGAGTACAGCGTAGTCCGCAGACTTGACACTGCTACTTCGCCTCGAGTGTGTCCCACTGTTCTTAGATTGCTACCCTACCACGGCTCAAAGGAGTCGTGCAAACAGGTAGCAGTTGGGTGCAGTCCCGAGCACTTGGAGGCAGTGGCGGTTAGACAGGATTCGTCCCTCCCGGTATTGGGAGTAGATATCGTGCTGTGTCAGAGAGCCATTACGCAAAGTCCCTGGCCAGGGCAAGCGAGATTTGCTGGTAGGTTCCAGTAGTTTCTCAGGGTGTAATGGGCTTCCCTCTGACACGACTTATACCGCTATTAGGGGACTGACGCTTGCCGCCCCCCTAGGACCGATATGCGATAGTCTTGGACGAACGGACCGGACTGTATGGAGATTGTCACATCAGACTCAGTAGGAGTTCGGATGGGTTTTCTCATCGGCCTTCTTATCGACAACTACCTGGGGACCGTAACGTACAGCTAGTGCCGCTTGCGGTCTGTGGTTAAACCCACTGCCAGCGTAGTAGTCGAGTCTCTAGAGTCCCACACAGAGAGTTTCCTACTCCAGGCGAAACGATATAGAGGTTGCATGGTTTTGCGACAAAGGGGTTCGGACGCATACGTGCGTTTACGCGCGTATGACTTTCGGACAGTTTTTTCCAGTCGGCTTTGGTTTAAGCCAGTTACTGGTATCCGGTTATTGGATTTATACAGTCTAAAGTTTTTCCGTATTTTTACGGATCGGAGGGGCGTTCTCGTAATTACTCGAGAAGCTTCTAGAAGTGGTGACTAAGGAGGTTTAGGTGTCATTTGCATTAAATGAGTTTAGTGAGTCATGAGGGTGATTCATGCATATCATTAATGCATGATAAATGCTTAATGAGTCATGGTTATGAATCACCACTAGATATTTATGAAACTTCATTATTCATCATTTAGTTTTTCTTTTATGGATGAATATTAAAGGTTCATATATATTATGATAGATTTACTATTCTCATAAGATTATTCTCACATTCTCTCTCCTCAAGCTCTCATCTTCAAACCCTAATCCTTACACCTCATGAGTTGAGATCAAAGGATTAGTTAGACTAAACAATCCATAACCATCACTTTATCTCATCCTAACTTCTTTGATTAGCAATCCAAGAAGGTTAGTTGCCTCAAGTTTAGAGGTTTAGCTTGGAGTTTTGCTCTCGGGTGGATCGTCTACTACGTAGAGAAGGCTGAGGAGAACAAGGAGATCGTAAAGACGAAGGACTAGTTTCGATAGGTATAATCCCTAAGCATAGTAGTTTAGAATAACTATATGTTTGGTTAGTTATCGTTTAGCTTCGATTTAAGCGGTTAGTCGATGTTCGTTCTTTAAACTTGATCGTTTTTTGAAAATTCCGCCTCCCCATAAGTACTGGGATGTACTACATCGACTTACAGTGGTATCAGAGCCTCGCTAAACAATAAATAACTTAATTGCAAATTTGTACGAATTTCGAACGAAAAATCGAAGCCGGAAAATCCTAAATATTATCAGTTTCTGTCGAACTTAAAATGAAGTCCTAAAATTTTTCAGGTGTGTTCAGAAAGCATGAAATGAGTCCAGGAGAACACCCACGAAATTTGAACCAATTATTCGACTGACGTGCCGCGGAAGGGCGGCGGATCCCACCGATCCGCCGCGCTTCCGCGGCCGACTTGCCGAGTCATGGGCTCATCTTTCATAGGTGGGTCCTCTCTGGTGTTTGGGGTTTTCTGGGATATTTAATTATTGCTCAGGTTTTGGTTTAACAGAGCAGATTTTGGAGCAATATTGATGTTGTTTAATCGATCGAAATTGTACAGTATTTGCATATTAGATTATATCTGTGATTGTTTAATGTGTTCGTAAACCTCCCCTAACTGTTAGTATGTCGGTTGGCAGGGGGTTGCACATTTTTAAAATGGTTATATCTGTTTGTGCATATAAACTGTATTGGACTGTTGTGGTGTATAGCCGGGGTTTGCAATGGGTTATTGTTTAATTCATTTGTTGTAAATGTAATTTGTTGTAATATTATTTTTGCGGGGCACTTCCAGGTTGCGGTTGTAGCCACCGTTGTATTATTTCATTTTACTGTTTTTGCTCCTAGGACTGACCCAAGGTGGGGTACACAAACTGCCGGGTGGGTAGTTTGCCGTACCCGTAGGGGTCGAGGGTGGGGTAACGGCTATTCATCACAACTGTGTAATCTGTCTTTTCTTGCAGGCTCAAAAGAAATACAGATTACTTGCAAATCCAATATTGTTTATCTGTGTTCTGGAATGAATATCATTGCGTCAGACGAATGTAAAATATCTATATATATTGTAGCTATTTAGACGTCACTTATGTTTTACACCCGCGCTAGCCCTGCCCCCGCTCTGTCGTTAGTTAAGTAACCTAACGGGTGATGACGGGACCCCGTGGCGAATGCGGATGGCATAAGAGGACGTTGTATTTTCGTTGTTTCTGCAATGATAGGTTAATGATGGGACGCATTATCTATAATGCAAAGAAAAATAAACCAAGTTTAAATCGTTGGAACAATTTAAAAGAAACCACTCGGTTATTTTTAAAACAGATATTTTTAAATACGGAGATTTAACCACTCCTTTTAAAAAGCTATCAGGTTCCTTCGGTTATATCAAGTTCACTACGTTCACGGTTTCGCCAAAACCAGTCATAGCCCTCCGTCATTTCTTATGAATGGTCAGTAGTATTCAAGCTATGTTTGTTTGGCCCTTAGTCAAGACATAGTGATTGGTAGCTGCTGGGGTATTCATTTGTTGCATAGATAGATGAGTTGGTTTGGGACAGTCGTATTACTTTGTTGGCCCTTAGTCAAGAGTATACGGATGGGTTCAAATCAATAGGATAATGATGGGCAGAACTTGACATGTGACTTATGATTTGTTGGCCCTTAGTCAAGATCATAAGAGCATGGGGAAAAAATCCATATCGGGAATTTCTAAAGAAACTGAAATTTGCAAAGAGATGCATACCATTTTGAGTTTGATGAATATTGGTAGCATTCCTACAGCATTATCAGACGATGATATTTGGATCCCGATCCTACTGTGAGTATATGCTACTTATCAGGATATTCGTCACTTAATGATCAATGCTATAAACCTAGTAGGTGTCCAGAAAAGTGTCAGCGGGGTTACGCCCCCAGAGAAAAGAGGTTATATAATTAAGGAACTTCGCGAAAGCGTTGGAAAACCTCCCTCGAAGTATCGACACCGGCCAGGCTGAATGGTTAAGCAAGTATTGTACGGTGAGAATAGTCTTGGCTAATTCTTCTTTTATGGTTTGAGGAAGGATTCGAGAAACAGTGGGAGCCATCCAGTTTAGATAAACTAAAAACCACTCTAAACTTGCAAGAGCATCATGCTAAAGAGTTTTCTTCTCTCTCTCCTAATTGCAGCAACCCTGAAAATGACTGGACTTAAGTTACTTTTAGAGAAAAATATACTGACAGGGCCAAACTATAAAGATTGGCTGCGGAATGTCAAAATGGCTTTGACCTATGACAAACTGGGGTACGTCCTCACCGCTACGGCACCTGCTGTCCCTGGTCCCAAATCCAGCAATGCGGATAAGGAAATCCGCAAAACCTGGGATTTAGATTGCGCGAGAGCCAAGTGCATCGTGCTTGCCTCGATGAACAATGAACATCAGAGGAGGCACGAGGATATGTCCCTAGATGGCATATTTCTCCATACAAAGGAACTTTATGGAGAGCAATCTCGTATAGCAAGATACGAGACCTCTAAGAACTTGTTTCGAGCGAGGTTAGCTGCCGGGTCATCGGTAGGTGAACATGTCCTACAGATGATCAGCTATATTGAAGAGCTCGCAGACCTTGGGACGACTTTGGATAATGAGCTCTATACAGACCTTATTCTCCAGTCCCTTCCTCACACCTACGCCCAGTTTATCCTGAACTTCAACCTTCAAAGAAAAGAAGTTGAACTTCCGGAACTCCTGAACATGTTAAGGAGTGCAGAGGGCACCTTGAAGACATCAAGGGAAACACCCGCTATGTTTGTTGGCGGTTCATCTTCTTCCGGGTCCAAGGCTAGGGCCAAAGGAAGGAAGAAGAAGGCCGCACCCAGACCTAGAGGAGGTGTTAGTAAGGTGGGATGGAAGGGAAAGAAAAAGAAAGCAGTACCGATAGTTGGCCAGGATGAGTGCTTCCATTGTCACAGGAAAGGGCACTGGAAGAAGGATTGCAAGGCGTGGAACGCCAAGAACCAGGAACCGAAGCAAGCTGTGGCTTCGACTTCAGGTGTGTTTGTAATTGAGAATTGTCTGTCGATCAACTCTACTTCCTGGGTATTGGATACCGGATCAGTATCTCATATTTGCAATTCATTGCAGGCACTGAGAAACCGTAGAGTGCTGAAGGAAGGTGATATGATCCTCAGGGTTGCTAACGGAGCTAGCGTGGGAGCTGCGTCCGTCGGGGATTATCACCTAGGATTGACGAGTGGACACATTTTGGTTTTACATAACTGTTATTTTGTACCCAGCTTAACGTGTAATATCATATCAGTTTCCTTGTTATCAAATAAAGGTTATGATTTCACGTTTGTAAGAGATGTTGTCAACATCCACCTTAATCATGGTTTGATTGGGTCCGGTACATTAAATAACGGCATATATGTTTTAAACCAACTCCAAATTTTTAATGTCCAGAACACACTAAAAAGAAAGTCTCCAGATTTAAATAAAGCTTTCTTATGGCATTGTAGACTGGGTCACATCAATGAGAGAAGGTTGACTAAGTTGCATAGAGAAGGATATTTGGACTCGTTCGAATATCAATCTTATGATACTTGTCAATCTTGTCTCAAAGGAAAGATGACAAAGACTCCATTCACTGGACAAGGAGTAAGAGCGAGCGAGCTCTTAGGACTCATACACAGCGATGTATGTGGTCCAATGTCTACACATGCGAGAGGTGGTTATTCCTACTTCATTACTTTTACAGATGATTTCTCTCGGTTTGGATATGTTTTCTTAATGAAGCATAAATCAGAGGCCTTTGAGAAATTCCTGGAATTCAAGAGTGAAGCGGAAAACCAAACAGGCAAAAGTATTAAGACACTAAGATCTGATCGAGGTGGAGAATACTTAAGTGCCGAGTTCCTAGGTTACCTAAAAGAGAAAGGAATTCTCTCTCAGCTTACTCCTCCATACACTCCACAGCACAACGGTGTATCGGAGAGATGGAATCGAACCCTATTGGATATGGTACGATCCATGATGAGTAATGCTGAGTTACCGCGATCTTTCTGGGGTTATGCGCTAGAATCAGCGGCATATCTTTTGAACCAGGTTCCAACCAAGACTGTGCCTACCACACCATATCAGATGTGGAGTGGGAAGAAACCCTGTCTAAAACATTTTAGGACATGGGGGTGTCCAGCTTTTGTAAAAAAGCAGCATGTGGACAAGCTCGAGGCACGTTCAGTACAGTGTAAGCTTGTGGGATATCCAAAGAACTCCAAGGGATATTATTTCTATTACGCAGAGGAACAAAAGGTCTTTGTTTCTCGTCATGCCACCTTCTTAGAAACTGAATTTTTAGAAAATCAGAAGAGTGGGAGCGAAATAGAACTGGAAGAAATTCCAGAACCACAAGCTGCTACTGAAAGATTGGTAGAACCAGAAGTTCAAGAAGAACAGAACATTCCCGCACCCCTCCGCAGGAGTAGTAGGCTGTCTCATCCGCCTGAGAGATACTACGGTTTTCTCATAGAAGGGGATAGAGAGGATTGCATCATAGATGATGATGAACCTACTGAATTCCAGCAGGCCATCCAGAGCGGCGACTCGGTACGATGGCTAGATGCAATGCGGACCGAAATGGAGTCCATGTACACTAACAAAGTATGGACTTTGGACTTTGCTCCAGATGGGGTAAAACCCATAGGATGCAAATGGATCTTCAAGAAAAAGATTGGTGTAGATGGACAGGTGGAAACCTATAAGGCTAGACTTGTTGCAAAGGGTTTTCGTCAAAGACCTGGTTTGGACTATGACGAAACTTTTTCTCCAGTGGCTATGCTCAAATCCATTCGGGTCCTTATTGCTATTGCTGCCTTCCATGATTATGAAATCTGGCAGATGGACGTAAAGACGGCTTTTCTGAATGGAAATTTAGAAGAGAGCGTCTATATGGATCAGCCAGAGGGTTTCAATCAGAGTGGGAGCCGCGGGAAAGTATGCAAGCTGCTTAAGTCTATTTATGGACTAAAGCAGGCATCGCGGAGTTGGAACATCTGTTTTGATGAGACAGTCAAAGAATATGACTTTATCAAAAATCCAGATGAACCGTGCATATATAGTAAAGTTGTGGCCAGAAGTGTCGTATTCCTCGTCTTGTACGTGGATGACATTCTATTGATAGGAAATGACATTCCTATGCTACAATCTGTCAAAGGATTCTTGTCACACAGGTTCTCCATGAAAGACCTGGGTGATGCCTCTTACATTCTAGGGATCCGGATCTATCGTGATAGATCCAAGAGGATGTTGGGACTTTCGCAGTCCAGGTATATCGACATTATACTGAAAAGATTCAGTATGGAAGATTCTAAGCGCGGTAATCTACCGGCTTGTCACGGAATCACCCTCTCCAAAGAGATGTCTCCCAAGACTGATTTGGAAAGGGAACGCATGTCTATTATACCCTACGCTTCTGCGGTAGGCTCTATAATGTATGCGATGTTGTGTACCAGACCAGATGTAGCTTACGCACTGAGCGTGGTAAGCCGGTATCAGTCAGACCCAGGGGAGAAACACTGGATAGCAGTAAAGAACATTCTCAAGTACCTGAGGAGGACTAAGGAGATGTTCTTGGTTTATGGTGGAAAAGACCTCAGGTTGGAGGCCTTTGCTGATTCCGGCTTCCAGAGTGATAAGGACGATTCCAAGTCCATGTCGGGTTATGTCTTTACCCTCAATGGAGGGGCGGTGTGCTGGAAGAGCTCCAAGCAGGACACCGTTGCTGACTCAACGATGGAAGCGGAGTATATAGCTGCTTGCGATGCCGCAAAAGAAGCAGTCTGGATGAAGAAGTTCCTAACAGAACTTCAGGTTGTTCCTACCATAGTTGATCCAATACCTCTGTATTGCGACAACAACGGAGCTATAGCTTTAGCGAAGGAACCAAGGTCCCATCAGAAGTCCAGACACATCTTGAGGCGGTATCACCTGATCAGGGAGATCATTGATCGTCAGGAGATCGAGGTTCGGAGAGTTGCTTCAGAAGAGAACATTGCTGATCCATTCACAAAGGCCCTTCCTCATATTCAGTTCGAGCGGCTACTCGAGATCATCGGTCTTCGATACGCCAGTACATGGCCCTAGTGCAAGTGGGAGATTGTTAGTGTTTATGCCCTAGAAGGCCATTACTGTATCATACTAGCTTGTATATTACTTAATGGAAGCTTGGGATATTCACATGTATATAACAGTCTTGCTAAACATGGTAGTATGCTACTTGGTTTTTCTATCTTAATATGTGAGTGTACGTATTGATAGAGCTCTTAGGATCTTGCTTGTCTACCAGCGTTGTGATGGCAGTCACACTAGTAGGGGCTGGATAGTCTACAAGCATATCCTTATTCAGGTCCCTGGTCGTTGGATTATCGAGACAGAGCATCGATACTCCGGAGTAGACTAGTGTGTACGCTTCTCATCCCAGTTGGGGAGATGGTCTGTCCCACAGCCGTCAGTACGTCGTACTGGAGATAGTATGCAGGTGCTCGTTAGGTTACGGGTACACCGGACAGAACTCACAGGGAACTGTTGGTTGGTTTGATACCAGTCGTCAGTGAACAGTTCCCAGGTGACATGAGTACAGCGTAGTCCGCAGACTTGACACTGCTACTTCGCCTCGAGTGTGTCCCACTGTTCTTAGATTTCTACCCTACCACGGCTCAAAGGAGTCGTGCAAACAGGTAGCAGTTGGGTGCAGTCCCGAGCACTTGGAGGCAGTGGCGGTTAGACAGGATTCGTCCCTCCCGGTATTGGGAGTAGATATCGTGCTGTGTCAGAGAGCCATTACGCAAAGTCCCTGGCCAGGGCAAGCGAGATTTGCTGGAAGGTTCCAGTAGTTTCTCAGGGTGTAATGGGCTTCCCTCTGACACGACTTATACCGCTATTAGGGGACTGACGCTTGCCGCCCCCTAGGCCCGATATGCGATAGTCTTGGACGAACGGACCGGACTGTATGGAGATTGTCACATCAGACTCAGTAGGAGTTCGGATGGGTTTTCTCATCGGCCTTCTTATCGACAACTACCTGGGGACCGTTACGTACAGCTAGTGCCGCTTGCGGTCTGTGGTTAAACCCACTGCCAGCGTAGTAGTCGAGTCTCTAGAGTCCCACACAGAGAGTTTCCTACTCCAGGCGAAACGATATAGAGGTTGCATGGTTTTGCGACAAAGGGGTTCGGACGCATACGTGCGTTTACGCGCGTACGACTTTCGGACAGTTTTTACCAGTCGGCTTTGGTTTAAGCCAGTTACTGGTATCCGGTTATTGGATTTATACAGTCTAAAGTTTTTCCGTATTTTTACGGATCGGAGGGGCGTTCTCGTAATTACTCGAGAAGCTTCTAGAAGTGGTGACTAAGGAGGTTTAGGTGTCATTTGCATTAAATGAGTTTAGTGAGTCATGAGGGTGATTCATGCATATCATTAATGCATGATAAATGCTTAATGAGTCATGGTTATGAATCACCACTAGATATTTATGAAACTTCATTATTCATCATTTAGTTTTTCTTTTATGGATGAATATTAAAGGTTCATATATATTATGATAGATTTACTATTCTCATAAGATTATTCTCACCTTCTCTCTCCTCAAGCTCTCATCTTCAAACCCTAATCCTTACACCTCATGAGTTGAGATCAAAGGATTAGTTAGACTAAACAATCCATAACCATCACTCTATCTCATCCTAACTTCTTTGATTAGCAATCCAAGAAGGTTAGTTGCCTCAAGTTTAGAGGTTTAGCTTGGAGTTTTGCTCTCGGGTGGATCGTCTACTACCTAGAGAAGGCCGAGGAGAACAAGGAGATCGTAAAGACGAAGGACTAGTTTCGATAGGTATAATCCCTAAGCATAGTAGTTTAGAATAACTATATGTTTGGTTAGTTATCGTTTAGCTTCGATTTAAGCGGTTAGTCGATGTTCGTTCTTTAAACTTGATCGTTTTTTGAAAATTCCGCCTCCCCATAAGTACTGGGATGTACTACATCGACTTACAGTATATACAAAAGGATAGTAGAGAGTAAGGTGTTCATCTTCGTATTGTACGTAGACAACATACTCTTGATAGGAAAAGAGTTTCCTATACTACGATCGGTCAATCTCCTATTATCACTAGGATTCTCCAAATAGGATCAAGATGATACCTCCTAAATCCTGAGATTTGGACCTATGAGATAGATCTAAAGGGATATTAGGGTTCTCACTAGGTATAGTGAGATTGTATCAATCGATCCTGGGGAGAATCACTGGAAGTGTTCTAGGGTGATAAAGACGACTGAATGTCAGTCACAGGCACTGTCTTTACCCTCAGTAAAGGGACGGTATGTTGGAAGAGTTCCAAGCTAGACACCGTGGCAAACTAGACGATAAAGGCTGGTAACATCGCTATTAAAGATACTGCCAAAAAGGCAGTTTGGGTGTATATTGGTTCATAAGATGAACTAGGTTCCTGCCATTGTATGACAATGGAAGTGTGGCTTCGGCCCTGGAACCCTGGTCCCATCAGTGACCCAGACAAATTTTGAGGCAGCATCACCTGATCATGGAGATAGTTGATCTCCAGGGTGATCGAGGTTAGGAGAGTAGACTCAGAGGACAACACGGCGGATCCACTCACGAAGACCCTTTTCCCAAAGAGAGACTTTTAGGGGATGGTTGAGTATGAGATACTGCAACCACTGCTACAGATGGCCCTAGTGCAAGTGGGAGATTGTTAGTTATATGTATGCCCTAGAGGCCATTACTGTACATTGGATGTATATTGTAGTGGATGCTGGGACATATATAGATAGGACTTTCTTGCTCGACATGATAGTACGCTATCTGGTTGCTTTTTATCTTAACATGTATACTTTTTGTCTCTCTGATTACATGTTGATAAAGCCCTTAGGATGTGTACTCGACTTCCAGGACTATGATGTAGATCATACTAGTGGGGCCTGGGTAGTCCATGAGTACATCCTTCAAATGTTCCTAGTCGAGGGAATATCGAGACGGGGCATCGATATTCCAGAGTAGACTAGCGCATATCTTCTCGACCCATGCGATGGGCGATGGATGTTCCCATGTCCATTGGTGTTTGACATCGGAGATGGTATGCGGGTGCTCAGTGGAGACTGGGTACACTGAACGGACTCGCCGAGAACTCCCAGATGGTATTATACCTCACGTCAGATGGCAGTTCTCTGGTGACACTGGTACAGCTTAGTCTGTTGACCCGAGATCGTCATAGAGTCTTGTGTGTCTCCCACTGTGCTTTGATTTCCACCCTACCACGGCTCTACTGAGTTGTGCAAACATGTGGTTTTTTGGGTACAGTCCCGATTCACATGGAGGCAATGAGTGATAGGAGGGGATTCGTCTCTCCCGGTATTGGGGGTTGATGTTGCGCTATGCTCGACTGGCCATAACAGGAAATCCCTGGGCAGGGTAGCAGTGATATACTGATAAGAGTTATCAGTAGTTTCACGTATGTTATGGACCCTACGTCGGCATGACTTATCGAGCTATTGGGGTCTGACGTTTACCACCCCTAGGCGAGATATGCGACATATCAGACGAACTGACCGGACTGTACGGTAAGTGTTACTGGTTAGATTCACAGGAGTATGAGCGGGCTTGCTCGTCGATCTTCTGATCGCTCAATACCCGGGTGGCCGTTACGTTTAGCAGACCGCTTGCGGCTTGTGGGTGTTTGATAGGATCATCATCCGCTGCCGGCGTATTGACGAGTCTTTAGAGTCCTACACAGAGGTTTCCTGGCTCAAGCGAAACGAAATAGGAGCACATATAAGATATGTGCGGGACCGAGAATAATGCGTGTATGTGATACCGCATTTCATTCTCGCGATGAATGTGTCGAATGGTTGTATGCGATATAACCTAGTTATCGAATCAAGGATTGATTCAATAAGCCGATACATTGGATACTAGCCGGTTATATGCGATATGACCGGATCATAGAATCAAGTGTTGATTCAATGATTTAATGCATAATTATATATTTGATATATTACTTTACATTAACTAGTATTGGTTCATTTAAGATGGATTTTCTCACTTGAAGTGCACATTGTATATATGATATAGTTTTGTGCACTAGTTTGTATCATGTTTGATGATGCATGAAAACTTGGGTGTATGTTTGATTTGAACCATGTTTAGGTTAATGGTTATGGTTTTAAAGTATTCACTTATTCATTTCATTTATATTCTTTATTTCTTTTGGCTAAAATGAAATGGTTGCTAATTTTTTCTTTTGTGGAAACTTCATGATGCTTTGAATTTGTAACCATTTTATTTTATGTTTAAAACCTAACCATTGGCTAAACTAGAGTTTTCTCTCTACAAGAGTTAAGTCTAACCCAAGGTTGCATTATGATAAGATCAATTTGATTTTATTATTGTTTTTATCTTCATCATATTCTTCTTCTTCATCTTCAACTTGAAGAAAGCTTGCACCATCAATGGCAACTAGCCAAAATGAGTGAGAAATCCAAATCTAAAGTCTACCCACTTCCTATTTCTTCATCCTCTACCTCTTGCCAAGTTGTATAGGGTGTTTCCTTCACAAGTTTTCAAGGCTTGGTGAAGTTGGAGCTTGTTCTAGCGATGCCTCGACGTAGATCATCTTCGGCATCGAACCGACGATCAAGCCCGCCTATTCTTCGATGATGCCAATGCTAGAGTCAAGGGATTGATTTGGACAGCGGAGGGAGATCATCGCGGAGCTATGGGGGTGGAGAACCGGATCTACAAAGGTTGTATTTCCGTATTCTAGTAGTGAAGTGTTAACTAGTTTGTTTTATCGCCTATATATCTAGTCAACGATCCGTTCTAGGGTTTCTCGGCACCGTATTATTTAGAAATTTTCATGGATGATGACTTGTGAGACCTCACTAGGGTGCCTAGGAACCTTTCAAGCATAAGCCGAATTATGGGGGTTTTAAAAACATCAAGTGTTTTCTAAAAATTTCGGCAGAGTCTCCTTTGTAAATACTGCCCCCCAAACGGGATACAATATGAATAGTATACGAAATCCAAAAAAAGGCATCCCCAAGCGGGAGCTAGCTCTTCGTCAATCGACGGCCACAACCACACAAGCAATATAATATACAACGCCAAGGGCGATAATCAAAACTCAAAAAGAAACTCAAAACAACAAGAAATCCACAAAAATACAACGCGCGACTCTAAGGTCGAAAGAGTAAACATCACTGGTCTCTATCACAAATAAATACATGTTTGGTTGATGGAACTTCTAGATACAATAGAATAATGATATACAAGATATATAATGGGGGTACGATACAAGTAAACCCACCTACTAGCAAATCACCCGGAGGAAACTATGCCCGCAAAGCCGTAATGAAACCTGTACGGCAAACCTGCAAGAAACTGGGGCACAACGGGGGTGAGTTGCCAACAAGTGAAAAGAAAAACATCTACGAAAAAAATCGCATAAATAACGCAATCCTTGGTCAATGATCATAATATATCCTCAAATATAAGAATAACATGCAACCTATAACAAGGCTAGAGTAGATATCTAACCCGAGTGTAATCTCATGTGCCCGTTTCAGTGTCTCAGGTAGCAATATATCATATGAATGAGGTATGAATGCATGAAAACATAATACATATAAATGAAGAACTGTTTTCATAATTTAGTGAGATTTTCTTTGTATTTTTAAAATGAGGTATCATAATGAAATCAGCATAAAACAGTGCCTAGCATCGGCACAAAACGTAATCCCAATATCTCGATATCTCTATATCACAGTCTCTGTACCTCAATATCTCAAAATCTCAATATCTATGACGCCGTCGGTCCAGACCGGCCCCTACCATCCATCTCAAGACCACGACGGTATCCTCCGGATATCCGACGCGTCGGGTAAAATCACCGGTAGGTAGTGCTCCCCTGCCAGGCTCACATCGTCATCATCATGCGCTTCTTGCCCCGGGGTACCTTACCGGGTCCACCATGTACCCGAAACGGTTCATCCGTCTTCTCGAATCGGGTCACGAAATCCATCAGCAAACTCATGGTGGACGACTCATACATCATAGGAAAAACCGCACTTTTTTTTATTTAAAAAGAGAGAAATCAGTTTATATAAGTTTTTGCAGTTTTCCTCCTAATCCAGAAAATCTCATGGAAATCCGAATCCAAAACCTCAATAACAAGTAAAATAGTGAATATATGCATGAGAATCCATGAATGCGGCATAACAATGAATAACAGTATGCATGAAGTGGCAGGTAATAACTACAATGTCTGAACTATTAGCTAACAGGCTATATCAAGCAATAATATTTTCTAAGGTGTACGTGACATGGCAATTACCGATGAAGATGTGTGTGAGCCGGCAAGTAAGTGTACGTGGTACATACGCATCATCGGTAATGGTGCTGGTGTCCTAACAGCATGATATCAATAATGGAGTATGAAACATAATATAAGCATGCGATGCGAAGCGAACCACAATAATGAGCGGGAGCTGAATACTTGACGCAACTATAACTAATCTGCATTAATCTAATATAAGTCCTACAATTGGTGCCTTTTGAAATAACACGAATCATGGGGGTTTGAAAATAGGGGCTACGGTGTTTTTATGAAAAGATACGTCTTTTGAAATATCCGTAGGATCCCTTGGGCTATCTTTTAAAATACCCACGATTCGTTAGTTTTTGAAATAGGTAAGGATCGAATCTAATCTAACAACTAAAATAAACTAAAGGGCTAAGCTAACCAGCTGGACTACAGGTAAGGAAACCGCCTAACATCTGAGTCGATACATATACATACCTGTATATATATTAGTCGGTGATCCCGCCTCAATAATATCATATCCGATACCATATCTATAATCAGACATCCCAAGTCAAGAGTGCGGATCAATCATCAAAATATAGCTCGTACGTAAATCCGTCGTACGGCATCCCCAAATCTAGGTACAGGTTAATATCATATTCATCACACTATTCATCTGGTATCCTCTTTATCCAAGATTATAGTCCAGGGTACTGACCTATGTTTAGTACAATACTAATATCATCAATATAGTCATGATCTGACTACTGATCGACAGTCTCGTACAAACCGATATCACAACCACAAAACAAATCTCATCGACTCAGCTCAATCCCAAGTATCCTCCTCATATCCGTATGTGAACACATAGTCCCATACCCATGTGAACACATAACTATAAAGAATCCCATGAGCACATATAAATAGGAATGTATGCAAGTATGTATGTGTGTATGTATGTGTGTATGTGTAGTGCAACACTGCCCTAGGGTTCGCAACACTAAAGTAATCCAACACACCAATATCCATCGTAACATCGTTATTAATCCCAAATAACATATAATAATTGTTGGTGTGTATACGCATCCGTATACACCACCACGGACTGCGGGGGTGCTATACGCCATCCACCCGACTTCTCCCCATAGATATAAATCTACTCACCTGCTAAACTCCTCGCTTAGCCGTAGTCGATGCACTTCGTCGTCTCGAAACCCATGCGAAGGTATCTACAATCAATATGAATTCGCAAAGCTATTAACATCAAAAACTCAAAACCAAGAATCCATATATCGTAAACATAGCCGAAACCTTAAATAGGGTCGCTATACAAGAAAACTGCCACATTAAAACCCAATAATACCAATACACATTTACAAACACAATAAATATCTTAGGTATTAATATTTACATAGACTCCAATTTCATTTAAAACCCACGTCAAATTTTACCGAAAAGATAGTAAGCGGCTTATATCATTTTATCTCATTTTAACACAAATCTAGAAATTTAACAATTCTAGCAATTTCCAACAACACCAAGTAGCTTAACATCGTGATCCAAACCATTTTCAAAATTTTATTCTCACTCAAAACATGTTTCAATAAAACCTAGTTTGCTAATTATCTCAATTGGACAAATAGGAATTTAACAAATATCATTCTCACAAAATGATTAAGTTTTCCCAATCTACACTTCATGATTAACCATCTAACACATCAAAACCCTAACTTGATTTTCATACCCTTTTCATGAAAATTCTAAATATGCAATTAAAACTATATTACAAACCTAATAAGTAAGCTTTAAGGATTTCAACAAAAATTTACAGATTTGGGTTAGAATTATACCTTTTCAAGAACACAAACTAGCAACAAACTCCAAATTTGACCCTCCAAAATGAAGTCTTCATGAAGATCTATGCAAGCTTAGAGATGAGGAATGATGTTTTTTGAGTTTGTAGGATTATTTGAGAATTTTTTTGAAGAATTATTTAGCTTGAGGAAGATGAAAATGGAGCAAAGGGAAAAAAAAAAGAGGGCAGGACTTGGGGAAGGAGGCTCCGCCAGAATTGAGCAAGAAGAGTGCTCTGTGGATTTTTTGGGAGAGATCATCACACAGGAAATCATGTGGTGAGTTCTAATTTGATTAAATTAATCAACCCATTAGGAAACATCACAGCACTATCATCAAATTAAAAACATGCAATCAATCTCAATGTGGGGCCGGCCACTAGCACACACACTGTGAAAAGGGGTGAGCACAAGGAAAATTAAAGGTGACCACAACCAAATATCAACACTTATCTTCATAGCTTAAAACAAAAGGAATTAAAGAAACATTAATGAACAAGAATGAGTCATAATCATGACTCAACAATTCTTGAAACTTTAAACAATGACTCACCCATAGTCCAATAATTGCCCACTGCCAAAAGATTCCCATTTCGAAATTTCCCAACAAAAGGAAATGCCACCAAATGCATGCACCCATTAATTAATGCATACACAATTTAAACACATGAAATAAGCAAAGTGAAAGCCACAAAATGCATGCACCAATGGTCCACTGCCCATGCCTACGAATTTCACACAGCAAGAAAGAAATTCCATCACATGAATTTTGGGCATGCTTAATAAAATATTCCATCCAAGACATGCAAAAAGACCCATTACAAACTAAAATTTCCATGCAAATAAAATACTCACCTTTTTCAAAATAAACTTTTTATATTTTCTATGGATGGATTAAACTAAATCTAGTGATTAGATTAGCATACATTCATATTAGAAGTAATTAACCAAACCCAATATGTAAATACCACTTATTAAGTGCGTAAATAACACATTAAAATAATATTTAATTAGGGAAAAATTCTACGTGAACCAAAACTTCTCATTTACCCCAAAGTCCGCTCACTAGCTTTATTTTAGCTAAACTAGGTGCCGGTAAGTTTATACGGAAGTTCGATCAAAATCGGTTAAAACGGAAAATACCGACCATTTTACTCTAAAACGGAAAATTCGTATAACGATTTTAGAAACGTTACAATCTTCCCCCCTTAAAAAAATTCGGTCCCCGAATTTAAATTTAAACCTTCCAATTCTAAAACATTTCAAACAAATGTCCAAGTCAACGGGGCTCCGAAATCATCAATACATAAAAGGCATCATAGCGCAATACATGCGCATGAGTAACGAGCAGATAACTCGAAGTCAATACTCCGTCAAGCGTCCCGCAATCATCGGAGTCAAGGTGAAAACACGAATGCCAAATCCAAAGCAAAACCGATATGCTATAAATCGGGACCATACATGTAAATATCCAATCCGTGCATGTAAATATCTGAAGGAAATGCATGTCAAGTCTTTTAAAGTCGATGTGCAATGCGTATAACGCTGCATAGTGGCGGACGTCTCTTATAAGAAAATAATCATATACGTATATATCTTTTGTTTAATATGCACGATCCGCCGTTTGAAAACAAATTTAGAAGGGTTTCCTCATTTTAAATGTCTTGTGTCATATCGGACACGTATGTAAATAATGAGACTATAGCTCGCTTTTGAAAATCCCTTTGAAATCTATCAATGCATGCAAAATATACCCAGGCACTGTCCCCTGACTAGTCCTGCTCAGTACGGAAACACATAGCAAATATCATAAAAACGTACTGCTCCATAAAAAATCAATCCCAAAATGTGCATATAAAAACCTTGTGCGTCCGGTGCGCACGGAAATCAAAACCTATGAATGTGCCAAGAAGGTGCACAAAACGACATCAAGGTGCAACGGGTGTGCATGCAACATCGGTCATAGGCAACGCGTGTGCCTGACCGCAAAATCAGGTGCATCTGATATGCACGAAAAATCTCGATTTAATGCATCTGGTGTGCACCAAATCGCATCTCATAACCTACGCCCAACATGTGCTGAAAATCCAAATCCGGTGCATCCATCATGCACGAAATCATGAAATCCAATATCGAGCATCACCATCGAACTCGAAGTCCAGTGCATCCAAGTGCACAAAATATATGTCACTGCACTGCAAGCATATGCGAACTATACCGAATGAAAAAAACCAAATCGTGTGTGTGCATATGCACAAAATCAACTCAGATGTCTAAAACCCATAAAATCACAAACATGTGAAACCAAGGCACGAAAATAATATCAAGTGCAACAACTGTGCAAAAATCGTAAATCCTTAATTATCAAAATCAAATCATGCGAATAAATCGCCTAAAATACCGAAATCAAGTATGGCGGAATAGTCACGCTCAAGCGCATCCTCTAAGAATCTCTGGTCAACCGTCGTGAATACTCATAGCATGTCTCGCCGACGATTCTGAAATCTGGCATGCTGGTGTGCATAGCATGACCACTCCTGGGTCCAAGTCTTCTCTGTATATTACCAATCTTACGATCCGTAGGCTCATCGGCCCTGTCAGGTGTGCTAACGGGGACGATTCCGTTTTGGCACTTCTCTGGTCATCTCTCGGTCAATCATTGCGACCACTCGCAAAGCAGCATGTCACTGGAGTCGGCCTCTGGCTCTCTGAATGCACGTGACACATATGATCCTGGGTGTAAATATCATTGCAGCAGTGTCCTGGAAGGAATCCTGCTCACGGTCTCTTCCAAATCTCGTCTCTGCCAACTGTCCGGGAGTCATCGTCCTTTACTAAATCTGTTTCTTATTCCGGAATGGCTGCATACCCATCGCGACTCCTTCTGGAAGGTATTTCCAAGTACAATGCCTCGGCATGCATATCGTATCTCTAATGTTGGCGGAGTGGAATGTCATCTTATCCAGAAATTGCACGAACCTTACTCCACTTTTCTCTAATGTCGATTGCTTCGGACTCGTCTCGTCGTGGCTACATGGACTGAGCTCCAACGGCTATCCTCATATCTGGAGTCTCCCAAGAAATGCATCTCACCATCTAGCATCCGAATGAAGTCGAACCATTCGATCGATTCGTTAAGACCTCGTAATCCTCCAAGATCTCAACATCTTGGGTACAGTATAATAGCATCGCGTACATACCACAGCATCGGTGGTCCAGCCGTAGAAGGGCAAACCCAAGCCTCACTAATGGCGTCGCAGAACTGCCGCAAACCCTAAGGTTCAAAGTCTTTCACACGGTCAATATGTCGAGTTAGGGTTTCATTCCTCTAGAGGGTCCATAGAATTGCCAGCATGTTTTTCCGAACACTTTAAACGTGGAATAATAGGTTTCTGACATTCGATCGTCTCTGTCGACTCTCAACGTCTCCGCATGAAGTCGTCTCTAACTGGAATCAATCTATCTGATGACCTCGCATCGGTAAGCGAATGATTCACATGTCCTAGTCCTTCATCCTCGGGGACTAGCGATCTTCTATCATCTCTTAGTACACTAGTACTGCAATAGCTCCAACATCTGGGGCAATATCTCGTCGTTCGCGGCAACAACTAGTTCACTCGTCTGCACGTTGAACCGTGCCTCAATCATCATGAACAAGCAGTACACCAACGGTCATCAAAATCTGGCTGGCATCTGTCAGTGGCTCAATCCTCTGGTGCTAATCTGCACATCCGAGTAATCTCATACCGCGATCCATCCCACGCTCGTGGCGTAAAATACAAACAAAGACACACCTCTGCAATCGTGTGTCGTCGGAATCACGCTCTGGTCAGTCCTCGTTCGTAACGAGCTCATGCTGACCGCAACTCTAGCCGTAGCTCTCCCTGCCCGTAATCGTTGCAGTAAAACCGTAACTGATACTGATGAGGCTAGATCAGGAATGAATATGATACTGAACAAATAAATGTACATCCTAAGGCTTCTTAAGTGGAGTGGCGTGTCGTAAATATGCCGCGGAACATACCAACGGTACGTCACTCTACTTTAGTTACCTATTCCATCAACCAAGGATCATCCTACGCTCCGAACTTAAAAACCTGGCTTTAATACCAACTTTGTCACGTCCCGAGAGTACGGAACAAGACCGACACATAAACTACGAACGTCTCGAGGCGTACGTAATCTAAGTAAACCAAGACCCCAGAAATCTAAACCAAGAAAAGTAGTAGAGTGAAGGAAAACCAATTTAAAACAAGTAGTTTTAATAGCATAAGCCGAATTATGCGGTTTTTAAAAACATCAAGTGTTTTCTAAAAATTTCGGCAGAGTCTCCTTTGTAAATACTGCCCCCCAAACGGGATACAATATGAATAGTATACGAAATCCAAAAAAGGGCATCCCCAAGCGGGAGCTAGCTCTTCGTCAATCGACGGCCACAACCACACAAGCAATATAATATACAACGCCAAGGGCGAGGATCAAAACTCAAAAAGAAACTCAAAACAACAAAAAATCCACAAAAATACAACGCGCGACTCTAAGGTCGAAAGAGTAAACTTCACTGGTCTCTATCTCAAATAAATACATGTTTGGTTGATGGAACTTCTAGATACAACAGAATAATGATATACAAGATATATAACGGGGGTACGATACAAGTAAACCCACCTACTAGCAAATCACCCGAAGGAAACTATGCCCGCAAAGCCGTAATAAAACCTGTACGGCAAACCTGCAAGAAACTGGGGCACAACGGGGGTGAGTTGCCAACTCGTGAATAGAAAAACATCTACGAAAAAAATCGCATAAATAACGCAATCCTAGGTCAATGATCAGAATATATTCTCAAATATAAGAATAACATGCAACCTATAACAAGGCTAGAGTAGATATCTAACCCGAGTGTAATCTCATGTGCCCGTGTCAGTGCCTCAGGTAGCAATATATCATATGAATTAGGTATGAATGCATGAAAACAGAATACATATAAATGAAGAACTGTTTTCATAATTTAGTGAGATTTCCTTTGTATTTTTAAAATGAGGTATCATAATGAAATCAGCATAAAACAGTGCCTAGCATCGGCACAAAACGTAATCCCAATATCTCGATATCTCTGTATCACAGTCTCTGTACCTCAATATCTCGAAATCTCAATATCTAGGGCGCCGTCGGTCCAGACCGGCCCCTACCATCCATCTCAAGACCACGACGGTATCCTCCGGATATCCGACGCGTCGGGTAAAATCACCGGTAGGTAGTGCTCCCCTGCCAGGCTCACATCGTTATCATCACGCGCTTCTTGCCCCGGGGTACCTTACCGGGTCCACCATGTACCCGAAACGGTTCATCCGTCTCCTCGAATCGGGTCTCGAAATCCATCAGCAAACTCATGGTGGACGACTCATACATCATAGGAAATACCGCATATTTTTTATTTAAAAAGAGAGAAATCAGTTTATATAAGTTTTTGCGGTTTTCCTCCAAATCCAGAAAATCTCATGGAAATCCGAATCCAAAACCTCAATAACAAGTAAAATAGTGAATATATGCATGAGAATCCATGAATGCGGCATAACAATGAATAACAGTATGCATGAAGTAGCAGATAATAACTACAATGTCTAAACTATTAGCTAACAGGCTATGTCAAGCAATAATATTTTCTAAGGTGTACGTGACATGGCAATTACCGATGAAGATGTGTGTGAGCCGGCAAGTAACTGTACGTGGTACATACGCATCATCGGTAATGGTGCTGGTATCCTAACAGCATGATATCAATAATGGAGTATGAAACATAATATAAGCTTGAGATGCGAAGCGAACCACAATAATGAGCGGGAGCTGAATACTAGACGCAACTATAACTAATCTTCATTAATCTAATATAAGTCCTACAGTTGGTGCCTTTTGAAATAACACGAATCATGGGGTTTTGAAAATAGGGGCTACGGTGTTTTTATGAAAAGATACGTCTTTTGAAATATCCGTAGGATCCCTTGGGCTATCTTTTAAAATACCCACGATTCGTTAGTTTTTGAAATAGGTAAGGATCGAATCTAATCTAACAACTAAAATAAACTAAAGGGCTAAGCTAACCAGCTGGACTACAGGTAAGGAAACCGCCTAACATCCGAGTCGATAGATATACATACCTGTATATATATTAGTCGGTGATCCCGCCTCAATAATATCATATCCGATACCATATCTATAATCAGACATCCCAAGTCAAGAGTGCGGATCAATCATCAAAATATAGCTCGTACGTAAATCCGTCGTACGGCATCCCCAAATCTGGGTACGGGTTAATATCATATTCATCACACTATTCATCTGGTATCCTCTTTATCCAAGATCATAGTCCAGGGTACTGACCTATGTCTAGTACAATACTAATATCATCAATATAGTCATGATCTGACTACTGATCGACAGTCTCGTACAAACCGATATCACAACCACAAAACAAATCTCATCGACTCAGCTCATCCCAAGTATCGTCCTCATATCCGTATGTGAACACATAGTCCCATATCCATGTGAACACATAACTATAAAGAATCCCATGAGCACATATAAATAGGAATGTACGCAAGTATGTATGTGTGTATGTATGTGTGTATGTGTAGTGCAACACTGCCCTAGGGTTCGCAACACTAAAGTAATCCAACACACCAATATCCATCCTAACATCGTTATTAATTCCAAATAACATATAATAATTGTTGGTGTGTATACGCATCCGGATACACCACCACGGACTGCGGGGGTGCTATACGCCATCCACCCGACTTCTCCCCGTAGATATAAATCTACTTACCTGCTAAACTCCTCGCTTAGCCGTAGTCGATGCGCTTCGTCGTCTTGAAACCCATGCGAAGGTATCTACAATCAATATGAATTCGCAAAGCTATTAACATCAAAAACTCAAAACCAAGAATCCATATATCGTAAACATAGCCGAAACCCTAAATAGGGTCGCTATACAAGAAAACTGCCACATTAAAACCCAATAATACCAATACACATTTACAAACACAATAAATATCGTAGGTATTAATATTTACATCGACTCCAATTTCATTTAAAACCCACGTCAAATTTTACCGAAAAGATAGTAAGCAGCTTATATCATTTTATCTCATTTTAACACAAATCTAGAAATTTAACAATTCTAGCAATTTCCAACAACACCAAGTAGCTTAACATCATGATCCAAACCATTTTCAAAATTTTATTCTCACCCAAAACATGTTTCAATAAAACCTAGTTTGCTAATTATCTCAATTAGACAAATAGGAATTTAACAAATATCATTCTCACAAAATGATTAAGTTTTCCCAATCTACACTTCATGATTAACCATCTAACACATCAGAACCCTAACTTGATTTTCATACCCTTTTCATGAAAATTCTAAATATGCAATTAAAACTATATTACAAACCTAATAAGTAAGCTTTAAGGATTTAAACAAAAATTTACAGATTAGGGTTAGAATTATACCTTTTCAAGAGCACAAACTAGCAACAAACTCCAAATTTGACCCTCCAAAATGAAGTCTTCGTGAAGATCTATGCAAGCTTAGAGATGAGGAATGATGTTTTTTGAGTCTGTAGGATTATTTGAGAATTTTTTTGAAGAATTATTTAGCTTGAGGAAGATGAAAATGGAGCAAAGGGAAAAAAAAAAGAGGGCAGGACTTGGGGAAGGAGGCTCCGCCAGAATTGAGCAAGAAGAGTGCTCTGTGGATTTTTTGGGAGAGATCATCACAAAGGAAATCAAGTGGTGAGTTCTAATTTGATTAAATTAATCAACCCTTTAGGAAACATCACAGCACTCTCATCATATTAAAAACATGCAATCAATCTCAATGTGGGGCCGACCACTAGCACACACACTGTGAAAAAAGGGTGAGCACAAGGAAAATTAAAGGTGACCACAACCAAATATCAACACTTATCTTCATAGCTTAAAACAAAAGGAATTAAAGAAACATTAATGAACAAGAATGAGTCACAACCATGACTCAACAATTCTTGAAACTTTAAACAATGACTCACCCATAGTCCAATAATTGCCCACTGCCAAAAGATTCCCATTCGAAATTTCCCAGCAAAAGGAAATGCCACCAAATGCATGCACCCATTAATTAATGCATACACAATTTAAACACATGAAATAAGCAAAATAAAAGCCACAAAATGCATGCACCAAGGGTCGACTGCCCATGCCTAAGAATTTCACACAGCAAGAAAGAAATTCCATCACATGAATTTTGGCCATGCTTAATAAAATATTCCATCCAAGACATGCAAAAAGACCCATTACAAACTAAAATTTCCATGCAAATAAAATACTCACCTTTTTCAAAATAAACTTTTTATATTTTCTATGGATGGATTAATCTAAATCTAGTGATTAGATTAGCATACATTCATATTAGAAGTAATTAACCAAACCCAATATGTAAATACCACTTATTAAGTGCGTAAATAACACATTAAAATAATATTTAATTAGGGAAAAATTCTACGTGAACCAAAACTTCTTATTTACCCCTAAAGTCCGCGCATTAGCTTTATTTTAGCTAAACTAGGTGCCGGTAAGTTTATACGGAAGTTCGATCAAAATCGGTTAAAACGGAAAATACCGACCATTCTACTCTAAAACGGAAAAATTCGTATAACGATTTTAGAAACGTTACAGTTTCCCTTTTTATTGATAAATGACAAGGAAGCGATGCCAATTTCTAAAACGAATATCCATTTTCAAACCAAGGCAGCTTCCTTATTTCAAAAGCAATGTTTCGTTTCATTTTCAAAGATAATGGTATAGCTCATAGCAAGTAGTTACATTTATTAATTACGCTTAGATTTATTTTACATGTTCGCGTTATAATTATCGATGTTATACATTTCCGTGATACGAACACTCCGATGGAACACTGCACAACTACCAATGAGTATTATGTTGCACGAGCACGTATGCATATGTTACACTACACGCCATTGGTACTGCAATGTCACTGTAGGACCGTTATACTAGGTAATGTGTATATAGATATTTATATGAGTATGCAAAACATCTGCGGAATCGACCAGATTCTACTGATCGCTATGTTGCATGAGTACAAACATATATGCCAGACTATACATCATTAGTATTGCCATGACACAGTTGGATTGTCACGTTTATTACTTGTATGATTTTATTTACGTGCCTTATCTGTATTACATGTTAATTATTGTGAATACCAGTACTGTGGCTATTCATATTTTATTCGTATGAGTTTTCTGGATGTTTTACTTTTGATGATATATATCAGTGGTATGAGACACTATTATATACGTATATATATATGTATATATATATATATATATAATATCATCAGAATGATCTATGCAAGTATTCTTATTTGATATTTCTGGATATAATGAGTTGATGTCCACTATGAGCTTGATATTTTCTGATTGTCTTTATTCCGAACCGAGTGGTGGAGGTATACGGTTACGGACTTGCTACTTATCCGGACTGAGTAGGGGAGTATACAGTCGGATACATGGTGGACCCGGTCGAGACAGAGGGGCAGGATAGCCGCATATGAGGCGGGGAGCCTAGCGAGGATACTCGATACCGGAGATAGAGATGAGCACAGCAGATATCCTGGGGATACTGACCGGGGTTCGATTCGGGCACGGGGGATATCCAGGGGATACCGACCGGGGCCAGGGATATCGGGTGGCGATCATCTGTTGAGATAGTGTCGACGGTATCTACATTTGCATTTAGGTGAGGGACATGAGAGATTTGAGGATTTGCGTGTCGGTGATGGACACGAGAGATTTCTGATTTCGGGTGTCAATGCTGGACATCTATATATATTGATATGTTGCTATCATGAGGTACACAGTTATATTATAGTTATTGTAGCCGACCAGGACTGATCCGCGGGACAGTACCGGCATATCACTTTACGGCTTATTGCATATAAAAAGAATTTCGATCTATAGTCTCATTATTTTGATGTGTCTGTTATGACACTGGGATCTTTTAAATCGTAAACATCTTAATACTCTTCACTAAAATAGAAGGACCTATATCTTAGATAAGATACCTATTATATACTTAATACTATCACGTCTGCTTTTATGCCGTGACATATATATTCTGAGGCTATTTTAAGGAAGAGATTTACATATATATTTTCGGCTACTTATGGGCTTATACCTAGATACAGGTTAGTTGCATGAATATTCTATTTTGAGTTCATGTGATAGATAAAGTTACATTTATGATACATATGCATATCATATATCATATTAGTACAGGATATGATAGTACTATACTTATGACCAAGGTATCGTTGTGCATTTCAATTTCTACATTATGATGTACTTTTATTCACTGAGTAGGAAACTCTCCCCCGTTGTGCCACAGATTATTATAGGTTTTACCGCTTGGATTATCAGCGGCTTGGGGCACACATTCCATTCGGTGATTTCTTTGGTAAGTGGGTTATTGTTGTATCGTACTCACACTTGAATATTCATATCTTCTTGTATCTAGTAAAACTCTATCAACTTAGAAATGGTATATTGTGGACTTAGAAGTGAGACTTAGAGTTTGTGTGTTGTAGTTGTTGCATTCTTGGAGTCGACTTATCATATTGTTGATGTTGTTTCTCCTTTCTTTCCTTCGTCTTTGAGCGTCGTATATTGTTTGTTTGGTTGCTCCGCCAATTGGGCATGGAAGCTAGCTCCTGTAGGGATGCTATTGATTTTGTTATGTATGTATCAGGTTTTATGCAAAATTTACAAAGGAGGTGCTGTCAAATTTTAAAACGTCATAGATGCTTTTCAAACATACTTAGTTAAACTCAAACGGTTTTTTAAAATATTTCCATCTGATGACTATTTCAAATTTCACTTCCAATGTTTTCAAAAAAAGGGTTTAGATTCTGGGATTCGTCTTACTTGAACTGCGTCGACGTCTTTAGATGTCACATGATTTAAGTGCCGGTCACGTACCACATTCGGGTCAAGACAGGAAGTTTTCATTGTTCGATAGCTGGAGGGTAGATCCACCCTAAAAGAACGCTCCCAAAAAGGTAGACACGCAAAGGGCATCATGCTCACTCATGGAAGAAGCTCCATGGGAAGTAGTTCTTTCAGCAAAAACTAAAAGAATGCTGAAAGATCAGCATGCATGTCTGGCAATCAGGTAGAAGAGCTTTGAACCTGAAATTATAGAAGGGATGCCGAAACCACGTCCCGCACCGAAATCCGTTGATAAGGGGAAACGTCCTCAAGTCAAGCTTTCAAAGTCTTCTAAGAAAAAGAAGAAGATCAAGAAGCCTGTGTAGCATACCGAGTATGACGACAAGCGCACAGACCTGCAAAAATATATATACGCACTGGAAGAGTGTAATCAGAAGGTGCGAACACCAGTCACGCTCAAAGAATTCCTCAAGAATATTCTTGAGGACGGAGACAGTAACGATGATGAGAAAAATGACTCATCAGAAGAAACCTAAGACCGTGTAGCAAGCTGCCACATGGTCTCCCGTTCATTGTTATTTGATGAAGAAGCTCCCCCGGTGTCAGAAAGCAATGTCGAGGAGCTGGGGCAGAATCGGCGCTGAAATCCCCGAAATTGCCGCAAAAAGACCCGATTGAAAGGCTGTTAAATGAAGCCTTTCAAAAGAGCATAGATGACTGAGAATATGAAACGACCATGTACGAAAAGGCCAACCGGCAGCGTCTAAACAAAGAAACTGCAACAAGGATAGGTCATAAAGTTCTCTAGATAAATGAAAGCACGCCGGTGACAAATAAGAGCAGGCCTAAAGCTGAGAAGTGGTTCGCCAAAGCCCTGTCCATGGGGATTAAATTGCCACCGCTCCTGATGTACACTCCCACATCCCATACTTTGACAGAGGAGAATCACATCCAAAGTACTGTCTATATCACCGAAGGGTCGCCCATCCTATTGAGGAGTGTAATGCCTTCAAGAAGTAGTGGTAAGGATATGTTTCTCATCGAAAACACTTCAAGAAGTAGAAGCGTGAAACTCGCGCTCGTCAACGTGAGAGTGAAAAGACGAACATGCATAAAGAAATAAATGGCAACTGTCAGATGGTTGGTATCAGTTCGGAAGGGAAAAACCTCAGGTTCTCACCTTCGGGGGCGATTCCAAGAACGAAATGTCCCTCAACTCTTTCTTTGTCACGACCCGAAGGTACGGAACGTGACCGGCACTTAAATTACGAAGCGTCTAGAGGCGCAACGTAATCTAAGTAAGCCGAAACCCAGAAATCTAAACCATATAAAAGAAGAAGTAAAGGAAAACATGTAGAAAAACAAGTTTAAAAGAAACATCCAATTTTCTCAAAAATTTCGGCAGAGTCTCCTTTGTAAAAGCTGGCCCCAAACGGGTACAAACAAGAATAATATATATACAGCAATAAAAAGGCATCCCCAAGCGGGAGCTGGCTCTACTCCAACAGGCGGAAACAACCACACCAAACACAATAATATACAACGCCAAAGGGCGAGGCTCAAAACTCAAAAGAAAACAAATCCACCAGATATCATAATAATACAAGCGTGACTTTAAGGTCGAAATAAATAACTGGTCCTTTAAACTTATCATGTAATACAAGTTTGGTTGATGGAGCTTACTAGATACCAATGAAATAAATAAAGTACAATGGCGGTCCTGATACAAATGAACCAACCTACCGTGCAAATCACCCTAAATGAAAAGAATTGCCAGCAAGCTGCCAAGGAAACCTGTACATCGAACCTGTAATAAAATTTGGCACAACGGGGGTGAGTTGCCAACTCGTGAGTAGAAGACATCTGCGAAAAGAAATCGAATGCACGACGCTGTCGTAGGTCATAATAATATACTAATATATCACTAGTCATCTAGTAGTGCAGGGTAATAAACCACGCGTAAGTGCAAATGCTCCGTGCTCGTGTCAGTACCTCAAATAGTAATATGTCGTGTGAATGAGTATGCATGCACCATGAATGTAAAACAATCAACCTTGAAATCTGGATATATCTGTATAAAAAGTTTTTAACTTTCACCATAGTAAAATTTGTATAGAAGTCTGAAACATCATCGATGAAATCCATGGAAATCCGTGACAAGCATCGACACAAAACATGTAAATCTCAAGTCTCAATACCTCATTGTCTCAATATCTCGGGCTCCGTCAGTCCGGATCGGCCCATGTCATCAAAATCTCATGACAACGGTTGGTATCCTCCGGATATCCGCCGCGCCAGATATCACCGGTAGGTAGTCTTCCCCTGCCAGGCTCATCGTCTACAACTCGATCTTCTTGCCCCGGGATACCATACCGGGCCCACCATATACCCGAGACGGTTCATCCACTCTTCGAATCGGATCTCGAAATCCAACAGAAAACATGAAATCTCATGGTGGACGACACATACATCACGAGAAAACCGCAACTTATATTTTAAAAAGAGAGGGAGAAAGAGAGAGAAGTTTTTATATATATTCTTGCGGTTTTGCTCCAAATCCAGAAATCTCATAGAAATCAAATCCCAAAATCATGAGTAAGTGAATGGTAAGTGTCGGCATAAGCCCCATAATACTGCATGATAATATGAAAATGTGAATGCATGAAATGTCTAAGTAATGAATGCAATGTCTAGACTAACACCTGAGAGTAATCACAATACTATATTCATTTAGACTTTAACTGATTCTATCATAAAAGATAATATGTTCTAAAGTGTACGTGACATGGTAATTATCGATGATGTGTGTGTGAGCCGGCAAATAAGTGTACGTGGGACATGCGCATCATCGGTAATGGTGCTGGTGTCCTAACAGGCAGAGTTTCATAGTGACTAAAGAAACATATGTATGAACATGCAACTTGACGATTTCAATCTGAATGTAAAGGTAAAATGTGTACTAAACACTCATTTGGAATATACATATCTAACTACAACTATATGACTCGAGCCTCAACTAGTATCTATTTAACCCCTAAGGAACTAAACTAAAGGAACTAGTCGATAGGAAATAAGAATCCACCTAAGGTCTGAGTCCATATTTGTAATAGTCGGCGATCCAGCCTCAATAGCGTCACGTACGTAGTACGGCTTCCTCGAATCAAGAGCGCGGATCAATCATCACATCTATGCCTCGTACGGTAAGATCCATCGTACGGCATCCCAATATCGGGGTACGGGTCAAGTATCACCTACGTACATCATCATTCGTTTAACATCATCATCGAATAATGTCATGATCAAAGGTATTATACTGTAATCGCATACATCCCAATATCCATCATATATCATTGTCTGCGAACATATACGTCGTCAATTGTTCCTCAGAAATATCATGTCATATATATCATATCGTAATCAGGTCACACATATATCATATTGTAATCAAGTCACACATATATCATATCATAACCAAGTCACACATATATCATATAGTAATCAAGTCACAGGTTATGGTCCGGGTTCTATTCTAGAGTCTCGTATATCTCAATGTCATCATCACCTATTATCGTTTATGTATACATATCTATTCTCTCATTTTCCAACGATCCGCTAAGATCATAATATGACTGTATAGCCAAGAGATCACGGCATCATGTTAGTTATATGTATGCCCTAGAGGCCATTACTGTACATTGGATGTATATTGTAGTGGATGCTGGGACATATATAGGGAGGACTTTCTTGCTTAAGTCCATCAACCAGGCGTGGATAATGATGAAACCTTTTCCAATACCTATGCTTAAGTCCATCCAGATCCTACTTGCCACGGCTACATACCATGACTACGATATCTGGTGGTTGGGTGTCATGACTGCTTTTCTAAATGTTGTTTTAGAAGAGTGCGTCTATAAGTACACAGCCAGAGGGCTTCGTAAACAGTGGGAGCAGCGGAAACGTGTGCAAGATGTTTTATCTGATAAAGCAGGCATCGCGGAGTTGGAACATCTGTTTTGATGGATTAGTCAAAGAGTTTGACATCATCAAAATGGTAGATGAACCTTGTATAAACAAAAAGGTAGTAGGGAGTATGGTGACGATCCTCGTAGAGTACGTGGATGAAATACTCTTGATAGGGAAGGAGTTTCCTATGCTACGCTCGATCAACCTCCGCTTATCACTAGGATTTTCCATATAGGAACAAAGTGATACCTACTAAATCCTGGATTTTGGATCTATGAGATAGATCTAAATGGATGTAGGTACCTCACTAGCTGTAGTGAGATGGTATCAATCGATCTTGGGAAAATCACTGGAAGTGTTCCAGAGTGATAAGGACGACTGAATGTCAGTCGCAGGCATTGTCTTTACCCTCAGTAAAGGGACGGTATGTTGGAAGAGTTCCAAGCTAGATACCGTGGCATACTAGAGGATAAAGGCACGATACATCGCTACTTAAGATGCTACCAAAGAGGCTGTTTGGGTGTATAATGGTTCATGAGATGAACTATGTTCCTCCCATTGTGTGACAATGGAGTTGTGGCTTATGCCAGGAACCCCCGTCCCATCAGTGATCCAGACATATTCTAAGGCAGTATCACCTGATCATGGAGATGGTTGATCTCCAGGTTGATCGAGGCAAGGAGAGCAGACTTAGAGGATAACGCAGCGGATCCACTCACGAAGGCCTATTCCCAGAGAGAGACTTTTATGGGATGGTTGAGTATGAGATACTTCGACCACTGCTACAGATGGCCCTAGTGCAAGTGGGAGATTGTTAGTTATATGTATGCCCTAGAGGCCATTACTGTACATTGGATGTATATTGTAGTGGATGCTGGGACGTATATAGGGAGGACTTTCTTGCTCAACATGATAGTATGCTATCTGGTTGCTCTTTACCTTAACGTGTACACTGATTATCTCTATGTTACATGTTGGTAAAGCCCTTAGGATGTATACTTGACTACCTGGACTATGATGTGGATCATACTAGTGGGGACATGGTAGTCCATAAGTACATCCTTCAAAGTCCCTAGTCGTGGGTGTATCGAGATGGGGCATCGATATACCAGAGTAGACTAGCGTGTACCTTCTCGACCCATACAGATGGGCAATGGATGATCCCATATCCATTGGTGTTTGACATCGGAGATGATATACGGGTGCTCAGTAGAGACTGGGTACACTGGACGGACTCGCCGAGAACTCCCAGATGGTATTATACCTCACGTCAGATGGCAGTTCTCTGGTGACACTGGTACAGAGTAGTCTGTTGACCCGAGATCATCATAGAGTCTTGTGTGGTTCCCACTGTGCTTTGATTTCCATCTTACCACGTCCAAGAGGGCGTGCAAAACGGTGGTTTTTGGGTACATTCCCGAGTCACATGGAGGCAATGAGCGATAGGAAGGGATTCGTCTCTCCCGGTATAGGGAGTTGATGTTGCGCTGTGTTCGATTGGCTATAACAGGAAATCCCTGGCCAGGGTTGCTGAGATTTACTGGTAAGTGTTACCAGTAGTTTCTCGAATTGTTATAGACCTCATATCGACACGACTTATCGAGCTATTGGGGTCTGACGTTTACCACCCCTAGGCGAGATATGCGACATATCAGACGATCAGACCGGACTGTACGGTAGTGTTACTGGTCGGATTCACTGGAGTGTGAGCAGGCTTGCTCGTCGATCTTCAGATCGCTCAATACCCGGGTGGCCGTTACGTTTAGCAGACCGCTTGCGGCTTGTGGGTGTTTGATATGATCATCACCTGCTGCCGGCGTATTGACGAGTCTTTAGAGTCCTACACAGAGGTTTCATGGCTCAAGCGAAACGAAATAGGAGCGCATATGAGATATGTGCGGGACCGAGAATAATGCGTGTATATGATACCGTATTTCATTCTCGCGATCAATGTATCGATTAGGTTATATGCGATATATCCTAGTTATCGAATCAAGGGTTGATTCGATAAACCGATGCATTGCATACTAGTCGGTTATATACGATATGACCGGATCGTTAAATCAAGTGTTGATTTAATGATTTGATGCATAATTATATATTTGATATATTACTTTGCATTAACTAGTATTGGTTCACTTAAGATGGATTTTCTCACTCGGGTGTGCGCATTACATATGCGATATGATTTTGTGCACTTGCTTGTATCATGTTTGATGATACATGCTTTTTGGTTAAGTGTAAAGTATTAACCCTTGGTTAATGAAATGGTTAGGGTTTATTATTTGTTATTCATTTATCTTATTTAATTATCTATTTATTTATGATAAATTAATAAAAGAAAATGCAAAGAGAAAAATGGTGGAATTCATTTGTTCTTTCATGAAGCTTCATGAATGTTTGACTTTGTCACCAATTTTGTCTCATGCTTAACCTTTACCATCTCTTTTAACCATGATTGATTCTCTACACCTAACCATGGTTCTAATATGATAAGTATTCATTTCTTTTCCAATTTTTAAAATAACTTATCATATTTAGCTTCTTCTTCTTCTTCATTTTCTTCACATGAAGAAAGCTTGCTCCATTAATGGCAAGTGATGAGAATGAGTGAGAAATCCAATTCTAAAGTTTACCCACTTCCTATTTCTTCATCCTCTACCTCTTGCCAAGTAGTAGAGTGTGTTTCCTTCACAAGTTTTCATGGCAAGGTGAAGGTGGAGCTTGATCTATCGATGCTTCGACGTAGATCATCTTCGGCATGGACATCGACGACCTAGCTCGCTTATTCTTCGACGAAGCCGACGCTAGAGCCCGGGAGTTCACTTGGACAGCGAAGGCACTTCGTTGCGGAGCTATGGAGGTAGACAAACGGATCTACAAAGGTTGTAATTCCGTATTCTCTTTAGCTAAGTTGTTAGCTTGTTTTTGTTTCGCCTAGATTTCTAGTTAACGATCCGTACACTAGGGTTTCCCGGCACCAGAATTTTTGAAATTGGCATGGTCGATGCCTTGTGTGACCTCACTAGAGTGCCCAGGAACCCTACACATCAAACCCAGTTATATCGTCTCATCCCCATGTATCATATAACATCCTTATATCACATATACATGTTGTGTATATATACACCTACATACATTCCTACTTATATATACACATACACATATACACTAAGCCAAGTTTCTGTGTGTGCGTGTGTGTGTCTACCTGAAACCTATGAATTTCCTCCAAGACATTCCTCCTCTGGTAAAGTCTATCTAAATCAGTCTAGTCCAACCTAAGGCCTTTAATAGGGTCTTACTCGCCAAGAATCTAAGGTCACGTCCGACTTCCTAATGACAATAAGCAATATCCCTATTCTACGTCTGCGGGGGTGCTAAACGCCATCCACCCGACTTCCCCCGTAGATATACAACTACTCACCTGGTCCTTGTCTGCCGAAGACGATGTCGCCCTCCTCTTCTTCCTCGTCTGAAGTCCACGCGAGGGGTACCTATACACAAACATATATAATATCGTAAACTGAATCACGGACAAAACCAAAACGACGCACGAAACACGTATAGGTTAAAACCTATGACCCGCTCATGCAAAAGAACCAAATATCGCTCGATATCGGCGTACAAATGCCGATTGATCGAGATAAAATACCAAAAAACAACTCGTAGTTTTAAAACTCATTACTTATAATATAAAACACGATTTAATTCATCGAAACCCTAAAATCGATCAAATCGTCCAATTCCGCAAAACCTTGAAAATGTCAATTTACCGTTTTACTTCAAAACTTGATGTTTAAAAGAAAATAATGGTCATAATATTCATTAAATAACATAACTAGATTATAGAAACCATTACCATATTTTTCTCACACCGTTTTGTCTTAATTTACAATTTCTAGTTTGCAAATTAGCCAAAATTAACACTTGTTAAGCAAAAATTCACAATTCCACTACTAAAATTGATTTTGCATATATTAAAGTGTTAAACCACTCCATGAAACCTTAAGACTGAGCTAAAGCCCTAATTATATTTTTAATACTATATTTTAGATTAATTTCTAAAACCTAGTTTACCGAAATAGCATATTTATCATGTTATATTAACTAACAATTTGAAACTAATAATTAGATTAGGTCTTTCATTCATTTAACATGTTAATATTCTCATTAAAACCACAATATAATGATAAAAACCTTAATTAGAATTTTAACACACCAATATATATAATTTATAAAAATCTAGTTAGCAAAATTGCTTAATTTAAACAATTTTGAATGCACAAATTATAATACATCAACCATGCTAGATTTTTCCCTTCTAAAAATGTTAAGCTACTTATTACAACCCCCACTTAATTAATATAATCCCTAACTTGATTTTAGAAACCGTATCTTGAATTTTAAACTTGCAAATAGAATTAATTAAGAAAATCTAAATATGCTAAATAAAAGCATTTAACAACAATTAATCATAAGAATAAAAATTATACCTTCAAAGCATGAGATCCAAACATGAAAATATGCTTCCAAAATATGGTTTCCAACTCCAAATTCCATGCTAAATAGGTCAAAGGAAAATGGTAGAGGTTGAATGTTGATTTTTGAGGTTTATTTTTGGAATTTTTGATGAATTTTGATGATTTTTAATGCAAAAATGATGGGGGGAAAATTTTGGGGCTGCCCATGGAGGTGAGGCCGGCCATGAGGTGAGGAAAAGAGAGTAAGAAAGAATGAAGAATAGTGTAGAACATTCTCCAAAGAAATACACCTTTTATGTCTTTTCTTAATTTCTTTATTTTATTAATTTTCTTAATTCAATTCATCATAGAAAACTCTAGAATTTTAAAGACAATTCAAGAAGAGATTAGCATGCTAAAAACCTAATTCTAATATGTCATGGTTCACTTTTGAAAAATAATCCCATTGCAAATTGTAATTTACACTAATTTAATGTATATTTAAAACCTTATGTTAATATTTAAAATAATTAATTTAGGGAAAATATTTCATTAAACTAAAAATTTATAAGTGACTAAATAAACACCATTTACTAGTAATTACATGATTAAAATAGGTCTTTTTAAATTTATAATGAAAAATAATTATGGTTAAATTTTACGAAAAATACGTTTTATTTTACCGAAAATCAGAAAATTCACTTAAAGGATTTTATTTATCTAATTTTTTTAAAATTATTTTTAAAACATTACACTCTTTAAAGACTCCGCCTCGGGAAAAGAAGAGCAGGAGAAGAATTGCAAAAATATTCATCTGCGTAACCATACGCTACTTGAGAAGAATCTCGGACCTACAAACAAAAGTTCGAACAAAAACGACAAAGTGAAAGGGAAGATGCCCAAGGAAATCACCCTTGATGAATAAGCAGTCAATAAATTCGCCACAAATGACCCGCCTAAGAATAACAAGGTGGACTACAATGTTTTTGCACATCTGAGAAAAATACCCTTGCAACTGAGCATACTGGATGTTCTCCTCCTGTCCAAAGAGACATGAGATTCACTGATCAAGGCCTTACAAGAGCCCGCTCAACTCCAAGATTTCCTCGCAGAAGAAAAGATGAAATATGAACAAGCAAAGGTCCATACGGCTGATATTAGATTCTGCGATGAAGATCTACTCCTCGGTACGTGCGAACATAATCTACCGCTATACGTTACCGGGTATTGCCACGACATCAAAATAAGGAAAATTCTTGTCTACAATGGATCCTCTGTCAATCTTTTCAATGTGAGAATGCTGAAGGAAATTTGCATGAATGTTCAGCACGTTTCCCGAGATAAAATTACCATCTCCGGGTTTGACTCACAATCATCACGGATACTTGGGTCCGTAATACCGACGCTACGCTTCGGGCTTCTCATCATTGAGATCAAATTCCATGCCATTGATGCCAAAACTTGCTACAACGCTCTACTCGGCAGATCTTGGCTACACGAGTACAATATCATTCCTTCTACACAACATCAGTATATGAAGTATTTCAAGGATGGCTCCGAGTATACCGTCATGGGAGAACTAAATCCATTCTCGGTGAATGAAGTGCGAAAGTATGAAGATGCAAAGTACTTTCTGCCGGACTTCGAAAATACTGAAAGGTGCTATAAGCCAGAGAATAAACAAAAATCTGCGGCCACCATCCCGATCTTTGGAAGCGATTCCGAAAAAGATGAACAAATAGTCTACTCGGGGCAACCTCAAAGGGAAAATAATAAACCCGGTATAACATTTCATAAAAATAAAATATTATTTTTAGGAATTTATATAATTAAATAATAAATATTAAGAATATTTTAATGTTATGGTATAATTATATACCAATAAATTGGAAAATATTTGGATGTTTATAAGAATTATTGAATTGAGGGTGTTTCATGTGATATGAGCATTTATAGATTTTTAAATACTTATTTGTAAAAGGGTTAAATGCTAAACTCGATTAATTTTCACTAATCGTGCGTTAATCCGGTTTCTGTGCACATGACATGCACCATATCACATTTACAAAAAAAATACTTGTTACATTTCTTTTCTACCATGACTTTTTATTTTTCCAAGCATGGCTTTGTTTTTAAAAAAACGAGAAGAGAAAAGATAAAGAAAAGAAAAGAAAAGGAAAAGGAAAATGAATAAAGAAAAGTGTATGGGCAAGAGAGAAGAGAGAGAGAGGGTGAGGGGTCTTCCTTTGACCATATCCATTGTTCTCGTCTTCATCATTTCTTTCTCTCCCTCTCACCATGGCTGCCCTCTTGCCTCCATCCCCTCCTACACCTCACTTCACCCCCAAAATCACCTCAAAATACCTGAGTCCCTTCATTAAAAATGTACACAAGCTCACTACAAGCATGGGAGACCAAGAAAGTTTGGATTTTGAACACTAGGGGAAAATCAAGAAAATTCTTGAGTTTCCAAATGAGGTAATTCTTTCACCATTAGAGTAGTAATCCATTTCCTTTAGCCTCTATTTAACTTTAGAATCGAATTAGTGAGCTTTTGTGAGCTTTGAAAATTCCAAGTTGAGGTTTTGGTGATTTTATGAGTTGATAAGGTGAAATTGAGATGTATTAGTGTCCACAAACCCTGTAGAGTTAATATTATGGGCTAACCAGAGACTAAACCCCTAAGACTTGAACTTTAGAATTGGCCGATATCGGGTTTTTTTAGGAATTGTGATGACTTCTAGAGATCTTCTATGACCCGAAGATTTTGAAAAATATTTTTCAGATACAGTGAGATGTGAAGACTGCTAGGAAGCTACCCTAGAAACCCAAGCCCAAGCCTATAATTCTGGCCGTCGTGTTATTCGATTTGGCCGCAATTTGCGGCCCAATTTTGGAATTAGGGTGTGAAACTTAGTCTGTAGCTCACTAATTAGATAACTAGACCTACCCTGTATGCAGAAAAGTCTAATTTTACCTTAAGAAAAATCTAGAGTCTTTTTACCTTATTTCTGGCAATGTTTTGCGACTTTTGAAACTTGTTTTTTGGATATTTGGGTTTTGACTTGGTCGTGTAACATTTGCATGTTAACGTCGAGGGTTGTTTGGCTATTCTTGCATACTTGGACCATAGGTTTTAACCTATGTGCGATCCGTGTGCCGTTTTGATTTTCGTGCGTGATTTCTATTTACGATGTCATGCGATATATATGTAGGTACCTTCACGTGGATTTCATACGATAAAGAAGAGGATGGCGACATCGACTTCAGCAAGTAAAGATCAAGATGAGTAAATATATATCTACGGGGGAAGTCGGGTGGATGGAGTATAGCACCCCCACAGTTCATAGTGTAGCCTATGATATATTATATTTATATATGAATTTGTGTTATATGAAACATGGATAGTTAGAAAGTAAGATCTTAGGAGACCATGGGTTAAATTTTAGTATAACTGGATAATAGTGTCGTTAGTTAGTTTTAGCCGCGAACCCTAGAATAAAGTTTACACTCACGCGCGCACACACGCATACATCTGTTTTACTTGTGCGTATATATGGGATATATACATATATACATATACATATATGTATGTGAGTATGTGTGTGTATATATATATATATATACATGGATGTTGAGGATAGTATATGGTACTTGGAGATGAGTCGATGTGATTGGGCATGATGCCACGAGATCAGTGATGTGATTTGGTTCGTATTATGAGATATGACATGATGTTATAACGTGTCTTTAGGCTATGTGTTTTCATACACACACACACACACATATATGTTGAAGGTATTGGAATGTACTAGACTTTAGATCAATACCCCTAATTCAGGATATGATGAAAAGGATACCAGATGAATAATGAGATAAATATGATATTCGACCAGTACCCAAATTTAGGATGCCGTACGAGATATAATTATGATGATAGATCCTCACTCTTGACTCGAGGATGTCATATTATATATTGTATCGCACGTGATACTATTGAGGTGGGATCACTTACTACTAGATATAGATATCGACTCAGACTTAAGTGGTTTTCCTTATCCTTTCGATTAGTCTGTTAGTTTAGTCCAGTAGTTTACTTAGTAGATGTTAGACTGGTTTCGAGTCATACCTATTTCCAACACTAACGAATCGTGAGTATTTTAAAGACAGGCCAGGGGACACTACGGATATTTCAAAGGGTGTACCTTTTCTTAAAAACACCGTAGCCCCTATTTTCTAAACACCACGATTCGTGCGATTTCAGACAATAAAACTGTATGACTCGTATATAGCTATGTATATTCTTTAATGTTGCGTTTACCATTCATTCTCCATTTATTCATATTGTTATCATCGCATTGCATGCTTATTTATGTTTTCATTAGTTATTATTATTAAAATCATGCCGTCGGGACACCAGCACCATTACCGATGATGCGTATTCTCCACGTACACCTTCTTGCCGGCTCACACATCATCATCGGTACTTTCCATGTCAAGTACCCATTAGAAAACATTATTTCATTGTATAAATTGCTAGCTGATAGTTTCGATATAGTACTAGTGCGCTTGCTGTTATATGCTAGTATAATTATTGCATTCTTTACTTGATATCCTATGCATTCATATATTTATTTGTCATGCAATAGTATGTAGCTTATTGTCGATAATTCATTGTTTATTTACTCTTGAGATTTGGATTTCGGATTTTCATGAGATTTCTGGATTTGGAGAACCCGCGAGGATTTTATAAACTTGTTATCATTTTAAAGATAGAAAATTGCGGTTTTCACATGATATGATTTGAGGGGAGTCTACCATGAGTTTTCTCGGCTCTTGAGCGATATCATACACTCTATTCGAGGAGGAAGAGGAACTGTCTGTGGGTGCATGGTGGACCCGGTGCGATACCCCGGGGCGACAAGGTCGCAGATGATGGCGTTGTGCTTGGCAGGGGAGCACTACCGACCGGTGATTTTATTGTGACTTGACGGATATCCGGAGGATACCGATCGGAGTACAGGCCAGTCCGGATATCCGGAGCCTGAGATATTGAGATTTGATGATACAGGCCAGTCCGGATAGCCGGAGCCTGAGATATTGTGATATATATTTTGTGTCGATACTTGACACTGATTCTCTTATTATTCCATTGATGATACTTCGATTTTTATACAGAAATCTCACTAAATAAAGAAAACAATTTTCTCATTCATGGTGTATTCTGTTTTCATTTTAATGCATTCATACATCATATATGTACTATGTTGCTACCTAAGGCACTGACACGAGCACTTGATATTACACTTATGTGTAGATGGTTTCTGGGATTATATTATTGAGGATATTATTATCGTATGACCTAGGATTGAGTCATACATGTGATTTCTGCTCGGTTATGTTTTCTACTCACGAGTTGGCAACTCACCCCCGTTGTACCATAGTTTCTTGCAGGTTTTGCCATACAGGTTTCTTTGCGGCTTACTGGAACACTGCTTCCTTCTGGGTGATTGCTTTGGTAGGTGGGTTCACTTGCATCGTGACCACCATTGTATTTTATTACATTCAGTTGTATTTAGTAACTCCATCAACCAGACTTGTATATTTATAGACGTAGAAGACCAGTGTATATTCTTTCGACCTTAGAGTCGCGCGCTGTATTATTATGGTTTTCCTTTGGTTTTCTTCGGAGTTTTCATCCTCGCCCTTTGGCGTTGTATATTATATTGCATTGCGTGGTTGTGTCTGCTAATTGGCGAAGAGCTAGCTCCCGCTTGGGGATGCCTTTATATTATGCATGTTTGTACCCGTTTGGGGCCAATATTTACAAAGGAGACTCTGCCGAATTTTTTCAGGAAAATATGATGTTGCTTTATAATGTTTAATGCCACTTATTTTATTAAAACCACTCGCTTTAAAACAAGTTTTCTTCACTTTTTCTTTAAAATGGTTTAGATTTCTGGGATTTTGGCTTACTTGAATTAGGTGTGGTCCTATAGACTTCACTTGATTCAACTGCCAGTCACGTGCTATGACATTCTATTGAACATTTGAATGATATACTAACCGACTACCTCAGCCCCACTAATATGATCTGCATTATAATCCTGGTAGTCAACTACTCATCCTAAGGGCTTTATCAATATGTAATAGAGAGATAATAAGTGTACATGTTAAGATAAAGAGAAATCAGATAGCATACTATTATGTTGAGCAAGAAAGTCCTCCATATATATGTCCAAGCATCCACTACAATATACATCACATGTTAAGTAATGGCCTCTAGAGCATACATATAACTAACAATCTCCCACTTGCACTAAGGTCATTTGTTGCAGTATCTTATACTCAACGTCCTATAGAAGTCTCTCTAGGGAACGGCCTTTATGAGTGGATCCGTTGTGTTTATCTTTTGCGTCAACTCTCCTTACCTCGATCCCTTGGAGATCAACCATCTCCATGATCAGGTGATACTTGCCTCACAATATATATGGATCACTGATGGGAACGGTGTTCCTAGGCCAAAGCCACAACTCCATTGCTGTCACAATAACAGTTATTGGACACTCAATGGTAGGAACCATGTTCATCTCATGAACAAGAAATTCCCAGACAGCCACTTTGGTAGCATCATTGGTAGCAATGTATTCAGCCTTTATCGTCTAGTATGCAACGATATCTATCTTGGAACTCTTCCAACATACCGTCCCTCCACTGATGGTAAAGACAATGCATGTAACTGAATTTCAGTCGAGCTTATCACTCTGGAAGCTCGAACCAAGAACATTCATTTAATGCTACTCAAGTACTTAAGAATGTCCTCCACAGTTGTCCAGCGATTCTTCCAAGATCCGATTAATTCCTGATCACTACACCTAGTGAGTCATCTATATCTGGTCTGGTACATAACATCGCATACATGATAGAGTCTACTGCCGAAGCATAGGGTATCCCTTGGACGCGTGCTCTCTCCAACTCAGTCTTGAAAGACATCTTTTGGAGAATGTGATCCCTGAGTAAGTGGGCTAACCACCATGCTTAGAATCCTCTATACTAAACCCCTTTAGTATGGTGTTAATGTACCTGGATTCGGGACACTCCCAATATCCACTTAGATCTATCATCATAGATCATAATACACAGGATGTAGTAGGTATCATGCAGATTTTCTATGGAGAATCTTCATGGTAAAAGGAGCTTGACCGAATGTAGCATAGGAAAATATTTCCTATCAAGAGTATGTCATCTACGTACAATACGTGTAAGATAACCTCACTCTCTACAACCTTCTTGAATATACAAGTTCCATCTACCATTTTTATGAAGTCAAACTCTTTGACTGCCATATCAAAATAGA
Organism: Agapanthus africanus; assembly: GCA_030015575.1. Classification (NCBI taxonomy): domain Eukaryota; kingdom Viridiplantae; phylum Streptophyta; class Magnoliopsida; order Asparagales; family Amaryllidaceae; genus Agapanthus; species Agapanthus africanus. The sequence goes on from JASDDO010000031.1 coordinate 79,905,908, forward strand.
TGTTCTAACACCGCAATGCTTTTTTTAATCCTGATGGACTTAAGCATAGCTATGAAAGTCTAAACTTTTCCATCTACACCGAGAATCTTCTCAAGATCCATTTGCTCCCAATGATTTTTACCTCTTCAGGTGCGACATGCAAAGTCATACTTTGTTGGTGTACATAGATTCCATCTTTGATCACATAGCATCAAGCCATTTCACAAGTCTCCACTTGTGATGGCCTGTGTAAACCTAGTCGTGTCATCATCTACCATGATTCAATCCTCGCTCCCACTGTCACCGAGAAGACCGTAGTATCGCTCAAGTGGATGAGGAACCCTACCTGATTCATGGAGAGGCTGGGGTTCGTTGGAGACTATTGAATCCTTTGGTTTCACCAAATCATCAGGTGTTGGTTTGTCTAGCTGGAACCCTTTCCAGTTCTACCTCATGAGCACAAATTTCTTCACAAGAAATTCCTTTTCTAAAAAGGGGGCATACCGAGAAACAAAACACCTTTTGCTCCTCAGTATTGTAAATGATATTCCCTCACAAATGTTTGGGATATCCAACAAACTTATACATAACTAACCTTTCCTCGAGCTTCTCCAGATCTTGCTTTTCAACATAGGCCGGACAACCCCATATCTTAACTCATTTAAGATATGGTCTCTTCCTATTCTATATCTCATATGGAGTGGTAGGCACTGATTTGAATGGAACCCCATTCAATAGGTATGCAACTTCTCAAGTGCAAAACTCCAAAAGGAAATAGGTAACTCAGCAATACTCATCATAGAGTGCGCCATATCTCATAGGGTGCGATACCTCCGTCCTGATACACCGTTGTGCTGTGGTGTATACGAAGGAGTAAGCTGAGAGAGAATCACATTCTCCTTTAAATAATCCAGGAACTCCATGCCCAAGTATTCTCCTCCTCGATCACATCGAAAGACTATAATACTTATACCCGTCTAGTTCTCAACTTCAAGCTTATATTCCTTGAATTTCTCAAAAGTTTCAGACTTGTGTTTCAACAGGAACATATGTATGAATCCTGAGAGAAGATCAGTGAATATAATGAAGTACAAAGAATCAGCCTTGGCATTTTTAGACATAGGACCGTATACATCATCATGTATCCATCCCAAGAGTTCAGCAACCCTATCCCCGTTTCCAGTAAACGGAGTATTGGTCATTTTACCTTTGAGACAAGACTGGTAAGTATCATAAGATGAAAAGTCGAACAGATTCTCATATTCATCTTATGTAACTTAGATGGTCGTGTCGCATAGATATGACCAAGTCTACAATGCCACAAGAAGAATTCGTTCATTTCTGAACTACTCCTCTTGTGTGTGTTCTAGATACTTTGAACTGTAGTTTGATTTAGAACTTATATGCCATTACATAACGTGCCTGATCCAATCAACTCTTGATTCAGGAAAATGTTCACAATATTATCCTCCAATACACAATTATATCCTTCTTTAACTTAATAATGAAACTGATGTAATGTTGTATATCAGGTTCCGTATATAATAACATTCGTTTAGAATCAATGTATTTACCACTTGGTAATACAAGGTGATATTTGCCAACTGACTTGGCAGCAACAATTGCACCATTCTCTTACACTTAGAGACATAACACCCAATCCCAGTTCTCTACCTTCCGTACCCATGTAACAAATTACATATATGGGATCCTAATCCGGTATCTCATACCTAGGACGTAGAAGATACTGAGAAATAGTTCTCGGTAATGAACACACCCGAAGAATATGCATAAGTATGCTCATTCCTCGATTGGGTCGCGTGGAAATATAGATATTCCTATATTTCCTGCTCGGAATTATAACAATTATAAGATAGAGCGGAACCAACGTTCCCCGGCTCAGTATAATAAGCAGGTTCAGTCAATGCATCCATATTATTATCTTGATTAAGGCGTGACATGGTTGCTACCAGGAGAGAGAGAAGAAAACACTCTACGTGCACTCTTGCAAAATCAGATTGGTCATTATTTTATCTAATCAGGATAGCTTCCACTGTTTTTATCAAATCTTCCTTCAAACCCTAAAAAATAAGACTAACCGGGATTAATTACACCCTACAAGTTCGCCAATCTTTCGGCCAGGCCAGTGTCTGCACTTTGAGGGAGGTTCCTCGTGCTTTCGCACGGAACTAATTAAAATAAACCTCATTTTCCCAGGGGCATAACCCCATTAACACCTTTCTAGACGCCTACTTTATCGGCTAATTGTAATGTGCAAAACTCTCCCATGAGTAACTCTTACTCGCAGTGGGTATCGGGATCCAACTATCTCATAGAAGGTATGCAATCTCATTGCAAATTTCAACACTTAAAATTCCCGATAATATTTTGCCCCAAGCGATCTATGACCTTGACAAGGTCAACAAACCATAGATCGCAAGTCAAGTTCAACCAGTCATTTCCTGATTGAATTAAACCCACCCGCACAACCCTTGACAAGGTCAATAAGGCCGCATGACTACCCTAATCCAATCGCATCATATACTTTGCAGATAAGCACTAATCAGCTACCGCACACTACGCCTTGACAAGGTCAACAAACGCAACACGAATACTAAATACTACTTATCTTAAATGACGGAGGGCTACGACAGGTTTTTAAGAAAACCCTCTGCGTAATGAACTTGATATCGTTGTAGAATCGAGTGATTTTGAAAAGGAGTGTTTTTAAGGGTTTTACTAGTTTTGCTAAAGAGGTCACTCCCGGTGAAGAGATCTCGGCTCTTTCCTCATCGAATGAGGTGCAGGATATTTCACAAATACCACTATGCAAAGAAAAAATAATAGAAGCAATCAAAAGATAAACCGAGTAGGTTGTAGCATCTGCCAGTTTCGCTAAAGTGGTATCTCCCGGTGAAGGGTTCTCGGCTCTTTCCTTATCGAATAAAGTGCCGGATATTTTACAAGGAATACCGCTATGCAAAGCAAGAACTAGAGCTACCAGTTTTTAAAACAAGTTTCTACAACATCTTTAGGGTTCTTTTATTTCATTAATTTCATTAATTTCATTAATGAAGTCCCATAAAATATGCTTCCTAAGTATCACAGAAGAAATGAAAGCAGCAATATTTACTATATATCATCATATATATAATATAAGCAATCGTATCAACATATAAAGTGATCACATCACAGAATTCAGCAGCAGAAGAACACATATGAAATATTGGATATACTAGGAATTCCGTGTTTTATTTAAGCCAATAAAAAACGTGGATTCCATGGTCGCGATGACCACATCCCTAGACCCCTACGAGAGTGGCAAGCAACCCTACTAATTCTAGAGTTAGGAGACCCGGTCTCGACTCTTCGAGATGGTCTCCTACTGGACTATAGAACCCGGTTACTTATGCTCTCCTCCTTGGGTCTATCAAAATGCGGAAAAGAAAATAATGTACATCATTGGTGACATCATCCTCAACCTGGAAGTGCTTTAATAAAAGAATATTACATACAAGCTTTTACATGAATGAAAATGAAAAACGCTCATCTCATATAAAAAAAAACCCGGCTATTCAAAACATGACGATCCAATATAACATATCACAACAACACATAACATCACATGTCATCAATGTAAGTAAATATGCGTATCCCAATTGTCGTTGACATATAGTAACGAAACCGGTGATTATTGGCCGCGGATCCGCGGCCCTATGATGGAGTCAGGGCATGGGCTTCTGTGTACTTCCCTGGTCTTCTGTCCCCTCTTGTCTGGTATATATATTTTCTGAAAATACATTCACATTTCTTCCAGAATTTCTGTTGAGGAAAGGTGGACTTTTTGTGGATGTTTTTGTCATGATTGCCTCGAGCTCCGCGTAGATTTCTTGGAACTTTTTGTTGCCATTGAGCCTTGTGCATGAAGGTGACATTGATTTGACATTTTGTCTTCCTAAACTGGTATCTGGTAACATACGGATGACGAGCGGAGACCGTGTTTTCTCAGTGGTTGGCAGGAACCCGGATTTTGTCGTGTTTTCCATGAATTTCACCGTTTTAAAACCGAGAACCTGTATCCTGCAAATATGTAACAAACACGGATTAAACGCACCTACCTATAAACAACCGAGTGTAAGAATGGGCGGTATAAAATGCAGTATTCTGTGATGAACAGTGATACACCACATATTACATTTACGGTCGCAGAAAAGAAAGCGAAAAACTACAACAATTGGAATCCGCAACCACCTTAGACATCATAAACCCAATGTTTCTCATACTTTGGATTTCATGCCTAACCAAATGAATTCCTTAGACATCACATGCCTAACAATTATAAACCCCGCATTTTAGTCTAGATATTGAAAACACTTTCCAATAACCTATCGGGTAATTCAACAAGATTCCCGATAACCTGATCGAATGCTCGTCGGAAACTTTAGTAGACGGCCGCAACCCGATGCCGTCGACAAAGTGCACTAAGGCGGAACACCACGGCCGCGAGCACCCAAACGGATGCTTTTGGCGACGGGGTTCTCCTACAGTCACTTGGTCGGGGCTGTGGGGCGTGGGTATCTAGTAAGGTTACCCAGCGAGTATCCGTTTACGCTACGTAATTACGATGGACTTTTGATCCACATCAAAATTCCGTGGCAACCGATCAAATGAGACTAAACTGCTAGATTTATAAAATTCAAACTAATTATCTCATAACTAATTATATGGATTACAAAATATTGTATCACAATCACAGATAGCTAGATGATGTTAAACTTTTCGATCGAATAAACAAACACCCAAAATTTCCTAAAGACCTCAACACTTGAGTGGAGTTCAAACAGTACCCAGAACATGCCACAGCTCCTATGAACCATCCGTAGAAGGGCAGACCCATGCCTCACTCATGTCGCCACGGAACTGCCGCAAACCCTAGGGTATGACTGCAGTTCCGCGATCTAAAAAGTCGAGTTTGGGTATCGTTCTTCTAGAGGGTCCACATAATCGCTTGCATGATTTTCTGAAGATTTTCAACTTGGAAAAAAATCCAACTCTTGGAAAATTTCCAGCGAGGGAAAATATGAGTTATTGATATCCGTTCAAACTTTTTAACGTCGTCTAAATAACCCGAATAGATGTTATAATTACGACTATGAAACACTCCGAATTGCTTTTGCAGAAAGTTAACATCACATGCAAATTTAGCAAAAACAAGCAACACCTGAAACACCAAAACCCAGAGAATGGAACACCATGAAAATTTGAAGCCAGAATTACACCAAGGAACCTGTGAGCTCGGATTTTAAGGGTATGTGGCTGGCCACATCATGACCAATTTGCTTCAAATTTATATGGTGTTCATGTTATATCGCATACAACATTCTGTAGTTGCTAAAAATTTTTTTACACCTTTAAATATTCGACAGAAACTAAATTTTGATATCGGGTGTTTCGGAGTTGTTTCGGTTTCATAATCTAACAATCATCGTCTAATTCTCTAGTTTGGCTCTAATACCACTGCTGGGTTCTCTAGAACGGCAGCAAGGTTTCGGGAGGCATCGTCCATACCGTTTTCAAAAATTTGCCGTTCTAAACAACCCTAATCTTAGAATCTTAACTAGAGAATTAAACATTACAAGCAGCAAACAACTTTGCATACAAAGTGAATGAGGAATACAACCTGTGTAGACCGGTCCTTCAGTTCTAAAGCTCCATGTAGTAGTCCCTTCGCTCTAAGTAGTGAACACCCGAACTCTTTTAAGGGTTCACATGAAGAAATGAACAAGTTTGCCCGAAGTCTTCGAGGCCGGAGATAATCTACGTCAAGAAGACTCAAGCTCATGCTATCTCTTCACTAATGGTAGATTAGTGAAGCAAACGCCCTAAACTAAATAGCTAATATACTAGAGGATGATGAAGTAGGAAATGAGCTCACTTTAGATTTAATTTTCTTACAATATTTTCTCACATAAAAAAAAGCTAGCAAGCTTTTTCTCAAATGAAGAAGAAGATGAAGTGGAGATGAGAATGAAACTTATGAGGTGAGAATTGCAACCATGGGTGAGTTAGTGTCGTATACTAACTCATGTAGAGAATAAATCATGGCTAACAATAATGGTTAAGTTAATAAATATCTTAAGTAAAAACAAATGAATGGACTTAGTCAATGGTTCCACAAGCTTCTCCAAGCTTCAACCATTAAACCAATTTCCACCAATTTATCAATTAATAAAATAAATATAAACTCTTCATTATTTCAAGCATGGTGTGAGTCTCATACACCCATGAAGGATGTGGTATCAAGCATGACACAATAAAATATACATTAATATATATCACATATATACTAAAGCACAAAGCGAGAAAAAGAAATGTTTAAGTGAGCTAATTTTAGTTAATGTAATTCAATATATCAAATATATAATTATACATTAAATTATTAAATCAACACTTGATTTAATAATCTGGCTATATCACATACAACCGGCTAATATCAAATGTAACAATTTTTCGAATCAACACTTGATCCGATAACCCGGCTATATCAGATATAACTGACCGATATCACATATCACGAGAATAGAATGCGGTATCACAGACGCGCATTAATCTCGGTCTTGTACATATCACATTTGTGCTCCTACTTCATTTCGCATGAACCAGGAAACCTCTGTGTAGGACTCTAAAGACTCATCAATACGCCGGCAGTAGGTGATGAACCTATCAAACACCCACAAGACGCAAGCGGTCTGCTAAACGTAACGGCCATCTGGGTATTGACCGATCAAAAGATCAACAAGCAAGCCTGCTCATACTCTTGTGAGTCCAATCAGTAACACTACCGTACAGTCCGGTCTTTTCGTCAGATACGTCGCATATCACAGCCTGGGGGTGGTATAACGTCAGACCTCAATAGGCTGATAAGTCATGCCGTTGCAAGGTCCATAACGGTTCGAGAAACTACTGATAATATTTACCAGTAGATCTCAGCAACCCTGGCCAGGGATTTCCTGTTATGGCCAATCGAGCATAGCGCAACATCAACTCCCAATACCCGGAGAGACGAATCCCCTCCTATCGCTCATTGCCTCCATGTGACTTGGGACTGTACCCAAAAACCAACTTTTTGCATGATCTCTTGACCGTGGTATGGTGGAAATCAAAGCACAGTGGGAATCACACAAGACTCTATGACGATCTCGAGTCGACAGACTAACCTGTACCAGTGTCACCAGAGAACTGCCATCTGACAATAGGTAAAATACCATGTAGGAGTTCTCGGCGAGTCCGTTCAGTGTACCCGGTCTCCACTGAGCACCCGTATACCTTCTCTGATGTCGTACACCAATGGATGTGAGATCGTCCATCGCCCATCATATGGGTCAAGAAGCGTATACGCTAGTCTACTATGGAGTATCGATGCCCTGTCTTGATGCTCCCACGACTAGGAACATTTGAAGGATGTACTTATCAACTACTTCAGCCCCACTAGTATGATCTGCATCATAATCCTAGTAGTCAAGTATTTATCCTAAAGGCTTTATCAACATGTAATAGTAAGATAATAAGTTTACATGTTAAGATAAAGAGCAACCAGATAGCTTACTATCATGTCGAGCAAGAAAGTCCTCCCTATATATGTCCAAGCATCCACTACAATATACATCACATGTACAGTAATAGCTTCTAGGGCATACATATAACTAACAAAATCTAGTACCACAAATCTAATGGACCCCTATCATAAAAGAGTAGGGGTTATCTACATCAACGTTAAGGCGAGTTTGCTTGTAAACCTAAGGGAAGTAAACTAAAAATACTCTGAAATGTGTGAATAAACTAGAAACTCCGAAATGTGTGAATAAAGTAGAAACTCCGAAATGATTAAATAACTAGAAACTCAAAAATGAGTAAATAAACTAGTTCATGTCGGATTAGGGCAATTAAGAGACACAAACATTCAAGTACAAAAAATACATATCTTTTATTCATGAACCAAAGTGATTAAAAGATACAATCTGTAAGGAAAAAACATGTATATTTGCATATTAAGAAGGAAGAGCTCCCAGTAGGTCGGTGAAATATCAGCTCCTCTCTTCAGACTTCTTTTCTCGCTGCTCCAAAGTGGCTAGCAGGGCTTCAGTCTCCTCCTTTTGGTGACAGCGTTCGGCGAGCTTCCTATCGATGGCACGCTTCTCTGTGACGTGGTTCTCCACCACTGCTTCCATGGTCACAACCTCATTATCTAGGGCTATTCTTCGGGCTGTAGCTTGGGCAAGTGCCCTGCGTAGTACAAACACCTTATTAGCAGTGGTTCGTTGCTCCCTTCGTAAGCTGCCGGGCTCCCGGGAAGCCGCCTCACCTTCTGACTTCTTCCGAATTAACTTCTTATCCTCGGACTCGATAAGAGCGACACATTGCTCGACGCGTTCGTTATGCTGAGCCCTTGACAATTTTGCTTCAGCGGCGGGACGCTAAAACGCAATCTCATGAAGGTAGGCATCTATTTGCCGACAGTAATCAACCCAAGTGCGGACCCGGGATTCTTCATGATAAATGCTGAAAGTGCTAGGAATGAGATTGGCTAACTCGGCGAATTCTCCTTTGGAAGACAATATTCCGTCATTCAATTCTGCAATGAAATCCATCAACAACTGCAAGCTGCTTGTTGCCAATATCGGAGATGTGCGTCAAGCAAAAGGCCCCGCAGGCATGACGACCTGGGATTCAAAATGCACCAAGTCCGCCAGAGCTATCAGGGTGGGAAGTACAACAGGTTCCTTTGCGTTCTCATGGTCTATGAGCTCCAGAACTGCAGCCCAAATCATTATGAATGATTAATCTTTGTAATGGAACTAGAAAAGAATATACCAAAGATAAAAACTACCGACACTGGATCCAAGTGCTGGGCGAGGCGATGAGCTGCGACCTAGCCTTGCCAAAATAGCAGTGGCAAGTTGGGATACCATCAGACCCATCATTGAAACATCAGACAGACAACATAAGAAGGGAGTCAATAAAAAGGCGACAAATAGTAAAATCAAAAGGTACCTTCCGTTGTCATCATAGAAAAAGTAGGAGCGAAAATGGTTATAATGCCAGCCTCCTCACTGAATAGAGCGCCGGGAGTCGCGAGAAGGGCGGTTCTTGACACTGAGGATGACAAAGTTACCGACTCATCTACACCTGAAACTAAAAGAAACGCATCATTAAGTATATCTGGTGAAGATAAAAAGGAGCGTATGGTAAATAAATTGCAAAATACTAAGCGCCTCTGTGGGAGTCACTAGGATAGGGTCCTCAAACGTTCTCCGAGTGCTGCTAACTTCAACGCCAGCTTCAATAGAACCACTTTGGATCGCAGAGTTAGAAGGAACTAAAGCTTTTGAGTCAACAGCCCCTATCGCCATACTTGAACCCCGCCGGATGTCTGCGAGTTAATAACAGAGGCTGTGGCTTCAGGAGCAACAGGATCGTGCGTATCAAAACCTGAGTAATTGATTTCGTTCATGTAAGTATTGGTCCGGTCATCATTTGTCGGCTCCACAAGTAGCGTGGGGACCTCCGCTGAAGGGATTTCACCTTCCGTAGGGGCATCAGCAAAGGCCCGATTGCTGGAGCTTGCGCCAGCTGTAAAAAAACATTGACTGGGGGATTAGTAAAGTGATCGCCCGGGCTCAAATAAATGGAAAAGAAGATTCTTTTTATATGAAGTGGCCTGTAGTACGGCTTCCACTCGAAGACGGTGTACTGACTCCGCCTGAGCCATTAGAAGTGATCTTCTCTGGGCATCTACTAGTTGGATCTCCTCATCGTCGATAGACTCGGCATTGACAGCAGTGGACATCGGCTGTTTAAGCATTCTTTCCCGTGACAGTCCGGAGTGACCTTAAGCAAGAGTCAGCAATCCCGAAGAATGCGGGACATCTGATATATTAATGTCGGACACTCGTTCCCTACCACCTAAAAAAAATTGATAAGTGTATAAGTTAAAATGGTGCATTCTGCACATAGAATATCAGGAAAAAGGATCTCACCAGAACCCTGGGCAGCTCGTTGCCTCAGGTGCACTTCTTCCTTATATGAATCAAGAGATGCTCGGATGGCTTCTTCAGTAGACGTTGCTGTAGAAAACAAAAAAAAAGGTTAGACACATAATATGGTCTATGATTGATCGTCTAAAAAGTGTTGTAAATAACAACAATCAAGACGGTATCGCAAGTAGCTAACCGTGATGAGTACGGGTCATCCGTAAGGAAACGTGAACCTTTTTCTTGCTTCAGACGAATTGATGGAAGAATGATGATTGGTTGTAGTTACAGATATACTACGGATGTAAGATTGATGAAGAAGAGACTTTTAGGGTTCATAGGACTTATTGGTAATGGATGAATAATTAAAAATGACTCCTTTTAACTTTTAATAGTTTAAAACTAGATCGATAGTGATGAATATAGATTAGGGTTCTTTTGGAAGAAACTAGGGTTTCCCCACTCTTAACCCTTGTCCTTGCATTGATCTCTATTAATGTCTAACCCTTAACAAAACAAGTGTTGAACATATCTCGAATCGTGGTCATGACTAGCAATAGATTGGTAGCGTGCCCGATAAGAATGTTAACATTTATTTTGCTAAAGTTGATAGACTTTAAAATGTATAAAAGAGGTTAAATGATTTTAACATCCATTGATCTACCCTAGCCTATGAACCTTAGCAAGCTAGAAATTTCTCTCTCATGATTTGAGATTTAGAAGAAAGGATGAAGAAGAATGAAAGCATTATTAAGATGCAGAAAGTAGTGCAGAAAGTAAGTGCGGAAAGTAATTGCAATAAGAATAATAAAAACACTACCTTTATTAATCAACTATTTCATACAACTCTCATTTTTGAAAGTAGATTACAAAGAACCCTAGTTTTTGCTCTCGCTCTCTCTCTCTCTCTCTTGTTGAAGGTAGATGACTAGCTGATGATCACCTGGAAGCGTGGATCACTTTGGACCTCTTGATCTCTTCGGTTTGATGATTTTAGATATGAAGCTCTCAGTCCTATATATAGTCACAGAAACTAGAAACACTAGATACCATATGTGATTATATGCTAATATGATCCAATCCCCAAAATCTCTCATCCAATGACTTTAAATGTGCCGCAGATCCGCCGAAAATACCATAGTTTGGCCGCTCAACCGCGGCACGTTGGTGGAATCATCCTTTGGGATTTTTTCTACTCTCTTCTGTTGACATCTGGAGATCCCTTCAATATCTGGATTCTGAAAATAATACACTGAGTCTCTGCCGTTGCTAAATCTTATGATTTGCTTCCAATTTCGGAATATTTGATTCTGACATCTTGATTTATCCTGGATCTCTTGGATTCTAGACCAGAGCTAATCTGCACAATATCTTAAATCAGAGTGTTAGTAGTAATTGGTATTTTTGAGATATTATCCTAACCATTTTATATGATGTTATATGTTAAGAATATTGATTAGACATATTTGATATGATATGCATATTTTAATTACTAATAATTTATATAAATATTATATGCATGTATTTTCTCTCATTATGTTAAATATAATGTAGAAACATATGATAATAAACTTTTTAAACATAAATCCTCATATGTTCTATAATTACAATAAACACCTTTTAGAACTTAACAACAGTGGGGGAAATAATCATTCAAATGTATAATATTTTATACTAATCAAATAACCCAAAGCTTAACATTGATCGTCCCGAGCAAACTAGTTATTAAAGAGATGAACAAAGAAGAAAATGAAAAACTTAGCACATTTTCGTAGGCAAGACGATTGCACTGAGCACGTGCAACATGCCTTTAAACCTCTAGGTGTCCTTAGTAGGACAGTTGTTTCCTGAGGGTTTTCAGCGGATTACGCCCACAAAATCCCATAATAAAAGAGAGAAGATGAAAGTTACATATAAAGATAAGGAACATATAAAAGAAAGAACATGAAAATAAGAGTTTTAAACTGCACTAGCTTTTTAGTTACCATGAGCCTTATCTTAATAGTCATGAAAAGATATCAGAAATCATATCATCCCTCAATAAAATATCGCCTTTAGTCTTCCTCCCTACCTTTCTTCCAAACATAGATCATATACCCTTACGTGTGTGTAAAAGACATCCCTACACTTAAAGAATTCAATTCAAGCTATCATACTCTTGTCCATCTTACTTAGTACTTTTTAGTCAATGAATATTTTATAGTTGGAATTGCTCACACATTCTTTATGCAACCGTTAATACTTCTTGAGGTACTAACCAACCGATTAACAAATGTGCTCACTCTTTTCGGCGTAATTAGCAACATTCTCGTCTTGCAACACCTAAGGCTTAGCAGTGGCTCTCAAACCATTTGGTCTAAGGCACTAGGTGATAAAGCACTCTCGTTATATTTTTTTTATGCTGCCTTAAGTAATTACAAAACCAGTGTTCATTTTTCTTCACCATTTTTTTCATTTGTTTTTTTGTCTATATATTTATTTTCCTTCATACTAAGGCTTTTATACAAGAGCATTTCAAGGTATTCTCTACTATCCCAAGTTTCAAAATGTGTGCAAGTGCATAGAGCAGGGTATCAACATTTAAATGTTTGGACTCAAGAATAGGGACTATTTTTCAAACTTCTTTCTATTCTCAGATTAGTGATTTCCTTCATCATACTAATCCTTGGGAAAACAAGTCATGACTACCTATTACTAGTTTCGTTATAAAACATCTAATTTTCTTGCATTTCTTAAACTTCTTCCTATCTTTGAAATGTATTTTTCACTTTCTAACTTTCATTATCAAAAAAAAATTGTGCTATTATTTAGTATAATGCAAAAGAATAATGCGTGAATAAGCACAAACCTCCCCCCAAACATATTTGCAGCAGTGTCCTTACTGATGTCATCTGTTAAGCTTAAAACCTGTAGACATGGAAGGAAAAGTTAATAACGGGGACAAAAATTAATGACAGTGAAATCCTCCCCCAAACTTATTTTTGCCTTACAATTTTGTCAAAATTTTGTTTTTCTTTCAAGAGACAAAATATTTTTCTCCCCCCCCAGACTAGAGTAAAATAGTTTTAAGCATTTAAAATTTTAAAGAGGGGGTTAAGTTTATTGGTCAATGCAAAGCTTTACAAAGACTAAAAGTCAACACCAACCATTCAAATATTTTATCGATGAAACAACATAGTTGGTGGAAGATCATAGATGTGAAGAAGTGGAGAGGTAAGAGGTGTAATCGATCGGGTTTGCGTCTTAATTGGTGGAGACAAAACTGTCATGGTGCAATACTCGCATTCTTGTTTTTGATAAGAAGAAGGGGTAGCGGTTCAACTTCTTTGGATGAGGGTTAATTCATCATAACTCCAATATCTTCTAGGAATGTGATTTCTTCGGTAAAAATATCATCAAAATTTTCATCAAGATTCCCAATGATAATCTCATCGGAAAGGGAGTAATGAAACCCGAATGGCGCGACTAAATTATTTGACAAGTCAAAGGGTTTGGACGTAGGTGTGCACTTGTCGACAGATAGGTCTTCAGGTGTATAATAAACAGTAGGATCAAACCATAATGCACTAGTAGCGTCGAGATCAGAATCGTGAAGCTCCTCAAATTCGCAACTATTGGAAGCTATCTTTTTGACAGAACATACATGAGCATAGGGTTCGGATGGTTGAATTCCTAGCTTGTAGATGTTAAGCTCAATTGTCATCTTCCCAAAGGACAGGTTCATTGAACTGTTATGAAAATTGATTATCGCGTTTGATGTTTCTAGGAAAGGTCGACCTAGAATCACCGGAATTTGGTTCCGTGGGTTCGCTACAGGCTGTATATCTATAACTATAAAGTCCAAAGAGAATATAAATTTTCCGACTTTGATTAACACGTCCTCTAGCTCACCCCGAGATTGGGTGATAGATCGATCGGCCATCTGGAAAGTGCAATGCGCAGGTTTCAACTCTCCTATGCCTAATTGCTCATAAACAGAATATGGAAGCAAGTTAACACTATCACCTAAATCGAGTAGAGCACGACTGATATTTTACCCCCAATAGTTATAGATATTGTAGGACAACCGGGGTCCTTACGTTTCGTGGGTACCAATTGGGTAAGAGAATCGCTCATATTACTCGCTAAGGAAATCTTTTTATGTACTTGAGTTTTCCTCTTCCTAATGCATAAGTCCTTTAAAATTTTTTCATAGGAAGGAACTTGTTTGATAGCATCTAGGAGAGAAATGTTTATGTTAACTTGTTTAAAAATTTCCACAATCTTTTCCATTTGGGAACTTGGTCTATTGGCCCTCAACCTGTGTGGAAAAAAAGTTTTATCAGTAAGGGTTGGGTCCAACTTTTGAGGAGAAATTTGTGGAGATGGAATGGATCTCAAAATTGGATTTAGGATGGTCGTAGATGGTAATTACTTCAAGAAAGTAGGATGAGGGTTCGAGGCTAGTGGAAAACGGAGAATAGGCTCGGAAGAAGATGTTGGATTAGAAGAAATAGGAGTAGAAGTAGTAGCTGGGGTTTCATCAATATCATCAGCTTCAACTTGTTTACCAATATTGTTATTCAATACTCTACCCGATCTCAACGTAGTTACGGCACTCACATTATGATTTTGAAAGATGATGTTCGCGCTTTGTGAGTGGCCAGGATTTGGTAAAGGTTGAGATGGAAGTCTCCCTTTCTCTATCTCGCTCATCACGACATTTAACTGTGCAAGTTGTGCTTCTATCGATTTTATGCTTTCACAGTGGGAAGCAGTGTGTTGCGCTATCATTTGGATAGAAGATGTTAAATTAGCCGTCATTTTCTTGGAATTTTTAATGAACGTTTCTAAGTTACGTTCGAGTGCAGATCTTTTATCGGTACCGTCCATTGAAATATTATTATAAGAATCAAAGTTGTTGGCCGGGTTTCAAAAAGTTTGTGGTTAAAAGGGGTGCTGATTTTGTTGTGGTGGCTGCTGTTGCTGTGGAGGAAGCCTTTGATAATTATTTTGGCTCGGGAATCGATTTTGATTTTGAGACTGGTTTTTGTTCCAAGCGAAATTAGGGTGATTGCTCCATCCCTGATTATAAGTAGATGAATAAGGGTCATTTCTAGGTTGTTGCTGAAAAGCAGCATTGGTTTGTTCATGACCTTGAGACGGAGGATTCAAAAGACATTCTTCTGTTAAATGTGATGGGGTCAAAACAGCAACCACACACGGTTTTAGGGAGTGTAACTTGGTTTAGACAGGTTGGGGAGACTTTGTTGTCGATAGCTTCGAGTTTCTTTTGCATCATGGCCATTTCGGCTTTTACTACGATGGAAACGTCAAGATGATGGATACCGGCCCTAGATGAAGAAGATGTTGGTCTAACGCTCTTCCATTGTAAGAATAATTTTTAAAAAAGTTTTGTTTTGAAAAAGTGTCGGATGTGAGGCTTGACTCAACAAATCATAAAAATGCACAATCAATCCCTAGAACTAGGGTCACCTAGGTCAAGTCACTAGACTGCTCCTAGACTTCTAAAGGAAAAGTCGTAGGATCAATTCTCTACCATCTCTTTATCGCTCTTGTGACTAGGTAAGTGCCAGGTAAGTGCGAGGTATCCGCTATATGAATCACCGAAAATAGCGGGCCTAATTAAGTAACCACTTTCCTTATTCACACTTGCCTAGACACCACAAGAGAAATGCGGATAAGCGATAGATTACCCATGACCCTCTTCTGTCCTAATTGAGCGCGACAATCCTTAGAGGCTTGGTTTAGATATTTTTTAATTAATGTAGGGTGAAATTATGCTCATTTTATGATTCGTGGGGTCTAGGAAGGGTGATGAAATCCCCACCTAATCTGGATTTGGGTTATTGCCCCTTAATTTCCGGTTAATATATGCACAAACAAACCGATATCAAAATACACAAAAAGAATTTTTTTTGAGCGGCGATATTTGCAAAGAATCCTGCAGGAAAAATCAGAATATTGGATTTTAGAGGAGAGAGAAAGATATTAGAAATTTATCTGAGGATTTTGGGGGCCCAACTCCACCACAGCGTCGTGGTTCTGCCGCCAATAGCCCACTTCCGCCGCGGTTCCGCCGCACTAATGGAGGATTCTTTTGCTAAAATATTTTTAGAGGACCCCTATGCTCCTCTAGGATATGTTGAAATTCTCTAACTCTCAGTTTGCTTACTCCAGATTCCTTGCAAAACTCATACAATAATCGTTAAATACACAAGATGTGGTTTTGATTACTTTATGTTATGGATTTTATAAGAATTCAACCCGAATAGCAAGAAAAAAAATTACAGCCGTATCCCCGGCAACGTCGCCACTTGATTGAACGTTTAAAGAGTGTTGTAAATAACCGCAATCAAGACGGTGTCGCTAGTAGCTAGCCGCGATGAGTATGGGTCATCTGCAGGGAAATATGAATCTTTTTCTTGCTTTAGATGAGGTGATGGAAGAAGGATAATTGGTTGTACCTACGGATATACTACGGATGTAAGATTTATGAAGAAGAGACTTGTAGGTTTCATAGGACTTAGTAGTAATAAATGAATAATTAAAAATGACTCATTTTATTTTTTAATAGTTTAAAACTTGATCGGTAGTGATGAATGTAGATTAAGATTCTTTTAGAAGAAACTAGGGTTTCCCCCTTCTTAACCCTTGTCCTTGCATTGATCTCTATTCATGTCTAGCCCTTAACAAAACAAGTGTTGAACATATCTCGAATCATGGTCGTGACTAGCAATAGATTGGTAGCGCGCCCGATAAGGATGTTAACATTTATTTTGCTAAAGTTTATACACTTTAAAATGTATAAAAGATATTAAATGATTTTATCATCCATTGATCTACCCTAGCCGACGAACCCTATTAAGTTAGGAATTACTCGCTCATGGTTTGAGATTTAGAAGAAAGGATGAAGAAGAATGAAAACATGATTAAGATGCAAAAAGTAGTGCGAAAAGTAATTGCAAAAAGAATAAAAAAAAGATCTACCTTTATTAATCAACTATTTCATATAACTCTCCTTTTTTTATAGTGCGTGGATTGATTTGGACCACTTGATCTCTTCGGTTTGATGAATTTAGATATGAAGCTCTCGGTCCTATATATAGTCACAGAAACTAGAAACCCTAGATACCATCTGTGATTATATGTTGATACGATCCAATCCCCAAAATCTCTCATCCAACTGCTTCAAATGTGCCACGGATCCGCCGCAAATACCATAGTTTGGCCACCCAACAACGACGCATTGGTGAATCATCCTCTAGGATTTTTTCTACTCTCTTCTGTTGATATTTGCAGATCCCTTTGATATCTGGATTTTGAAAATAATGCACTGAGTCTCTGGCGTTACTAAATCTTACGATTTGCTTCCATATTTCGGCAGATTTGATTCTAATATCTTGATTTATCCCGGATCTCTTGGATTCTAGATCTGAACTAATCTGCACAATATCTCAAATCAAAGTGTTAGTAATAATTGATATTTTTAAGATATTATCCTAACCATTTTATATGATATTATATGTTAAGAATAATGATTAGAAATATTTGATATGATATGGATATTTTAATTACTAATATTTTATATAAATATTACATGCATGTATTTTCCCTCATTATATTAAATATAATGTAGAAACATATGATAATAAACTTTTTACTTATAAACCCTCATATGTTTTATAATTACAATAAACACCTTTTAGAACTTAACAATAGTGGGGAAAATAAGCATTCAAATGTGAAATATTTTATACTAATCGGTCTACAAAAAATACTTGAAGAAAAGTAGAAGAAATATACCAATTGCCGTAAGCGCCCGTGCTTTCTCTGCTTCTTCCACGGCTAATTGTGCAGAAGCGGATAACGCTGCCTGAAGATCAACGTCGTCATCATCTTCCAATGGCTCGACATTGTTTGCTGCAAGATCGATAGCATCCGTAGTGGATGACCCTGGAAAGACGACGTCAATATTGGTCCCATACTCAGAGATGCTTTGGGCCGGGGAAGCTGCAGAGCCAGCTATAGAAGTAGCCTTTTGCCTCTTGCGGGAGCCAGCGCTGCCTTGAAAGACCCTCTTCTTACTTAATGGTGCCCTCGGCTGACACTTCCTAATTTCAAAATTAGACGGCGAGTCACCCGCGAAGTCATCTCCGGCAGAGGACCTCACTTCCGATTCTAGGACGGGGTCATCAGCAGGCAAAACACCACTAGCATGATGTGACCTTTCGGAAGGTCCAAAGGCAACTGGTGAGGGAGCTCATTTCCTACTCGCCGCCGTTATTTTCCGAGTGCCAGGAAAAAATTTTGGCTGAACACTCCTGAAAGCGCAAGTTGTCCTAAGCTCTCGGACGGCGGAAGGAGCTGCCAATATTCCTTCTCGAGGCAAGGAAGGAAGAATAACTGACCTCGGTCTCAAAGGGAAATCAGGTTTCGATGCCCTCATAGTGCCCCGACGACCAAGGAAGACATGCTTCTCTTTATCGATGACCCCAGCCATGGATGATGAGTACCATGATCGAAAGGCTGACAATAGTTAGAGGACGCGATTTAGGTCGGGGATCGCAAAGCGGGATCCAGTGCCCAGCCTCATAAAATGATGAATGGCGTTCTTGGATGACTCCCTCGTATAGAAAGGCTCGCAATGAAAAGCTTGGAGTGGAACGCCTTGATCGTATGCAAATTGCCAGGAGAAGCAATAAGGGCTATAAGGCCTGTGAGCGGCATCATCATCCTGTTGGTACACTAAAAAGCCAGAGCTAATCGAATAGAGATAAGCAATGTCCCGATTTGCCAAGTTTAGATTGCCCTCCTTCAACATATCTAGTAGTGGTTGACCAGGTTGGTGAGACCTTACAAGTGCCTAATAATCAAAGTAAATTTACTTCTGCTCCTGGAGATTATAAGGATTGAGGCACAACCGGTGAATGTCTCTATTCAGTTTAAGCCTAGTGGCCCCGACGAGCTTCATTACTATGGGAAAGGAAACCCTATCAAAAAACGTCGGTTGCACTCGCTCGTTGTATGCCCTATTCACATGCAAATGGATCTACGGGCCAAAATAGTGCAATGGCATATACACGTGCTCTTTGCTTGGGTCATTCAAGGTGGCTAACTCAGTGAGACCCTGATATAGAAATGACAGCTCAGCGATACCGATAGCTAGCCATGCACCAAAAGCTATGTGATTAGCAGGGTAAAAGACAGAGGCCCGCATTAGTCTTAGATGAACTGGGATTGTGAACCAATTAAGCCACAAGCCTATAAAAGCAATTAAAAGGAGTTTCGGTCGATCCCCGGAGCGGAGACATCCTTAAGCTCATAAGGAGATGTTCTAGGACAGAAATATTCTTCCATTGACGCAGGATTTTTCCCATGTACACGTAGGCTGAAAGGGTTTCCCATGATCGCATGCCTGTCAATATTAGCCGTAAAGACATGCGAGTGCATAAACCTCGCAATAAAAGACTCTAAGGTAACCCCTTCTCCTTTGGAGGCCTTATGCATCTCCTAAAAAATGGTTAGCACTTTCCTAAGGCCCAGTCGCAAGAAATCTATCGCATTATCAGTCGTCAAATCTTCAGAAGCCAGACACGCAGCAAAAACAAACTCGTCATGGGGAACTAGCTCCTCGTAATGTTCACCCATGATTGGTAGCCCAGAGATATGTTGGAATTCCAACAAGGAAATGGATGCTTTCCTTATCAAAAAAGTGCTAGTTTGCACGTTCCACTGCTCAAAGAAAGACATCACCTACCAGGGTCCGGTCTTAGGATACTCAAACAGGGAGGCATAGACTGCTCCATAGAACCCAGTGCACTCCAGCAAAGTCCTCTCCGTCGATAGAATAAACATGGTCAAGCCAACATAGCCATCAAATACCTTGGGATTATACCCACGTTGTAAGGTATTCCCTATGACCTCGCCTCGTCCTGGAATATTCGGCGGCCCAAAAGATCTATGGGTGTTGGTGCCGTTACTCCCTCTAAAGATGGCTCCAGCTTATTATAAGTTTTCCAGCCCTCCACTTCCGCTGTGAAAGCAGTTGGCGGAGTCACTGTGTATTGGATAGGCCCCAAAGGATCGGTGGGCGCTTCACATTGGAAGCTAACCCTGCCCTGGATTATCTGATTATACCATCTGGCCCACAGATGTAGACCCTATCGTGGAGCATCATAGGTCTTTATCATTCGAAAGATCTATGAGTCTATCGGCTCATCCGGGCGCAAGTTTTCTGGACGCTCGTAACCGAAGTCTGACGAATATGCCATGCTACCTAAAAGGAAAAAGAAAAAGTATAGCATTAAAATAGCAATCATGGGGCATCCCGAATGGCGGGAATCTTAACTATAAAGTTAAGAAACTTCGCGAGAATTCTTAAGCAAAATTGTTCAAAGTTCCTTTAAAGTACTTATGCTAAAATGTTTAAGTTTCTTTCAAAGTCCTTAAACTAAACTATGTGAGTTGCTTTAAGGAATCTGGGCTAAGTCCTAGAACAAAATTATCCATAATTGCACGTGCAAAATGCACAGTCGACAAGTATTAGAAAAGTGGACAAGTCCTAAGTGCGCACTAGACAAGTGCGTAAGCGATAAGTATAGCAGTCAAAAGTGCACACTAGCCAAGTGGGTAATAAACAGAAATGCGCAACGCACTTACCGTTTGAAGTTAAAGTTAGCAAAAGCATCGAACAAGTGCGTAAGCACTAAGAGAAACAAGTGCGAAAAAGAAGGAACAATTCTTAGAGTGTGCAAATGAAAGTTAAAGTGACGTGCTTCGGCGAATGGGGTGCTCCCCTTTTATAGGAGATCAAAAGTCGGTTCACCCTCGGCGAATGGTGTGCGCCCCTTTTATAGGAGATCCAACGGTTCGAATCTCAAGGCAAATCTCCAGGCAAATCAAACGGTTCGAAGTTCGATATTAATTGCACCCACATGTAGGACATGTGCGCACGATCAACGGGGGCATTTGTTCGCACCTGTTCAAGTGCGCATCTACATACATGCGCACCTGATGAAACAAGTTCAATTGAGTTATGCACTTATATATATGCGCACCTAATAAAATGGGTTCAAATAATTTGCGCACCCGTATACATGCACACATATGTAAGTGCACACGCATGACATGAGCGCACATGCAAGTTGCGTATTTCAAGGGAAGGAAATTTGTTGGAGATGAAATATTTATCAGATAACAACATGCATTCAAAGAAACATTTTATTCCATAGGGAAAAGATCACCAAACATGCGATAAAAACTACAATGGTTAACAAAACAATAAACTAAGTTCTCTAAATCCCTTTCAGCCTTCTCAACCATATCGAAACGATAATCTTTACGAAGAGTCGCTCCCCAACGATCAGTGCCATGCTCATCGACGAAAGCAGACATGATGGCCTGCTGAGCCAGTATCTGGTTCTGCAAATGAACGAAGCGATCCCTAAAAGGATTAGAAATCAAACATGTCTTATGAACGCAGTTGATCTTGTCCTCAGCTGCATCGAGTATCGTCAGAGTCATTTCAATTAGATGAAGAGGAATATCGTCAAGCACGATTAAGAAGGTCAACCGAAGCCAAATAGAGCTGACGAGGAGAGGAGATCCTCTATGGGTCAGGAGCTCGTGCATCACGGTATCGCATTGATCATTCATGAAAGCGGGATTCGCCAAGCATGTAGCAAAACGAGGAATAATTTCCTCGATAGGCACCTTCTATGGCTGCTGAGAAACTTGTGGACGATTGCAGGCCATGACTCTTTCTTTGTTGAAATGGTTCTCTGTGAAAGTGAGGGAGAACATGAACATGTCTTAAAATCATAAAAGGGAAGCATTCAGGTTTTGGAACAAAAAATTTTGCTTTAAATTGGGAACAATTCGCAAGCTTTGACTAAAATAAGTGTTGAAAACGAGGTGGATAGCACTGAAAATTATGAGTCATCAGTCTGCACACTTACATTTACGTGCGCACTTGATGGAAACATAGTTTAAAGTAATGTGCAAGGCACGTGCTCACATACTAACCATAGGCATGCACAAAGCAAGAGCGTATATGATAGGTGTCCACATGCACGTGCAACGCACGGGCGTAATCCAGACTTAATCAAACAACAAACGCAAATGCATGTGCATTCCTTGAAAAACAGATGCTTATTGAAAAAAGAAGTAAATAAGCAAACAAATCTTTAATTAACAGAAAAATATTATGTTGGTTAAACACCTTAACAAGAAATATCTGTGGATAAATGATCCAACGGTGCGCATGTCACCATTAATTAATATAAATCAATTAAATCTTTCTAAGTCAATCTAAAATTAGATTGAGATCAAACAAGCCACAACAAACCCTAATTTATTCTCTCCTATAAATAGGACCCTCATATAAAGAAATCGGGGACGGAAAAACCCTCCTATAAGCTGAAAAAATCTCAAGACTTCTCATTGATCGGCAAAAAACTACGTAAGGTAGAAGAAATAAAGAAAAAAACTTCTCTTTTCTTTAAAAGCTTTGGCTTTTTTATACAGAAGCCTTTGCTTCTTCTCAAATCAATTGAATCGACATTAAAAGATCAAATGATCTTAGGGTTCATCTCTCGTTTATAAAGTTCATACTTTTGCAAGGGATCGATGCCAAGATCCAAAGAAAAAATAAAGATGCGCACTAAAAGGAAAACAGAAGAAAACTAAGGTTTTCATTTCCCTGCAAATAAGAGAAGAAAAGAAAAAAAGACAGGAGCCATTGCTTCTTAGCAATCTTTGTGCTTTCTGATTAAAACAAATGCGCACTCAAATTAGTGCGTACTTAATGGTCAAAAACGTTGTCCTTGGAAAAATAATTCTCTGGGGATAAGCGCATTACGTGAAAATCACGTGTACCAACTTAACAAAAACCGCCTATAAAAGTATGCACAATACATGAAAATCACATGTGCGCACTTAACAGAAACTACCTATGAAAACATGCGCATCACGTGAAAATCACGTGTGCGCACTTAAACAAAATTGCACATAAGAGGGTAGGCATCATGTGGCCCTCACGTGTGTGCACTTGATGAAACCCGTCGATGTGGACATGCGCATTATGTAGCCCTTACGTGTTCGCACTTTATGCGATAAATACATATGCAATATCCCTGAAAGGAAACGGTGCATAGCTACATGCAACGCACGTGCGCACCTTCTCAAATAAAATAAACGGGCATGTGCGCACCTATATACGTGTGCACTTGTACCATAATTTATCATTTAATCAGTTAAATAAAGTATAATTAAATGATGGACCACATGTTGACCAAAACATCAATAAACCCAAGTGATTTCAGTCTAAAAATAACTAAAAATCCTTTAAAATATTTCTAACTTGATCTTAGTCTCATACAAGACCAACACATCCTTAGTCAAAATAAATTGAGCTCAAATGCTCATATATTTAAGTTGATCTTAATCTCAAAACAGATTAACGGTCCTTAAATAAAACAAATATCTCTTGAAATGAGGGAACATACAACCTAGGTTCAAAACCTAAATCCATATACGGATTTGGACTAATCTGCGCTTTACGGACGACGACATAATATAGTCTCTGTATACAATCCACAAGCAACCAAAAAAGAACAAAATACGACATGACATGAAGTGGCCTACTGGAGCAGGTGAAAGTTGTTATCGTAACGCGATAACGTAATTAACTGCAGGAGCTTATGCCTACAGGGAAGAACGTCCCTGCAATCAAAACCCCCTCATAAATGAGGGGGAATATGTTAATGTCTGCTACATCGGTCGCATCTATCCAAACCTACGATAAACTGTACCATAATCAACTTGGTATTTTCGGAGTAGTGGGTTGATATATCCAAATAGCATCTCCGTCCAAATTCAGGCTAGACGTCTCAACGTCTCGGTCCAGTTTTCGGTGGTAAACATGGTTTACTGGAAAAAAAAAAGCTGGAAAGAAACTAATGATTACTTCAGGTGCGAACTGGTTGTAATCCTTTACGGTAGCTTCCACCTCATCATTCTTTAGATTATCTGACAAACATTCTAAAGAAACAAAGATGTGTGTAATGCCCATCAGCGAACTTGTGCTCGGTAAATCCCAAAAAAAGGTGAAAGGTGAATGTATATAAATGAATATGCAAGGTGACATGTGATATAGTATGAATAGAAATAAAATATGAACAAATATAATATGGTAATGTTAATAAAAATTATGTAAGCATGTCAATTTAACATGAACATAGCAAACAAATATAGCATGGCCGTGTAGTGTAGGTATAGTGAACAAGAATTGAATGTCTATGTCCTAAAGGGTCTCTACAAGGTAATCTATTCTAGTATCGGTTCAAGTATGAATATCAACCAATCTCAAGAGTATATTCTCGAACTCAAGGTTATCGTCTAGGGACAAGAAATCACAGGCCCAAAATAGCGGGAGTTCAGTTGTTATTGAAGTATTCCAAACCCAACAGGCTATCATCTAGGGCCTTGGAAACACGGGCTCTCATTCATGAATTTGTGATGTACCATTTCAGCCTGATACCATAGGAACGTTATTTGTATCGTTTCAGTCCGGTACCACAACAATGTTATTTATAATAATGAGACTCATGAGATTCCATCAGATTCATACTTAAACTACTCCAACACCCCGCGTACAATTGTTTATAATTAAAATTACAAGTCTTGCCTTAATCCATGAATACATAAGAGAGTGCAATTCAAGTATCGAGTCGATTTCAAGTATTCAAGTCAAGTGTTCATGTATTCATGTCAAGTCATTACGTATTCATAGTTCGGGTCAATTCAAGTCAAGTATGCAATAAGTTTATGTCAAACATATAAATCTAATAATGTATTCATATACATGCAACAATTCAGGGATTAGGGAAAAAATAAGGTATACATGTTCGAATAGCATGAAATGAGGCAAGTACATTATTCAAGTAACGACCATAAACAATGCTGTAAAGAAATATTATGTACAACTAATTAATCAATTCAAACGAATTCGAAATATAAACAGAAATATATCTCTAAGTGGTGTACATGCATGAGTTCTAGTTTCACCTAAATACGACAACCGATTTGGGTGATATACCCGTTTTCATTTTGTCGCACAGAACAGATCAGATTTGTCCAACACCGTCGCATATTTTTAAAACACGGTTTGAGTTAACTTTCGTCCAATTTCAGATTACGAAGATTATTAGAAACTTGTATTTCTTTCGATGTACATATCCAAACATCTATGGTTCGCGCGATTTGGATTTCTGAAGCACTAGTTACGCTCATTTTAATATCGGTGTTTAAAACAGAAATTCTAATTTCTAGACAGCAACTATATATTGTATTGCAAAGCCTATATCGGCTTGTTTCATGCATTTCTAGGTAACCTAGTATACAGGAAATTATAGTTCTATCAATTTTGCATCTACACATCTAAAGTTGTCATGAACGGACATTGGGAGTTTGAGTTTTGTCGTATTTAAAATCAGTGTGCAAGTCAGAACAGATTCTGTCCAGATTCGTCACTAAATATTGTAACGTAGTTATATATATTTTACGTTGGTTTTCAGTAAAAACTTAAAACTAAGAAAATCTATATCATTCGATGTAGATGTCCAAAACTCCTAGTTTTGCTCAATTTGGATATCGGTAGACCAAGTTATGTTTCCTAATAAATATAGTTTTCTGTTTTTACGAACAGTGAATAAAAACGATGTAATTCCTAAACCGTTAAGCGATTTGATCTGAAATTTTTACAGTGTGTACAAAAATAAATATTTTATCATAGAAAAATTTCTTTAAATTTTCAAAAGTAATAATTAATTTCAAAATATTATTTTAAAGGTAAAAGTATTGATATGCCATATGTGAGAATGAGGAAACCATGATATTTACTCGTAACTTCATTTTTTTTGACAAAATTTTAAAAAAAATGATTTAAAATACAATAAAAAACGATGTAATCCTAATTGGCCTTTAAAATCTTAACATATGAATTGTAAATAGCGACAAAACTGATACAAAACTTATTTTCCTAAGAACTTATTGTTCATAACAGAATACTGCATTTTATACCGCCTATTCTTATGCTCGTGTGTTTATAGGTAGGTGCTTTTAATCCGTGTTTGTTGCATATTTACAGAGTACAGGTTTCCAGTCCAAATATTGCAAATCAAGACAAAATCTCCACAGTTACACCAAATACAGAACATCTGTCACAGCAGATAAAAGCCGGCTTCCAGTCATCCGTATCCGTCCAGTGCCGCTTACCAGTTCCAGAGACAAGACATATGACAGTGGTCATTCGTGTCTCGGACAAGCACAGAGCACGAGGGGGGCAGCACAAGAATCAATGGGTGCGCGGAGCTCGAGGGAGAAAAGGTCAAAAGTATTATTTTTGTTACCACTTTGGACCGTTGCAAATCTGAAGCAACTGTGGAACCAAATTGCAGATTGGTATATGTAGAACAACACAGGACAGGGAACCAGGCAAACCCACAAAACCCCATGACCCAACTCACCAAGGGAGCCGCGGATCCGCGGCCAATAGGGTTATTGGCCGCGGATCCGCGGCCATTATGGCGCCTCATCTGCTGGGTTTTTGGGGGCACTTTGGGTACTCCATATTATGTCAGAATTTGGCCCTAGGGTTTCAGAACACCTCCTATAAATATCCCGGATCTGAGCCAAACCAAGGGAGCACTTCTTTAGCCTCTTTTTGCTAGTTTTTCTTCTTCTT
Source organism: Agapanthus africanus (assembly GCA_030015575.1). NCBI lineage: Eukaryota > Viridiplantae > Streptophyta > Magnoliopsida > Asparagales > Amaryllidaceae > Agapanthus > Agapanthus africanus. Next base: position 79,932,665 of record JASDDO010000031.1, read on the forward strand.
TCTTCTTCTTCTTCATTCTTCCTCCATGAAAATGTAGTGAGAGCATTGAGTGGATGTTAATGAAGATGAGGGTTTTTGTATCTTTCTTGTTAGTTTAGCTCCCCCTTGAGATTCTTGCTTTCTCTTGATCTTTTAACCTCTTCATTGAGCTTGAAAGGTTAAGGGTTAGTTATTGATCTCGAGGGTCGTATTTTCTTATGGAATTGGTTCTTCACTTCACATGAGTTCTTTACCCTTCTCTTGATCTTGCAACCTCTTGATTGAGCTTGCAAGTTTAAGGGTTGGCTATTGATCACATGCTTGTCTTGAGTTCTAGTTTCTTGTTCTTTTTATCGCTTTTTATTACTTGCTTATTATTATCTTGCTTTACTTTCTTGCAATTTAATTCATGCACTTAATTACTATAATCTTTTCTTTTCTTTGTTCTTTTCTTTTGCTCTCTTTTGTTCATTTTGTGAATGGTTGTAATTATTGTTGTTAAGATGAAATACGGTATTATAAGTTAATATCTTCTTTCTCATTTCCTTTTCCCGTTATTTTCCATTGAACTCCGTCCAAACCATACGCAAGCGCTCCGTTAGGAACCCTACCCTAACAAGGTAACGGTGATTCCTAACCGCGACCGGTTGCGTTCGGTTTGGCCGGAGGCGAAAGCAAGAGACATGAACGGAAGGACAAGGGTAAATAAGCCGTATTCCATGAATACCGCGCTTAAATCCCCTAATCCAAGTTGTTACCGATTGCTTAGCTTCAATTGGTCAAGACTCGGCTCAAAGGTTTTGAGTACGAATTTCTTTAGCTTACAATTTCGTATCTTTTTCTTAACAACTTTATACTTGCAAATAATACACATAGGATAGTCTCGAACAAACATATACTCATTCTTTATTGACTCGTCTAAAACAAGAAAGGACATACAACCATCTCCCTGTGGATCGACCCGTGCTCAACCGGCTAGCTGGATAGCGACACCGTCTTGATTGCGGTTAACTTTAATTCTTTCAATCAAATGGCGCCGTTGCCGGGGAGACGGTAGCGTATTTTCTTTCTTGTTATTCGGGTTAATATTCTTTTTGTATATATTTAAAAAAAAATCTTTTTGTTTTTTTTGATAATTTTTGTGGGCAAGTGTGCAGATTTCTGCGTATTTGCAAACTGCGATTGTGGGGGAGCAAAGTGTGCATTCAAGGCAAAGGTGATTACGAAGTACAGTGCCAAAGATCCGGGTAGTTTGACCCGCGCAAGTGAACCTTTCAAGCTTACCGGATTTGATTCAACGGGGGTTTCCTAACCCAAAAACATAACGGTACGTACTTTCCTAACACCTTCTTCTCAAATCCGACGCATCCAATATACTATTCTTTGCAGGATTCTTTGCAAGTTCGCTAGCAAAACGCTAAAAATTGACTAACCCGTATTTTTTTTGCAGTGCCGTGCTTAAAATAAAAAACAATTTTTTGATTCTTTATAGAATTTTTATTGAATTGCGCATTGTATCAATTAATACGGACTTAAGGGCAAGCGAACCCCACAACATACGGTAAAGGATTTCATCACCTTTTCCGTGGACCACAAATCACGAACTTGAGCATAATGTTTACCCGCACAAAATTTAAAAGAAACTTGACTTTAAGCCTTAAAGACTTCGCGCTCACTAGGAGAAGTTAACTGCGTTTAGAACCTTGCTTAACGGTATATTGTTTACGGGGTGTCTAGGAAAGTGTTAACGGCGAAACCGCCAAAAGAAAAAGGGTTATTTAATTAAGGAACTTCGCGAAAGCGTTGGAAAACCTCCCCTTATCTCTGCACTTACCTGGCCTCGTGATTAGTGTATCTTGAGCCTGTTTCTCGACACAGTTTTACTTCGACAATCAAGTTCTGGAGCAGGTCTAGTTGACCTAGGTTAACCCTAGAACGATTAGGTGTGTGGTATTTTTTGTGTCGTGATTGTTTTTGTCCATATTCTTTTTGTGTGTATACTTCATTCTTTTGTTAATATATAACTAAAAAAAAAATTATCACATTCTTTTTCCCCTCCTTTTCTCTGCCTTTCTCTCTTTCTCTCTTCATATCATGGGTACTCCACCTCGCAAAACTCTTGCCGAACTTTGGTACCCACAACCAGACATTACTTCATACGGTTCTTGTTTTGGTCGAACTTCAAACGACCCCTCCATGCCAAAAATTTCTTTGAAAGATCGGATAGACGCGTCTAGGACGAACAACTGGACCCCACAATCCACTTCGTACCAACCGTTTCAAACATTCACCCCTTCTTGCGTTGATACCCCTTTTGAAAGTCCAGTTGTAGTCACAAGACCTATGTCTCTTGCTGAACGTATTGAACAATCTCGTAGCCGATCTTTCACTCCTTTCACCATTTCAAATTCTTGGGATCAACAATTCCATTCACCTTCCTATCCAGATGTTGATCCTGCTCCTGTCCAGCCATTCAATTCCTACCAATCCTACCCTACTTTTGCACCTTCCCTAGACATTGCTTCAGAACCGCCATTTGGGAGTTTTCAGTATCCAAACAACTTTGAATCTTTTCCTGAAACCCCTTCACAACCAATGTCTAGTCTAGAACAGTCGTTGGAAGACTTTAGGGTAGCGTCAAGCCAACAAATGATGGATTTGAATGCGTCCATGGCCGCCCTCATACAACCTAGTGATCCGGTAGCTAGTTTTCAACTAGCTCCAAATTTTTCAATGTATGATGAGGCGGCAGGACAGGCTGTGAATTTGAGTGGAGAGAGTGAGATGTACCCCCTTCCAAATCAAACCTACCCATCCCAAATTGAATCCCACGACTCCTGTTTTGAAAGTCTATCGAGTGTCCCACATGAGTTATCAATTGAAGATAGAATGATTAATAAGTTGTGCGACTTTTTGGTGTTTGATTTTCCCGATTGTGTAGGGTCCCTTCCAAGTGAAACCAATCCCAATCCTTTTGACCTCTACACCTCCACTCTAGAACCCGAATCGATTGAAATCCATGCTTTTGATGAGGTGTCTGAGAAAATTGACTTTCACTTGATTAAGGATATTGACGCCAGGAATATTTTGGATGATGAACCCATAGACTTAGCTGAATTTTTCTCTCCAACTCATCATCCCGTGTCATTAAATGTTTTTCCCGAACCCCATATGCGTCTTGATTTTGTTGAAAATTGCATGGATGAGATAAATTTTGAGGAGAATATTGAGGATAGTACTGAGGATGAAACAGTTTTAATTGATGAGTCGGATTTTCCAATTCATCCTATCCCTTCCACTGACTGTGTACACCCTCCTGAACCTTTAACCGATAACATTCCTCAATCATTTCCCCCCACTCTTTCCATCATTCCGACCATGCAAGAAACCGTCTCACTTTCATTTCGTATGTCTGGTTTACCAAGTTCGGCGTACCCATGGTTTCTCACGAATCTTGAGGGATTTGACCCCATTTCTCGACGGATAAATATATTAGCACAATCGCTTTTCACACATCGGTCATTACAAATTGTGCTAATCTATTTACTCCATTCGCACCCTCAAGTTCGTATTCCACTTCTTTTTCCCTTCCGCCATTCTTCTTCCTCTCATATACCGAGACCATATCCCGCTTCTCTCCGCATATAGTCTCGCGTATTCTCCATCTCTTTTCTCTACGCCTTCTTCCACCAACCTGTACATTATAGCGATAAAATCTTTGAATGGTTGGTGTTAACTTTTGGCCTGTGTAAGGCCTTGTATAGTTTGATACTGTTTTCTTTCCCCCCTAATACTGAATTTCAACGCTTAACAGTGGAAACACTGTTTTACTTAAGTTTGGGGGGCATTTTTTTGTATATATTTTTTTGTTTTTCCTTTTTGTATATAATTTGTTTTTAGGGGGAGCGCCGACAATTTTGACCCTCTTGGTATAGCCTGACAGTGAGGGCACTATCAAGTTTAAGTTTGGGGGTGTGCTCGGTAAGCTTTCTTCCTTCGCATTCATTTGTATATTTTGCATTTGCATACCTTATTAAAAACCCACAAAAATCGAAAATTTTCCAAAAATATAAAAACTTTGTCGTCAAGTTAGCTAATAGGGTAACTTTGATCTTTATTCCGAAAGATTAGTTGATATGATAGAAATAACTAAATTCTAGACATAGGAATTGAAAACCCTAAAAATAACCCTCATTCTGTTTAAATTTGGTAAGTATACGTCCTTACAGATTTTTTTGAGAAATAGGTAATCTTGAGTTCAGTTCTTTAGTTAAGTCAAGATGAAGGGAAAGTATTGATGCTTTACTGAAGGATAAGTCTGAAAAATAATTTCTTTTCTTGAGTTCAAATTTAGAAAGTATATACCCTACAAACTGCACATACACGCACCTTGAAACTTGGGATAGTAGAGGATACCTAGAAATACTCTTGCCTAAAAGCCTAGTATGAAAGAAAAAACGGTATTTAAAGCTAAACACCAAAAGAGCATATTGAAAAATATATCCGGTCTTGAAAAAAGAAAAAGAAAAGAAAAAGAAATAAAAAAATAGAATAATGTCAAGACCTGGAAACTGCTATTTACGCTTTAATGTTCACATATTCAGTAATTGGCCGTTAGTGCCTCAAGAAGCATTAATAGTCGCATGAAAGGTGTGTGAGCAAATCCGTCCATCCCTAATGAAAAGAAGTAGTATTAGGTATTAGGGCAAGGGTATTATAGCTTGAATTGAATTCTCAAGTGTAAGGGTGCAAATATACACACACGTAGGGGTATACAATCAATGTTTGAATAAAAGATAGAAATGAAGAATAAGACTTGTGTTTTCTGTAAAGTTGATAAAAATCCTTGATTTGAGACCACACTTTTAGAAGGAAAACTCAGGAGAACCAACATCTTTCTAAACTTTTTTGGAACGTATATGATCTAAAGTTAAATAGATAGGAGGTGTGAAGCATTAGGGTTGGATATTTCTAACTTAGGATAATAGAGTTTCTAACATAAATACTAAACTGTAGGAGTAGAATCAATGTTAACTTGTGACACTAGCTTGACGGGATTTTATGGTTAGTATCCACTGAAAACCCTCAGGAGACAACACTCCTCCTACTAGGGACACCTAGAGGTTTAACGGCTTGTTGCACGTGCTCAGTGCAATCGCGTTCCCTGCGAAAGTGCGGTTAGGATTTTATTTTTGTGAATAATTGGTTTTGCTCGGGACGAGCAAAAGTTAAGTTTGGGGGTATTTGTTCATAACAGAATACTGCATTTTATACCGCCCATTCTTATGCTCGTGTGTTTATAGGTAGGTGCTTTTAATCCGTGTTTGTTGCATATTTACAGAGTACAGGTTTTCAGTCCAAATATTGCAAATCAAGACAAAATCTCCACAGTTACACCAAATACAGAACATCTGTCACAGCAGATAAAAGCCGGCTTCCGGTCATCTGTATCCGTCCAGTGCCGCTTACCAGTTCCAGAGACAAGACATATGACAATGGTCATTCGTTTCTCGGACAAGCACAGAGCACGAGGGGGGCAGCACAAGAATCAATGGGTGCGCGGAGCTCGAGGGAGAAAAGGTCAAAAGTATTATTTTTGTTACCACTTTGGACCGTTGCAAATCTGAAGCAACTGTGGAACCAAATTGCAGATTGGTATATGTAGAACAACACAGGACAGGGAACCAGGCAAACCCACAAAACCCCACGACCCAACTCACCAAGGGAGCCGCGGATCCGCGGCCAATAGAGGGTATTGGCCGCGGATCCGCGGCCATTATGGCGCCTCATCTGCTGGGTTTTTGGGGGCACTTTGGGTACTCCATATTATGTCAGAATTTGGCCCTAGGGTTTCAGAACACCTCCTATAAATACCCCGGATCTGAGCCAAACCAAGGGAGCACTTCTTTAGCCTCTTTTTGCTAGTTTTTCTTCTTCTTTCTTCTTCTTCTTCATTCTTCCTCCATGAAAATGTAGTGAGAGCATTGAGTGGATGTTAATGAAGATGAGGGTTTTTGTATCTTTCTTGTTAGTTTAGCTCCCCCTTGAGATTCTTGCTTTCTCTTGATCTTTTAACCTCTTCATTGAGCTTGAAAGGTTAAGGGTTAGTTATTGATCTCAAGGGTCGTATTTTCTTATGGAATTGGTTCTTCACTTCACATGAGTTCTTTACCCTTCTCTTGATCTTGCAACCTCTTGATTGAGCTTGCAAGTTTAAGGGTTGGCTATTGATCACATGCTTGTCTTGAGTTCTAGTTTCTTGTTCTTTTTATCGCTTTTTATTACTTGCTTATTATCATCTTGCTTTACTTTCTTGCAATTTAATTCATGCACTTAATTACTATAATCTTTTCTTTTCTTTGTTCTTTTCTTTTGCTCTCTTTTGTTCATTTTGTGAATGGTTGTAATTATTGTTGTTAAGATGAAATACGGTATTATAAGTTAATATCTTCTTTCTCATTTCCTTTTCCCGTTATTTTCCATTGAACTCCGCCCAAACCATACGCAAGCGCTCCGTAAGGCACCCTACCCTAACAAGGTAACGGTGATTCCTAACCGCGACCGGTTGTGTTCGGTTTGGCCGGAGGTGAAAGCAAGAGACAAGAACGGAAGGATAAGGGTAAATAAGCCGTATTCCACGAATACCGCGCTTAAATCCCCTAATCCACGTTGTTGCCGATTGCTTAGCTTCAATTGGTCAAGACTCGGCTCAAAGGTTTTGAGTACGAATTTCTTTAGCTTACAATTTCGTATCTTTTTCTTAACAACTTTATACTTGCAAATAATACACATAGGATATTCTCGAACAAACATATACTCATTCTTTATTGACTCGTCTAAAACAAGAAAGGACATACAACCATCTCCCTGTGGATCGACCCGTGCTCAACCGGCTAGCTGCATAGCGACACCGTCTTGATTGCGGTTAACTTTAATTCTTTCACTTATATATGAATGTATATCATGCTATATTATTTTCCTCCAGGTTCATAGTATTATTAATTAGGGTAAATCTATATCCAAGATATGATGGAAACTTATAATACAATTAAATGATAGTGTAACTTGAACTAGAGGCAATCGTAAGTATAATCGAAATTATATAACTATATGTATGTATTTTGGTGTGTTTTCAATATTTATATATGTAACAATATTTTTATTCATTCAGGGACTATGATATGATAAGAGAACCATTTCATGGTAAAATGACAAGAGAAAGAGAAAGAGAAAGAGATAGAGGGAGAGAAAGAGAGAATGGTCTTACAGGATGTGTGAGTCGATATAGCAACCGGCTCACCGATTCAATTCGGTGGAAAGTGATATATTTTGGTGACAAAGTTGTGTGCGGTAACGATGCTCGATTCGTTTTATCTAGAATCCTAGTGAGTGGAAGTACTCCAAAGACACCAGAATTATGATAGCTCTAAGAAAGAAGGTGGCTAGATTTTATTTAGGATTTTTCTTCTCTAAATTTTTAGTATGAAAAAAAAATGAAGAGGAAAACAAATAATGATGAAATCCACATAAGAAAGGGAGAAAATTTTGAGTGGTGGTTTTTGAAGAAAATGAAGGAGGGAGAGAACATATAATGTTCACCATAATTCTAATTTATGATGGATTCATTTTGAGAGTTAAAAGAAATTGAAAGAGTGACAATTCATTTAGGAGTTAAAAAAAATGAAAGGTCTTATGAGAGAGTTTAAAAAAGAAATAAAAATAATTACAAGACCCAAGATTCAAACATGTGGCCTATGGAATAATAATGCAATAATTTAACTAATGTGCTACAAGATAATTATTGCATAGAATTAAATAGAAATAAATATATGCTGAGTTTCAAAAGAGGATAATTTAAAAATTAAACGAAATAAACCATTTTCTTAACTAATTTTTTTTTCCTTTCAAATCAAACAAATTCCCTTTCAAAAATTTACCTTTCAAAACAAAAGAATAAATTCTATATATTAAAGAGATCAAACTAAACCTTTTAAAAATCTTTCAAAATCTGTTCTTTTTATAAAACTTGTCATTTCGAAATAAGTATATTTTTATTTATTAAAATGTATTGTAGTAAAAATAAGGTCATTCCAGCAATATTATGAATACCCAATTATCCCCTGAAACATTTTGATGTTTCAGATTTCCAGTATATCTGTGTTTTGAAAAAATGTTTCTCAAAACTATAACTGCTGGGTATATTTATACAAAATTAGTATCCCACTTCTGTAGGACGTTACAGATGTTGAAAAGAAATAGGGAATTGAGAATGGGTGATTTTATTCTCATTGTCGGTTTTTGGAGCAATTGTTGCTATTGGGGAAAATCATCAGGTTTTGCCTAACGGCAAAATTTTGGTTTCTTTTAACCAAAAGACTATTTTTCAATTAACAACACATGGAAATTGAGTTAGTGAACTCACGGGACTTATACATATTGATGTATACTGTCAAATGTCCATACAGACATAGGGTAGGTACCAGGTGTTCCGTATTGAGAATGTGATTCTCTCAGATTGCTCATCCGTGGGTGCGCTCCATGATTAGTAATGCTGAATCGCCTTTTTCAATTAATGGGATGCACTAGAAATATATACATATCAATTGATATTGGTTCTACCTAAATAAGTGCCTCTGATTCTTAGCGTATTGATTTATAGAAATAGATATATATCTGTATGGCGATACAGATACTGAGAAGGAGTAGAGTATTGGGAATGAGTGATTTGATTCTTAATATCAGAATTCATAGTAATTGATGTTATTGTGGAAAATCAACTGGTTTTTCTTAACGTAAAGTATTTTATTTTGAACAACCGTTATTATGCACCAATTTTAAACTGTTATATTTATATCTTTATTCTATAAAGTGAGATATAATTTTTTGAAATTATATTTAGAACATTTACTTTTATCAGTTAAAGATTAGGTAAGATACATTGAATAACGGGATTGACGTTATTAACCAAAATATAGTTCTCAACTTACAACATACAGAGTCTGAGTTAGTATACTCTTGGGACTTATACAAAATGGTGTATGTTGTCCAATGTCTTTATGGACAAGGGGTTAGTACTCGTACTTCATTCCATTTTACCTATGATTTCTCTGGTTTTAGACACGCATTCATTGAAATGCAAAATGCAATCAATTTTGAGAAGTTCATAAGTATAAGAATAAAGTAGATAACTAGACGTTGGAAGTATCCAAGATTCTTCGAAATGATCAAAGATGAGGAAGCTTATGTTAGGAATTCCATAATTGTATTCTCTCTCAGGTTACTCATCCGTGGGTGTTCTCCTTGATGAGTAATATTGTATGGCCTTTTTTCCATTTTGGTGATATACAGTGGAAACAACTGCATAACATTTGAATCTGGTTCCATCTAAATTAGTGTCACTGATTCTATATTAGATATAGAATGGTATTATATCTTAATATTTTAAGGTATATGGAGTAATCTGGTTCATGTTGATAGCAGAATCCGGATGTATTCAAGGCACATTTCAGTTATAGCAGTTTGCGGGTTATCCTAAACATTCGCAAGGGTTTTAACCTCTACCATTTTCAAGATCAAAGTTGTTTTGTTCTTGAATCATAACATTTTTAGTAAAATGGATTTTTTTTAAAAGAAATTAGTGGAAGTATAGTAGAACTGGAAGTGATTTCAGAACCACAAATGTTTACTGAAAATTTAGTAGAACCTAAGAATTCAATTGAATTCAACAATCCATTAGCCACTCCGCAGATTTAATGGGTGACCTCAGCCATCTGAGAGGTACTTCAGTTTTCTCGTAGATGGTGATAGGGAGATTTGCATCATGGCGATGATGACCCTACTTGTCACTGCTGCTTTTCATGACTATGAAATCTGGCAGGTTGATGACTATAACATCTTTCTAAATAGGATTTAGAAGTGCATGTGTATATTACTCTGCCAAATAGTTGTCATAATCAGTGGGAGTTGCGGAAGGTGTGCGAGTTTTTAATGTTTATTTATAGACTAAAGCAGGCAAAGCGAAGATGGATCATTTTCTTTGATGTAACAGTCATAGTGTTTGACTTCATCAAAATAACAGATGAACCTGGTAAGAAGGATGTGGGGAGTATTATCCAAACATTTGGATGACATACTCCGGATAGGAAGTGATGTTTCTATATTACAATCGGTCAAACTATGGTTGTCATACATGGAAGCAGTGAAGAACATATGAAGATGTTTTTGGTATGTGGTAATGGCAGCCTTCTGGAGGGGGCAGTTACCGTTTCTATCTTCTAAGGTGACCTAGATTACAAAATGGACGTCAGAAGTATAAGTTTACCCTCTTATGAGGTGCAGTGTGTTGGAAAGGGTTCCAAGCAAGAAACCAAGGCAAGGCAGATATGGCGCTGGATGCTGATTATAATCAGTGGAGGATACATTCTAAGAAGTTTGTTGGATAAAATTGTTCATTTATGAACTTGGTCCCATCATTTATCTGTATGTGCACGGCGGCGCCCCGGCCGTCAACCCGACGGCCAAACGCGGAAACGGTGGTAAACTTAAAATTTTGCGGACTTAGCAAACCGGCACCACCGCGCACTAAACCCCGGATCGTGCCATTAAACTAGTCTAAGCTAAGTAACAAGATAGGTTAGAGATGTACCGACGATCCAAGTCCTCCGGTCTTCATCTCCACTCCGATCTCCTCGCGGGATCTCCGTCCGTCTCCTCCTCGTCGGAAAGGGCACCACGAAGCCGGGTACTTTTACAGGCTCCCACCTCAATACCGAGGCAACTCGCGCATGAAGCCGGCTACTCGACATGCTCAAGATATACTGTAGGGAATGTAATGTAGAATGTATGTCTCACATTGGGGTTGGTTGCCATTGAAGATGATGGAGGAATCAAGACTAGAAAAATGGTGCTTGCATTTTTCTAGCATGGAAAGAAGATCAAGAATGAAACTCTCATGGTGAAGCTCTCAACTTTTTTCTTTCTCTCTTTTCTTTTCTTCTTCTCTTTCTTTTCTTTTCTTCAACCATGAAAACCTTCTTTCATCAAGTGAGAGTAAGAGGGTGGAGGAATGAATAATATCATATCAAGAGGGAGGTGAGTGTAGGAAAAGAAAAGAGGTGACCACATCCAAGAACATAATCATCACTAAATCTCAAATCAACCTCAAATCCATTTCAAATCTCATAAAGCAAAGATGCTAACCATTATGAAGGAAAAAGAAAAGATGCTATCATAATGCATGAAACCCCTCCACAAAAGTAATTTGCAAAACTGCAAATTACCCCCTCCATCAGAAAAGTCCGGCCGGGAAAGAACAAAGAAAAACCGGCCGGAACGGAATGCAAAATGGCAACTCCAGAAAACTGGTCCCGTAATAAATTACAGGATAAACCCGATACTGTGCATACACACCTGCATTTGTATTCCAACCGGATACAGATGCAACGAGACAGAATCTACACTGTACTATACTAGGATCCGGCTTAAACCAAAGCCGGCTAGTAAAATCCGTTCGATCCTGATCCGTGCAATACCGCACGTATCTGATCGAACCCTGCCATATAACCATACGGCCACTAGTACAAACTGTCCGATCCTGATCCGTGCAATACCGCACGTATCTGATCGGACCCTGCCATATCTCCATACGGCCTCTACAGCGTTTCGCCCGAAAGCTTGAGTAACTGAAAGTGTGGTGGACTCTAAAGACTCGTCAATACTATGGCTGTGGATTTAACCACTAGCACGTCAGAGGTATAAGCCAATACATGACGGGCCACCAGCTATTGACCAAAAGGGACGTCGATGAGGAAGCTCACCCCGACACCCAACTGAGCCTGTCAGTGACAATATCCGTACAGTCCGGTCCGTTCGTCTATGAGCATCGCATGGCGGGCCTAGGGGGTTGGTAAAAGTCAGACCCCCAAAAGCGGTACAAGTCGTGTCGGAGTGTAGCCCAGAACACCCTGAGATACTACTGGAATACCTACCAGCAAATCTCCTGCTTTAGCCAAGGTCTTTGTGTAATGGCTCTCCTAGACACAGCACGACCTCACCCCCAATACCGGGAGAGACGAACCCCTGAAGATCCGCTCACTGCCTCCATGTGGCTCGGGACTGTACCCAACTAAAACCTGTTTGCACGACTCCTTTGAGCCGTGGTAGGGTAGTAATCAAAGTACAGTGGGAACTCACACGAGACAAATGACGATCCCCAGGTCGATGAACTAACCTGTACACATGTCACCTGGGAACTGCTATCTGACGTCAGGTATAAGACCAACTAGCATGTTCCCGGCGAGTCCTGTCCGGTGTACTCATAACCCAATGAGCACCTGTATACATCTTAGGTGAACCAACTGACACCAGTGGCTTGTGAGACCGGCCACCGCCCCTCATCGGGGTCTCGACTGTATACACTAGTCTACTCTGGAGTATCGATGCCCTGTCTCGAAACTCCTACGACTAGGGACCTTTTAAGGATGTGCTTATAGACTACCAGCTCCTACGTATATGATCGCCCTCATACTGCCGGTAGTCAAGCAAGAATCCCAGGGGCTCTATCAACGTGCAATAGCGACATGTCAGGTCGCCTAAAGCAGTACACGATGATAAAGGTAAACCAGATAGCATACTATCATCTCGAGCAAGACTGTCCTACCGGGATAGGTCCTCCCTCAATCATTGCAATCACGTGCCTGTGATCCAATAATTGACTCTGAGGGCACTATCTCCAACAATCTCCCACTTGCACTCAAGGCTAATTATTGCGATGTCGCATACTCACAGCCCGTGTGATACCGAAACACCCAACTCCTCTACTTGTCAGTCTCACAAAAACCGTTTGTGAAACTATTGCGTTCGAGGAATAGCCTCAGTGAGTGGATCCGCCTTGATGTTTCTTTCTATGTCTCTCTATATCTCAAGTTCGCGGAGAAAAACATCTCCCGAAATGAGCAATACCTGTCTTAGAGTGTCTGGATGTCTGATGGGACCTAGCTCATAAATGAACTCCAAATCCAAACTTCTTAGACTGTATCGTCAACTGAATTTAATCAGTATCCTGCGCCATGCCTCCCTCAGTATTGCCTTGGACCACCTGCCCAAAATACCGCCCCTCGTCAGAAGGAAAACTATAACTCTGACAACCTCCTTGTCGTCCAGGTCACCTTGGAAGCCTGGAATGATAACTGTTTCCCGAATGGGGCTTTCGTTATCATATCCCTAGAACATCCACTTATGTTCTAAAACTGCTTCCGACTGTTTCTCCAGGATTGGATTAATGTCAACTTATTGCATCTAGTGCAAGAACAACATCTGGTGTGGTACTTGACATCTCACGATTGACTCAATTGCCTGAGCAAGTGATCTGCCAATCATGCACGTCCCTCTCCCTTTTAGTCTGTAAGACACCTTTGGAGAGGGTGACTCCATTACCTGCAGGTATACTACCGTGCCAGGAGTCGTCCATTCTAAATACCCTTAGAATGCTGTCTAAGTACCCTGATTGGGAAACCACCCAAATCTAGATCTAAAACCATAGATCCAGTAACCAGTATGTCAGATATAATATCCAAGTCCTGTGTGGAGAAACCACTGTGTGACGACCAAAGTATAACCGATCGTAGTAAAGGAATATCACTTCCTACTACCTTCTCAACAGATCCATCCCCTATTCTGATGACGTCAAACCTATGACTGTCACATCAGAAATAGATGATCTATCTCCGCTACATCTGCTTTAGTCTATAAATAGACATGAGCCTGATGTCCACCAATGCTTCCGCTGCTCCCACTGACTACGACAACCCTCTGGCAGAGTCATACAGACGTGCACTTCTAAAGCTAGTTTAGAACGACGCTATACTCATCCTCCTTCCAGGTCTCGCAGCCTGGAACAACAACAATGGCAAGTGTGGGTATACAAGAACTTCCCTGTCACCGTCCTTGAGGCTACCGGGGTACCTCTCGGGTGCCTGAAGTTACCCACCTTATCTGCGGAGTGGCCAATGGAATGTCAAATCAGATTGAATCTTTAGGTTCCTTATCAAATCTTCAGTAATCGTTTGCGGTTCTGGAATCACTTCCAGTTCTACCATACTCCCACTACTGTTTTCTGAAAAAATCCATTTTTGTTAAAACTGTGGCGAGTCAAGATGGTAGAGAATCAACCCTCGTCATAGCCTGGGTCAACCCACAAACAGCCATTACAGAAACGTGCCTTGAGTTGTCCAGCGTCTGGTTTTAATCATAAGCCGGACAACTCCCCGTACCTTAACAATGTTAAGATACGAACTGTACTATATCCAATATAGAACCAGAGGCGCTGATTTAATTGAACCAGATTCAAATCATGCAACTATCTCCAGTGCATGTCAACTAAATGGAGAGAGGCCGATCAGCGTTACTCAACTTAGGAATGCTTCCAATTATGAGTAACCCGAAAGAGAAGCAAGTTCTCTTAACCATTACTATCAACTGAATACCATGTACAAGTATCTACATCTTCGATCACTTTGAAGAATCCCGATACTTGCAACACCTGGTTCTCTACTTTATTCTTATACCTATAACTTCTCAAAACTTCGACCCTGTGTTTGTACGAAACACCTGTCTAAGAACTAGAGAAGTCATAAGTAAGCAGAATACAGTACGAGGACCAACCCCTCTGTCCTGATGGATCCTGGACAACATACAATACTCTGTATAAGTCCCTTGAGTCAGATAACTCATTCACTGTGTGTCGTAGATTGAAAACTGTACTTATGGTTAAGAAGAATTACACCGCTGTTTAATGCTCCTTACCTAACCATCCACTGATATAGGTAAATGTCATCGACATAATATCAAAAGGTATATCTCACTCCATGAAAATAGACGTACAGATATATCAATTTGAAATTGGTGCACAACAGCGGATATTCAAAACCAAATATTTGCCGACCGGCAAACAACCCAGATGATCTCCTCAAATATCACCGATTACAACGAATCCCGATATAATGAAGATGATCACCTAACTCCCAATAACTTACTCCCACTCATCATCTGTAAAACCATACAGATGTGAGAATCATACCTGGTAAATACATACCCTGGAGTAAGTGTCTAATCGGGAAATCAGTTTTCTTTTAACAGTACACAGCTGAACTGAAACATTAAAATGTTTCGATGGGGTATCCCGGTATTCTTAGTAATGCCTCTTCCATTATCCAGATTCACAATTATAACCGTATAATTCTTTGCCACTTCTCCAAATCCCTTCATATGTCTTTAGTCATTACCTTCTGTACACCCCTTTAGGCCAAATGGTTTTCTTCCTTCCCTACCGTTCGGCACCAGCCTATGGTTTGGAAGAAGACTATCCAAAAAGCATAAAGGGTGTACTGTCCTAATCCTAGGAGCACTCGCATCGCGAGAGAAGGTGAAGATAAAAGACACCTGAATGTACTTTATTCCTATTTCTCCTGAACCAGGATCCATCCCCGAACTGGAACAAGTTCCTTTCGAGTTCGTATATAACCATACGATGGATTATCCAATAAAATGGGATCTTCGTAGTGATACGGAGTGTCCTGGAGAAATACAAAGGTGATTTAGGATTGGCGAAGGAATACATGGTTTGGTCGTGAATATCTGTTGCAATTTACTTTGCCCTCTTACTAATCCCTTGCTTTGTCTGAACTTAATACCTTCTTTACACCGTTTAGGCTAACTGGTTTTCTTCCTTCCCTACCGGTCGGCACCAGCCTATGGTTTGGAAGAAGACTATCCAATTTGCGTAATAGGTGTACTACTCCTAAACCAAGGAGTACTCGCAACCTGAGAGAGGGTGAAAAGAAAAGACAACTGAATAATCCTATCCGTTTTCTCCAGAACCAGAAACCATCCTCGAATTTCTTCGAGTTCGTATCTAACCATACGATGGTTTTGTCCAATGGAAGTGGACGTTCGCAGTAATACGGGGTGTCCCGGAGAAAAGGGTAAAAGTAGTAGTGGCAATGAGGTCTGCAACTCTGACAATCCAAAAGCCGGTGTTAAGAAGGTTCGGTCAACTTGGTCACTGAGTCAAAATCTTAGGGTCGGGTCAATGGTCGCTGCCAAAGAGAGAGAGAAAAGAAACACTCAGCGTGCACTCTATCCTAGATCAGAATGGTTACCAATTTATCTAATCTGGAAACCTCCCACTGTACCTCAAACTCTCCTCCAAACCTGAAAGAAGAATTAGTCGGGGTCACCCGAGGAGTAAACCAACTCATCAGTGGGAATCGGGATCCAACTATCATTGCATGATAACGTGACGGAATCCGCTCACGGTATCACACTCCAGAAGGTATGCGCATATCTGGCAAGTTTCAGTACTTTTGAAACTCCCGATGTGATTTCTGCCCCATGCTCTTATGACCTTGACTTTGGCCAACAAATCATAAGTCACATGTCAAGTTCTACCCGTCATTCTCCAGGTTGATTCGAATCCACCCGCACAAGCCCTTGACTTTGGCCAACAAGGCTATACGACTGTTCCAAACCAACGCATCTATCTATGCTGCATATGAATAACCAACAGCTACCAAACACTGTGCCTTGACTTTGGCCAACAAACACAGCTTGAATACTATTGACTAACCATATGAAACGACGGAGGGCTACGAATGGTTTCTGGCGAAAACCTTTAACGTAGTGAACTTGATATCGTCGAAGGAACGGATAGCTTTTAGAAAATATAGTGACGAAAACCTTTACTAAAGAGGTCACTCCCGGTGAAGGGATCTCGGCTCTTTCCCCGTAGAATGGGGTGCAGGATATTCTAACTGAATACCACGGTGCAAAGCAAAAGTAATCGGCTATAGTGAAGTTAATGCCCTGACGCAAACTTCTGTCCAAGGGGTCACTCCCGGTGAAGGGATCTCGGCCCTTGCCTCGTCGACTGAGGAGCAGGATATTCCAAATGAATACCACGATGCAAAACAGAAGTGAACGTCCTTGCAATAACAGCTTTTAGAAAAGGGTTCCAACAACATCAGATTAGGTTTGTTTAACTTGCATTGATCCGAATCAACGCAGTCCCATCAATTAATCACACCACAAAGAACGAAAATATACTGATGTACGTATATGCCATCCGCATTCGCCACTGGGTCCCGTCATTACCCGTTAGGTTAGCTAACTAACGACAGAGCGGGGACTGGACTAGCGCGGATGTAAAACATATACAACATCTACTAATACATATACCAATATATTATATTTCGCTCAAGGCGTGAAAAGAAATGCAACATCACAGAAATGTACAGCATCACAGAACAATACAGATATCTGGGATCCCCGGGTTTCACAGAGCCACTACTGAAACCCGACGTTCCCCTGGTCGTGTGGATAGCCTGTGCAATGAAATCCTAGACCCCTACGGGCGCGGCAAGTTACCCGCCAAAACCTGAAGCGAGGCAGCCCCCTTCAGCGCCGTGAATGGACCACCCAGCACTTCACGGAATCCGGTAACTTGGGCACCCCTCCTGGGTCAACCTGTACCCCCTACGAGTGCGGCGAATAGCCCGCCAATCCCAGAGTGAAGCCCCCTCCGTCCCAATGCCATGAGATGCGGGCTTGTTGCCCTCTAGAACCCGGCTATCCGTGCACTCCTCCGCGGGGTAATCCTAGTACAGAAAGTAAAATATACATACATCGGGTACATCGACCGCAACCAGGTCGTGCCCCAAAAGAATAATACAATCAGGCAGTGACGGCAGTCCACATGTCGGACGCTCGCCCCGCAATATCAAAACTACATAATACCACCACAACTGTACTAGCATTGCATCCAGGCTATCCCCACGACCGATCGGCAACATCACAGCATAAACATAGAACATCAACGTGAAAGTCACGTTCGCAAATCCGTCTAACCGGGCTATAGCAGTTAGACCGGATTTACCGATCGAGTGACATTCACGGTCGCAGATATAATGTAAATACTGTGAAAAAATGTGTTTAAAATATCCGATCGATCAAAAATTAACAAGTGGGCCCTCAATCAAAACTGTAGCACTCACAGAAATCCTGGGCCCAATTTTAATATTCCAAAACCCACATTTATCACTCAGGAACACACTGGAAAAATTTGGGGGGGTGAACAGTTACATCCGCGGCGGAAGAGCGGCCAAAGCAGGGGTTTGGCCGCCCTTCCGCGGCGGTTTGGTGAGCTCATTGTACCAAATTTTTACAGTGACCTTAAAATTCCCTGCACATCACTCTGAGACAACCAGAAAAATTTTTAGACTCCAAAAAATTTCGACAGAAACTGATGTGCTAGAAAAATACGGTTTTTGGAAATTTCGGTCGATCGGAACTGATAAACACATTACACAAAGCTAGACTACGTTAATGGCGAGTCTCTGATACCACTGTAAGTGCACGGCGGCGCCCCGGCCGTCAACCCGACGGCCAAACGCGGAAACGGTGGTAAACTTAAAATTTTGCGGACTTAGCAAACCGGCACCACCGCGCACTAAACCCCGGATCGTGCCATTAAACTAGTCTAAGCTAAGTAACAAGATAGGTTAGAGATGTACCGACAATCCAAGTCCTCCGGTCTTCATCTCCACTCCGATCTCCTCGCGGGATCTCCGTCCGTCTCCTCCTCGTCGGAAAGGGCACCACGAAGCCGGGTACTTTTACGGGCTCCCACCTCAATACCGAGGCAACTCGCGCATGAAGCCGGCTACTCGACATGCTCAAGATATACTTTAGGGAATGTAATGTAGAATGTATGTCTCACATTGGGGTTGGTTGCCATTGAAGATGATGGAGGAATCAAGACTAGAAAAATGGTGCTTGCATTTTTCTAGCATGGAAAGAAGATCAAGAATGAAACTCTCATGGTGAAGCTCTCATCTTTTTTCTTTCTCTCTTTTCTTTTCTTCTTCTCTTTCTTTTCTTTTCTTCAACCATGAAAACCTTCTTTCATCAAGTGAGAGTAAGAGGGTGGAGGAATGAATAATATCATATCAAGAGGGAGGTGAGTGTAGGAAAAGAAAAGAGGTGACCACATCCAAGAACATAATCATCACTAAATCTCAAATCAACCTCAAATCCATTTCAAATCTCATAAAGCAAAGATGCTAACCATTATGAAGGAAAAAGAAAAGATGCTATCATAATGCATGAAACCCCTCCACAAAAGTAATTTGCAAAACTGCAAATTACCCCCTCCATCAGAAAAGTCCGGCCGGGAAAGAACAAAGAAAAACCGGCCGGAACGGAATGCAAAATGGCAACTCCAGAAAACTGGTCCCGTAATAAATTACAGGATAACCCCGATACTGTGCATACACACCTGCATTTGTATTCCAACCGGATACAGATGCAACGAGACAGAATCTACACTGTACTATACTAGGATCCGGCTTAAACCAAAGCCGGCTAGTAAAATCCGTTCGATCCTGATCCGTGCAATACCGCACGTATCTGATCGAACCCTGCCATATAACCATACGGCCACTAGTACAAACTGTCCGATCCTGATCCGTGCAATACCGCACGTATCTGATCGGACCCTGCCATATCTCCATACGGCCTCTACAGCGTTTCGCCCGAAAGCTTGAGTAACTGAAAGTGTGGTGGACTCTAAAGACTCGTCAATACTATGGCTGTGGATTTAACCACTAGCACGTCAGAGGTATAAGCCAATACATGACGGGCCACCAGCTATTGACCAAAAGGGACGTCGATGAGGAAGCTCACCCCGACACCCAACTGAGCCTGTCAGTGACAATATCCGTACAGTCCGGTCCGTTCGTCTATGAGCATCGCATGGCGGGCCTAGGGGGTTGGTAAAAGTCAGACCCCCAAAAGCGGTACAAGTCGTGTCGGAGTGTAGCCCAGAACACCCTGAGATACTACTGGAATACCTACCAGCAAATCTCCTGCCTTGGCCAAGGTCTTTGTGTAATGGCTCTCCTAGACACAGCGCGACCTCACCCCCAATACCGGGAGAGACGAACCCCTGAAGATCCGCTCACTGCCTCCATGTGGCTCGGGACTGTACCCAACTAAAACCTGTTTGCACGACTCCTTTGAGCCGTGGTAGGGTAGTAATCAAAGTACAGTGGGAACTCACACGAGACAAATGACGATCCCCAGGTCGATGAACTAACCTGTACACATGTCACCTGGGAACTGCTATCTGACGTCAGGTATAAGACCAACTAGCATGTTCCCGGCGAGTCCTGTCCGGTGTACTCATAACCCAATGAGCACCTGTATACATCTTAGGTGAACCAACTGACACCAGTGGCTTGTGAGACCGGCCACCGCCCCTCATCGGGGTCTCGACTGTATACACTAGTCTACTCTGGAGTATCGATGCCCTGTCTCGAAACTCCTACGACTAGGGACCTTTTAAGGATGTGCTTATAGACTACCAACTCCCACGTATATGATCGCCCTCATACTGCCGGTAGTCAAGCAAGAATCCCAGGGGCTCTATCAACGTGCAATAGCGACATGTCAGGTCGCCTAAAGCAGTACACGATGATAAAGGTAAACCAGATAGCATACTATCATCTCGAGCAAGACTGTCCTACCGGGATAGGTCCTCCCTCAATCATTGCAATCACGTGCCTGTGATCCAATAATTGACTCTGAGGGCACTATCTCCAACATTATCCAGGCAAGTTCTAAGGCAGGTATCGCTTATTTCAGGAGATAGTTGATCTCCGTGAAATTGAGATATAGAGAGATACAAATAGAAACATTGTGGCGGATCCACTCACTAAGGCTGTTTCTTAAATACGATAAATTTGCGAACGAGCTTTGTGAAACTGTTAGTAGAGAAGTTGGGTACTCAGTAGTACACGAGTTGTGTGGGTATGCGATACCGCAATAATTGGTTTTAAGTGCATGTTGGAGATTTTTGGCTATAATGCCCTCAAGGCAATTATTGTAATTGTAGGCAGGCAATTATTTTAATTGAGGGGGGACATGTATGGGTAGAACAGTCATACTCGAGATGATAGTGTGCTATCCAGTTTGTTATTATCATTCATGTGTAGACGTTTTACTTGTTATTACGTGTCGCTAATATATAATGATAAAGCCTCTAGGATCCTTGCTCAACTACTAGTATTATAATAGCGATCATACTTGTAGGAACTGGTTAGTTCATAAGCACATCCTTAAATGTCCCTAGTCGTAAGAGTATCGAAATTGAGCATCGATATTCCAGAGTAGACTAGTGTATACATTTCTTAACCTCGATGAAGGGAGATGGCCGGTCTCACAGCCATTGTTGTTTGGAACCAAAGATTGTATACATGTGCTCATTGGGTTATGAGTTACACTGTATGGATTTGCCGAGAACTCTTGGATGGTATTATACCTATCGTCAGATAACAGTTCTCTGGTGACATGAGTACATGGTAGTCTGTTGATATGAGATCGTCATTTGTCTTGTGTGAGTTCCCAAGATACATAGATTACTACCCTACCACGGCTCTACTGAGTTATGCAAAAATATTTTAGTTGGGTACAGTTCCGAGCCACATGGAGGCAGTGAGAGGAATCAAGGGATTCAACTCTCCCGGTATAGGGAGTTGATGTCGCACTATATTTGGTTGGCTATCACCATAAATCCTGGGCCAGGATAAATGAGATTTATTGATCGGAGATCAGTAGTTTCTCGGTTGGTGATGAGCTTGACACTAGCATGACTTATCGGGTTTTTAGGGGTCTGACGCTATCCACCCTCGGGACCCGGTATGAAACACTCTCAAATTAAGAGACCAGACTGTACAGTGAGTGTCACTTATATGCTTGATTAGTGTAGATTTTAACGATCAAAAATAATTTACCGCAATCAAGAACGGCGTCGCTTTGAAACTAGCCGGTGAGTACGGGTCGGTCCACAGGGATGTTGTAATTTTCCTAAGTGTTCTTACGAGCTAATTCCAATGGGTGTTTGGTCTTTTAATTAAATCTAAAAACTAGGTTGTACGAGAGTTAAGAAACTTGCTAGGATTAGGTCTAAGGTTGAGTTTGGTAAGATTAAGTTTCCCACCTCTTTCAATGCCCTAAATTAAATATTTTAGGAGTTATAGCAATTATTAGTAAAGGGGATTAGGATGATTGGGAAGAAACGAAGTTTCTTCCTCTAGATCCTTGTCCGTCCTTTCCTAATAATTGCTCTAACCTTCATGGAAGTCATGCATGTCCGGTCCTTTATACTACGGTTTCACCGTTACCTTGTGGGTAAGGTGCCGTAGGGAGCGAATCATGCATGCATGCATGAAGTTCTAATTCTTACAAATGATTGGGCACGAAAGAGATGAGAGATCTTCATCTCTCAAACTCCTCCCTATTCCTAACCCTAACAAGCGAGGAAATTACTCGCTCATTAGGGGATCTGTTAAAAATATCGTTTTTATTGTATGTATTTTTTAGATCTAATAGATTAGTTACCTACTGCACGTTAAGAGATTCTACACTAGATTAAACTAGGGCAAAGGAATGATTTATCTATGGCAAGAATTTAATTAGAAAACTAAGGCAGAAAATAAAAATGAACTTACAAGAATGATGCTCTCCCAACTTCAATTGAATTTGAATTTTTATTTATCAAAAAGAGGCATCCCTAATACAATCTTTAGAATACATTTTTATAGGGAGTAGGAAAATTAGGGTTGCAATTGCTCGCACATGTGCTATTACAGATATACCCCCTAAAAATCCCAACAAAAGCACCGACGCACCGCCAAGAAATTTCTGCACCGACACGTGCAGTAGATGGCCGCGGAACCACGGCATGGGTGGGGGTAGGGCCGCGGTTCCGCGGCCCATTGGTGAGATCATATGATCAATTTTTGTGGGCTTCTTCTTTGCTGTTTGGGCTTTTTATTTTTTTAGTTCTTTTCTCCATTTGGCTTCTGGGTCTTCTCCAGATCTTCAGTGAAAACTTGTAATGGTGTTTTAACCGTTCACTTTGACATTTTGGACCTTGCGTTGCCTTGTACCTTTGTGAACTGTTCTTCGTCTAGGCTTGACTAGGACCCTTCTACTTGTTGGTCAAAAGTCCCTCTTTTGTATCATCTTTTGTCTTTTTCACTGTTTTCGCTCCAAGAACCAGTATCCTGTAATATGTAGCAGACATGTGTCAAAAGCACCTGTTTATTTATAAAACAAATAAGAATGGGGAATATAATAATGCAATATTATGGTATGAACAAATACACCCAAACTTATCTTTTGCTCGTCCTCGAGCAAACTTATTTTTTTATTCTCTACAAAAAGAACTTAACCGCACTTTCGCAGGGAAACGCGATTGCACTGAGCACGTGCAACAAGCCGTTAAACCTCTAGGTGTCCCTAGTAGGAGTAGTGTTGTCTTCTGAGGGTTTTCAGCGGATACTACCCACAAAATCCTATCAATTTGGCTCATTAACTTTAATTCTCCAATTAGGATTTCTAACAAGGAATTCTATTATCGTCGACTCGTAAACTATCCACCCATATTCTTCACACTTCCTCATTATTTAACTTAAGAATATATATATTTCCTATAGACTTACTTAGCTTTCAGCATTTACCAAGTTTTCCTTCTAGGGTTCCATCTCCACTTAGGAATTTTTAATCAAATCTACTAAAGATACACGTTCTATTCTTCATTCCTTTCTCTTATCTAAACACTAATCATATATCCCCACATGTGTGTATAAATCACCCCTACACTTGGAAATTCAAATCAAGCAATCATACCTTTGTCCGTTGTCCAAAGCACTAATTAACTGGTGAATTTTTAATGAATTTTGCTTACACATCCTTCATGCGACCGTTAATACTTCTTGAGATACCAACAACCGATTACAAGATATGTTTGCACTTTAAATCATCATTCCTAGTCTTGCAACACCCAAGGCTTTTAGCAGTGACTCCCAAACCAGTTGGTCTAAGGCACTAGGTGATGAAGCACCCTCGCTAAATATTTTTTTCTATTTTTGCAGCCTTAAGTAATCACAAAGACTAGTGTTCATTTTTTTATTCTTTATTCACACTTGAGTAATTTTATTTTTCATCATACTAAGGACTTTAGACAACGGCATTTCAAGGTCTCCTCTACTATTCAGAGTTTCAAAGTGCGTGATTGTGCAATTTGTAAGGTATACATTTTCAGAATCTATACTTAAGCTAGGAATTATTTTTCAAACTTATACTCTAATAAAAATCAATACCTTTTCCTTTATTTCGACTTAGCCCAGGAAATGAACCCAAAATTTGCCTATTTCTAAATAAACTACGAAGACATATACTTTCTACCGTTAATCTTTAAAGAAGGTTTTTTTTAGGGTTTTTAATTTAATAAGTATAAGATCTAGTTGTTCCTAGCTAGTTAACCTATCTGTCAAACTCTAGTCAAATAAGGCCAAAATTGAATACATTAATTTTTATTATTTTTTTAAAATTTTCAATTTTTATGGGTTTTCAAAAAAAATATGCAAATGCAAAAATATACATATGAATGTGAAGGAAGAAGACGTACCGAGCATACCTCCAAACTTAAACTGGATAGTTTCCTCACTGTCATGCCGCACCAAGTAGGTCGATAATGTCGGCAATGTCCTGCTTATTAACATATTTCCAAATGATACACACCCCCAAACTTATTTGAAATAAAGTTTTGGAAAAATTTATTGGAAATTCGGGGGTGAAAGTGGAGGAAAATCAATCAGTGTAAATCGGCTCCTGGAAAAGCAGGAGCTCCTCCGAATGGTCCGCTGTGAGGAACGGTTTCAATCGATGTCCATTAACTTTGATTAAAGTACCGTCCTCAGAATTTTCACGATCGACCGCACCGTGCGGATAAACAGCGCAGACAACAAATGGCCCTTTCCACCTAGAACGGAGCTTGCCGGGGTGATAATGTAACCGAGTATCATAGAGTAAAACCTGTTGACCAGGTTTAAAAGTTTTTCGTAAAAGGTGTTTATCGTGGAACACCTTAGTTCGGTTCTTAACAATTACGGCATTATCATAAGCCTCGTCCCGCAGCTCTTCTAGTTCATTTATTTGCAGCTTTCGGTTGCCGCCCGCATCTCCTAAAGACAAATTCAACTCTTTGATAGCCCAAAATACCTTGTGCTCAATTTCTACCGGGAGGTGGCAAGCCTTCCCGTAAATAAGCCGGTATAGAGATATACCCAGATCGGTCTTGTATGCAGTATGGAAAGCCCATAGTGCATCGATCAGTTTGAGTGACCAATCTTTACGGTTTTTGGACACCGTTTTCTCCAAGATTTGCTTGCTTTGCCGATTTGAAATCTCGGCTTGCCCACATGTTTGGGGATGGTATGGCGTTGACAACTTGTGGGTAATAGAATATTTGCGCATTAAGGACTCAAAAGTCCTATTGCAAAAGTGGGAACCATTATCACTTATGATCGCTCGAGGGTGCCCAAATCGAGAAAAGATGTGTTCTTTAAGAAATCGAACGACAACCTTATTGTCATTCGTTCGGCTAGGAACAGCTTCGACCCACTTTGAAACGTAGTCAACAGCTAAAAGAATATAAACATTCCCCAAAGAATTGGGAAATGGTCCCATGAAGTCTATACCCCAAACATCAAAAACATCGACAACCAAAATTGGTTGGAGCGGCATTTCGTTTCTCCGCGATATCCGGCCCAAGTGTTGTCACCGGGAGCATGTCTTACAGTATTCATATGCATCCTTAAAGAGTCGTGGCCAATAGAAACCACACTGCAAGATTTTTTTGGCTGTCTTCTTTGGGCCAAAGTGCCCGCCACATACTTGATCGTGGCAATAAGACAGCACACTCTTAAACTCGTTTTCCGGTATACACCGACGAATGATTTGGTCGGAACAATATTTAAAAAGATAAGGTTCTTCCCAGTAAAAATGCTTTGCTTGGGACAAGAATCAAAGTTTATCCTGTTTCGACCAATCTTTAGGTATCAAGCCGGTGGCCAAGTAGTTTACTATATCAGTGAACCATGGTTCGCAAGAAACGGTCAAGAGTTGCTCATCGGGAAAAGCATCAGTGATAGGAAGTTCAAGTGTAGGCGAAGAAGGAAGTCATGAAAGGTGATCGGCCACTACGTTTTCACATCCTTTTTTGTCCCTTATGACAAGGTCAAACTCTTATAGCAGGAGGATCCAACGTATTAGCCTTGATTTAGCATCCTTCTTCACAAAAAGGTGGCGAAGAGCTGAATGATCTGTATACACAATGACTGGAGAGCCGATTAAATAAGGCCGAAATTTTTCAAGTGCAAACACAACAGCTAAAACCTCTTTTTCTGTTGTTGTGTAGTTTAGTTGGGCCTCATTTAATGTACGGCTAGCGTAATAAATCATGTGCGGCATCTTGTTAATGTGCTGTCCAAGAACAGCACCAATAGCAAAATCTGATGCGTCGCACATAATTTCGAAAGGATGCGTCCAGTCTGGAGATGAAAGAATGGGCGCAGAAAGTATAGAGTGTCTCAAAGACTCGAATGCTTCCATACAAGTTGAGTCGAAATCAAATGTTGTGTCCTTGGCAAATAAGAGAGTCAAGGGTCTAACAATCTTGCTAAAATCCTTGATGAACCGTCTATAAAATCCGGCATGGCCAAGGAAAGCTCGGATGTCTTTGAAGCATTTAGGAGGAGGAAGATTAGAGATGACTTCAAGTTTGTCTCTATCCACCTCTATGCCATTTTGCGAGATGACATGTCCTGTGACAATGCCTTCTCGTACCATAAAGTGGCACTTCTCCCAATTCAAAGTTAGGTTCTTTTCCCTACAGCGGGTAATAACTGTATCAAGTGTCGTAAACACTCGTCGAAGGAGTCACCAAAAATGGAGAAATCATCCATAAAGATCTCCAAGAACTTTTCAACCATATCTGAAAAGATCCCCATCATACACTGCTGAAATATAGCAGGTGCATTGCATAACCCAAAGGGCATGCGACGATAAGCAAAAGTACCAAAGGGATAAGTAAATGTGGTCTTGTCTTGATCCTCTTTGG
The DNA here is from genome assembly GCA_030015575.1 of Agapanthus africanus. Classification (NCBI taxonomy): domain Eukaryota; kingdom Viridiplantae; phylum Streptophyta; class Magnoliopsida; order Asparagales; family Amaryllidaceae; genus Agapanthus; species Agapanthus africanus. The sequence goes on from JASDDO010000031.1 coordinate 79,959,663, forward strand.
CTATGGGGACTTGGTTATAACCGGAATATCCATCTAAAAAGCAGTAGAACTCGTGCCCCGCCAATCGTTCTAGCATTTGCTCAATGAAAGGTAAAGGAAAGTGGTCTTTCCTTGTCGCGGCATTGAGTTTTCTATAGTCGATGCAAACTCTCCACCCAGTTTGGGTGCGAGTGGGAATTAACTCATTTGCCTCATTGGTAATGACCGTGATGCCCGATTTCTTTGACACGACATGAATGGGGCTAACCCATTGGCTATCCGAGATAGGGTAAATGATACCGCTATCAAGACATTTAACAATCTCTTTCTTAACAGCCTCTTTCATAATGGGGTTGAGGCGTCTTTGTGGATCCCTTGCCGGTTTCGCATCATCCATCAAGTGTATATGATGTTCAACTATGAGGGGACTAATCCCCTTGATGTCCGTCATAGACCAGCCAAAAGCTTGCCGATTATTTTGTAAGACCATTAAAAGAGCCTTCTCTTGCTCAAGAGCTAGAGAGGCCGATATGATAACGGGTAGGGTCTTATTATCACCTAGATAAGCATATTTTAGGTGCGACGGTAGAAGCTTTAGTTCGAGTTTAGGAGGTGAAACAATAGATGGTAACAATGGAGTAACTGTTTCAAACTCGAAGGATTCCATCAAAGGTTCAAATCGAGTGTACGCAACCGAGTCGGATGGTTCAACTAACTCATCCGAAAAAGCAAAAGGCTCAAGCTCGGGTGGAGAGTCTTCAAAATCGTCTACAAAGGTGAAACACTCATAATCATTGTCCGCCGTGAAAGCTATGTCGGATTCTAGGAGGAACGCACTAGTGGCATCAACACTGTTGTGATCGAACATGAAATTTTCGAACCCACAGACCTCCTCCACGATCTCATTGATCGAGCAAACATCAAGTACACTAGAATTAGGCTTGGCAGGCTGATTTCCCAACTTAAAAATGTTGAGTTCAATTGTCATATTGCCAAAAGATAGATTAATTGAACCGTTACGACAATTGATCACTGCGTTAGAAGTCTCCATGAATGGTCGACCAAGTATCACCGGAATTTTACTCCGGGGGTTAGCGACAGGTTGTTCATCCATAACAATAAAGTCAACGGGGAAAATGAAATCCCCTACTCTAATTAACACATCCTCCAACTCTCCTATAGGATGGGTGATTGATCGGTCGGCCATTTGGAGAGTACAGTGAGTGGGCTTAAGCTCTCCAACGCCTAATTGTTCGTACACAGAATAAGGTAGCAAATTGACACTAGTACCAAGATCTAATAGTGCTCTATTGATGGTCTTGTCCCCAATTGTTATCGAAATAGTAGGACACCCGGGGTCCTTGTGCTTTTGGGGTAAAGATTGGACAAGAGCATCACTAACAGCACTAGCCACGAAAACTTTCTTTGGTACTTGTGACTTCCTCTTTTTGGTGCATAAGTCCTTTAAGATTTTTGCGTATGAAGGAACTTGTTAAATCGCATCCAAAAGAGGGATATTTATGCTAACCTGTTTGAACAACTCTACAATCTTCTCAATCTGTGGTGTTGGTTTATTGGATCTCAACCGGTTTGGTAAAGGTACATTTTGAAATGTTGTTGAGTCCAATTTTTGCGGATCAGATTGTTGAGTTGGAACGGAACCCCGTGTAGATGTGTTCGTGTTGTGAGAAATGGGTCCGTTCGAGCTAGAGGAAGTAGAGCCTTGTGAAAGATGGAGAACAGGTTCTAATGAAGAAGAAGAAGGTGAAGAAGATGAAGAAGAACCACCGTTAGGGGTGTCATGGTTAATACCCACATTGTTTTGCAACACTTTTCCGGATATCAACGTGGTCACAGCATTTACGTTATGATTTTGTTGTTGATATGCAACATGTGCGTGACCGGGATTTGGCAGTGGTTGAGATGAGAGCTTTCCTTTTTCCCGCTTGCTCAATGCTGCATTGAGTTGTGCAATTTGTGCCTCAATAGATTTGATGTTTTCATCGTGTGAGGCACTATTATGCACCAAAGATTGAATAGAAGTCTCTAATCTTGCTGTAGATTTTGTAGATTGTTTTAGGAACGCATCTAGACTTCTTATGAGTTCAGTAACCTTGTCATTATTAGGTTGAACAAAATTGTTTGGCGGGTAAGAATTGTTAGGCACAAAATTGTTCACTTGATTAGGGTAAGGTTGCTGTTGAAAAGGTTGCTTTTGAAATTGAGTTTGTGGAGGTGCTTGTTGTTGTGGAGGAGGAGGCCTTTGAAAATTGTTGTTTCCTTGGAATTGTTGATTTTAGTTCCAAGCGAAATTTTGGTGACTCCTCCAACCCGGATTGTATGTCGAAGAGTATGGATCGTTTCTCTATCGTTGCTGGTAGGCAGCATTGACTTGATCATGTCCTTGAGTAGATGCATTGTAAGGACACTCTTCGGTAAGATGTGATGGATCCGAACAACAAGCACAAACAGTTCGTGGAGGCACAACAGGGGCAGGAGAAGATGATGAGATATTGGTCTCAATCGCTTCTAGCTTTTTCGTAAGAGCGGCCGTCTCGGCCTTCATAGAAATCGACATATCTAATTGATGTATGCCTGCCCTAGATTGACCACTAGAAGGAGATGATGTGGTCTTGGTGCTCTCCCACTGAATTGTTTGTTCACTAAGGTCCTCAAGAAACTGCCATGCTTCCTCACTAGATTTGGTTAGAAAGTGACTTTGACAAATGGTTTCTAGCAACTGCTTCGTTGCCGGGTTCAATCCCTTGTATAATGTTTGGCAAAGTTGCCAACTTTCGATCCCATAGTGAGGGCATTGAACGAGTAAGTCTTTAAATCTTTCAAAACACTTCCAAAATGGTTCGTGAGGAAGCTGGGAAAATTGTATAATCTCATTACGGATTCTAGCAGTTTTGTGATGAGGATAGAAATTTTTAAGAAAAACTTTCACAAACTCGTCCCAATTTCTAATGGAATGAGATGCTGTGCTATATAGCCATTTCTTGGCTAAGTCACATAAGGTGAAAGGAATGACCCTTAGCCTTATAGCGTCATCACTTAATTGGGTCGTTTTCATCATAGCGCAAACGTTTTGGAATTTATTGATAAAAATATACGCATCTTCTGATTCCAATCCATGAAATTTTAGCAGCACATTGATGAAGTGGGGTTTTATTTCAAAATTGTCCCCATTTGCCGGTGGGGGTGAAAGACAGGTAGGTAAAGAGGTGCAGACAGGGTAAAAGAGATCCTGGAGCGCGACTCGTGTGGGCGCTTCAACAGGTGGTTGATTCGGGTTATTCGCACCTAACGGAGGTGGAATCATTCCCGTCGGTAAAGTATTGTTAGGATTGTATCCCGACATGCCTTCGAAAGAAGAATTTGAAGGTGGAGGTAAGAAAGTGGACGGAATTTCGACTTCGGTGTCGAAAGGTTCGTCGGTCGGTACCAACGAAACACGGACTAATCGGGCGTTAGTGTCCCTAGTCCAAAGTGGCATACACTAATGTGGTAGTGTAGTCAGAAAAATGAAAGACAGAATATGGAGGTAAGAAAATGTCAATGAGAGAAAGTGGTTTAAGTGAGGTACAAGATTTCCTTAGCGACAAGTTGCAAGTTTTGAAAAGATTTTTTCTTTTTTTTTTTATGTGAGATTTTTGCAAAAAGATTTTTGACAAGAGACTTGTGACACAAATGCGATCAACCACAAATGCACAATCAGGACTAGATCTAGGGTCACCTAGGTCAGCTAGAAAGCTCCTAACTAGGGTTTGAAATAGGACCTCAAACCGCCTCTTCACCGCCAATTGCTGCCAGGTACGTGCCAGGTAAGTGAGAGGCTCCCCGCTATAAGTAGCGGTCCTAATTAAATAACCACTTGCCTTAGACACACTTGCCTAGACACCGCAAAGTCAGGTTAGGATAAACGGTCGATGCCTATAACTAGTCATTTGTCCTATTGAGCTCGAAGTCCTTAGGGCTGAGTCTAGTATTTTTTAATTAAGAGTGGTCAATGCAAATGCTTTAAGTGATTTCTGGGGTCCTGCGAAGAGTGATGAAATCCCCATCCAATCTAAGTTGGTCAATAACCCCTTAAAGTCCGATTAAATTATGCAAAACAGTAAATTCACTTGCAATTAATTATTTTTAAGCGCGGCGCAAAGAAACCTGCAGAAAATATGTTATTTAGAAGGGGAAAGATATTCTTATTTTTATGCGCAAAGAATCCTACATAGAATTTGGCAAAAGATATATCGGGAGATTTCAGAGGAGAGAGAAAAGATCTTACAGTGCAATTTTGGTCAACAGATGAGGTCACCAGAGCGCGTTTCCGCTATTGAATCCAAGGCACAGTTCCCGAGAAAAAATTCCAGATGATGAAGTCGCTAGGTCACCGCCCTTCCGCGGTCATAAGTAGGGTTCGACCGCGTTTTCGCGGTTGAATGGAGGGATCAGGTCTCTGAAAAACTTCTGTACCTCTGTTGTTTCAAATCCCTTCTATTCTGATATGCCTTTTGCTATTTAGCACTCTGTAATTTTCCAGATCCGAGATTCTTCGCTGTTTCTGCAAAATTCAAACAATAAATCCTTCAAACAAAAAAAAATTTGATAAAATTTTTTGTACTTTTTATATTTTTAGATTTTTATGATTTTTTTAATTTTGATTAACCCGAAATTGCAAAACGGAAATTTTACGCCATCCCCGGCAACGGCGCCATTTGGTTAGTGTAGATTTTAACGATCAAAAATAATTTACCGCAATCAAGAACGGCGTCGCTTTGCAGCTAGCCGGTGAGTATGGGTCGGTCCACAGGGATGTTGTAATTTTCCTAAGTGTTCTTACGAGCTAATTCCAACGGGTGTTTGGTCTTTTAATTAAATCTAAAAACTAGGTTGTACGAGAGTTAAGAAACTTGCTAGGATTAGGTCTAAGGTGGAGTTTGGTAAGATTAAGTTTCCCACCTCTTTCAATGCTCTAAATTAAATCTTTTAGGAATTATAGCAATTATTAGTAAAGGGGATTAGGATGATTGGGAAGAAACGAAGTTTCTTCCTCTAGATCCTTGTCCGTCCTTTCCTAATAATTGCTCCAACCTTCATGGAAGTCATGCATGTCCGGTCCTTTATACTACGGTTTCACCGTTACCTCGTGGGTAGGGTGCCATAGGGAGCGGATCATGAATGCATGCATGAAGTTCTAATTCTTACAAATGATTGGGCACGAAAGAGATGAGAGATCTTCATCTCTCAAACTCCTCCCTATTCCTAACCCTAACAAGCGAGGAAATTACTCGCTCATTAGGAGATCTGTTAAAAATATCGTTTTTATTGTATGTATTTTTTAGATCTAATAGATTAGTTACCTACTGCAGGTTAAGAGATTCTACACTAGATTAAATTAGGGCAAAGGAATGATTTATCTAAGGCAAGAATTTAATTGGAAAACTAAGGCAGGAAATAATAATGAACTTACAAGAATGATGCTCTCCCAACTTCAATTGAATCTGAATTTTTATTTATCAAAAAGAGGCATCCCTAATACAATCTTTAGAATACATTTTTATAGGGAATAGGAAAATTAGGGTTACAATTGCTCGCACATGTGCTATTACAGATATACCACCTAAAAATCCCAACAAAAGCACCGACGCACCGCCAAGAAATTTCTGCACCGACACGTGCAGTAGATGGCCGCGGAACCACGGCATGGGTGGGGGTGGGGCCGCGGTTCCGCGGCCTATTGGTGAGATCATCTGATCAATTTTTGTGGGCTGCTTCTCTGCTGTTTGGGCTTTTTATTTTTTTAGTTCTTTTCTCCATTTGGCTTCTGGGTCTTCTCCAGATCTTCAGTGAAAACTTGTAATGGTCTTTTAACCGTTCACATTGATATTTTGGATCTTGCGTTGCCTTGTATCTTTGTGAACTGTTCTTCGTCTAGGCTTGACTAGGACCCTTCTATTTGTTGGTCAAAAGTCCCTCTTTTGTATCATCTTTTCTCTTTTTCACTGTTTTCGCTCCGAGAACCTGTATCCTGTAATATGTAGAAGACATGCGTCAAAAGCACATGTTTATTTATAAAATGAATAAGAATGGGGAATATAATAATACAATATTATGTTATGAACAATGCTCGGTAGGGGTTCTGATGAGTTTGCTTGTCGATCTTTCTTTCGACAGTACATGGGTAGCCGTTACATACAATTAGTGCCACTGACATGCTTGTGAGCTGTGGATTGGATCCAGTAACTCACTGCAAGCGTATTATCGAGTTTTTAGAGTCCTATACAGAGGTTTTTCTGGCTATAGCGATATGATGTAGATGTACCCATTGGATACATACCAGAGTTCGATTAAACACTATTGGATATGGGTATATTAATTGGACGTTTGATAATACTAGTCAGTCTTTTGGAAAGTCGGATATCAAATAAAGTATTGATTTAATATATATATATATATATATATATATATTGGATATATAAATATTTATAGTATTATATATCTTTGTATTTTTTACTCTCTTTTAAAGCTTGCATTTGTATGCAAAAGACATTTAGTATATGTTTACATATTTCTATTTGTATTATTCTTTTTCCTTTTTCTTTAAGTAGAGCAATGTGAGAGCATGTGGGTTAGGATACACACCCACCCAAATTGTTTGGACATGTGGAAGAGAGAGGTGAGAATCGACAAGTGGAAGAAAGAGTAGAGGGTAGATTGTATGAGAGTACGCTCTCTTCTCCTTTCCTTAAGTGATAATATTTTATCATCTTCATCTTGATCTCTCTCTTTTCCAGTAAGCTCTCACATCCATCGAAAGAAAAAGAGAGAAAAAAAATCTAGGATTACAAAACTACATCTCTCAGTACATTATCCTAGCAAACTATAGATCAAGTTACTTCCTCAAGTTGGACTTGGAGTGAAGTTGGTGCTAGAGTAGGGCTTCCTTAAGTGGATCCATTTTTGACAAGAAAGGCCTCCATCAAGCTTTTTCCTTGCAACCTAGAAGCCTAACTAGAGTTCAAATTCATCCTAGGAGCATATGAAGATACTACAACGGTTGCAATTGCTAAACTCTTTGTTTGTTGTGCTCTCTTGTGTTTACTAGTTTAGTGTTGGAAAGATTCTATGGTTATGGATGCTAGTGTTGCTCTTATAAATTTTTGTTGTCCGTATTTTTTCGCATCCGTTGTGCGCTAGCATTCCTACAGTAATTGCATATAGGTAATTATGGTAATTGAGGGAGGACCTATACAGGTAGATAGTTTTGCTCGAGATGATAGTATGCTATCTGATTTGTCTCTATCGTTATGTGCATAAGTTTTACTTGGTATTACATGTTGCTTATACATAATGATATAACCTATAGGATTCTTGCTTGACTACCAACATTATGATGGCGATCATATACGTAGGAGCTGGGTAGTCCATATGTACATCCTTAAATGTTCCTAGTCGTAGGAATATCGAGACTGGACATCGATATTTCATAGTAGACTAGTGTATACTTTCTAAACCCTGACGATGGGCGGTGGCCGATCTTACAAGCCATTGGTGTTAGGGCATCTAAGATTGTATACAGGTGTTCACTAGAGATGAGTACACCGAATGGACTCACAGAGAACTTCTAGATAGTATTATACCTATCGTCAGATAGAAGTTCTCTGGTGACATGAGTACAAAGTAGTATTTAGACCAGAGATCATCATTTTTCTTATATGATTTCCTACTATACTTAGATTACTACCCTACCATGGCTCAAACGAGTTGTGAAAATAGGTTTTAGTTGCGTACAGTCCGGAGCCACATGAAGGCAGTAAGCGATCGCCAGGGATTCGTCTCTTCTAGTATAGGGAGTCAATGTCGCGTTGTGTTCGGTTGGCTATCATTATAAATCCCTAATCAGAGTGAATGAGATTTACTAATAGGAGATCCATAGTTTCTCGGTGGGTGATGAACTTGAAACCAGCATGAATTATCAGGTTATTAGGGGTCAAATGTTATCCTCCCTTAGACCCAATATGTGATACTCTTAGACAAAGAGACCGGATTGTATGGAGATTGTTACACATAAGCTCAGTAGGGGTTCAGATAACCTTGCTTGGCAGCCTTCCTTTTGACAAATATTTGGGTAGCTGTTACGTTCAGCTAGTGCCACTGACGTGCCTGTAGTTATGGATTTTATCCAGTAACTCACTGTCAGAGTACTGTCGAGTCATTAGAGTCCCATATAGAGGGTTTTCCCGATTCAGGAGAAATGATGTAGAGGCTGTATTTTGATACGTGTAGGGTTCTAATTAAATATGTGTACTGGCTACACGGATTTTAATTGGACGGTTTGTAATACTAGCCGGCTTAGGATTAAGCCGGATTATTAAATCAAGTATTGATTTAATATTCTGGTATTATGTTTATTGTATTTTTCTGTCTCTTTTGTATTCGTATTTTGATATGAATATGGGTATGTATATACGGAGTTTTAATCTTGTATTTATACAAGATTACTTCTAAAAAGAGGACACCTCGTATTAGCATTTTCCATTTCTTATAAAATAGAAATGAGGTGAAAGGGTTATGTGGCATAGAGAATAGTGGAGGGTATAGGAAAATGAATTCTTTATTCATTTATCTACAAAATCTGTCTGCAACCCTGCTTCTACTTATTCCTTGATCTTTCGTAGTCTTGCGTCATCGACCGATTCTTCGTTGGTCCTTTCTTCCAGTGCGGATTGGATCTGAAGGTTCATTATTAACGCGACTACCCCTAGCATGATCACCTCAGTTTCTAACTAATTGATCTTGTCGTATCCTCCATTTGAGCTGTAAGGTTCATGACCATCGGCGGACGACTCAAAGCGTTGGGAATTACATTCACTTTTCTCGAACGAAAACATCCTCAAAATATCAAACTACCATCGATATCCCATCCTCCAACTATTGTGTGTTCAATATTTCCTCCCTCAGCTTGGTTTGGTAGATCGTTGCTCCAAAGAATGGCTCCCACTCATGATGATAAACGTAGAGTGATCAGGGGTCTCGAATACTACCCTTTTTTTACGGCAGTTGATGGTAGCATAAAACATCCCTAACCAATCCATGTCCAAGACCACGTCAAAGTTTGGCATGTCTATCATCATAGAATCAGTGTAGAATTCCCGGCCGAAGATCACCACAGGACACAGATTGTATCCTTTTGTTGACTTTAGCACTCCGCTTCCTGGGTTTATATTCCATCCAGTAGCATATGGTGCCATTGGAATGGAGTGGGCAGACCGATTTATCCAACATGAAGCAATGTAATGCTCCTGTGTCAAAAAGTGCGAGTGCAGACATGAACGCTACTAACAGGGTACCCATGTTGCTAAGGAAAGGTTCACGTGTGTGTGATACGAACTTTAAAGACTTGAGTTAAGGTAAATAAAGACAGGAAGAATGGACTGAATTGTAACGGTTACCTGTGATCACTTGCCCCATGGCCTCGGCCTCATCGGCTATCGTGATAGAGGCTTGAGGCCTGACGTTTAGGAGAGTTCTTCTGTGCTGACTAGAACACTTTTTGCTGAGGGGGAAGGGGTGGTCCTTGCTGTGATGCCCCAAAATTGGCAGTCCTGGATGTAAGGGCAGGTCTATGTGTATGCCGAGAACAGGCATGAGTGAGGTTCTTAGATGACCCGCAGAGCAAACAATAGACATTCGCCCTGTGACAATCCCTTATGAAGTGTCCCGGTCTATGGAAAAAGTTGCAGAGGACGGAAGGAGGATGAAGGAATTAGAGGATTTCTCTTGCCTCTTGTGTTGAGCGGCACCTCCTAGTCTTGAAGAAGCTCCCCCTGAGATACGGGGCATTTGATCCTTGCATGTTGACACCTTCTTTGCTATTTCTCGAATGGTTTATAACATCGAGTCATTCCCAACATCTCAGTTAGGGACTATTGCAGAATCATAGTCTGCCGCCGCTAATTCTCCAACAGGCCCTGCATGAGTTCCATCATAGTTGTCTGGCCAGCTGGTGGGTTCCCATCGTCATTCCTGTTGCCTTTTTTGTGGTCATTGTCGTTCCTCCCTGTCGTTGATCTTCAGAAGAAAATTCGAAAGAGTCATGTTAGATTCACATTATAGTTTTGAGAAATTTAGACAAGTAAATTGCATAAGAACTTGCAAAAGAACAACGGAAAAAGATGCTAACAACACTAAACTGATAGGGAGTTACAAGAAGTCGGTGATGAGATCATGTTGCGTTGAGACATGATCTTCGGAAAGGCAAGGGGGGTTCAAGATAGATTTTAAGAAATGTGAGTAAAAAGGGTATTAGAAAAGGTTTTAATAAAGATTAGTTAATGTCTTGACTTTATATACTGGACCTGCATCGGCCACCACTAAAACCTATTACACACCATTTCCTAAGATACGGAAGCGGAGACGCGGCGAGGCCCGCGACATAGCTGTACCGAGAGAGGGTAACTCAACTCGATACGGCTACATTAAACATATAGTATATAGGCAATATATAAGGGCAAGTAAAATAAAAAACCGGTCTTATTCTTCAACCAGAACATTATTATAAACAAGGTCCCAAAATTTTATTACAGCGATCGAAAGAAAGACATGATGATAAATGAGCCTTAAACAGGTAGGCGAGCAAAACAAACAGTAATGTTTAGGCCTAAAAGGTGGTCGAGGAGTGAGTGTTGCCTTCTTTCGTGGCTTCAACCTCTGCCACATTATCTCTATTCTTTTCTTCTAGCCCTAACGGATATTTCGGGAGAGGGAAAGGGAAAAATAGAGAAATGTCCGTCAGCGAGATAAACTCGAGTAAGATTCTTAAGGTAGGGTGAGTGAAATAAAGTAATAATAGGTTTGGTGAAAGTCGCATATGTTAGTGTGAGTATGTGTCACGGATGTCTCATGTGGGTTAAGTAAGAGAAAGGTAACTAAAGTGTGATGTTTGAATGATGTCATATATGTGTAGTGTAAATTAAGTATATCAGGTATTGAATAAGCGTTGTGTATGTTTTAGTTTAATTAGGTAAGGGTACCGGGCTCTCAAGATCACTCCGTTGGTGCCATGGAACAACAACAATCGGGAGTGAATAGTACTTCATTTCACTTCCCGAACTACAGTTAATCAAAAGGGGAATCTGAGACCCTTAATATTGCCTAATATAAGCTAAACAACTGAAAGTCTACCTTAGCACCACCATGAGGTTTTAGAGGCATCAAGCATGCCAAATTTTAAATTTTATTAGGTGCTATGTTATACTAACAATATCTTTATTAGATTATTTAGGGTTTGCCTTTGTGATGTGATGAACTCAAGAGAAGAAAAGAGCATACAACCTTTGTAGTTCGAGTCCTTCTCTTCAATAGCTCCGGGTTGATTTCCACGCGACTCTACTAGGATCCTTTTCGAGTTGAACGAACCTTCTTCGTGATCTTCGCGCCAAAGACAATCCACCCGAAGTCCACAAACTCAAGCTAACCCTTTACTAATCTCATTAGTGAAGACAACACACCACATCAAATTGCTAATCTAATATATGATGGTGAAGTAGGGGTTTAATTTGCTTATTAGTTTGTGTTCAAGCTTCATGTTTCACATCACATGTGAGGGTTTAAGATTGAACCATGGGATTGAGGAAGAAGAAGAAGCTCGAGAGCAACCATAGGAGAAAAGTACACAAAATGGCTAAGTGTTGAGAATGAGACTAGAATGAATGTCAACTCTTGATCACCACTCATTCAAGCATGTAATTTTGCAATATAAATTTACAACCATGCTTGAATAGTGAATAAACTATGAATAAAGCCGATGCTTGCAACCATGCTCTCATTTTCCACCTCTTTTCTATTTTTCTCAAAAATAGAAATCATGCCATGCTTCATTATTATTATTATTATTATTATTATTATTATTGTTATTATTATTATTATTATATATCATATAAATATATATATATATATATAATGAAGAATAATTAGTGAGCTAATGATCTTAGTTAAGATATAATCATATCACATATAATGTATATCACATTATTAAATCAACACTTTATTTAATAATCTGGTTATATCACATATGATCAACTAATATTATATATCTGTATATCACATTATCAAATCAACACTTGATTCGACAATCTGGTTATATCACATATAACCGAACCGATAACAGATAACTACCAAATTACAATACGGTATCACATACACGTATTTAATTAGGCCCAAACACATATTACAAATGTGTCCTACTTCATTTCGCTTGAACCAGGAAACTTCTGTGTGGGACTCTAAAGACTCGTCAACATGTCAGCAGTATGTGATGATCACATCAGTCACCCACAAGCTGTCGGCGGTACTAGCTGGACGTAACGGCTACCCGGGTATTGAGCGATATGAAGATCAACAAGTAAGCTCGTCCATACTCTCCATGAAGTCTAACAGTAACACTACCGTATAGTCCGGTCTCTTCGTCTGATATGTCGCATATCATGTTTAGGGGTGGTAAACGTCAGGCCCCAGTAATGTGATAAGTTATGCCGATGTCTGGCCAATAATGGTTTGACAAACTACTGATAACTCTTATCATTAAATCTCAGCAACAGCCCTGGCCAGGGACTTACAGTTATAACCAATCGAGTATAGCGCAACATCAACCCCCAATACCGGGAGAGACGAAACCCTTCCTATCGCTCATTGCCTCCATATGACTCGGGACTGTACCCGAAATCCACCTTTTTGCACAACTCCTTTGAGCCGTGGTAGGGAGGAAATCAGAGCACAGTGGGAGCCACACAAGACTCTATGACGATCTCGGGTCTACAGACTAACCTGTGCCAGTTTCACCGGAGGACTGCTATATGACGATAGGTATACTACCACATAGGAGTCCTCGGCGAGTCCTGTTCGGTGTACCCATTCTCCAATGAGCACCTGTGTACAATCTTTGATGTCACAGACCAATAGTTGTGGGATCAACCATCTCCCTCTAAGGGACAAGAAATGTAACACCCTAGGTCATTAATACCAATTCTAGTATTTCTTTATTTATGGTATTTTCTTGATTTATTGTGTTTTGGATGCAAATGGTGTATTTGACATTTGTATTTGCATCCGACCCGACCCACATAGTTGAAACCTGTCTTGATTCATGTTTATGATTTAACCTGACTTGTTACGTAGACTTATGCACTTTCATGAATACTGCATACTGGCATTTTATCTGGCATTGCATTTCTACAATAAAACATTTTTAAGTCACGTAAAATAATTTAAAAATACATTGCATGGCATGCATGATACCTCTTACCCCGTGGTAGCATCCGCGCATCTTGTTCTCGTCTTGTTCAGTGAAACGGACTTATTTGGATGGCTAAGCGCACGTACGTGCATCCGTTCTTGGGGGTATGCATTTTCGTTACCCGAGCATTCATTTTGAATTTTGAACGTCGCATATATTTTTTATATTTTAAAACTGAAATTTTAGACCGGACCTAGGCGTGTTTTGGAATTTTTTTGTATCCCGCAAAAATTCGAATTTTATTTAATTTAATCGACAGTTTAAATTTTATTAACAGCTTTAAAATTTAATTAAACCAACTAAAATAATTTATCAACTTAAAATCAAAACAGATTACAACCTCACTTTCTCTTTCTCTTTCTTCTCTGGCCCAATCATTTATCTTCTCTCTCTTCTCTTTCTTTCTCTCTCCCCTTCGCTCAGTCTCCCTCTCTCTCTCCCCCTTTTTGCTCAGTCTCTCTCTCCCCTCACTCTCTCTCTCTCTCTCCTCTTTCTCTCTCCTCTCGCACCCTCTCTCTCTCTTCTCGCGAACAATGTTCGCTTCTCGGATGTCGTTACGGGCGCGAGATGTGGTCACCTCCCTTAACTCCTTCCTTGATTTTCTCTCCTTCCTCCTTCCTATAAAACCTCGAGCACCTCACCTCTAACCCATCACAACTCTCATTTCCTCAAACCCTAACCCTAAACTCCATCACTCCATCACCTCTCAACTCAACAGAGCCTCCTCTCTCTCCTCCTTGCATCTTCTTCTTCTTCTTCAACATTCCCGAGCCCACTGCACCCTCAAGAACCCCGAGAACCCATCACCACCACCTGCACCACTTCGTCGCTGACGACCCCTACACCTCACCATCACCATTCTCCTCTCCTCCTCTCCCTCTCCTTTACACTTCTCCTCTTCTCATTCACCCCTGCACAGAACCAACAACACCCGAGCCAAACCCTAACCTAACCCTAGCTCCTTAAGATCCCCTCACTAGCGCACCTCACCGCCGTTGATCTCGCCGACACCACCAGCTCGACTCCCTAACCCCAGTGCACAATTCCAGTGAGCCTCACACCTTATCTCTTCTTCTTCCTCCTCTTCTTTCTTTTTCTTTTTCTTCATTTCTTGAATTCTGTATTTTCATAGTTCGTTGGAGCCGTACTTGACACCGACGATCCAGACGACCCAGAGGTCGTACCCTACCTGCGTGATCACCCTCTTGCGTTGCTTGGACCCGTCCCGTGTGTCGTGCGTGCGTTGTGACGCTTTGTCGACGTCGGACGTGCCGTACATATCTGTTTGGTGATCCGTCGAGGCAAGTTAATCTTGCTACATGCTATACTACTATATTCTATATCTATTTGCATTATAATACTTCATAATGATTAGTTTTGCAATCCACATTATCAATTTTCAGTTTTATCGATTTATTCGACATCTGCATACATCCGTATATATCATTTCAGATCTAGGGCATGAAAACCTATCTTGTTACATACTATACTACCATATACTGCATCCAATTGAATATAACATTACATATTGTTTAAATTGTACATCCCGTATTTACCAGTTTTCATTTTACGGTTAAATGATATCTGTATGCATCAATATCATGATTTACACATCTAGTCGCATACTAAATCATTTTGCTACATGCTAGATATAGTATTATGCATCCATGTGAGTAAAATGTCACCTGTTTATCAAAATATAGATCCATATTAAAGTTTTACAGTTTTGGATACCCGTTTGCATCCATATCATCTAGTATACATATAGCTACATCTACAGATCACATTAATACATATTACAGTTATATCGACACCCCATGCTTGATAATGTGCATCCGACATAGTATTGGAACTGTAAATGTAACCCTAACTGATATTTGTGCATCCATGCTTTTTTTGTGCAACCCATACTTACTACAGTTTGATTGTGAGTATCCACTTGATACTTGTGCACTATCTGACATGACCTGATATACTACTGCTTGACTTGATACCTAATCTTGTTACTAATGCCGAAAATCTTGACCTGTTGTCCCTACGGACATATCCTGTTGTCTATACAGACAAACCTGTACCGCTTGATCCTGTGTTGGCATCAGCTCCAGATTATTCAATACCTGAATTGAACACATAACTTAGGGGTATGGGGAAATCAGGAATGTAGCTGAACGTAACTCAAAGGGCTATTACATCATGTTACCATGGTCCCATGGGGTATGAATGGGACATAGACTCACAGTCTATCATATATTGTTATCGTGGTCCCGTGGGGAATGAACGGGGCATAGACCGATGGGTTACAATGAAGATTGCATTAATTGATTTCAATCAAACTTTAGAATATATAACCCAGTAGCACATTTTTGATTGATCACTGCACGACACATATATTGATACACTTCATTGTTCTATATCTCTGTTTACTTATTACATTCATGTTACTGTTCATGATTCATGCATGCATATCTCGTGTATCCTGTTCACTTATTATTGTTTGATACCATGACGCACTAACGTCTGGGTTTTGCATGGCCCAGATCCTTTATCTCTGTCGCAGGCTGTTCAGGAGTATTTTGACCAACAAGCCGAGCAGTGAAGATCTTGTTAGTTGCTAGTTAGTTTAGTTTATTCCGTATTTTCATTCCTGATGTGAGCCCGTATTATGGGACGTACTTTCCAGATTGTCATTGTTACTTGGATTTATTACTTCCGCATATTATTTCTTGACTCGTTATTTCTGGCTTATGGACATGTACTAGATAGTTTCTTTTATTTTCCTGTTCTTGATATCTCTAGACAGCCGCAATATGACTGTGGAGGGATGTTTCTGTTGGAGATAGTGCCCTCATAGTCAATTATTGGATCGCAGGTACGTGATTACAATGATTGCGGAGGACCTATCCCGGTAGCACAGTCTTACTCGAGATGATAGTATGCTATCTGGTTTGCCTTTATCAGTCGTGTACATGTTCAGGTGACTGATTGCATGTTACACTTTGATAGAGCCCTTAGGATCTTGCTTTACTACCAACAGTATGATGGCGATCATATACGTGAGAGTTGGGTAGTTTATATGCATATCCTTAATTGTGGTCCCTAGTCGTGGGAGTTTCGAGACAGGGCATCGATACTCCGGAGTAGACTAGTGTATACAGTCGAGACCCCGACGAGGGGCGGTGGCCGGTCTCACAAGCCACTGGTGTCAGTTGGATCACCTAAGATGTATACAGGTGCTCATTGGGTTATGAGTACACCGGACAGGACTCGCCGGGAATCTGCTAGTTAGTATTATATCTACCGTCAGATAGCAGTTCCCTGGTGACATGTGTACAGGTTAGTTCATCGACCTGAGGTCGTCATTTGTCTCGTGTGAGTTCCCACTGTGCTTTGATTTCTACCCTACCACGGCTCAAAGGAGTCGTGCAAACATGTAGCTTTTGGGTACAGTCCCGAGCCATATGGAGGCACGTGAGCGGATCGGCAGGGGATTCGTCTCTCCCGGTATTGGGGGCGAGATCGTGCTGTGTCTAGGAGAGTCATTACACAAATCCATGGCCATGGTAGGAGATTTACTGGTAGGTACTCCAGTAGTATCTCAGGGTGTATTGAGGCTTCACTCCGACACGACTTATACTGCTATTGGGGGTCTGACGTTACTAGCCCCCTAGGCAGATATGCGATACTCATTGACGAACGGACCGGACTGTATATACATTGTCACTGTTAGGCTCAGTAGGGTTTCTGGATGAGTTCGCTCATCGGCCTCCCTTGAGTTTGCTCATCAGCTTCCCTTGAGGTCAGTCCATGGGCAGCCGTTACGCATTGCTAGTGCCGCTGACGGTTTGTGGTTAAACCCACTGCCATGGTGCTGACGAGTCATTAGAGTCCCCCACAGACAGTTTCCCAAGTTTGGGCGAAACGTTGTAGAGGCCGTATGGTTTTATGGCAGGGTTCGGAAAATGCACGTGCGTTTACGCACGTGTCGATTTTCGGACAGATGATACTGGTCGGCTTTGGTTTAAGCCGGATCCGAGTATTATATTGAGTAGGTATAATATCTTTGTCTCAGTTGCATTTGTATTCGGTCGTAATACAAATGCGGGTATATTTATACAGTTTCGGGGTTGTCCTGAAATTAGTTTCAGGATCACTTTTGGAAGTTGCCAGTTTCCAGTTTTCTATCAGCCGTCTTTTAACATTCTGTTAAAGACGGATTTATCTTTTCTTCAGATATGATGAGTCAGTATTCTAGAAGTTTCTAGATATGATGACTAGGATGGTGACTAGGCTAGTGACTCATCTTGACATTAATGGTTTCATTAAAGGCTTGATGATGTGTTTAGTGATTCATGCTTTTTCATTAAAGCTTTTTGTTTTCCTTAGGATATTTTGAAGTGAGAAGCTTTTTGCTTAAGGTCACCACTTGCTCCTACGGTCACCTCCCTCCATCATATAAAAGTGGCCGGCCCTCCTTCTCTCTCCTCCTCACTTCACTTGATGTTTCATTTTGGTTAGAAAAGATTATGATAGTATTCGGGGTGTATGGAATTTTACAGTTCATTTCATTCCATCACCCGATTTCCACGGCAACTTCATTAACCGATCGTCCACGGATTTGGACGAAGTGAGACAAAGTCATCTACTCATTCTCTACATCATTCTTGGTCGTCTCTTTTAGCAAACATGACGATCGAGTTGCCTCGAGTCAGAGGCGGGAGCCCGTTTAAAGAATCGGTGATGTGGTGCCACCTCGACGAGGATATCGGAGATCGACGAGATCGGAGCAGCCGCAACGGAGCGTGGGATGATGGTTGAAGAACGAAGGACTCGGATCGTTCGGTACAATCTTTCTACACTCTTTACAGTTTGTTAGTTTAGCAATAATGGCAGATCCGGGTTAAAGTATACGATAGCGCCAGTTAAAAAGTTTTTGTTCCGCATTTGGCGTCTGTAGACTGCCGGGGCGCTAGCGTAGACTTACAGTTTCCTAGCCATAGGTAGCATGGTTGGCTCTGTCACGTACTGATCTTAGCGCACTCTGGGAGCGGGGCGTAACAGGGTTTGTTTGGTATCAGAACCATTGGATTTATGTTAATCGGGTTTGATTTTTTTGTAGTTGGGTATTGGACCCAATACACGAATCATAATACTCGTGATTAGGAACATGTCCTACCACATTGTTATCGTGATTCTTGAATCATATCTTTCTCTTGACCCTTGTTTTGACGATATGCAAACAACTTTGCATCTCGGTTTGAAATTCTTTTGGTTCCCTGTTGTTTCTCCCATCCTATTCTTTTGATTCTGATACTAGGAATTTGGTGACTTGAACGGAGTTATGTGATTGTACCCATGAACTGCAGCATGGTTACAATGTGGTACTCTATTTAAATAACTTGGAGTCCGTGGTCTTGATTCATTTCCTTATTTCATGGTCGTTTTATTACCTTGGTTCTCTCAGTGTCATTGCTTACCAGTTCATGTTTTGTAGATTTCTCGGTGATCGATACCGGCAGCTATGATGTTGTCTTGGGAATGGACTTTCTTGGGAATTTCCACTCTCACATTGATTGTAGGGCGAAGAAAGTGATTTTCCAGATTCCCGGAAATCCGGAGTTTGTTTTTACTGGAGGTAGCTGTTCTGTCGGGCCAGTCGAGTTTAGGGCTTGGCCGACAAGCAACGTTCTTTCGTTAATGGAAGTTGATAAGGAGGAAGCGCCAGTTGTAGTTCGAGAGTTCATGGACGTGTTCGAGGACATCTCGGGTTTACCGCCAAAACGAGATGTGGAGTTCGCGATCGATCTTGTACCTGGTGCAGCGCCAATCTCAAAGGAGTACTATCCAATGGCACCAGTGGAGTTGGAAGAAGTCAAGAAGCAAGTTACCGAATTACTTGAGAAGGGTTGGATTCGCAGCAACAATTCACCTTGGGGAGCTCCAGTTCTTCTACTAAAGAAGAAAGATGTCACAAGGAGGATGTGCATCGATTATCGAGAATTAAACCGGGTGATTATTAAGAAAAAGTACCTGATCCCTCACATTAGAGAATTGTTCGAGCAGGTCAGTAGCGCGAGGGTATTCTCGAAGCTGGATTTGCGATCCGTATATCATCAGGTCTGAGTTAAATCAGAAGATATTGGAAAGACTGCGTTCCGAACTCGGTATGGACATTACGAGTATTTAGTGATGCCATTCAGAGTCACGAATGCACCGGCGATATTTATGGACTTGATGAACCGAATCTTTTCACCGTTCTTAGACCAGTTTATAGTGGTGTTCATCGATGATATTCTGGTCTACTCGATGAGCATTGAAGAGCATGCGGAATACTTGAAGATCGCACTGCAGATGTTGAGGCAAGAAAGATTGTATGCAAAGATGAGCAAGTACGAGTTTTGTCTTGAAGAAGTGAAGTTTTTTGGGCACGTCGTATCCGGAGATAGAATCGCCGGTGATCCCGAGAAGATTGCAGCAGTTCAAGATTGGCTGATTTCGAAGAACGTAGCAGAGATCTGAAGTTTTATTGGACTTGCCGGATATTACAGAAGGTGCGTGGAGAATTTTGCTTAATTGGCTGAGCCTTTGACCAAGCTTACGCGTAAGGAAGTACCGTTCGGATAAGTGTGCGTCATCTTTTGAGGCGTTGAAGTAGAGGTTGATAACCGCTCCTATTTTGACCGTACCAGACAGTTCCGGAGGATTGGTGATTCACAGCGACGCATCTGGGAAAGGTTTGGGATGTGTTCTGATGCAGCATGGGAAGTTATAGCTTACGCATTGAGACAGTTGAAGACCCATAAGAAGAATTACCCAACTCATGATTTGGAGCTTGCAGCAGTGATTTACGCTTTGAAGATTTGGAGACAATACTTATTGGGCGAAAGGGTCGAAGTATTCACCGATCACAAAAGCCTAAAGTACGTGTTCACACAGAAAGAGCTTAATATGAGGCAGCGTAGATGGTTGGAGCTGATGGATGACTACGATCTTGTGCTTAAGTACCATCCGGGGAAAGTTAATGTTGTGTCGGATGCGCTTAGTTGGTTGCCAGCAATTCAGACATTGACTGCACAGAAGGAACTTATTGAAGACTTTCGGAGATTCAAGTTGGAGATCTTGCTACCGCATTCTTCGGGATAGTTGATGCAGCTGCAAGTACAATCATCGTTGATCGAGAATATTAAAGCAGCGCAGTCGCAGGACCCAAGATTGCAGAAGTTTCGAGAACAGGTTGAAGCAGGACTTCGAACGGACTTGTTAATTCATGAAGATTGTTCGTTACGATATGGTAGCCGTTTGTGTGTGCCAAAAGGAGGTATTCGAGAAGAAGTTATGAAGGAGGCACACAGTTCCGCGTATTCCGTACATCCAGGAGGCACGAATATGTACCGCGATCTAAGACAGCATTTCTGGTGGGAAGGCATGTAAAGGGATATTGCTCGCTTTGTAGCGAAGTGCTTGTTGTGTCAGCAAGTTAAGGCTGAACATAAAATAGTTGCTGGTTTATTGTAACCACTTCCGATTGCTCAATGGAAGTGGGAACATATAACCATGGATTTTGTGACAGCTTTAACGCGGAGTCCAAAGGGCAACAATGCAGTTTGGGTGATTGTTGATCGATTGACGAAGGCAGCTTATTTCATACCATTTCGAGTTGATCAGTCAACGGAAACGTTAGCAGAACGGTACATCCAGGAGATTGTGAGATTGCATAGAGTACCTGTGAGAATCGTGTCCGATTGTGACACCCGATTCTTATCGCACTTCTGGAGAAGCTTACAGGAAAGTTTAGGGACTCAACTGAAGTTTAGCACAACTTATCATCCTCAGACAGATGGCCAGTCGGAGAGAACGATCCAAACTCTTGAAGACAAGTTGAGAGCTTGCATGTTAGACTTCAAAGGTTCTTAGTGAAGGGTCCTGGCAGCGCCCCGGCCGTCGAAACGCGGCCAAAATGCGGAATAAAAATTTCTTAAACCAGCGCTACCGCTACCCGAATCCCGAATCGACCTTAAACCCTAAACTAGCAAACTAACTAAGAGTTAGAATCATTATACCGAGATGATCCGTGTCCTTCGGTCTTCATTCCAATCTCCTAGCGGCTCGTTGATGTGGTTTGGTTGCCGGTCTTCCTTCGTCTCCGATGATCCACCCGGGGAAAACGGCGCAAGCTCCAACCTCGTCGAACGGGGTAACCGACGCTCCAAAGTCGCTAGCGATGGAGAGTCGAGGTGTATGAAAATGTCACTACATTTTCTCTCATCCCTTGAGCTCAAGAGAGCATCCATGGAAGATGAATGAAGGTGATGATGAAGACTTGGCATGAACAATGGAAATGGTTGAGTGTTTTCTCTTTTTTTTTGAGCATGAGAAAGTGAGGGAGTGATGTAAATTAATCATCCAACCAAATGAAAATGAACCCCCACCACCAAATAATGGCCGGCCCCCTCCCTCTCTCCCATCCAAAAGAAATCTCATTTTCTTTTTCAATTAATTAAAACAATAAGCAAATGCAACCATACCTTAAAACTATGTTCATGCCATGGTTTGACTCACCCTTTTCCACCTCATTTCTTAATTGAATTTCTAAAAAAAAATCAATAAAAAAAGGTGGCATCTTCTAGAAGCTATTCCATATAAAATACGGAATACTTCCCGGTTCATGTACCGAAATACATATACGCGTATTCGTACCAAAATACGAATAGCCGAGAGAGAAAACGAATAGTGAAAAATAATACTAGAATACGTATATACAAATACATATATAAATTATTAAATCAAAACCTGATTTAATAAACTGGATTAATCCTAAGCCGCTAGTATTATCAACCGTTCAATTAAAGTCTGCACAGCAAGTGTACTTATTTAATCGAACATCTGTATGTATCAACATACCTCATGTACACCATATCGCCTGAACCATGAAAAACCCTCTGTGTGGGACTCTAAAGACTCGTCAATACGCTGGCAGTGGGTTTAACCACAAGCACGTCAGCGGCACTAGCCGTACGTAACGGCTACCCAGATATTGAGCGAAAGGGAGGACGACGAGAAAACTCATCCTGAACCCCTACTGAGCCTGTCAGTGACAATATCCGTACAGTCCGGTCTGTTCGTCTAAGAGTATCGCATATCGAGTCTAAGCTGTAGATAAAGTCAGACCCTCAACAACGTGATATTTAGTGTCGGCATGTAACACATCACCTCCTGAGAAACTATCGATCCTGGATCGGTAATCCTCGTATACCATGGCCATGGATTTATTTTGATGGCCACCCGTACACAATGCGACATCAACCCCCAATACCGGGAGAGACAATCCCCGACGATCCGATCACAGCCTCCATGTGGCTCGGGACTGTACCCAACTAAAACCTGTTTGCACGACTCCTATGAGCCGTGGTAGGATAGTAATCAAAGCACAGTGGGAACTCACACGAGACAAATGACGATCTCAGGTCGACAGACTAACCTATACACATGTCACCTGGGAACTGCTATCTGACAATAGGTATAATACCAACTAGCAGGTTCCCGGCGAGTCCGTCTAGTGTACTCATAACCAAATGAGCACCTGCATACTATCTTAGGTGAACAGACTAACACCAATGGCTTATGAGACCTGGCCACCGTCCCTCGTCGGGGTCTCGATCAGTATACACTAGTCTACACTGGAGTATCGATGCCCGGTCTTGATACTCCTACGACTAGGGACATTTAAGGATGTGCTTATAGACCCCATCTCCCACATATATGATCGCCATCATAGTGCTGGCAGTCAAGCAAGAATCCTATGGGCTTTATCAACATGATGATAAAGACAAACTAGATAGCATACTATCATCTTGAATAAGACTGTTTTATCGGTATAGGTCCTCACTCAATCATCATAATCACAGGTCCGCGACTATGATAATTGCCTTGAGGATACTATAGCCAACAATCTCCTACTTGCACTTAAGGCCAATTATTACGATGTCGCATACTCACAGCCCGTGTGATACCGAACACCCAACTTCTCTACTAATCAGTTTCGCAAATCCCATTTGTGAAAATGATTGCGTTCTAGAAATAGCCTCAGTGAGTGGATCCGCTCCAATGTTTCTTTTTGTTTCTCTCCATATCTCAACTTCGCGGAGAAAACTATCTCCCGAAATGAGCAATACATATCTTAGAGTCTGTCTGGATATCTGATGAGACCCAGTTCACAAAAGAACTCCAATTCCAACAAACTTCCTAGACTGTATTGTCCACTGAATTTAATCAGTATTCTGCACCAAGCCTTTCCTCAGTATTCACTTGGACCACCCATCCAACATACTGTCCCTCAAAAGAGGGAAAACTATAACTCTGACAGTCACTCTGTCATCCAGGTCACCTTGGAAGCCTGATATGATAACCGTCTCCTGAACTAGGCTACCGTTACCATATCCATAGAATATCCATTCATGTTCATAAACTGCTTCCCAATGTTTCTCCAGTATTGGATTAATATATCTGCTTATTGTATCTAGTGCAAAAGCAATATCTGGTGTGGTACTTGACATTTCATGATTAACTCAATTGTATAAGCAAGTGATATGCTAATCATGCATATCCCTCTCCCCTTTAGTCTGTAAGACACCTTTAGAGAGGGTGACTCTATCACCTGCAGGTACACCACCATGCCAGGAGTCGTCCTTTTAATGTCAAGTACCCAGATTGGGATACTTCCCAAATACAGATCTAAAACCATAGATCTAGTAACCAAAAACCCTGATATTATATCCATATCAAATGTGGAGAAACAACTTTGTGACAACCATAATATAACCGATCGTAGTATAGGAATATCTCTTCCTATCAAGTGCATGTCATCCGAATACATCGACATCACCCTCTACTACCTTCTTACCAGACCTATCTCCTATTCTGATAAAGTCAAAGACTATAACTATCACATCAAAATTAGATGATCTGTTTCCGCTTTACCCGCTTTAGTCTATAAACAGACATAAGCTACTTGCCCACTATGCTTCCGCTGCTCCCACTGACTATAACAACCCTCTGGCAGAGTCATATATACGTGCACTTCTAAAACTAGTTTAGAACGACGCTATACTCATCCTCCTTCCGGGTCTTATAGTCTAGAACAACAGCAATGGAAAGTCTGGGTAAACAAGAAATTCCCTGTCACCATCTCTGAGAAGACCGAAGTACCTCTCGGGTGACTGAGGTTACCCTCCAAATCTACGGAGTGGCTAATGGAACATCAAATCCAATTGAATTCTTAGGTTCTATTAAATTTCCAGTAATCATTTGTGGTTCTGGAACAACTTCCAGTTCTACCATACTCCCACTTCTGTTTTCTAAAAAAATCCATTTTATTTAAACTGTGGTGAGTCAAGAACAATATAAATATTGATCTTCCTGATGGTAGAAAGTTAACCCTCGTCAAAGCCCTGGATAACCCAGAAACAACCATTACTGAAACGTGCCTTGAGTTTATCCGGATTCTGGCTTTAAGCATCAGCCGGACAACTCCCTATACCTTAACATCGTTAAGATATAAATTGATTCTATATTAATCTAATATAGAAACAAAAGCACTAATCTAATTTGAACCAGATTCAAAAACATGCATCTGTCTCTAATGCATATCAACCAAATGGAAAGAGGACAATCAGCATTACTTATCTAGGAGTGCATCCATATATGAGTAACCCGAAAGAGAAGAAAGTTCTCAAAACCATTACTTTTAACTGAATACCTAACACAAGTATCTACATCTTGGAATACTTCGAAGAATCCTATCAAATGGTCCTCTACTTTATTCTTATACCTATAACTTCTGAATATCTGGACCTTGCATTTCAATGAAATACATGTCCAAAACTGGAGAAGTCATAAGTAAACAGAATATAGTACGAGTACCAATCCCTTTGTCCTAATGGACACTGGACAACATACAATACTTTGTATAAGTCCCCTGAGTTCAACAACTCAAACCCTGTGCGTCGTAGATTGAAAAACTGTAGTATGGTTAAGAAGAATTACACCGCTGTTGAATGCATCTTACCTAATCACCAACCGATATAGCTAAATGTCAAATACATAATATCAAAAAGATATATCTCACTTTATAAAAATAAACGTACAGATATATCAGTTTGAAATTGGTGCATAACAACGGATATTCAAAACCATATACTTGCCATCCGGCAAGATCCAGATGATTTCCTCAGATATCACCAATTACAACGAATTTCGATATAATGAGGATCTAATCACCCAATTCCCAATATCTTACTCCTACCCACCATCTGTAATAACATACAGATGTGAGAAACTGATCTGGTAAATACATACCCTGGAGTTAGATTCTTATTGGGAAAACAATTTTCAATTAACATTGCACAATCAGACTGAAACATGAAAATGTTTCGAAAGGATTTAACTGGTATTCCTAGTAACGCCTCTTCCACTCTTCTGATTCACGACAATAACCATATACTTACTTGCCCTCACTCCAATCCCTTTATTATGTCTTTACTTGTTACCTTTTGTACACCTTCTTTAGGCTAATTGGTTTTTTTCTTTCCTTACCCTTCGGCACTAGCCTAAGGTTTGGAAGAAGACTATCCAATAAGCGTAATAGGTGTACTCTCCTAATCCTAGAAGCCCTCGCAACCTGAGAGAAGGTAAAAAGAAAAGACATCTGAATAATCCTATTCTATCTCTCCAGAACCAGAATCCATCCCCGAAAAAGTTCCTTCGAGTTCGTATGTAACTATACGATGGATTTATCCAATAGAAGTGGATATCCATAGTGATACGGAGTGTTCTAGAGAAAAACAAAGTGGATGTAAGAGTGGCAGCGGTATACACGGTCTTTGTCGTAAATGATGGTGATCGCAATTTACTTATTACCTTCTGTACACCACAGTTAAGCTTGTTGGTTTTCTTCCTTCCTACCGTTCGGCACCTGCCTATGGTCTGGAGGAAGACTATCCAATAAGCTCAATAGGTGTACCCTCTCCTAATCCTAGAAGCCCTCACGACCTAAGAGAAGGTAAAGAGAAAGGACAACCGAATAATCCTATTCAATATCTCCAGAACCAGAATCCATCCTCGAAAAAGATCCTTTGAGTTCGTATATAACCATACGATGGATTTATCCAATGGAAGTGGATGTTCGTAATAATACGGGGTGTTCTGGAGAAACGCAAAAGGTGATATAGAAATGGCAATGATGTATGCGACACCGTGACATTCCAAAAGCTAAAGTGTTTTAAGAAGGTTCGGTCAACTTGGTTTCATGAGTTTTAGTCAAAAGTCGGGTCATAGACGCAGCCGGAGAGAGAGAGAGAGAGAGAGAAGAAACACTCAGCGTGCACTCTAACCTAGATCAGAATGGTTGATCATTTTATCTAATCTGGATGGCTCCCACTGTTTCCTCGAATTCTCCTCCAAACCTAAAATGAGAATTAGTCGGAATCACCCGAGGAGTAATCCTACTCATCAGTGGGAATCGGGATCCAACTATCATCGCATGATCACTTGATGGAGGCCACTCAAGTCACTACACTCCAGAAAGTATGCGCAAGCCTGGCAAGTTTCCTGTATGTTTGAAACTCCCGATATGATTTTTACCCCTAGGACCCAAGTGACCTTGACGAATAATCAACAAATCAAAAGGTCCTAGTCAAGTTCAACCCGTCATTATCTTGATTGCATTAAACCCACCAGAACGACCCTTGACGAATAATCAACAAAGTCGTACGACTGTCCTAACCAATCCACATATCCATGCGACAGAAAAGTATTACAGAGCTACCGCACACTACGCCTCGGCAAATAGCAACGACAAACGTAGCACAAATACTAAGCAATACTAATCTGAAATGACGGAGGGCTATGGCTGGTTTTTGGCAAAAAACCTTTAGCGTAATGAACTTGATCTTGTTGAAGGAATCCAAGTGGTTTTATAAATATATAGTGGCGAAAACTTTTACTAAAGAGGTCACACCCGGTGAAGGGATCTAAGCTCTTTCCCCGTCGAATGGGGTGCATGATATCTCAAACTGAATACCACGATGCAAAGCATAAGAATCGACTATAGTGAAGTTATTACGTTGACGCAAACTTTTACTCAAGACGTTGACGCAAACTTTTACTCAAGGGGTCACTCCCGATGAAAGGATCTCGGCCCTGGCCTCGTCGAATGAGGTGCAGGATATTCCAAAATGAATACCACGATGCAAAGCAAAAGTGTATGTCTGTAATGTCAGTTTTTAAAAACTTGGTTCCAACAACATCATATATAGGTTTTTTTTATCCTTGCATTGATAAGAATCTATGCAGTCCCATCAATTAATCACACCAGAAAAGAACGAAAATAAAATGTACGTATATGCCATCCGCATTCGCCACTGGGTCCTGTCATCACCCTTTAGGTTACTTAACTAACGACAGAGCGGGGACTGGGCTAGCGCGGGTGCAAAACATATACAACATCTAATAGTATATATAAATATAAATATATATATATATATATATATATATAACATTCGTCCCAGGCATGATATAAAACAACATCACAGAAACATCACAGAAGCAATACAGAATGGTGGATAATCTGGAGCCCCGAGTTTCACTTGAGCCGCAAGTGAGACTCAACGTTCCCTGTCGTGTGGATAGCATGTGCAATGAAACCTAGACCCCTACGAGCATGGCAAGTTACCCGCCAAAACCAGAAGTGAGGCAGCCCCCTTCAGCAACGTGAATGGACCACCCAGCACTTCACGGAATCCGGTAATTTGAGCACCCTTCCTGGGTCACCTATACCCCCTACGAGTGCGGCGAATAGCCCGCCAATTCTAAAGTAAGGTCCCCTCCGTCTGAACGCCATGAGATGCGGACCAGTTGCCCTCTAGAACCCGGCTATTCGTGCACTCCACCGCGGGGTAATCCTAGTACAGAAAAGAAAATAATATACAAGGGTGACATCGACCTCAGCCCGGTCGTGCCCCAAAAGAATAATATACAAACTGGCAGTGACGGCAGTCCACATGTCGGACGCTCGCCCCGCAATATCAAATGTACAAATGAAATAAAACTGTACTAACATTGCACCATAGCTATCCACCACGACGATCCAACCAATATCACAGCACAACACAGAACATCAACGTGAATGCCACGTTCCCAAACCCGTCTAAAAGACATATAGCAGTTAGACGGGTTTACCGATCAAATGACATTCACGGTCGCAGAATATAATGTATGTACTGTTAAACGCCCACTTAAAATATCGATCAACTAAATTTCCAAATTAGCCCCAATAACAAAACAACACTTTACTGAAACCTGGGCCAAAACAGAATATCAAAAAAATCACAATTCCAAGTCTCTGAGCTACAGTGAAAATTTGAAGGCCCGTCGCCAATAAATGGCCGCGGATCCGCCGCCAAAATGGGGTTAGTGCGGTGGATCTGCGGCACTTTAGTGGCATCACGAGCTTAACTTTTTTCTGTGGCCTTGTATTTTCCTGCACGGATTTTTAAGCTACTGCAAATAATTTTTTGACCACTTTTGAAAATCGACAGCAAACTGATGAAGGAAATCGTGATTTCCGTAAAATCCGTTGATCGATCTTTTAAGCACGTCTAAACAAGCTAGTAAGGGGTTTAAAGGGTAGCTCTGATACCATGAAGGATCCCGGCAGCGCCCCGGCCGTCGAAACGCGACCAAAATGCGGAACAAAAATTTCTTAAACCGGCGCTACCGCTACCCGAATCCCGGATCGACCTTAAACCCTAAACTAACAAACTAACTAAGAGTTAGAATCGTTATACCGAGTTGATTCATGTCCTTCGGTCTTCATTCCAAGCTCCTAGCGGCTCATTGATGTGGTTTGGTTGCCGGTCTTCCTACGTCTCCGATGATCCACCCAAGGGAAACGGCGTAAGCTCCAACCTCATCGAACGGGGTAACCGACGCTCCAAAGTCGTTAGTGATGGAGAGTCGAGGTGTATGAAAATATCACTACATTTTCTCTCATCCCTTGAGCTCAAGAGAGCATCCATGGAAGATGAATGAAGATGATGATGAAGACTTGGCATGAACAAAGGAAATGGCTATGTGTTTTCTCTATTTTTTTTAGCATGAGAGAGTGAGGGGGTGATGTAAATTAATCATCCAACCAAATGAAAATGAACCCCCACCACCAAATAGTGGCCGGCCCCCCCTCTCTCTCCCATCCAAAAAAAATCCCATTTTCATTTTCAATTAATTAAAACAATAAACAAATGCAACCATACCTTAAAACCATGTTCATGCTATGCTTTGACTTACCCTTTTCCACCTCATTTCTTAATTGAATTTCTAAAAGAAAATAAATAAAAAAAAGGCGGCATCTTCTAGAAGCTATTCCGTATAAAATATGGAATACTTTCCGGTACAAGTACCGAAATACATATATGCGTATTCGTACCAAAATACGAATAGCCGAAAGAGAAAACGAATAGTGAACAATAATACTAGAATACGTATATACAAATACATATATAAATTATTAAATCAAAACCTGATTTAATAAACTGGCTTAATCCTAAGCCGATAGTATTATCAACCGTCCAATTAAAATCTATGCAGCAAGTGCACATATTTAATCGGACATCTGTATGTATCAACATACCTCATGTACACCATATCGCCTGAACCATGAAAAACCCTCTATGTGGGACTCTAAAGACTCGTCAATACGCTGGCAGTGGGTTTAACCACAAGCACGTCAGCGGCACTAGCCGTACGTAAAGGCTACCTAGATATTGAGCGAAAGGGAGGCCGACGAGAAAACTCATCCTGAACCTCTACTAAGCCTGTCAGTGACAATATCCATACAGTCTGGTCTGTTCGTCTAAGAGTATCGCATATCGAGTCTAGGGGGTGGATAAAGTCAGACCCCCAACAACGCGATATTTAGTGTCGGCATGTAACACATTACCTCCTGAGAAACTATCTATCCTGGATCGGTAATCCTCGTCTACCATGGCCATGGATTTATGGTGATGGCTACCCGTACACAATGCGACATCAACCCCCAATACCGGGAGAGATGAATCCCCGACGATCCGATCACTGCCTCCTTGTGGCTCGGGACTGTACCCAACTAAAACCTGTTTGCACGACTCCTTTGAGTCATGGTAGGGTAGTAATCAAAGCACAGTGGGAACTCACACGAGAAAAATAACGATCTCAGGTCGACAAACTAACATGTACACATGTCACCTGTGAACTGCTATCTGAAAATAGGTATAATACTAACTAGCAGGTTCCCGGCGAGTCCGTCCAGTGTACTCATAACCCAATGAGCACCTGCATACTATCTTAGGTGAACAAACCAACACCAATGGCTTGTGAAACCTGGCCACCGCCTCTCGTCGGGGTCTCGATCAGTATACACTAGTCTACATTGGAGTATCGATGCCCGGTCTTGATACTCCTACGACTAGGGACATTTAAGGATGTGCTAATAGACCTTAGCTCCCACATATGTGATCACCATCATAATGCTGGCAGTCAAGCAAGAATCATATGGGCTCTATCAACATGATGATAAAGACAAACCAGATAGCATACTATCATCTTGAGTAAGACTGTTTTATCGGTATAGGTCCTCACTCAATCATCATAATCACAAGTCCGTAACTATGATAATTTCCTTGAAAGCACTATAGCCATCACTTGGGAAGATCATCTACACTTGGTGGAGTTTTCTTACAACAACAGCTTTCAGGCGACTATTCAGATGGCTCCATTCGAAGCATTGTATGGTCGCAAATGTCGCTCAGCCGTTTGTTGGGATGATGTTGGAGAGCGAAGATTGTTGGAACCGAATTTGATCGTGCAAACAGTTGAGAAAGTTAATACTATCCTGTAAGTCTACGGTAGCGCCCCGCCCGTCTAACAGACGCCAAATGCGGAACAAAAACTTTTTAACTGGCGCTATCGTATACTATAACCCGGATCTGCCATTATTGCTAAACTAACAAACTACAAAGAGGGTAGAAAGGTTATACCGAATGATCCGAGTCCTTCGTTCTTTAACCATCATCCCAGACTCCGTTTCGGCTGCTCCGATCTCGTCGATCTCCGAATCCAGGTGGCACCATGTCAACGGATCTTTAAACGGGCTACCGCCTCTGACCCGAGGCAACTCGGTCATCGAGTTTGCTAAAAGAGATGACCCAGA
Source organism: Agapanthus africanus (assembly GCA_030015575.1). Lineage (NCBI taxonomy): Eukaryota > Viridiplantae > Streptophyta > Magnoliopsida > Asparagales > Amaryllidaceae > Agapanthus > Agapanthus africanus. The sequence continues at coordinate 79,991,177 of JASDDO010000031.1, forward strand.
TTGATGTAGAGAATGAGTATAATAATTTGTCTCGCTACATCCAAATCCATGGACAAACGGTTAATGAAGTTGCCATTTGAATTGGGTGATGGAATAAAAGGACCAATGAAATTTCCATACACCAAAAACTATCATCTTTTTCCAAACAACAACCATTCCTCTTTCAAGAGAGGGGTCGGCCTATTTGAAGAGGGGAGAGGTGAGTGTAGGAGGGGGGAGAGTGACCATAAGATCAATGAAGAGGATGAGTCACATAACACCTTGTATGAACGCATTTAATGAAACAATGAATCATAACCCTTAGTCATCAAAACCATTAATGCAATAATCAATGCACTAATGACTCACAAGCCTAGTCACCATCCTAGTCACCTTCTAGAAACATCTAGAGCCTTCCACACTCATCAAGAAAAGATAAATCCGTCTTTAACCGAATGTTAAAGACGGGTGATAGAAAACTGAAAACTGGAAAATGGCAACTTCCAAAAGCGATCCCGAAACGAATTTCAGGATAACCCCGTAACAGTATAAACATACTCGCATTTGTATTACGACCGAATACAATTGCAACTGAGACAAAGATATTATATCTACACAGTATAATACTCGGATCCGTCTTAAACCAAAGCCCACCAGTATTATCTGCCCGAAATATGACACGTGCGTAAACGCACGTGCATTTTCCGAACCCTGCCATAAAACCATACGGCCTCTACAACGTTTCGCCTGAACTTAGGAAACTATCTGTGGGGGACTCTAATGATTCGTCAGTACCCTGGCAGTTGGTTTAACCACAAGCCGTCAGCAGCACTAGCTGTGCGTAACGGTTGCCCATGTACTGACCTCAAGGGAAGCCGATGAGCGAACTCATCCAGGAACCCTACTGAGCCTAACAGTGACAATGTATATATAGTCCGGTCAGTTCGTCTATGAGTAGCATATCGTCTTAGGGGGCTGGTAACGTCAGACCCCCAATAGCAGTATAAGTCGTGTCGGAGTGTAGCCCCAAAACACCCTGAGATACTACTGGAGTACCTACCAGTAAATCTCCTGCCACGGCCGTGGGCTTTGTGTAATGGCTCTCCTAGACACAACACGATCTCACCCCCAATACCGGGAGAGACGAATCCCTTGCCGATTCGCTCACTTGCCTCCATGTGGCTCGGGACTGTACCCAAAAAATACCTGTTTGCACGACTCCTTTGAGCCGTGGTAGGGTAGAAATCAAAGCACAGTGGGAACTCACACGAGACAAATGATGAACTCAGGTCAATGAACTAACCTGTACACATGTCACCGGGGAACTGCTATCTGACGATAGGTATAGTACCAACTAGCAGGTTCCCGGCGAGTCCTATCCGGTGTACTCATAACCTAATGAGCACTTGTATACATCTTAGGTGATCCAACTGACACCAGTAGCTTGTGAAACCGGCCACCGCCCCTCATCGGGGTCTCGACTGTATACTCTAGTCTACTCCGGAGTATCGATGCCCTGTCTCGAAACTCCCACGACTAGGGACCACAATTAAGGATATGCGTATAAACCACCCAACTTTCACGTATATGATCGCCATCATACTGTTGGTGGTAAAGCAAGATCCTAAGGGCTCTATCAAAGTGTAACAGTGATCAGTCACCTACACCTATACACGACTGATAAAGGCAAACCAGATAGCATACTATCATCTCGAGTAAGACTGTCCTACCGGTATAGGTCCTCCGCAATCATTGCAATAACGTGCCTGCGATCCAATAATTGACTTTGAGGGCACTATATCCAACAATCTCCCACTTGCACTTAAGGCTAATTATTGTGATGTCGCATACTCACAGCCCGTGTGAAACCGAACATCCAACTCCTCTACTAATCAGTTTCACAAAGCCCGTTTGTAAAACTATTGTGTTCGAGAAATAGCCTCAGTGAGTGGATCTGCCTTGATGTTTCTTTCTATATCTCTCTTAATCTCAAGTTCGCGGAGAAAGCCATCTCCCGAATTGAGTAATACCTATCTTAGAATATGTCTGGATATCTGATGGGACCTTGTTCATAAACGAACTCCAAATCCAAACTTCTTAGACAGTATCGATCACTGAACCTAATCAGTATCCAGCACCATGCCTCCCACAGTATCCTCTTGGACCATCTGTCCATAATACTGTCCCTCGTCAGAGGGAAAACTATAACTCTGACAATCTCTCTGTCATTCATGTCACCTTTGAAGCCTGGAATGATAACCGTCTCCCGAAGGAGGCTGCCGTCATCAAATCTGTAGAACATACACTTATGTTCTAAAGCTGCTTCCTTATGTTTCTCCAGGATTGGATTAATACAAACTTATCGTATCTAGTGCAAAAACAACATCTGGTGTGGTACTTGACATTTCACGATTGACTCAATTGCCTAAGAAAGTGATCTGCTAATCATGCACATCCCTCTCCCCTTTAGTCTGTAAGACACCTTTAGAGAGGGTGACTCCATCACCTGTAGGTGCACCACCATGTCAGGAGTCATCTATTCTAAAAACTATTAGAATACTGTCAAAGTACCTACATTGGGAAACTACCCAAATCTAGATCTAAAACCAGAATGTCATATATTATATCCATATCCTGTCTGGAGAAACAACTGTGTGACAACCACAGTACAACCGATCGTAGTATAGGAATTTTACTTCCTACTCTGTGTATGTCATCCAAATACCATGACATCACACCCTACTACCTTCTTAACAGATCCATCCCCTATTCTAATGAAGTCAAACCTATGACTTTCACATCAAAAATTAGATGAGCTATCTCCGCTATATCTGCTCTAGTCTATAAATAGACATAAGCTACTTGTCCACTATGCTTCCGCTGCTCCCACTGACTACGACAACCCTCTGGTAGAATAATATATACGTGCACTTCTAAAGCTAGTTTAGAACGACGCTATACTTATCCTCCTGCCGGGTCTCATAGTCTGGAACAATAGTAGTGTCAAGTTTGGGTAAACAAGAACCTCCCTGTCACCGTCCTTGAAGCTACCGAAGTACCTCTCGAGTGTCTGAGGTTAACCACCATATCTGCAGAGTGGCTAATGGAATGTCAAACCTGATAGAATCTTTAGGACCTATTAAATTTTCCGTAATCGTTTGCGGTTCTGGAATCGCTTCCAGTTCTACCATACTCCCACTACTGTTTTCTGAAAAAATCCATTTTACTAAAACTGTGGCGAGTCAAGAACAATATCACTATTGATCTTCCAAATGGTAGAAAATCAACCCTCGTCATAGCTAGGGTCAACCCACAAACAGCCATTACAGAAACGTGCCCTGAGTTATCCAGAGTCTAGTTTTAAGCATAAACTGGACAACTCCCCATACCTTAACATCGTTAAGGTATGAACCATTCTATATCCAATATATAAACTTTGGCACTTATTTAATTGGAACCAGATTCAAATCATGCAGCTGTCTCCAGTGCATATCAACTTAATGGAAAGAGGCTAATCAACATTACTCAACTTAGGAATCCATCCAATTATGAGCAACCTGAAAGAGAAATAAGTTTCTCAACTGAATACCAATCACAAGAATCTACATCTTTGATCTCTTTGAAGAATCCCGATACTTGTGACACCTGGTTCTCTACTTTATTCTTATACCCACAACTTCTCAAAACTTAGAGCTTGTATTTCTACGAAACACTTGTCTAAAAACTAGAGAAGTCATAAGTAAACAGAACATAGTATGAGGACCTACCCCTTTATCCTGATAGACACTGGACAACATACAATACTCTGTATAAGTCCGTTGAGTTGAAAAACTCAAAACCTGTGCGTCTTAGGTGGAAAACTGTACCCAGGCGATTTCCTCAAATATCACCAATTACAACGAATTCCGATATAATGAGGATGATCACCTAATTCCCAATAACTTACTCCCACTCATCATCTGTAAAACCATACAGATATGAGAATGAAACCTGGTAAATACATACCCTGGAGTAAGTATCTAATCGGGAAAATAGTTTTCCTTTAACAATGCACTGAAACAAGAAAATGTTTCGTAGAGGTATCCTGGTATTCCTAACAACGCCTCTTCCATAATCCAATTCATGACTTCAACCGTATATTTTATTGCCATCTCTCCAAATCCCTTTATTTGTCTTTAGTCATTACCTTCTGTACACCATCGTTAGGCTAAATGGTTTTCTTCCTTCCCTACCGTTCGGCACCAGCCTATGGTTTGGAAGAAGACTATCCAATAAGAAAAATAGGTGTACCCTCCTAAACCAAGGAGTACTCGCAAGTTGAGAGAAGGTGATGATAAAAGACAACTGAATAATACCTTATTTTATTTCTCCCGAACTGGGGAAAAATGTAAAGGTGAAATAGGAATGGCGATGAAGTACGCGGTTTGGTCGTGAATGATAGCAGTCGTAATTTACTTTGCCCTCTTTCTAATCCTTTTATTTTGGCTTTACATATTAACTTCTGTACACCCTACTTAGGCTAATTGGTTTCTTCATTCCCTACCTTTCGGCACCTGCCTATGGTTTGGAAGAAGACTATCCAATAAGCGTAATAGGTGTACTCTCTTAAACCAAGGAGCCTTCGCAACCTGAGAGAAGGTGATAATAAAAGACAACTGAATAAACCAATTCTATTTCTCCTGAACCTGGATCCATCCTCGAAGAAGTCCCTTCGAGTTCGTATATAACCATACGGTGGATCTATCCAATGGAAGTGGATGTCCGTAGTAATACGGGGTGTTCTGAGAAATGCAAAGGGTAAAAGAAGAAGTGGCAATGACTTATGCAACTCAGACAATCCAAAAGCCAGTATTTTAAGAAGGTTCGGTTAACTTGGTCAGTGAGTCATAGTCTAGGGTCAGTCAATGGTCACGGCCAGAGAGAGAGAGAAAAGAAACACTCTGCGTGCACTCTAACCTAGATCAGAATGGTTATCACTTTATCTAATCAGGAAACCTCCTACTGTACTGTCAAATTCTCCTCCAAACCTGAAAAAAGAATCAATCGGGATCACCCGAAGAGTAAACCAACTCATCAGTGGGAATCGGGATCCAACTCTCATCGCATGATAACGTGACGGAATCCACTCACGTTATCACACTCCAGAAGGTATGTGCATACTTGGCAAGTTTCAGTTTCTTTAGAAACTCCCGATATGATTTTTGCCCCATGCTCTTATGACCTTGGCGTTAGGTCAAAATGTCATACCCGTCACTATCTTGTCAATTTGAACCCATCCGTACATACCCCTGGCGTTAGGTCAAAATGGCAGAACGACTGTCCCAAACCAACTCATCTATCTATGCAACAAATGAATACCCAGCAGCTACCAAACACTATGCCTTGGCGTTAGGTCAAAATACATAGCTTGAATACTACTGAATACCCAAAAGAAATGACGGAGGGCTACGACTGGTTTTTGGCGAAAAACCTTTAACGTAACGAACTTGATATCGCTGAAGGAACCTGATAGCTTTTTATAAAAATATAGTGGCGAAAACCTTTGCTAAGGAGGTCACTCCTGGTGAAGGGATCTCGGCTCTTTCCTCGTGGAATGAGGTGCAGGATATTCCACTGAATACAGCGATGCAAAGCAACTTGTAATCGACTATAGTGAAGTTATTACCCTGACGCAAACTTCTACCTAAGGGGTCATTCCCGGTGAAGGGATATCGGCCCTTGCCTCGTCGAATGAGGTGCAGGATATTCCAACTGAATACCGCTATGCAAAACAAAAGGAAACGTCTTTGTAATAACACTTTTTGAAATTGTTCCAACAACTGCCAAACAGGTTTGTTTTCCTTTGCATTGATCAGAATCAACGCAGTCCCATCAATTAATCACACCAGAAAAGAACGAAAATAAAATGTACGTATATGCCATTCGCATTCGTCACTAGGCCCCGTCATCACTCGTTAGGTTACTTAACTAAAGACAGAGTGGGGACTGAACTAGCGCGGGTGCAAAACATATACAACATCTACTAGTATATATACTAATATACAATAATCGCTCCAGGCGTGATAATATGCAACATTACAGAAAAGTAATAAGCATCACAGAACAATACAGATAAACTGGGATCCCCGGGTTTCACAGAGCCGCTGCTGAAACCCGACGTTCCCCTGGTCGTGTGGATAGCTTGTGCAATGAAACCTAGACCCCTACAGGTGCGGCAAGTTACCCGCCAAAACCTGAAGCGAAGCAGCCCCCTACAGCAAAATGAATGGACCACTCTGTACTTCACGGAATTCGGTAACTTGAGCACCCCTCCTTGGGTCAATATGTACCCCTACGAGTGCGGCGAATAGTCTGCCAATTCTAGAGTGAGGCCCTCCGCCTCTCAAAGCTATGAGATGCGGACCCGTTGCCCTCCAGAACCCGGCTATCCGTGCACTCCGTCGCGGGGTAAAACCTAGTACAGACATGAAAAATATGTACAAAGGGTACATCGACCTCAGCCCGGTCGTGCCCCAAAAGAATATTATATAACAGGCAGTGACGGCAGTCCACATGTTGGACGCTCGCCCCGCAATATCAAATGTACAAATAAATCCAAACTGCATTACCATTGCACACTGCAATCCACCATGACAAATCCGCAACATCACAGCACAACACAGAACATCAACGCGAATGTCACGTTCGCAAATCCGTCTAAAAGGACTATAGCAATTAGACGCAATTTACCGTTCGAATGACATTCACGGTCGGAGATATAATGTAAGTACTGTATACTAACATGTTTAAATTTCGATCGACTAAATTTCCCGAAGTGGGCCCCACATACATCTGCTATATAGTAATAAAATCTGGGCCCAAAAGAACAGTACCAGAAACCACAATTTATCATATAGAAACCCCAGAAGAAAAATTACCCATTGATTCACCAAGACAGCCGAGGTTCCACGGTCAAAGCATGGATTTGACCGCGTTTCCGCAGCCGTATGGTTGGAACAGTGGGTCATTTTTTTGCAGTGTTCTATAAAAAGTCTGCTTAATTTTCTGGTATGTTCAAAATGATTTTTAGACCAGATTTAAAATCAACAGAAACTTTAACACTGAAAAATTGTAGTTTTTGAAATTCGGTCCGATCGATGTTTTAACGCGTTAGCACAAGTTAGTAAAGCATAATGGTGAGGCTCTGATACCACTGTAAGTCTACGGTAGTGCCCTGGCCGTCTAACAGACGTCAAATGCGGAACAAAAACTTTTTAACTGGCGCTATCGTATACTACAACCCGGATCTGCCATTATTGCTAAACTAACAAACTACAAAGAGGGTAAAAAGGTTATACCGAATGATCCGAGTCCTTCATTCTTCAACCATCATCCCACGCTCCGTTGCTGCTGCTTTGATCTCGTCGATCTCCGATCTCCTCGTCCAGGTGGCACCACGTCAACGGATCTTTAAACGGGCTCCCGCCTCTGACCCGAGGCAATTCGGTCATCAAGTTTGCTAAAAGAGATGACCAAGATTGATGTAGAGAATGAGTAGAACAATTTGACTCGCTACGTCCAAATCCATGGACAAACGGTTAATGAAGTTGCCATTTGAATTGGGTGATGGAATAAAAGGACCAATGAAATTTCCATACACCAAAAACTATCATCTTTTTCCAAACAACAACCATTCCTCTTTCAAGAGAGGGGCCGGCCTATTTGAAGAGGGGAGAGGTGTATGTAGGAGGGGGGAGAGTGACTATAAGATCAATGAAGAGGATGAGTCACATAACATCTTGTATGAACACATTTAATGAAACAATGAATCATAACCCTTAGTCATCAAAACCATTAATGCAATAATCAATGCACTTATGACTCACAAGCCTAGTCACCTTCTAGAAACATCTAGAGCCTTCCACACTCATCAAGAAAAAATAAATCCGTCTTTAACCAAATGTTAAAGACAGTTGATAGAAAACAGAAAACTGGAAACTGGAAAGTGGAAATTTCCAAAAGCGATCCCGAAACGAATTTCAGGATAACCACGTAACAGTATAAACATACCCGCATTTGTATTACGACCGAATACAAATGAACTGAGACAAAGATATTATATGTATATAGTATAATACTCGGATCCGGCTTAAACCAAAGCCCACCAGTATTATCTGCCCGAAATATGACACGTGCGTAAACGCACGTGCATTTTCCGAACCTTGCCATAAAACCATACGGTCTCTACAACGCTTCGCCCGAACATGGGAAACTATCTGTCGGGGACTCTAATAACTCGTCAGTACCCTGGCAGTTGGTTTAACCACAAGCCGTCAGCGGCACTAGCTGTGCGTAACGGCTGCCCATGTACTGACCTCAAGGGAAGCCGATGAGCGAACTCATCCAGGAACCCTGCTGAGCCTAACAGTGACAATTTACAGTCCGGTCCGTTCGTCTATGAGTATCGCATATCGGCCTAGGGGGCTGGTAACGTCAGACCCCCAAGCATATAAGTCGTGTCGGAGTGTAGCCCAAAAACACCATGAGATACTACTGGAGTATCTACCAGTAAATCTCCTGCCACGGCTGTGGGCTTTGTGTAATGGCTCTCCTAGACACAGCACGATCTCACTCCCAATACCGGGAGAGACGAGTCCCCTGCCGATCTGCTCACTTGCCTCCATGTGGCTCGGGACTGTGCCCAAAAAATACCTGTTTGCACGGCTCCTTTGAGCCGTGGTAGAGTAGAAATCAAAGCATAGTGGGAACTCACACGAGACAAATGACGACCTCAGGTCGATGAACTAACCTGTACACATGTCACCAGGGAACTGCTATCTGACGATAGGTATAGTACCAACTAGCAGGTTCCCGGCGAGTCCTGTCCGGTGTACTCATAACCCAATGAGCACCTGTATACATCTTAGGTGATCCAACTGACACCAGTGGCTTGTGAGACCAGCCACCGCCCCTCGTCGGGGCCTCGACTGTATACACTAGTCTACTCCGGAGTATCGATGCACTGTCTCGAAACTCCCATGACTAGGGACCATAGTTAAGGATATGCGTATAAACCACCCAACTCTCACGTATATGATCGTCATCATACTGTTGATAGTAAAGCAAGATCCTAAGGGCTCTATCAAAGTGTAACAATGATCGGTCACCTGAACCTGTACACGACTGATAAAGGCAAACCAGATAGCATACTATCATCTCGAGTAAGACTGTCCTACCGGTATAAGTCCTCCACAATCATTGCAATCACGTGCCTGCGATCCAATAATTGACATTGAGGGCACTATATCCAACATATCTGGAATCACATGATGGCAGCACAAGATCGGCAGAAGAGTTAGGCCGATATATCGAGAAAACCTCTAGAGTTCGCTGTTGGTGATCTCGTGTTCTTGAAGATATCACCTACTAGAGGAGTGATTCGTTTTGGGAGACGAGGCAAGCTTAGTCCTCAATTCGTAGGGCCTTTCAAGATTTTGGAGCATGTTGGAGAAGTGGCTTATCGATTGGCGTTACCACAATCTTTGGTGAATGTTCATGACGTGTTTCATGTATCTCAACTCCGTAAGTATGTTCGATATGAAACACACGTGCTAGATCATTCGGAGCTGACTGTAAGAGAGGATTTGACCTTTGAGGAACGACCGATGTCGATTGTTGACCGAAGAGAAAAGGTCCTTAAGAACAAAGTTATCCCTCTTTGTCACGACCCGAAAGTACGGAACATGACCGGCACTTAAACTACGAACGTCTCGAGGCGTACATAATCTAAGTAAACCGAAAACCCAGAAATTCAAACCAAGAAAAGTAGTAGAGTGCAGGAAAAACCAACTTAAAGCAAGTAATTTCAATAGCATAAGCCGAATTATGCGCTTTTTAAAACATCAAAAATTTACTGAAAATTTAGGCAGAGTCTCCTTTGTAAATACTGGCCCCCAAACGGGATACAACATGAATAGTATACGAAATCAAGAAAAAAGGCATCCCCAAGCGGGAGCTAGCTCTTCGTCAATCGACGGTCACAACCACACAAGCAATAAATATACAACGCCAACGGTGAGGATCAAAAACTCAAAAGGGAACTCAAAACCACCAGAAATATAACGAGCGACTCTAAGGTCGAAAGAATAAACAACACTGGTCTCTATCTCAATAGATACATGTTTGGTTGATGGAACTTCTAGATACAACAGAATAATGATATACAAGATATATAATGGCGGTATGATACAAGTAAACCCACCTACTAGCAAATCACCCGAATGAAACTGAGCCCGCAAGCCGTAAAGAAACCTGTACGGCAAATCTGCAAGAAACTGGGGCACAACGGGGGTGAGTTGCCAACTCGTGAATAGAAAAACATCTACGCACAGAAATCGCATAAATAACGCAACCTAGGTCAATGATCATAATATATCCACAAATATATGTATAACAGGCAGCCTATGACAATGTCTAGGGTAATATCTAACCCGAGTATAATTTCATGTGCCCGTGTTAGTGCCTCAGGTAGCAATATATCATATGAATGAGGTATGAATGCATGAAACAGAATACATGTAAATGAAGAAACTGTTTTCATAAATTAGTGAGATTTCCTTCGTATTTTTAAACTGAGGTATCATAATGAAATCAGTATCAACAGTGTCTAGCATCGACACAAAACATAAATCTCACTGTCTCGAAATATCAATGTCTCAAGCTCAATATCAAGGGCGCCGTCAGTCCGGACCGGCCCCTACCATCCATCTCAAGACCACGACGGTATCCTCCGGATATCCGACGCGTCGGGTAATATCACCGGTAGGTAGTGCTCCCCAGCCAGGCTCAACGTCAACACCACATTCCTCTTGCCCCGGGGTACCATACCGGGCCCACCATGTACCCGTGACGGTTCCTCTACTCCTCGACACGGATCTCCAAATCCACAGCAAACTCATGGTGGAAGACACTTTACATCATTAGAAAACCTCAACATTTTATATTTTAAAAGATCATAAGTTGTAAATTTTGCGGCTTTTCCCGAAATCCAGAAATATCATAAATCTCAAGAAATCATCACAAGTGCATATGTCAATGATAATGAACTAGGCATGAACAACTGAATAACAGTATGCATGAAGTGGTAGGTAATAACTACAATGTCTAATATGGCATATAAAGGAAGTACACTAATATCATGTCAAAACTACCAGCTAACAATCTAAGTCAATCAATTATATTCTCTAAAGTGTACGTGACATGGCAATTACCGATGAAGATGTGTGTGAGCCGGCAAGTAGGTGTACGTGGTACATACGCATCATCGGTAATAGTGCTGGTGTCCTAACAGCATGATATCAATAATGGAATATGCAGCAAAATAAATATGCGAGGCAGAGCGAACAGCAATAATGTGCGGGAGCTGAATACTAGACACAACGATAACTAATCTGCAATAATCTAATATAAGTCTTACGAATGGTGCCTTTTGAAATAACACGAATCATGGGGTTTTGAAAATAGGGGCTACGGTGTTTTTATGAAAAGATACGTCGTTTTTTGAAATATCCGTAGATTTCCTTGAGCTGTCTTTAAAAATGCCCACGATTCGTTAGTTTTTGAAATAGGTAAGAAGTCTAATCTAATCTAACAACTACACTAAACTATACGGCTGAACTAACAAGCTGAACTACAGGTAAGGAAACCGCCTATCATCTGAGTCGATACATATACATACCTGTATATGTATAGTCGGTGATCCCGCCTCAATAAGATCATATCTGATACCATATCTATAATCAGGTATCCCAAGTCAAGAGTGCGGATCAATCATCAATATAGATCGTACGTAAATCCGTCGTACGGCATCCCAATCTGGGTACGGGTCAATATCACATTCATCATACTATTCACCTGGTATCCTCTTTATCAAATATCATGATCGGGGTACTGATCTACGTCTAGTACCATACTGATACCGCCTACGTATGCATGGACGTGTGTGAAACACTACGTCAAGGACCCGCTACAACGTCATGTCGTATCTAAGATACGAACCCTGCTATATCACCGATCTCACGGCCTCGATCCAATCTCATCGACTCAGCTCAACCCCAAGTATCATCCTCAATCCGTATGTGAACACATAGTCCCATACCCATGTGAACACATAACTATAAAGAAGCCCATGAGCACATATCAATAGGAATGTATGCAAGTATGTATGTGTGTATGTGTGTGTAACACTACCCTAGGGTTCGCAACACTAAAGTAATCCAACACACCAATATCCATCCTAAGCATCGTTATTAATCCCAAATAACATATAAAAATTGTTGGTGTGTATACGCATCCGTATACACCACCACGGACTGCGGGGGTGCTATACGCCATCCACCCGACTTCTCCCCGTAGATATAAATCTACTCACCTGGTCCTCGCTAGCCGGTGCCGACGTCGCCACGCGCTTGCTTGTCGTCTCGAAGTCCACATGGGGGTACCTACATATCATAACGCACCATATCTCATTAAAATCCGACTCATGATCAAAACGACGCACGAATCCCACATAGGTCAAAACCTATGGTTGCTTTCACAAATCAACCCAAAAACCCTCGGCGTCGGCGTACAAACGCCAAACCATCGAGAAAAACCCAAATACACTCATTTGCACATTCACGAACACTAATTTTAATATAAACTAGGTTGAAACTCACAAAACCGCCAATTTCACTCAAAAAGTCATTTTTCCGAAAATCCAGCAAGCACAATTCGCCGTTTTTGTACAAAACACGATATTTAAATGAATGTAGCGGCCAATATATTTATTAACTATCTTAAATAAGTCATAAAAACCATTTCCATAATTTAAACTCATAAATTTGCATAATTTCCAAAATCCTAGTTTGCAAAATATCAAATTTAACACCCTTTAAAGCAAAATTCACAATTCATCAATTAAGCTTCGTTTTGCAAGAACCAAAGTCATTAAACCACTCATTATAATAGTTATAATTGTAAGTCCATATTGCGACCCCCGGATCTTACGGGGAGGCGGAAACGGTATAAAAAAAACAATTTTTATCGCAAGAGGCAACATGGACTAAACTAGGTCGGGATCGTTGTCTAAACTAAAACTAGCAAACTAGCTAAAGATATTTAGCTACTCGGATAAAGATGATTATACCTAAACTTGAACTCCTTCGTCTTCAAACTTTGTAGAGGTTGATGGTTCTCCTTTGTCGCCTTCTTCTGTCGAAGATGGATCCACCTCGAAGGCTCGACCTTTGGGCTCTTTCTCGTACTTGGAGTGAACTAGAATCGCCGGCTTGCTAGACCCTTGATCCTAGAGTGAGTAGAGAGTGTTTAGGGGTTGCTTTTGTTTTTCAAGAGAAGGATTCTCAACTCATGAGATGGTTTCTCTTGACTAGAGGAAGAAGAAGATGAAGTGAAGAGAGAGAGTGAATATGATAGAATGAGCTCTCATTTCCTTTCTTACAACCATAATGCAAAAAAGAAAATGAATTATCAAATAATAATAATCAAAATGAAAAGGTTGATGGATAGTTTAGAATGACTAATATCATTACAAGCATTAAATGAATTTGCTAGAATCAAAGAGCATCTTTCATTTGTAATGATATGGTCAAAAGTTCAACCATGGTCAACAAGTCAACCATGGTCAACAAGTCAACAAAAACTAACCATGACACAATTTCATTTTATTATATATTATTAAATGATATAATACAAATCCATTAGGGTTTGGAAAAAGACGACTGTCAACTGTGCATACGCACCCGTTCCGAAACCCTAATGAAAAACATCTTCCTCCTCCTCAAATAACTGTGCATACACACCTGCATTCTTGTTCCGAGGAACATGAATACAGAGAGATAAAAGCAACCCCAAATACTATACCAGTATCCGGCTCAAACCAGAGCCCGCTGGTAATATCTGTCCGGACTCCAAACGTGCATAAGTGCGCGGATGAGAACGAACCCTGTCGCAAAACCATGCGACCTCTACTCTGTTTTGCCCATAGGCGAATACCCTCTGTGTGGGACTCTAAAGACTCGACACTACGCTGGCAGTGGGTTTAACCACAGACCGCAAGCGGCACTAGCTGTGCGTAACGGTCCCCAGGTAGATGTCGACAAGAAGGCTGACGAGGTGAAACCCCATCGGTACTCCTTCTGAGTCTGAATGTGACAGTCTCCGTACAGTCCGGTCTGTTCGTCTGATACATCGCATGGCGGGCCTAGGGGGCGGTAAACGTCAGTCCCCCAATAGCGGTACAAGTCGTGCCGGAGCGAAGCCCAAAACACCCTGAGATAACACTGGAAACCTACCAGTATATCTCGTTTGCCCTGGCCAGGGACTACTCGTGTAATGGCTCTCCTAGACACAGCGCGATGTCAACCCCCAATACCGGGAGAGACGAATCCTGTCTAACCGTCACTGCCTCCAAGTGCTTCGGGACTGCACCCAACCACCACCTGTTTGCATGACTCCTTTGAGCCGTGGTAGGGTAGTGATCAAAGTGCAGTGGGAACACACTCGAGGCGAAGTGCCAGTGTCAAGTCAGCGGACTAAGCTGTACTCATGTCACCTGGGAACTGACGACTGACGATAGGTATAATACCAACCTGTCAGTTCCCGACGAGTCCTGTCCAGTGTACTCGTAACCCAACGAGCACCCGTATACTATCTCCAGTACGACGTACTGATGGCTGTGGGACAGACCATCTCCCACACTGGGATGAGAAGCGCATACGCTAGTCTACTCCGGAGTATCGATGCCCTGTCTCGATAGTCCTGCGACTAGGGACCTGTATAAGGATGTGCTTATAGATTACCCAGCCCCCACTAGTGTGACTGCCATCACAACGCTGGTAATCAAGCAAAGATCCTAAGGGCTCCACTAATGCGTATAAGTGATATAGTAAAATAAACACAAGTACACATTGAAGTAGAGACAAACCAAGTAGCATACTACTATTTTGAGCAAGATTGTATATACAAGGTGAATATCCCAAGCATCCATTAAGTAATATACAAACTAGTATGATACAGTAATGGCCTCTAGGGCATATACACTAACAATCTCCCACTTGCACTAAGGCCATGTACTGGCGTATCGAAGACCTATCATCTCGATCAGCCGCTCGAACTGAGTCTGGGGCAGGGCCTTGGTGAATGGATCTGCAGTGTTGTCTTCTGAAGCAACTCTCCGAACCTCGATCTCCTTGCGATCCACGATCTCCCTGATCAGGTGATACCGCCTCAAGATGTGCCTGGATCTCTGATGGGACCTGGGTTCCTTCGCTAAAGCTATAGCCCCATTGTTGTCGCAATACAGAGGTATTGGGTCAACAATGGACGGAACCACCTGAAGTTCTTTCAAGAACTTCCTCATCCAGACAGCTTTTTTTGCGGCATCAGATGCATCGATGTATTCCGCTTCCATCGTCGAGTCTGCAACGGTTTCCTGTTTGGAACTCTTCCAACATACCGCCCCTCCATTGAGGGTAAAGACAAAGCCCGACATGGACTTGGAATCATCCTTGTCACTCTGGAAGCTGGAGTCAGCAAAGGCCTCGATCTGGAGGTCTTTTCCGCCATACACCAAGAACATCTCCTTAGTCCTTCTCAGGTACTTGAGAATGTTCTTTACCGCTATCCAGTGTTTCTCCCCAGGGTTTGACTGATACCGGCTTACCACACTCAGTGCATAAGCTACATCCGGTCTGGTACACAACATCGCATACATTATAGAGCCTACCGCAGAAGCGTAGGGTATAATAGACATGCGATCCCTCTCCAAATCAGTCTTGGGAGACATCTCTTTAGAGAGGGTGATCCCGTGACAAGCCGGTAGGTTACCGCGCTTGGAATCTTCCATATTGAATCTCTTCGCTATGGTGTCGATGTACCTGGACTGTGAAAGTCCTAATATCCTCTTGGATCTATCACGATGGATCCGGATCCCCAGGATGTATGAGGCATCACCCAGGTCTTTCATGGAGAACCTGTGTGACAAGAACCCCTTGACAGATTGTAGCATAGGAATGTCATTTCCTATTAAGAGAATGTCATCCACGTATAAAACGAGGAATACTACAGTTCTCGCTACAAATCTACTATAGATGCATGGTTCATCTGGATTTTTGATAAAGCCAAATTCTTTGACCGTCTCATCAAAGCAGATGTTCCAACTCCGCGATGCCTGCTTTAGTCCATAGATGGACTTAAGCAACTTGCACACCTTTCCGCTGCTCCCACTCTGAATGAAGCCCTCTGGCTGGTCCATATAGACACACTCCTCTAAATTTCCATTTAGAAAAGCTGTCTTTACGTCCATTTGCCAGATCTCATAATCGTGGAAGGCAGCGATGGCAAGAAGGATCCGAATGGATTTCAGCATGGCTACTGGAGAAAAGGTTTCGTCATAGTCCAAGCCAGGTCTTTGACGGAAACCCTTTGCTACCAGCCTAGCTTTATAGGTCTCAACCTGTCCATCTACACCAATCTTCCTTTTGAAGATCCACTTGCATCCTACGGGTTTTACCCCGTCTGGAGCAATGTCCAACGTCCATACCTTGTTGGTGTACATGGACTCCATTTCGGTCCGCATTGCATCCAGCCATTTTACTGAGTCAACGCTCTGAACGGCCTGCTGGAAGCTAGTAGGCTCATCATAATCTATGATGCAATCCTCTCTATCCCCGTCTATGAGAAAACCGCAGTATCTCTCGGGCGGATGAGACTGCCTACTACTCCTGCGGAGCGGCGTAGGAATGTCCTGTTCTTTCGAACCTTCTGGTTCCTCTAAGCTTTCAGTAATGTTTTGTGGTTCTGGAATTTCTTCCAGTTCTACTGCGCTCCCACTTATCTGGTTTTCCAAAAACTCAGTTTCCAAGAAGTAGGCATGACGAGAAACAAGGACATTTTGTTCCTCTTCGTAGTAGAAAAGATACCCCTTGGAGTTCTTTGGGTATCCCACAAACTTGCACTGTACTGAGCGTGCCTCGAGCTTGTCCGCATGCTGCTTTTTTATAAAAGCCGGACATCCCCATGTCTTAAAGGATTTAAGACAGGGTTTCTTCCCACTCCACATCTGATATGGTGTGGTAGGCACTGTCTTAGTAGGAACTTGGTTCAAGAGATGTGCAGCTGTTTCCAGTGCATAACCCCAGAAAGATCGCGGTAACTCAGCCTTACTCATCATGGAACGAACCA
The DNA here is from genome assembly GCA_030015575.1 of Agapanthus africanus. Classification (NCBI taxonomy): domain Eukaryota; kingdom Viridiplantae; phylum Streptophyta; class Magnoliopsida; order Asparagales; family Amaryllidaceae; genus Agapanthus; species Agapanthus africanus. The sequence continues at coordinate 80,008,376 of JASDDO010000031.1, forward strand.
TATCCAATAGGGTTCGATTCCTCCTTTCCGATACACCGTTATGTTGCGGAGTGTATGGCGGAGTACGCTGAGAGAGAATTCCATTCTCTTTTAAATAGTCCAGGAACTCGGCACTCAAGTATTCTCCACCTCGATCCGATCTTAGAATCTTAATACTTTTGCCTGTTTGTTTTTCAACTTCATTCTTGTAATCCTGAAATTTCTCAAAAGCCTCGGATTTGTGCTTCATCAAGAAGACATGTCCATACCTAGAGAAATCGTCTGTGAAAGTAATGAAGTATGAATAACCGCTTCGCGCATGTGTAGACATTGGACCACACACGTCACTGTGTATGAGTCCCAAGAGCTCGCTCGCTCTTTCTCCGTGTCCAGTGAACGGAGTCTTTGTCATCTTTCCCATGAGACAAGATTCACAAGTGGCATAAGACTGATACTCGAACGGATCCAAGTATCCTTCTTTATGTAACTTAGTCAACCGTGTCTCATTGATGTGACCCAGTCTACAATGCCATAAGAAAGCTTGATTAATATCTGGAGACTTTCTTTTGTGTGTATTCTGGACATTAAAAATCTGTGGTTGGTTTAACACGTATATACCATTACTCAAAGTACCTGACCCAATCAAAACTTGATTAAGGCGAATGTTTACAACATTACTTACAAACGCAAATTCATAACCTTCTTTAGAAACTAAAGATACAGAAATGATATTACAAGTTGCGTTGGGTACAAAAAAGCAATTACGCAAAACCAAAACATGTCCATCTGACATTCCCAGGTGATAGTCCCCCACGGCTTTAGCATCCATGCTAGCTCCGTTTGCAACTCTGAGGGTCATGTCACCTGCTTTCAAAACACTACGGTTTCTCAACGCCTGCAAAGAATTACAGATATGAGATCCTGATCCGGTATCCAATACCCAGGAAGTAGAGTTTATAGAAAGACAGTTTTCAATAACATACACACCTGAAGCTGAAGCTGCAACCTGCTTCAATTCCTGTGTTCTGGCCTTCCAGGCCCTGCAATCATTCTTCCGGTGTCCTTTCTTATGACAAAAGAAGCATTCTTCCTTATCCACAAGCTTCCCCGCTATCTTTGTTGCTTTACCTTTTCCCTTCGTATCCACTTTACTAACACCGCCCCTTGGTTTGGCGGGGGCTTTCTTCTTCTTTCCCTTGGCTTTCGCCTTGGACCTAGAAGAAGATGATCCTCCTACAAACAAAGTGGATGTTTCCCTACCTTTCTGTAGGGTGCCCTCTGCGCTCCTCAGCAGGTTGAGGAGCTCTGAAAGTTCAACCTCCTTTTCTTGTAGGTTGAAGTTCATTATAAACTGGGCGTAAGTGGAAGGAAGGGACTGGAGAACTATATCTGTATATAGCTCACTCTCCAATGTGATCCCTAGGTCAGCGAGCTCCTCAATGTAGCCGATCATCTTTAGCACGTGCTCGGCTACTGATGATCCGACGGCCATTCTTGTCGAAAACAACTTTTTCGACGCTTCGTATCTTGCGATACGTGATTGCTCTCCATACAGTTCTTTTGTATGAAGCAATATGGACTCCATGTCCATATTCTCATGCCTCCTCTGATGTTCGTTGTCCATCGAGGCAAGCAGGAGGCACTTGGCCTTCGCGCTATCAATCTCCCAAGTCTTGCGGATTTCCTTATCCGCGACGCTGGAAGTTGGACCAGGGACAGGGGGAGCTTTGGTGGTAAGAAGATACCCCAGCTTGTCATAAGTGATTGCTATCTTGACATTCCTGAGCCAATCTTTGTAGTTTGGCCCTGTCAGCTTGTTTTTATCTAGGAGTAACTTAAGTCCAGTCATGTTGATTGGTCGCTGCAATTAGGAGAGAGAAGAAGAAACACTCAGCATGATGCTCTTGCAAGTTTAGAGTGGTTTTTAATTTGTCTAAACAGGATGGCTCCCACTGTTTCTCGAATCCCTCCTCAAACCATAAAGGAAGAATTAGTCAGGATCAATCCCACCGTACAATACTTGCTTAACCGTTCGGCCAGGCTGGTGTCGGTACTTCGAGAGAGGTTTTCCAACGCTTTCGCGAAGTTCCTTAATTAAAGAACCTCTTTTCCCTGGGGGCGTAGCCCCGCTAACACCTTTCTAGGCACCTACTAGGTTTATAGCATTGATCGTTAAGTGAGAAATTTCCCGAGGAGTAGCATATACTCACAGTAGGATCGGGATCCAAATATCATCGTGTGACGAAACTGAAGGAATCCTACCAGAATCACCACACTCCAAATGGTATGCAAATCTAGCAAGTTTCAGTTCTTATGAAACTCCCGATGTGGATTTTTGCCCCATGCTCTTATGACCTTGACTAAGGCCAACAAATCATAAGTCACATGTCAAGTTTTACCCGTCGTTATCCAGGTTAATTTGAATCCACCCGTATCTACCCTTGACTATGGCCAACAAGGCAATACGACTGTCCCAAACCAACGCATTCTATCTATGCAACATATGAATACCCACCAGCTACCAAACACTGTGCCTTGACTAAGGCCAACAAGCACAGCTTGAATACCGTTGAATATTCATATGAAACGACGGAGGGCTACGAATGGTTTTGGCAAAACCGTGAACGTAGTGAACTTGATTTGGTCGATGGAACGAGATAGCTTTTAAATGGAGTGGCTCAAACTCCGTATTTTAAAAGTTGGTTTTGAAAAGAACCGAGTGGTTTTTCGAAAGTGTTCCAACGACTTTAACTTGGTTTATTATCTTGCATTAGTTCTTTTAATGCGTGATATTCTTGCATTAGTACTTTTAATGCGTCCCATCATTTAATCCTACCATTGCAGAAAACAACCAAAATATGACGTACGCTTATGCCATTCGCATTCGCCACTGGGCCCCGTCATTACCCGTTAGGTTACTTAACTAACGACAGAGCGGGGGCTGGGCTAGCGCGTCTGTAAAAGATAAGCAACGCCTAAATAGTTATAGATATAGCAATAGTAGACATTACAGATCACAGATGAATGCATTGGATATACTAGCAATCCGCAATCCTTTCGAGCCTGAAATGAAAAGCGGATAACACGGTCGCGGTGAATAGCCAAATACCCCACCCAAGACCCCTACGGGTGCGGCAAACCACCCGCCAAGTACCCGAAGCGTAGCAACCTCCCTCATCTCCATGAGTAGGCCACTCGACACTTCGGCATACCCGGTAGTTCGTGCACCCCTCCATGGGTCTATCCTAGGAGCAAAAACAGTAAAAGAATTATACAATGACGGCTACAACCCCGACCCGGTTGTGCGGCCAAACAAATAATATTATTACATCAATTTACATTTACAATGAATGAAAGAAAAACAAAAGCTCATCTCACATCCACCCCGGCTATTCACCCGCGACAGTCCAACACATTCATATACACATTCCAGCACATTACAGATCATGTATAACCCCGACTAATCGTCTTATAGCGATTAGTCGACGTTCAATACATGCAAGCATCACAGATATAACCATCATAGTCAAAGTGCAGTGAAGTTCGGAAAAATACGGAATTATAGGACCCCAAAAGGAAATTTCTTTTCTGGAAAATCTGGGCACATATAATATATTTTAAAAATCCCAAAACCAACACCTACACACACTGCACGAAAAACGATGCAGAGAAGAAGACAGAGCGCGGCGGTTGCGCGGCACGAGCCCACCTCGCGCGGCGGAAGGGCGGCGCTTTGTGCTCAACAGTGGATCGTTTTTCATGGGTGTTCTTAGAAAACCCTGAGACGATTTTACAAGTATAAAGTTTTTCATTTTGAGCCAAAAAAAATTTCAACAGAAACTCAGGTTTTCAAAAATATGGTTTTTGGGTTTTTTACGGTTCCGAACTTCGTTACACTTCACTACCAAGCTAGTTTAAGTTTAGTTAGGCTCTGATACCACTGTAAGTCCATATTGCGACCCCCGGATCTTACGGGGAGGCGGAAACGGTATAAAAAAAACAATTTTTATCGCAAGAGGCAACATGGACTAAACTAGGTCGGGATCGTTGTCTAAACTAAAACTAGCAAACTAGCTAAAGATATTTAGCTACTCGGATAAAGATGATTATACCTAAACTTGAACTCCTTCGTCTTCAAACTTTGTAGAGGTTGATGGTTCTCCTTTGTCGCCTTCTTCTGTCGAAGATGGATCCACCTCGAAGGCTCGACCTTTGGGCTCTTTCTCGTACTTGGAGTGAACTAGAATCGCCGGCTTGCTAGACCCTTGATCCTAAAGTGAGTAGAGAGTGTTTAGGGGTTGCTTTTGTTTTTCAAGAGAAGGATTCTCAACTCATGAGATGGTTTCTCTTGACTAGAGGAAGAAGAAGATGAAGTGAAGAGAGAGAGTGAATATGATAGAATGAGCTCTCATTTCCTTTCTTACAACCATAATGCAAAAAAGAAAATGAATTATCAAATAATAATAATCAAAATGAAAAGGTTGATGGATAGTTTAGAATGACTAATATCATTACAAGCATTAAATGAATTTGCTAGAATCAAAGAGCATCTTTCATTTGTAATGATAATGGTCAAAAGTTCAACCATGGTCAACAAGTCAACCATGGTCAACAAGTCAACAAAAACTAACCATGACACAATTTCATTTTATTATATATTATTAAATGATATAATACAAATCCATTAGGGTTTGGAAAAAGACGACTGTCAACTGTGCATACGCACCCGTTCCGAAACCCTAATGAAAAACATCTTCCTCCTCCTCAAATAACTGTGCATACACACCTGCATTCTTGTTCCGAGGAACATGAATACTGAGAGATAAAAGCAACCCCAAATACTATACCAGTATCCGGCTCAAACCAGAGCCCGCTGGTAATATCTGTCCGGACTCCAAACGTGCATAAGTGCGCGGATGAGAACGAACCCTGTCGCAAAACCATGCGACCTCTACTCTGTTTTGCCCATAGGCGAATACCCTCTGTGTGGGACTCTAAAGACTCGACACTACGCTGGCAGTGGGTTTAACCACAGACCGCAAGCGGCACTAGCTGTGCGTAACGGTCCCCAGGTAGATGTCGACAAGAAGGCTGACGAGGTGAAACCCCATCGGTACTCCTTCTGAGTCTGAATGTGACAGTCTCCGTACAGTCCGGTCTGTTCGTCTGATACATCGCATGGCGGGCCTAGGGGGCGGTAAACGTCAGTCCCCCAATAGCGGTACAAGTCGTGCCGGAGCGAAGCCCAAAACACCCTGAGATAACACTGGAAACCTACCAGTATATCTCGTTTGCCCTGGCCAGGGACTACTCGTGTAATGGCTCTCCTAGACACAGCGCGATGTCAACCCCCAATACCGGGAGAGACGAATCCTGTCTAACCGTCACTGCCTCCAAGTGCTTCGGGACTGCACCCAACCACCACCTGTTTGCACGACTCCTTTGAGCCGTGGTAGGGTAGTGATCAAAGTGCAGTGGGAACACACTCGAGGCGAAGTGCCAGTGTCAAGTCAGCGGACTAAGCTGTACTCATGTCACCTGGGAACTGACGACTGACGATAGGTATAATACCAACCTGTCAGTTCCCGACGAGTCCTGTCCAGTGTACTCGTAACCCAACGAGCACCCGTATACTATCTCCAGTACGACGTACTGATGGCTGTGGGACAGACCATCTCCCACACTGGGATGAGAAGCGCATACGCTAGTCTACTCCGGAGTATCGATGCCCTGTCTCGATAGTCCTGCGACTAGGGACCTGTATAAGGATGTGCTTATAGATTACCCAGCCCCCACTAGTGTGACTGCCATCACAACGCTGGTAATCAAGCAAAGATCCTAAGGGCTCCACTAATGCGTATAAGTGATATAGTAAAATAAACACAAGTACACATTGAAGTAGAGACAAACCAAGTAGCATACTACTATTTTGAGCAAGATTGTATATACAAGGTGAATATCCCAAGCATCCATTAAGTAATATACAAACTAGTATGATACAGTAATGGCCTCTAGGGCATATACACTAACAATAATGACATGAACACTTAATTATATTTTAATCTAAGCATTTGATAATTTTTCAAAAACTCTAGTTAGCAAAAACAAAACTTAATTTAGACATTTCCATGCAACAATATGAAATTTAACTATTAAATTACTTTCTACAAATTCTAAGATGGTAAGCTACCCATCACAACCATACACCAATTCACAATAACCTAACTTGCATTCAAACCCTTTTCTTGAATTCCAAAACGTGCAATTAAACTCACATATCCAAATAACACTTAAATAAATTAGCTTAAGAAATTAGTAACAATTTAAGCAACAAAAATGTTTAGAAATATACCCAAAAGCATATGAAGATCCACAAGCATCCATGGCACTCCAAATTGCTCTCTTTTCACAAGGATCCATGCTTGAAATGCTAAGGAATAATGGGTAAGTGTTGGATTTGGAAAAAAGCTTTGAAATTGTATGGATTTTGAAGCTTTTTTTTGGATTTTTGAAGCAAAATAGTGTGGATTTGGGGGGGGGGAAAGGGCTGCTGCTGTGGGGATCATTTTCGGCCAGAAGTGGGTGAGGGGAGAGAGAGGGAGGTGAGGAAAATGCAAGGGAGGAAAGTCAAGGTCAAGGTAAGGTCAAAGTCTAACTACTTTATCTATTTTCTAATCTTTTCTTTTATTTCTTTTCATTTCTTTTTCCTTTGCAAACCAAGTGGGGAAAAAGTGAGGGCTGCTGAATTTGGCTAAGGGGAGGGGTAAGTGGGGGTGTGTGGGTGTGGGCACGGGTGTGGGGTGATGAAAAATGATAAATACAATACCCCAAACATCCATTTACGCTAAAAAAATGCCTTTTTTCTTCAATAATTTCTAAACCGTTTTGGAAAATGATTTCGTTCCAAAAACCACATGATAAATTTTTATTTAATGTTTTATGATGCACAAAATTTGTTTCAACTCATTCCAATTTGTAATTTTCCCTAATTAAATGTATTAGTGACGGCTTAAAATAATAATAAAATAATATTTTTTTCAGAAAATTTGAAATTTCACCAGCGGCTTAATTAACACCAAATAATAGCAATTACATAGCTAGAATATGTATATTTAATTTTTATAATAAGATATTTATATTTTGACTTTTTACAGAAAACCCCCTCATTTTACCGATTTTCTGAAATTTCACCGAAACGATTTTCAAAACGCTACACTCTCATACATATTTCTTGGAGAAATCACTCGTATGGAGAATCGACTTGGGAACGAGACGACGAGATTCGACAGAAGTTTCCACAGCTATTCTTGTAGATTCTTGATTGTTTATCTTTTCTTGTTTTGGGAATTTCGAGGACGAAATTCTTTTTGTAGTTGGCTAGAATGTAACACCCTAGTTCATTAATACCAATTCTAGTATTTCTTTATTTATGGTATTTTCTTGATTTATTGTGTTTTGGGTGCGAATACTGTATTTGACATTTGTATTTGCATCCGACCCGACCTACATACTTGAAACCTGTCTTGATTCATATTTATGATTTATCCCGACTTGTTATGTAGACTTGTACACTTTAATGAATACTGCATACTGGCATTGCATTTTTACAATATAACATTTGAAGTCATGTAAAATAATTTAAAAATACATTGCATGGCCTGCATGATACCCCTAACCCCGTGGTACCATCCGCGCATCTTGTTCTCGTCCCGTTCAGTGAAACGGACTTGTTTGGATGGCTACGCGCACGTACATGCATCCGTTCTTGGGGGTATGCATTTTCGTTACCCGAGCATTCATTTTGAATTTTGAACGTCGCATATATTTTTCATATTTTAAAACTGAAATTTTAGATCCGACCCGGGCGTATTTTGGAATATTTTTGTATCCCGCAAAAATTCGAATTTTATTTAATAATCGACAGTTTAAATTTAATTAACAGCTTTAAAATTTAATTAAACCAACTAAAATATTTTATCAACTTAAAATCAAAACAGATTACAACTTTACTCTCTCTTTCTCTTTCTTCTCTGGCCCAATCATTTCTCTTCTCTTTCTTCTCTTTCTTTATCTCTCCCCTTCGCTCAGTCTCTCTCTCTCCCCTCACTGTCACTCTTTCTACTCTTCCTCTCGCATCCTCTCTCTCTCCTCTCGCGAACAATGTTCGCTTCTCGAATGTCGTCACCGCCGCGAGATGTGGTCACCTCCCTTAACTCCCTCCTTGATTTTCTCTCCTTCCTCCTTCCTATAAAACCCCGAGCACCTCACCTCTAACCCATCATAACTCTCATTTCCTCAAACCCTAACCCTAAACTCCATCACTCCACCACCTATCAACTCAACAGAGCCTCCTCTCTCTCCTCCTTGTCATCTTCTTCTTCTTCTTCTTCAACATTCCCGAGCCCACTGCACCCATAAGAACCCCGAGAACCCATCATCACCACCTACACCACTTCGTCGCCGACGACCCCTACACCTCACCGTCACCATTCTCCTCTCCTCCCATCCCTCTCCTTTATACTTCTCCTCTTCTCATTCACCCCTGCACAGAACCAACAACACTAGAGCCAAACCCTAACCTAACCCTAGCTCCTCAAGATCCCCTCACCGGCGCACCTCACCGCCGTTGATCTCGCCGACACCACCAGCTCGTCTCCCTAACCCCAGTGCACAATTCTAGTGAGCCTCACTCCTTATCTCTTCTTCTTCCTCCTATTCTTTCTTTTTCTTCATTTCTTGAATTCTGTATTTTCATAGTTCGCCGGAGCCGTGCTTGACGCCGACGATCCAGACGATCCAGAAGACGTACCTTACCTGCGTGATCACCCTCTTGCGTTGCTTAGACCCGTCCCATGTGTCGTGCGTGCATTGCGACGTTTTGTTGACGTCGGACATGACACACATATCCGTTTCGTGATCCGTCAAGGCAAGTTAATCTTGCTACATGCTATACTACTATATTCTATATCTATTTGCATTATAATACTTTATAATGATTAGTTTTGCAATCCACATAATCAATTTTCAGTTCTATCGATTTATTCGACATCCGCATATATCATTTCAGATCTAGAGCATGAAAATCTATCTTGTTACATACTATATTACCATATACTGCATCCAATTGAATATAAAATTACATATTGTTTAAATTGTACATCCTGTATTTACCAGTTTTCATTTTACGGTTAAATGATATCTGTATGTATCAATATCATGATTTACACATCTAGTCGCATACTAAATCATTTTTCTACATGTAGATATAGTATTATGCATCCATGTGAATAAAATGTTAACCGTTTATCAAAATATAAATCCATATTAAAGTTTTACAGTTTTGGATACCCGTTTGCATCCATATCATCTAGTATACATATAGCTGCATCTACAGATCACATCAATACATATTATTATTATATCGACACCCCATGCTTGATAATGTGCATCCTACATAGTATTGGAACTGTAAATGTAACCCCTAACTGATATTTGTGCATCCATGCTTTTTTTGTGCAACCCATACTTACTACAGTTTGATTATGAGTATCCACTTGATACTTGTGCACTACCTGACATGACCTGATATACTACTGCTTGACTTGATACCTGATCTTGTTACTAATGCCGATAATCTTGACCTGTTATCCCTACGGACATATCCTGTTTTCTATATAGACAAACCTGTACCTGCTTGATCCTGTGTTGGCATTAGCTCCAGATTATTCAATACCTGAATTGAACACATAACTTGGGGGCATGGGGAAATCAAGAATGTAGCTGAACGTAACTCAAAGGGCTATTGCATCAGTTACCGTGGTCCCATGGGGTATGAACGGGACATAGACTCACAGTCTATCATATCTTGTTACCGTGGTCCCGTGGGGAATGAACGGGCCATAGACCGATGGGTTACGATGAATATTACATTAATTGATTTCAAATAAACTTTAGAATAGATGACCCAGTAGCACATTTTAGATTGATCACTGCACGACACATATATTGATACACTTCACTGTTCTATATCTGTGTTTACTTATCACATTCATGTTACTGTTCATGATTCATGCATGCATATCTCGTGTATCCTGTTCACTTATTATTGTTTGATATCATGATGCACTGACGTCTGGGTTTTGCATGGACCAGATCCTTTATCTCTGTCGTAGGAATTCAGGAGTATTTTAACCAACAAGCTGAGCAGTGAAGATCTTGTTAGTTGCTAGTTAGTTTAGTTTATTCCGCATTTTCATTCCTGATGTGAGCCCGTATTGTAGGACGTACTATCCATATTTTCATTGTTACTTGGATTTATTGCTTCCACATATTATTTCTTGACTCGTTATTTCTGGCTTATGGACATGTACTAGATAGTTTCTTTTATTTTCCTGCTCTTGATATCTCTAGACAGCCGCAATATGACTGTGGAGGGATGTTTCCTAGACATAGTTAGCATGGTTGGCTCTATCACGTGCCGATCTTAGCGCGCTCTGGGAAGCGGGGTGTGACAAGAAACGTACACACTAGTCTACACTGGAATATCGATGCCCTGGTCTCGATATTCGCATGACTAGAAACTGATTAAAGGATGTACTTATGGACCACCCTGGCCCCACTAGTATGATCTCATCATAATACTGGTAGTCAAGTACATATCCTAAGGGCTTTATCAACATATGAGAGCAAGACAGTAAAGAATACCAGTCAACATGTTAAGATAAAAAGTAACCAGATAGTATACTATCATGTTGAGCAAGAAAGTCCTCTATATATATGTCCAAGCATCCACTATAATATACATCACATATACAATAATGGCCTTTAGGGCATACATATAACTAACAATCTCCCACTTGTACTCAGGCCATGTGTTATAGTATTTCATACCCAACATCCCAAAAAGTCTCTGAAACTATATCTGGGGGAGGGCCTTCGTGAGTGGATCCGCTATGTCGTCCTTCGTGTCAACTCTTCTGGCTTCGATCTCCCAATGATATACTATCTCCCTGATCAGGTGATACCGCCTCAGAATATGTCTGGATCTTTGATGGGACCTGGGTACCTTGGCCAAAGCCATTGCTCCATTGTTATCACAATACTCAGGTATTGGATGCTCAATGGATGGAACCACACCAAGCTCAGCAATGAACTTCTTCATCCAGACAGCTTCTTTGGCAGCATCGTAGGCAGTGATGTATTCAGCCTCCATCGTTGAGTCTGCTACGGTGGCTTGCTTTGAACTCTTCCAACACACTGCCCCTCTGTTGAGGGTAAATACAAAATCCAAGACCGACTTACTGTCGTCCTTATCACTCTGGAAGCTCAAATCGGTAAAGGACTCCACCTGGAGTTCACCGTTACTATATACCAAGAACATTTCTTTAGTCCTTCTCAAGTACTTGAGAATGTTCTTCATAGCTATCCATGTTTTTCCCCAGGATCTAATTGATACCTGCTCACTACACCTAGTGAGTAAGCTACATCCGGTCTGGTACATAATATCGCATACATGATAGAGCCTACAGCCGAAGTATAGGGTATCCCTTACATGCGAGCCCTCTCCAAATCAGTCTTGGAAGATATCTCTTTGGAGAGTGATTCCTGAACAAGCGGGTACATTACCTCGCTTGGAATCTTCCATACTAAACCTCTTTAGTATGGTGTATATGTACCTAGATTGGGAAAATCCCAATATCCGTTTAGATCTATCTCTATAGATCTTTATCCCCAGAATGTAAGAGGCATCACCAAGATCTTTTATGGAGAACTTGAGTGATAAGAAGAGCTTGACCGAGTGTAGCATAGGAATATCGTTTCCTATCAAGAGTATGTCATCCACGTACAATACGAGGAAGACCACCTTACTCTCTACTGCCTTCTTATATATACAAGGTTCATCTATATTTTTGATAAAGTAAAAATCTTTGATAGCTTCATCAAAACAGATGTTCCAACTCCGCGACGCCTGCTTTAATCCATAAATGGATTTAAGCAGCTTGCACACCTTTCCGCTGCTCCCACTATCCACGAAGCCCTCTGGCTGAGTCATATACACACACTCTTCTAAATCACCATTTAGAAAGGTGGTCTTAATATCCATTTGCCAGATTTCGTAGTCATGGTATACAGCGATGGCAAGTAGGATCTGAATGGACTTAAGTAAAGCCACTGGAGAAAAGGTTTCATCATAATCCACACCTGGTCATTGACGAAAACCTTTTGCAACAAGTCTAGCTTTGAAAGTCTCAACATTTCCATCTACACCAAGTTTCTTCTTAATGATCCATTTGCTCCCAATGGGTTTTACCCTCTCGAGAGAAATTTCCAAAGTTCATACTTTGTTGGTGTATATGGATTCCATCTCAGATCGCATTATATCCAGCCATTTCACAGAGTCCCCACTTGTGATGGCCTGCTCGAAGCTAGTTGGGTCATCACCTTACATAATGCAACCATCGCTCCCACCATCAATGAGAAAACCATAGAATCTCTCAGGTGGATGAGGAACCCTACTAGATCTGCGGAGAGGATGAAGCTCGTCGGGTACTATCGAATCCTCAGGTTCGACCAAATCTTCTGTTGCAGTTTGTGCTGCTGGAACCTCTTCCAGTTCTACCTCAAGGCTACTAATTTCTTTCGCAAGAAATTCCTTTTCTAAAAAGGTGTCATGCCGAGAAACAAACACTTTTTGTTCCTCGGTGTGGTAGAAGATACACCCTTGTGAGTTTTTGGGATATCCTAGAAACTTGCACAGAACAGACCTTGTTTCGAGTTTGTCCGGATTATGTCTTTTGACATAGGACGGACAACCCCATATCTTAACATAATTAAGAGAAGGTCTCTTCCTCTTCCATATCTCATATGGAATGGTGGGCCCTGATTTGGTTGGGACCATATTCAATAGGTTCATATCTGTTTCAAGCACATACCCCTAAAAGGAAATAGGTAACTCAGCGGTACTCATCATAGAGCGCACCATATCCAATAGAGTGTGATTCCTTCACTCCGATACACCTTTGTGTTGTGGTGTATACGGAGGAGTAAGTTGAGAGAGAATCCCATTCTCTTTTAGATAGTCACGGAATTCCGTGCTCAATTATTCTCCTTCCCGATCGGATCGAAGGATTTTAATACTTTTACCCATCTGGTTCTCGACTTCATTCATATATTCTTTGGATTTCTCAAAAGTTTCAGACTTGTATTTCAACAGGAACACATGTCCGTATCTTGAGAGATTATCAGTGAATGTAATGAAGTATGAGGAACCATTCCTGGTATGTGTAGATATAGGACCGCATACATCACTATGTATCAGTCCCAAGAATTCCGTAACTCTTTCTCTGTATCCAGTAAATGGAGTTTTAGTTATCTTACCTTTGAGACCTGACTGGAAAGTTTCATAAGATGAAAATTCGAACGGATTCAAATATCCATCCTTATATAACTTAGCTGGTCGTGTCGCATTGATATGACCTAGTTTACAATGCCACAAGAAAGATTCAATCATTTCTAAACTCTTCCTCCTGTGTGTGTTCTGTACGTTAAGAACTGTATTTTGATTTACAACGTATAAACCGTTACATAACGCACGGAACCCAATCAACACTTGATTTAGGTAAATGTTCATAACATTATTCTCTACTACAAAGTTTTATCCTTCTTTATCTAATAAAGAAATTGAAATTAAATTGCATATCATAGAGGGCACGTAATAACAGTCATTCAAGATCAAAGTATTCCTATTTGGTAATACAAGGTGATATTCACCAACTGCTTTGGTTGCAACACTTGCACCATTCCCTACTTTTAGAGAATGATCACCTATACCCAGTTCTTTACCTTTTCTTAGCCCATGCAACATATTACATATGTGGGATCCCGATCCGGTATCTAATACCCAGGACATAGAGTTTATAGAGAAACAGTTCCCGGTAACTAACACACCCGAAGAACATGCATCAACATGCTTATTCTTCGTTTTGGTGTTGTGGGAATCCGAATATTCCCCTATTTCTTACTCAGACTTATAACAATTATAAGTGGGAGAGAAACCAACGTCCCTCAGCTCAGTATAACAAAAGGGTTCGGTCAATATATCAATATTATTATCTTGATTAAGGCCTGAAATGGTCGCTACCTCGAGAGAGAGAGAAGAAAAACACTTAGTGTATGCTCTTGCAAAATTAGATTGGTTATTATCTTATCTAATCAGGATGGCTCCCACTATTTTTATCAAATCTTCCTTCAAACCCTAAAAGGTAAGACTAGCCGGGATTAATTACACCCTACAAGTTCGCCAATCTTTCGGCCAGGCCAGTGTCGGTATTTTGAGGGAGGTTCCCCGTGCTTTGGCACAAACATAATTAAAATAAACCTCATTTTCCCAGAGGCGTAACCCCGTTAACACCTTTCTAGACACCAACTTGATTGGCTAATTGTGATGTGTAAAACACTTCCAGGAGTAACTCTTACTCGCAGTGGGTATCGGGATCCAACTATCTTATAGAAGGTATGCAATCTCATTGCAAATTTCAACACTTGAAATTCCCGATAATATTTTGCCCCTAGTTTCCTATGACCTTGACGAAAGCCAACAAACCATAGTCCGCTAGTCAAGTTCAACCCGTGCATATCATGATTGAATTAAACCCATCCGCACGACCTTTGTAGAAAGCCAACAAAGTCATACGACTACCCTAATCCAATCGCATCATATGCAGCAGATAAGCAGTAAGTAGCTGCCGCACACTACGCCTTGACGAAAGCCAACAAACATAGCACGAATACTAAATACTACTTATTTGAAATAACGGAAGGCTACGACAGGTTTTAAGAAAACCTTTTATATAATAAATTTGATATCTTTGCAGAATCGAGTGATTTTGAAAAGGAGTGTTTTTTAGGCTTTTGCTAGTTTTGCTAAAGAGGTCACTCCCAGTGAAGGGATCTCGGCTCTTTCCTCATCGAATGAGGTGCATAATATTCAGGAATACCACTATGCAAAGCAAGAACTATAAAAGCAATGAAAAACAAAGCCGAGGGAGTTGTAGCATTTGCTAGTTTCTCGAAAGAGGTCACTCTCGATGAAGGGATCTCGGCTCTTTCCTCATCGAATGAGGTGTTGGATATTCATGAAGGAATACCACTGTGCAAAGAAAAAACTAGAGCTATCCTTTTTGAAAATTTGATTCTACAACATCTTTTGGTTTCTTTTTTTTCATTAATCTCATTAATGAAATCCCATCATTTAATGTTTCCTAAACATTACAGAAAAATGAAACGAAAATAGAACGTACGCTTATGCCATCCACATTCGCCACGGGGCCCTGTCATGCATCGTTATGTTACTTAACTACCGGCAGAGCGGGGGCTGGACTAGCTGATTGTTAGAGATTCTGCGTGTTCAAGTTTAGTTAATTACCGCAATCAAAACGGTTTCGCTTGTAGCTAGCCGGTTGAGTACGGGTCGTCCGCAGGGAGATGGGAATCTTTTTCTATGTGCTTTAACGAGTTAAGTCCAGTTTTCTAGATTTGTTTGTGATTAACTAAGTGTTAAAATGATATGTAAAGAGAGCTTGTTAGGGTTAGGATTAGGTTAGTTTGAGTTAGGAGTCGCTCACTTCTTTCATTGCCACTCTTAATATCGGTGTTACGGTAATCGGCAACAACGAGGATTAGCACGACTAGGAAGGAACTTGCGAGTATAAGTTAGGCTTTCCAACGCTTAAGTTCTTCCTTTTGGTACTTGTCCGTCCGTTCTTGGCTCTTAGGCATAACCGCCGGTTAATTCAACCACAACCGGTCTCACTACGGATTCACCGCTATCATGTAGGATAGGGTGCCGAGGGGAGCGGATTGTGGTTCAATTAACGGGAGTCGATTTAAGATGTTGGGCAAGGAAAAAGTGAGAGAGATTTCCTTCTCTCAAACTTCCCTTATCCTACCCTAACAAGTATGGAAACTACTCACACATCATAATGAAAAGAAAACAAAACAAAAGAGGAAGATAGAAAGAAAGAGATTAGAAGATAACAACTAGCTATTTGCGACCTCACCTTGGCAAGGATCAAGCGTAAGCGTCATGGTTGTTTAAGGATAAAGAAAAAGAGAAAAGAAAGAAACAACAAGAAATAACAACAACTAAGTTAACAAATGAAAATTACAAGCATTTAACATAAGTGCAAGACAAGTATGATAATAAAATGAACTTCTTTATTCATCATTCTTCACTCACAAAAGCTCACTACAAGTTTTTCAATGGAGAAGAGATGAGAAGAGGAAGAAGAACAAGTATTCTAAAACGTAGAAAAATACAAGATTAAGCACCCTTGGCTTCACAAGGTTCTGGGCTATTTATAGGCTGGAATGTGAAAACCTAGGGCAACAAACAGAACTAACATGGAATGACAAATCTGCCCCCAAAAACTCTTCATGTGCGGCGCCTATATGGCCGCGGAACCGCGGCCTAGACCCCCTATTGGCCGCCGTTCCGCGGCCATATAGATGAGTTGGGCCCTCCGGTTTCTTGTGGTCCCCTGGTTTGCTTTTTCTGTAGTTTGGCATATGATGTTTCTGATAAACTTTCCATATTTCTTCCAGAATTTCTGTTGATCATAAAGGTAATTGAAAGTGGATCTTTTGTAATGATTTTCTCGAGCTCCGCGAAGATTTCTTGGATCTTGTGTTGCCATTGACCCTTGTGCATGAAAATGACATTGATTTGCCATTTTGTCTCTTAAACTGGTGTGTGGCAACAGACGGATAAAGAGCGGAGATCCGTGATTTATCTATGGTTGGCAGAAACCCAGGTTTTCTCGTGTTTTTCCATGAATTTCACCGTTTAGAGCCGAGAACCTGTATCCTGCAATTGACTAGCAAACACGGCTCAAGAGTACCTACCGATATGTAATATGATAAAAATTGGGCGGTATAAAAATGCAATAATCTGATATGAACACTAGCGCGGGTGCAAAATATAAGCAACGTTTATTATATATCATATATATAATATTACATTCGTCTCACGCAGTTATATAATCTGTAAGTGCACGGCGGTGCCCCGGCAGTCAATCCGACGCCGGAATGCAGAAGCGGTGGTTAACTTTAACTTTCAAACCGGCACCACCGCGCACTAAATACCTAGATCGTGTCATTAACTAGTCCTAGCTAACTACAAGAAGGGGAAGAGAGATATACCGAGCGATCCGTGTCCTCCGGTCTTCTCGCCGTCGTCCCGATCTCCCGCGGAATGTCCGGTCTCCACCTCCTCGCCGGAAGGGCACGACGTCGCCTGCTTCTTTTACGGGCTCCCACCTCTATACCGAGGCAACTCGGGCATGAAGTTGGCGAGCCGACGTGCCTAGGATTTGCTGTAGAATGTGTAGTGCTCTTGTCTCATTTTGGGGTAGTGGATGTTGCCATTTGGTGGAGGAATGATATAAGCTTTTGGAGATGGAACTTGTGGGGATTTTTGTGAAGCCAAAAGACTAAAAATCCCACACCACAAAAATGGGCAGCCCTCTCCCATCTTTGGCCGGCCATGCATATTGTGGTGGGGTGAGAATGGAATGGAGTGAGGAAATAATCCCATGGAACAAGAATAATGCTAGGTAGAGTGTAAAAGGGAAAAAGGCAAGTCTCACATCAAACATCATAACCCTTCATCATCAACAAGCATGATAACAAACAAAGACCAACACTCCACCACAACCATCATGAAACCACAAGTCAAGCCATCATGGTCAAAAGAAGTCAAATGATGGTGCAAGTATCATGATACAATAATCTGCAAAGACCCCCTTTCCAAATTGCTTATTTGCACAAATGCAAATAAGCCCTCCTCCACCAATCTTCGGCCAATGAAGGATACAAATGAAAATGGCCGAAACGGAAAGCAAACTGGCAACTCCAGAAAACTGGTCCCGTAATAAATTACAGGAAAACCCCGATACTGTGTATACACACCCCCATCTATATTGCGACCGGATACAAATGCAATGAGACAAAACCTACACTGTACTATACTAGGATCCGGCTTAAACCAAAGCCAGCTAGTATTATCCGTCCGATCCTGATCCGTACAATACCGTACGTATCTGATCGAACCCTACCATATACCCATACGGCCTCTAGTACTAACCGTCCGATCCTGATCCGTGCAATACTGCACGTATCTGATCGAACCGTGCCATATCTCCATACAACCTCCACAGCGTTTCGCCCGAAACTTGAGTAACTGAATGTGGGGGACTCTAAAGACTCGTCAATACTATGGCTGTGGATTTAACCACTAGCACGTCAGAGGTATTAGCCATTCGTGACGGGCTACCAGCTATTGACCAAAAAGGACGTCGATGAGCGAACTCATCCTAACACCCTACTGAGCCTGTCAGTGACAATATCCGTACAGTCCGGTCCGTTCGTCTATGAGCATCGCATGGCGGGCCTAGGGGGTTGGTAAAAGTCAGACCCCCAAAAGCGGTACAAGTCGTGTCAGAGATCAGCCCAGAACACCCTGAGATACTACTGGAATACCTACCAGTAAATCTCCTGCCTTGGCCAAGGACTTTTCATGGTCTGGCTCTCCTAGACACAGCGCGACCTCACCCCCAATACCGGGAGAGACGAACCCCCGAAGATCCGCTCACTGCCTCCATGTGGCTCGGGACTGTACCCAACTAAAACCTGTTTGCACGTCTCCTTTGAGCGTGGTAGGGTAGTAATCAAAGTACAGTGGGAACTCACACGAGACAAATGACGATCCTCAGGTCGATGAACTAACCTGTACACATGTCACCAGAGAACTGCTATCTGACGTCAGGTATAAGACCAACTAGCATATTCCCGGCGAGTCCTGTCCGGTGTACTCATAACCCAATGAGCACCTGTATACATCTTAGGTGAACCAACTGACACCAGTGGCTTGTGAGACCGGCCACCGCCCCTCGTCGGGGTCTCGACTATATACACTAGTCTACTCTGGAGTATCGATGCCCTGTCTCGAAACTCCCACGACTAGGGACCTTTTAAGGATGTGCTTATAGACTACCAGCTCCTACGTATATGATCGCCCTCATACTGCTGGCAGTCAAGCAAGAATCCTAGGGGCTCTATTGTCACGACCCGAAAGAGCACGTGACTGGCCCTCGAACCATATGAAATCTATAGGACTCCATCTGATCCAAGTAAGCCAAAGCCCAGAAATCTAAAACCATTTTAAGAGTAAGTGAAGAAAACTGGTTTAAAGAAGTGAAGGAAAATATGTTTGAAGTCGAGGTTTTTAAATAACTAAGCCGAAGGTGCATTTTTAAAAGGTAAAGTCTTTTCTAAAAATTTCGGCAGAGTTTCTTTTGTAAATACTGGCCCCGAACGGGATACAACAAGCATAACATATATACAATGATAAAAGGCATCCCCAAGCGGGAGCTAGCTCTTCGTCAATTGACAGTCACAACCACACATGCAATATAATATACAACGCCGAAAGGCGAGGATCGATCCAAAAGAAACACAGTAAGCATGAAAACCGCAATACTACTAAGCGCGACTCTAAGGCCAAATAAAACATCACTAAAGTCTGAGTCTGAAACAATAAACAAATTTGGTTGATGGAAATTCTAGATACAAAGAATAATATAAGTACAATGGTGGTTTTGATGCAAAAGGAACCACCTACCAAATGCAATTCACCCGCAAGGAAGCAATGTGCCAGAAATACCGCAAAGGAACCTGTACGGCAAAACCTGCAAGAACTGTGGCACAACGGGGGTGAGTTGCCAACTCGTGAATAGAGAATAACTACAAGAAGAAACCGAACGCAAGACATAATCCTAGGTCAAAACGATCAGTACAAAATCCTCAATATAAAACATGCAGCCTATAACAAGGCTAGGGTAAATATCTAACCCGAGTATAATCTCCTGTGCCTGTGTCAGTGCCTCAGGTAGAAATATAACATAAGAATGAGGTATGAATGCATGAGAACATAATACATGTAAATGAAGAAACTATTTTCATACTTTAGTGAGATTTCCTTTGTATTTTTAAAATGAGGTATCATAATGAAATCAGCATAAAACAGTGCCTAACATCGGCACAAAACGTAATCCAAATATCCCGATATCTCTGTATCCCAATCACAAAATCTAGGGCGCCGTCAGTCCAGACCGGCCCCTACCATCAATCTCAAGACCACGACGGTATCCTCCGGATATCCGACGCGTCAGGTAAAATCACCGGTCGGTAGTGCTCCCCTGCCAGGCTTAACGTCATCACCACATTCATCTTGCCCAGGGGTACCGCACCGGGTCCACCATGTACCCGAAACGGTTCATCCGTCTCCTCGAATCGGGTTTCCAAATCCATCAGCAAACTCATGGTGGACGACTCATACATCATGGGAAAACCGCACTTTTTATTTTAAAAGAGAGAAAATGTTTATCTGTGTTTTTGCGGTTTTCCTCCAAATCCAGAAAATCTCACGAAAATCCAAATCCAAAACCTCAGTAACACGTAAAATAGTGAATATATGCATGAGAATCCATGAATGCGGCATAACAATGAATATCAGTATGCATGAAGTAGCAGGTAATAACTACAATGTCTAAACTAGTAGCTAATAGGTTATGTCAAGCAATAGTATTTTCTAAGGTGTACGTGACATGGCAATTACCGATGAAGATGTGTGTGAGCCGGCAAGTAAGTGTACGTGGTACATACGCAACATCGGTAATGGTGCTGGTGTCCTAACAGCATGATATCAATAATGGAGTATGAAACATAATATAAGAATGCGATGCAAAGCGAACCACAAAAAAAGTGGGAGCTGAATCTAGACGCAACTATAACTAATCTGCATTAATCTAATATAAGTCCTACAAATGGTGCCTTTTGAAATATCACGAATCATGGGGTTTTGAAAATAGGGGCTACGGTGTTTTTATGAAAAGATACGCCTTTTGAAATGTCCGTAGATCCCTTGACCTGTCTTTTAAAATACCCACGACCCGCTAGTTTTGAAATAGGTAGGAGTCTAATCTAATCTAACAACTACACTAAACTATACAGCTGAACTAACAAGCTGAGCTACAGGTAAGGAAACCGCCTAACATCTGAGTCGATATATATATAGATATAATAGTCGGTGATTCCGCCTCAATAGTATCGCGTACGATACAGTATATCATATGACATCCTCAAGTCATGAGTGCGGATCTATCATCAATGTAAAGCTCATACGGTAAATCGTCGTACGGCATCCCAATAGCTGGGTACGGGTCAATATCACACTATCTCATCACACTTCAGGTATCACTATCAACATATCATATAATCTGGGGTACTATTCTATGTCTAGTATAAATCGATACCATCAATAAAGTATGCATGCGGGGGTAAACACACATCCCAAGCCCGCAAGAATCACATTTCGTATCCCAAATACGAATCATATCACATCACCGATCTCGCGGCACAAAGCCCAATATCATTGACTCATCTCCAAAGTCATCCAATATCATCAACACAGTGCCAGTATAAGTAATATGCAAGGGTGTGTGTGTAGGTGTAATTCTATTCTAGGGTTCGCGACTATGAACTACACTAGTCACTTCTAACCCTACACTATCCATAATACACCTAACTATCATATATAATAACAACTACGGACTGCGGGGGTGCTATACGCCATCCACCCGACTTCCCCCAGTAGATATAATCTACTCACCTAGCGTCTTCATTTGTGGACGTCGCCACACGCTTGCTTGTCGTCCCGAAGTCTTCATGGGGTACCTACACATAAAAATATCGTATATGCGCATTAAAACCAAATCAAAGCTAAAACGGCACATGAAATCCAAAATGATACGATAAGAGGCCTATAGGTTAAAACCCATGGCACGCCTTCAAAACCATCAACACATCCTCTATATCGTCGTATAAACGCCAAATAGTCGAGGCAAAACACAATCCACAATTGCAGAATTAAAAATACGGAATACGGAAACATGAATCTAAAACAGCAACTTAGGAAATATGTCCCAGATTTTACCCTAGGTCACTTTATACAAACCTATATATACCAGGGGTCTAACATGAACATGTAGGAGCTACAGAACCAATACGAGCCAAAATGGTGGGACCCAGGCCGCAATTTGCGGCCAATGGGGATAAATTGGCGGTCGGGAAGAAGAAGTGGGAGCTGGGGTCTTGGGGTTAGCTTCCTGGGTGCTTGCACGTGTCACTATCCAATCAATTTTAATTTAGGGTGTCTCGGGTGATAGCAGATTCAATATACCCTTCACAGATTTCATAAATTCCCCGATATCGGTTTCTAAAATCCGTATTATGGTTTAAGCTTCAGGTTTTGGATTTCCAATTCATAAACTAGGGTGATGGTATAACCTCTACTGACCTCAATTCCATATTACAACCCATAAATCATCACAACCCTAACTAGGTTATCCACAAGTCCACAATATCACACAATATCGATTCGATCTTAATATGAGGGTAAAGGAAATGCATAAACTAAGTTTAAGGTCCAGAAAATACCTCATTTGGCAACTCAAGAATTTTCTTGAGTTGCCCCTAGTGGCCAAAATCCTTGCTTCTTTAGCACCAAGTGTAGATCTAGGGATTGTGCACACATTTAATGAAATGGAGATTGGGTTTTGGGGTTGTTTTAGAGGTGTTTTGGAGCTTGAAGAGGGGAGGGAAAGGAGGTGCAGGAGCAGCAGCAGGAGAAGGGAGAAGAGGGAGGGAAATGAGGAGAGAAATGGTTAAGTCCTTAGTCAATGAAGCCCATACCTCTCTCTCTCACACCAACTACCCATTTCTTTATTCTTTTCCTTTTCTTTTTCCTTTTAAAACCCTTCTTACTCAAATAGTAAACCCAAATGAAAAGCATGGCAAGAAAATGCACAAGTGTGAAAAAGTGATATGTGCATGTGTTGCACAAAAAGCTAAAAACCGATTAGCGATTTTTAATCGCGATTAGCACTAAATTAATGTCAAATTAATCACAAAAACTTTAAAATGTCATAATTCTCTAATTTACCCTATTTTAGAATTTTCCAAAATTTTCCAAAATTTTTCCCCATTTATTTGTATTTAATAATTCCAAAATATTAAAATATTCAATAAAATAATATTAAATTATAAAAATTCCCAAAATTAACATTTTATCTTTTTTGAAATGTTACAATCTACCCCCCTTAAAGAAATTCGGTCCCCGAATTTAAATTTAAACCCCCAATACTAAAACAATTTTTGTAATACTCCAATTTGTCGGGGCTCCGAAGACATCAATACATAGAGAATATCCTATGCGTCTGGTGCGCAAGGAATCAAAATCCATATATGTGTCATACAGGTGTACAAAACAACATCTAGGTGCAACGGGTGTGCACGAAACATCAGTCATAGGCAACGTGTGTGCCTGACAGCAACCAAATCAGGTGCATGTAACATGCACGAAGAATCCCGATTTAGTGCATCTGGCGTGCACCAAAATCGTATATCAAAACACTAAAGGTGCATGAAAACTCTGCTGGAAGTGTAAATCAAATCACTGTAAAAGGTGGGCGTGAATTCACAATCAAAACCTCGAATGTAATAACTATGCGCAAAATATAAATATCCAGTGGGTGCATGAAACAAATATCATGAAACTCAGTCATCAAAACTAAATCATGCAAACAGAATGCCCAAAATACCGAAATCCAAAATGACGGATACGTGATAATCGAATCACAAAATCACAAATCATAGTACCGTCGTCGGTAGTTCCTCCTTCGAGGTCGAGAAGGAGTCGGTGCATCCACTACTAGCAGCGCAAGATATCTACTTGCCTCTTGCTCACGGTCTGGCGCCCTCTGACTCTGGGTCCTCATCTTCTTTGAGGATTACCTATCTCGCAGTCAATCGGCTCATCGTCCCTGTCAGGTGTGCTAACGGGGACGATTCCGTTCTGGCACTTCTCTGGTCACCTATCGGTCAATCCTCACGACCACTCGTGAGGCAGCCCATCACTGGCGTCGGCCTCTGGCTCTCTGAATGCACGTCACATATCTGATCCTGGGTGCAAACATCATTGCAGCAATGTCCTGGAAGGAATCCTGCTCAAGGTCTCTTCCGATCTTGCCTATGCCGAACTGTACAGAGGCTGGCTCTCCTGCATAATCTCTTCTCACTCGATAGACATCTGTGTCCTCAGCACAATATTTCTCGGAATCTGGTTGCATCCCAATGCCTCTGTAAGCATATCTGACCTCTGGTCTCGACGGGAAGCAATGACAGCTCGTCAGCGTCTCGCCCGAACCTCTGGTTCCACCTGTCTCTATCGTCGTCCACTATGACATCACGCCATGCATATCTACGCACTGCACTGTTCTCGGCCACGGTCAATCTGAAGTCTCTCACTCGGACTCGAAATCGCGTACTCTATAGCTTCATCATTCTGTAGAAGATGTCAGACCGAACAGGTCCTCGGGAATACGTCCCAACCATCAGAGGAATACTCAATACTCGTCCGTCCTTGATCGATTCGCAACGCATTTGGGTAAGTTCCTTTATCCGAATCCGGTCAACTACCTCGTCGACAATGCTAACTCTGGCCTGCTGGTTGTGCGCAATATGACCACCCCTGGGTCAGGTCCTCTCGTATAGTATTCCAGAAAGGTCATGTCGAAGTCTCTCTCAAATCTCATCCCTGTCGAATTGCCCAGAAGTCATCATCCCTTGCTGAAGCAAATTCTTGTTCCGGAACGGCTGCATACTTATCGCGCTTCTTTCTGGAAGATATATCCATATACAACGCCTCTGGGTGCGTATCACATCTCTAATGTCAGCGGAGTGGGACGTCATCTCGTCGAAATCTCTTGCGAACTCTTTTCTTCACTCTGCTTCAATGTCGACTGATTCGGACTCGTCTCATCGTGGCTGCATGGACTATGCTCCAACGGCTATACTCGTATCTGGAGTCTCCCAAGCAATGCATCCCATCACATGATATCCGAATGATGTCGAAACATTCGATCGACTCGTCAGAACCTTATAATCCCCCAAGAGATCAACATCTTGAGTACAGTTTAATAGTATCGAGTACATGTCTCAGCGTCGGTGGTCCAGCCGTAGAAGGGCAAACCCAAGCCTCACTAATGGCGCCGCGGAACTGCCGTAAACCCTAAGGTTCAAAGGCTTTCACACGGTCATTAAGTCGAGTTAGGGTTTCATTCTTCTAGAGGGTCCATAGAATCACCTGCATGTCTTTCCGTATACTTTAAACTTGGAAAATGGGCTCCTGACATTCGATCGTCTCAATCGACTCTCAACGAATCTGCGTGAAGTCGTCTCTAGCTGGAATCAATCTATCTGATGACCTCGCATCGGTAAACGGACGAACCAAATGTCCTAGTCATTCATCCTCAGGTGACTGGCGACTCGCTATCATCTCTCTAAGTATATGCTCACGCTGCAGCAGCTCCAACCATCTGGGCGATATCTCGTCATTTGCAGCAGCAACTGGCTCATTCACCTGCACGCCGAACAGCGCCTCAATCCTCCAGGAAAGACGACACATTGGCGGTCATCTCTGAATCGGTCTGCTCTAGATCTGAGTAAGACTCTCCACACTGGAAATCTTCAACTCAACTGGGCCCGCTCCGGTGCATAAATCGGACGAATCACCTTCGTCTCTCAAATCGAGTAGACTAGCTATGCCTCCCTCAGTATTGCCTTGGACCACCTGTCCAAAATACTGCCTCTCGTTAGAAGGAAAAACTATAACTCCGACAACCTCCTTGTCGTCCAGGTCACCTTGGAAGCCTGAAATGATAACTGTCTCCCGAATGAGGCTGTCGTTATCATATCCCTAGAACATCCACTTATGTTCTAAAACTGCTTCCGACTGTTTCTCCAGGATAGGATCAATGTCAACTTATTGCATCCAGTGCAAGAACAACAACTGGTGTGGCACTTGACATCTCATGATTGACACAATTGCCTAAGCAATTGATCTGGCAATCATGCACACCCCTCTCCCTTTTAGTCTGTAAGACACCTTTAGAGAGGGTGACTCCATTACCTGCAGGTACACTACCGTGCCAGGAGTCGTCCATTCTAAATACTCTTAGAATGCTGTCTAAGTACCCTTAATTGGGAAACCACCCAAATCTAGATTTAAAACCATAGATCTAATAACCAGTATGTCTGATATAATGTCCAAGTCCCATGTGGAGAAACCGCTATGTGATGACCAAAGTATGACCGATTGTAGTATAGGAATTTCTTTTCCTACTCTGTGTTTGTCATCCAAATACCATGACATCACACCCTTCTATCTTCTCAACAGATTCATCCCCTATTCTGATGAAGTCAAACCTATGACTGTCACATCAGAAATTGATGATCTATCTCCGCTATATCAGCTTTAGTCCATAAATAGACATAAGCCACCTGTCCACCAGTGCTTCCGCTGCTCCCACTGACTACGACAACCCTCTGGCAGAGTCATATAGACGTACACTTCTAAAGCCAGTTTAGAACGACGCTATACTTATCCTCCTGCCGGGTCTCGCAGCCTGGAACAACAGCAATGGCAAGTGTGGGTAAACAAGAACTTCCATGTCACCGTCCTTGAGGCTATCGGAGTACCTCTCAGGTGCCTGAGGTTACCCACCTTATCTGCGGAGTGGCCAATGGAATGTCAATACAGATTGAATCTTTAGGTTCCTTATCAAATCTTCAGTAATCGTTTGTGGTTCTGGAATCACTTCCAGTTCTACCATACTCCCACTACTGTTTTCTGAAAAAATCCATTTTTAATAAAACTGTGGCGAGTCTAGAACAATATCGCTATTGATCTTCCAGATGGTAGAAAGTCAACCCTCGTCATAGCCTGGGTCAACCCACAAACAGCTATTACAGAAACGTGCCTTGAGTTGTCCAGTGTCAGGTTTTAATCATAAGCCGGACAATTCCCCGTACCTTAACATCGTTAAGATATGAACTGTTCTATATCCAATATAGAACCAGAGGCACTGATTTAATTGAACCAGCTTCAAATCATGCAGCTGTCTCCAGTGCATTTCTACTAAATGGAAAGAGGCCGATCAGCGTTACTCAACTTAGGAATGCTACCAATTATGAGTAACCTGAAAAGAGAAGCTAGTTCTCTTAATCATTACTATCAACTGCATACCATACTCAAGTATCTATATCTCCGATCACTTTGAAGAATCCCGATACTTGCAACACCTAGTTCTCTACTTTATCCAAATACCTATAACTTCTCAAAATTCGGACCATGTGTTTCCACGAAACACTTGTCTAAAAACTAAAGAAGTCATAAGTAAACCGAATATAGTACGAGGACCAACCCCTCTGTCCTAATGGACGTTGGACAACATACAATACTCTGTATAAGTCCCTTGAGTCTGATAACTCATTCACTATGCGTCGTAGGTTGAAAAATGTACTATGGTTATGAAGAATTACACCGTTGTTTAAGGCTCCTTATCTAACCATCCACTGATATAGGTAAATGTCATAGATATAATTTCAAAAAGGTATATCTCACTCTATGAAAATAGACGTACAGATATATCGATTTGAAATTGGTGCATAACAGCGGATATTCAAAACCAAATATTTGCCGACCGGCAAACAGCCCAGGTGATTTCCTCAAATATCACCGATTACAACGAATCCCGATATAATGAGGATGATCACCTAATTCCCACTAACCTACTCACACTCATCATCTGTAAAACTATACAGATGTGAGAATCATACCTGGTAAATACATACCCCGGAGTAAGGACTAATTAGGAAATCAGTTTTCCTTTAACAGTACACAGCGAAACTGAAACATTGAAATGTTTCGATGGGGTATCCCGGTATTCCTAGTAATCCCTCTTCCATTATCCAGATTCACAACTGTAACCATATATCTCTTTGCCACCTCTCCAAATCCCTTTATATGTCTTTAGTCATTACCTTCTGTACACCCCTTTTAGGCCAAATGGTTTTCTTCCTTCCCTACCATTCGGCACCAGCTTATGGTTTGGAAGAAGACTATCCAATAAGCATAATGGGTGTACTGTCTAAATCCTAGGAGTACTCGCAATGCGAGAGAAGGTGAAGATAGAAGACAACCGAATAAACCTTATTCCTATTTCTCCTGAACCAGAATCCATCCCCGAACTGGAACAAGTTCCTTTCGAGTAAGTATATAATCATACGATGGAGTATCCAATAAACTGTGGATCTTCATAGTGATACGGAGTGTCCTGGAGAAATACAAAGGTGATTTAGGATTGGCGAAGAAATACTTGGTATGGTCGTGAATAGCAGTCGCAATTTTACTTTGCCCTCTTGCTAATCCCTTGCTTTGTCTTAACTTAATACCTTCTGCACACCATCGTTATGCTAATTGGTTTTCTTCATTCCCACCGTTCGACACCAGCCTAAGGTTTGGAAGAAGACTATCCAATTTGTTAGTTATATGTATGCCCTAGAGGCCATTACTGTACATTGGATGTATATTGTAGTGGATGCTGGGACATATAGGTAGGACTTTCTTGCTCGACATGATAGTATGCTATCTGGTTGCTCTTTATCTTAACATGTATACTCTCCGTCTCTCTGATTAAATGTTGATAAAGCCCTTAGGATGTGTACTCGACTTCCAGGACTATGATGAAGATCATACTAGTAGGGCCTGGGTAGTCAATGAGTACATCCTTTATTGTTCCTAGTCGTGGGAATATCGAGACGGGGCATCGATATTCCATAGTAGACTAGCGTATATCTTCTCGACCCATGTGATGGGCGATGGATGATCCCATATCCATTGGTGTTTGACATCGGAGATGGTATGCGGGTGCTCAGTGGAGACTGGGTACACTGAACGGACTTGCCGAGAACTCCCAGATGGTATTATACCTCACGTCAGATGGCAGTTCTCTGGTGACACTAGTACAGCTTAGTCTGTTGACCCGAGATCATCATAGAGTCTTGTGTGTCTCTCACCGTGCTTTTATTTCCACCCTACCACGGCTCTACTGAGTCGTGCAAACAGGTGGTTTTTGGGTACAGTCCCGATTCACATGGAGGCAATGAGCGATAGGAGGGGATTCGTCTCTCCCAGTATTGGGGGTTGATGTTGCGCAATGCACGACTGGCCATAACAGGAAATCCCTGGCCAGGATTGCTGTGATATACTGGTAAGAGTTATCAGTAGTTTCACGAAAGTTATAGACCACACGTCGGCATGACTTATCGAGCTATTGGGGTTTGACGTTTACCACCCCTAGGCGAGGTATGCGACATATCAGACGAACAGACCGGACTGTACGGTAAGTGTTACTGGTTGGATTCACAGGAGTGTGAGCGGGCTTGCTCGTCGATCTTCTGATCGCTCAATACCCGGGTAGCCGTTACGTTTAGCAGACCGCTTGCGGCTTGTGGGTGTTTGATATGATCATCATCTGCTGCCGGCATATTGATGAGTCTTTAGAGTCCTACACAGAGGTTTCCTGGCTCAAGCGAAACGAAATAGGAGCGCATATGAGATATGTGCGGGACCGAGAATAATGCGTGTATGTGATACTGTATTTCATTCTCGCGATGAATGTGTCGAATGGTTGTATGCGATATAACCTAGTTATCGAATCAAGGATTGATTCGATAAGCCGATACATTGGATACTAGCCGGTTATATGCGACATGACCGGATCATTGAATCAAGTGTTGATTTAATGTATAATTATATATTTAATATATTACTTTGCATCAACTAGTATTGGTTCACTTTAAATGGATTTACTCACTTGAAATGCACATTGTATATGTGATATATTTTTTGTGCACATGATTGTATCATGTTTGATGATACATTCTAGCTTGGGTTTGTGTAAAGAATTAAACCATGCATGGTTAGTCAGTGGTTAGGGTTTCATTTCATTTACTTATTCTTTTATCTATTTATTTATTTATTTATTTATTTTAGAAAAGAAGAAAAGAGAATGGTGGCTTGTTTTGTTTGCTTGTTGAAGCTTCTTGATGCTTTGAACAAGTCCACCATTCTTTTCTCTTCTCTAACCCTAACCACTCATCTAACCTTAGTTAAATCTCTACACTAAACCATGGTTGAAGACATGATAAGTAATCATCTTTATTTTCTTTTTGAATAACTTATTATATATCATCTTCTTCTTCTTCTTCTTCAAGAAGAGAAAGCTTGATAGCTTCAATGGCAACTAGAGCTAATGAGTGAAAAATCCAATTCTAAAGTGAACCCACCTCCTATTTCTTCATCCTCTACCTCTTGCCAAGTAGTATAGGGTGTTTCCTTCACAAGTTTTCAAGGCTTGGTGAAGTTGGAGCTTGATCTTGTGATGCCTCGACGTAGATCATCTTCGGCATCGAACCGACGACCAAGCCCGCCCACTTCTCCGAAGAAGCCGATGCTAGAGTCATGGATTTGATTTGGACAGCGGAGGGACCTCATCACGGAGCCTAGGACGTGGAGGACCGGATCTACAAAGGTTGTAGCTTCTTTCCTTTAGTTAAAAGTCATCGCATAACCTATATATCTAGTTAACGATCCGTATTAGGGTTTCTCGGCACTTGTAAAATTTAAATTGGCCGTGTTTGATCACTTGCAAGACTTCATTAGTGTGCCTGGGATCCCTACAGTGGTATCAGAGCCTAGCTAGAGCCTTAAGCGATGCGTAGACGGAGTTAGAAGTCCGATCGAACTAAAACCCAAACCCAAATTTGCTCTCTGTACATTTTCTGAAATCGTGGATTTTTGAGAATTAAAAATATGCAGAAAAATCAGCAGGTATTTCTAAGAATTACTGTGAAGTTCGAGAACCTAAGTCGATAGAAGCGCGGCGGAACCGCGGCAATAGCATGCCTATTGCAGCGGTTCCACGGCAGGATAGTCCATTCAATCAATTATCTTTTCACAGTAACTCCTAGTTTTTAGTGCTGGTTTTCCTGGGAATTTTTAATTTGAATTCAAGAGTTGAATTTTCTGGGTTGTATTGGGGACTCGGTGTATCAATCGGATTGTCTAATTCTGTCTGTGTGCCTTTCCGGATAATTTTAGAATATGTTAAAAAGTTCGACCGGATATAAATACCCAACTTTTCCCCTGTTGGGAAATTTCCATGTGTTGGATTTTTCCGTCGTTTAAAGACGTTCTAAGTAGTGCAAGTAACGCGATGGACCCTCTAGAAGACAACAAACCTTAACTCGATTATGTGACCGTCTTGAACTGCACTTTGAACCTTCGGGTTTGGGGCAGTACGGCGTGCCACATGTGAGGCGTTGGCTTGACCCTTCTACGGCTGGACCGTTGGTATTGAGGCACGAAGTGAATGTTTTTAAACTTATTTCATGTGTTGATCTGTTTCGGGAAAACTTGGGTGTTCGATTGTTCGATCGAAAAGTTTAGCATTTTCTAATTATCCGGAATGTGATACAATAATTGGAATTCACAAATAGTTATGAGATAACTGAATGAATGTTATAAATCTAGCGGTTTGGTCTCATTTGATCGGTTGCCACGGGATTTTGATGTGATCAAAAGTCCGTCGCAATCACGTAGTGTACGCGGATACTCGCCGGGTAAACTTAATAGACAGCCTCGCCCCATAGCCCCGACCAAGTGACTGTAGGAGAACCCCGTCGCCGAAAGCATCCGTTCGGGTGCTCGCGGCAGCGGTATTCCGCCTCGGTGCACTTCGTCGACGGCATTGGGGGTGCGGCCGCCTACTAAAGTTTGCGACGAACATTCGATCAGAATGTCGGGAATCCTGTTGAATTGCCCGACATGATATTGAAAAGTGTTTTCGATAATGAGACTAAAATGCGGGGTTTATAATTGTTAGGCATGCGATGTCTAAGGAATTCATTTGATTAGGCATGCGATGTCTAATGAGATTGCGGATTCCAACTGTTGTAGTTTTACACTTTCTTTTCTGTGACCGTAAGTGTAATATGTGATATCGCCGGTTTCGTTGCTATATGTCAACGATAATTGGGATGCGCATATTTACTTACGTTGATGACATGTGATGTTATGTGTTACTGGATATGTTATATTGGATCGTCGTGTTCGAATAGCCGGGGTTTTTTTTTATGTGAGATGAGTGTTTTTCTTTTTCATTCATGTAAAAACTTGTATGTAATATTCTTTTATTGGGGCACATCCAGGTTGCGGATGTTGTCACCCATTGTATAT
This sequence comes from Agapanthus africanus, assembly GCA_030015575.1. Classification (NCBI taxonomy): domain Eukaryota; kingdom Viridiplantae; phylum Streptophyta; class Magnoliopsida; order Asparagales; family Amaryllidaceae; genus Agapanthus; species Agapanthus africanus. The sequence continues at coordinate 80,040,612 of JASDDO010000031.1, forward strand.
TATTTACTTTTCCGCATTAGGATAGACCCAAGGAGGGGAGCACAAGTAACCGGGTTCTGGGGTCCAGAGGGAGACCATCTCGAGGAGTCGAGTCCGGGTCTCCTAACCCTAGAATTGGTAGGGTTGCTTGCCGCTCTCGTAGGGGTCTAGGGGTGTGGGATTGGCTATTCATCACGACCGTGGAATCCGTGTTTTATACTGGCTCGTATTGAAAACACGGACGTCCTAGTATATCCAATATTTCATATGATATTTTCTGCTGCATTATCTGTGATGTGATCATGTGATGTTCTGTGATAGATATAGTATATAGTATATATGATATATTATATAGACGTTGCTTATGTTTTACACCCGCGCTAGCCCTGCCTCGTTCTGCCGTTAGTTACCTAACCTAACGGTGCAGACGGGACATCGAGGCGAATGCGGATGGCATAAGCGTACGTTATATTTATCTGTGATGTTTAGGTGGACTTAAATGATGGAAGTTCATTAATATGATTAATGAAAGAAAATAAACCTAATTGATGTTGTGGAATCGAATTTCAAAATAAAAACAGGTAGCTACAGTTCTTGCTTTGCATCGCGGTGTTTCTTATAGAACATCCTGCACCTTATTCGATGAGGAAAGGACCGAGATCCCTTCACCGGGAGTGACTCCTTTAGCAATAACTGGCAGATGCTACACACTCGGTTTGTCTTTTGATCGCTTCTATAGTTTCTGTTTTGCACAGTGATATATATGATATATCTCGCACCTCATTCGACGAGGAAAGGGCCGACGATCCCTTCACCGGGAGTGACCCCTTTAGCAAAACTAGAAAAGCCTCAAAAGCATTCCATTTAAAAACCATTTGATTCCGCAACGAGATCAAGTTCAAAGCGTTAAAGGTTTTCATAAGAACCATTCGCAACCCTCCGTCATTTTAGGAAGTAGAGTACTTAGTATTCGTGCTACGTTTGTCGACCATAGCCGAGGCGTAGTGTGCGGTAGCTAAGTGATGTTTTCCTACACAGCATATGATGCGATTAGTTAGGACAGTCATGTGGCTTTGTTGACCTTAGCCAAGGGTCATGTGGGTGGGTCTAATTAATCACGAAATGACGGGTAGAACTTGACTAGTACCTATGATTTGTTGACCTTAGCCAAGGTCATAGGTGCTAGGGGTAAAAACCATTATCGGGAGTTTCAAGTGTTGAAATTTGCAATGAGATTGCATACCTTCTATTTCTATCTGATAGTTGGATCCCGATACCCACTGCGAGTAATTGTTACTCCTGGAAGAGTTTTGCACTTTACAATTAGCCAATCAAGTAGGTGTCTAGAAAGGTGTCAACGGGGTTATGCCTCTGGGAAAACGAGGTTTACTGTAATTAGGTCCGTGCGAAAGCACGGGGAACCTCCCTCAAAGTACCGACACTGGCCTGGCTGAAAGATTGGCGAACTTGTAGAGTGCAATTAATCCCGGCTAGTCTTTCCTTTTAGGGTTTGAAGGAAGATTTGATAAAAACAGTGAGAGCCATCCTGATTAGATAAAACAATAGCCAATCTATTCTTGCAAGAGCGCACGCTGAGTGCTTTCTTCTCTCTCTCTCCAGGTAGCGACCATATCACGCCTTAATCAAGATAATAATATGGATGTATTGACCGAACCCGCTTGTTATACTGAGCTGGGGAACGTTGGTCCCGCTCCAACTTATAATTGTTATAAGACAGAGCAGGAATTAGGGGAATACCAGGATTCCCATGCCGCCCAAACGAAGAAAGTGCATATGATGCATCTCCTTCGGGTGTGTTCATTACAAAGAACTGTTTCTTAGCATCCTCAGCATCCTGGGTATATGATACCGGATCAGGATCCCAGATATGTAATCTGTTACATAGGGCTACAAAAGGGTAGAAAAACTGAGAACGGGTGATAAGTTTCATGAGACAGAAAACGGGGCAAGTGTTGCAGCCAAGTCTGTTGGTCACTGTCACCCTGTATTACTCATACATTGATTCTGAACAAATGCTATTAGATACCGTACCTGATATACAAAATCATATCAGTCTCTTTATAAGTAAAGAATTGATAAAATTTTGTATTGATGGATAATGTTTTGAACATTTCCTATATCAAAAGTTGATCGGTTCAGACACGTTATCTAAAAGCATTGACGTTCTAAATCAAACTACAGTTCCTCTTATACAGAACACACACAAGAGGAAGAGTTCAGAAATGAACGAATCATTCTTGAGGCATTGTAGACTAGGTCATATCAATGCGACCCGACTGGCTGAAGTTACATTTTAGATGCATATTTAAATCAGTTTGAATTTACATCTTGTGAAACTTGCCAGTCATGTCACAAAGATTAGATGACCATAGCTCTGTTTATTGGAAACAAAGAAAGAGTTAGTGAACTCTTGGGATTGATACATGATGATGTATGTAAGGTCTCCTGTCTACACATGCCAGGACTGGTTCTTTATACTTCATTATATTCTCTGACAATCTCTCAAAATTCAGTCGTATGTTCCTGTTGAAACATAAGTCCGAAACTTTTGAGGTATTCACAGAATATAAGTTGGAAGTAGAGAACCAAAATACGGGTATAAGTATTATGTCCTATGATGAGATCAGGAAGGAGAATACTTGTGCATGGCATTCCTGGACCATTCTAAAGGAGAATGAGATTCTCTCTCCGTATTACTCCTCTGAATACACCACAGCACAACGGTGCATCAGGGCGGAGCAATCGCACAATATTAGATATGGTGTGCTCTATGATGAGTATTACTGAGTTACCTATTTCCTTTTGGGGTTATGCGCTTGAGAAGCTGCATACCTATTGAATTAGGTTCGAATCAGATCACTGCCTACCATTCCATATGAGATATGGTATGGGAAGAGCCTATCTCTTAAGTAAGTTAAGATTTGGGATTGTCCGGCCTATGTTAAATGCAAAATCCGGACAAGCTCGAGGCAAGGTCAGTTCTGTAGAACTGGAAAGGTTCCAGCTATAGGAAACTGCAGCTGAAGATTTGACAGAACCAAAGGATTCTATAGTCCCCGACGAACCTCAGCCTCTCCGCCGATCTTGTAGGGTTCCTCCCCTGCCTGAGAGATACCTCGGTTTCTCGATGACAGTGGGAACAAGGAATGCATCATGAGATGATGACCCAACTAGATTCGAGCAGGCCATCAAGAGTAGGGACTTTGTAAGAATGGCTGGATGCTTCGCGATCTGAGATGGAATCCATATACACCAACAAAGTATGGACTTTGGTTGCTATATCTGAAGGGTTAAATCCCCATCAGGAGTAAGTATATCTTGTGAAGATTACTTGGTGTAGATGAAAAAGTTGAGACTTTCAAAGCTAGACTTGTTAAAGGTTTTAGTCACCAACCAGGTGTGGATAATGATGAAACCTTTTCTAGGGACTATTCTTAGGTTCATCTATATCCTACTTGCCATTGCTACATACCATGACTACGATATCTGGTGGTTGGGTGCCATGACTACTTTTCTAAATAATGATTTAGAAGAGAACGTCTATAAGTGCACAGCCAGAGGGCTTCGTAGACAGTGGGAGCAGCGGGAACGTGTGCAAGATGTTTTATGTGATGAAGCAGGCGTCGCGGAGTTGGAAGTCTGTTTTGATGAATTAGTCAAACAGTTTGACATCATCAGAATGGTAGATGAACCTTGTATATACAAAGAGGTAGTAGGGAGTATGGTAGTGATCCTCGTAGAGTACGTGGATAACATACTCTTGATTGGGAAGGCGTTTCTTATGCTACGCACGGTCAATCTCCGATTATCACAACCATTCTCCAAATAGGATAGAGGTGGTACGACCACGATCCTGGGGAGAATCACTGGAAAAGTTCCAGAGTGATAAGGACGACTGAATGTCAGTCGCAGGCATTGTCTTTACCCTAGGTAAAAGGACGGTATGTTGGAAGAGTTCCAAGTTAGATACCGTGGCAAACTAGATGATAAAGGCTGGTAACATCGCTATTAAAGATACTACCAAAGAGGCAGTTTGGGTGTATATTGGTTCATAGGATGAACTAGGTTCCTACCATTGTGTGACAATGGAACTGTGGCTTTGGCCCTGGAACCCTGGTCCCATCAGTGACCCAGACATATTCTGAGGCAGCATCACCTGATCATAGAGATAGTTGATCTCCAAGGTGATCGAGGTTAGGAGAGTAGACTCAGAGGACAACACGGCGGATCCACTCAAGAAGGCCTTTTCCCAAAGAGAGACTTTTAGGGGATGGTTGAGTATTAGATACTACAACTACTGCTACAGATGGCCCTAGTGCAAGTGGGAGATTGTTAGTTATATGTATGCCCTAGAGGCCATTACTGTACATTGGATGTATATTGTAGTGGATGCTGGGATATATATAGGTAGGACTTTCTTGCTCGACATGATAGTATGCTATCTGGTTGCTCTTTATCTTAACATGTATACTCTCTGTCTCTTTGATTACATGTTGATAAAGCCCTTAGGATGTGTACTCGACTTCCAGGACTATGATGAAGATCATACTAGTGGGGCCTGGGTAGTCAATGAGTACATCCTTCATTGTTCCTAGTCATGGGAATATCGAGACGGGGCATCGATATTCCAGAGTAGATTAGCGTATATCTTCTCGACCCATGTGATGGACGATGGATGATCCCATATCCATTGGTGTTTGACATCGGAGATGGTATGCCGGTGCTCAGTGGAGACTGGGTACACTGAACGGACTCGCCGAGAACTCCCAGATGGTATTATACCTCACGTCAGATGGCAGTTCTCTGGTGACACTGGTACAGCTTAGTCTGTTGACCCGAGATCGTCATAGAGTCTTGTGTGTCTCTCACTGTGCTTTGATTTCCACCATACCACGGCTCTACCGAGTCGTGCAAACAGGTGGTTTTTGGGTACAGTCCCGATTCACATGGAGGCAATGAGCGATAGGAGGGGATTCGTCTCTCCCGGTATTGGGGGTTGATGTTGCGCAATGCACGACTGGCCATAATAGCAAATCCCTGTCCAGGGTTGCTGTGATATACTGGTAAGAGTTATCAGTAGTTTCACGAAAGTTATGGACCACACGTCGGCATGACTTATCGAGCTATTGGGGTCTGACATTTACCACCCCTAGGCGAGATATGCGACATATCAGACGAACAGACCGGACTGTACGGTAAGTGTTACTGGTTGGATTCACAGGAGTGTGAGCGGGCTTGCTCGTCGATCTTCTGATCGCTCAATACCCGGGTGGCCATTACGTTTAGCAGACTGCTTGCGGCTTGTGGGTGTTTGATATGATCATCATCTGCTGCCGGCGTATTGACGAGTCTTTAGAGTCCTACACAGAGGTTTCCTGGCTCAAGCGAAACGAAATAGGAGCGCATATGAGATATGTGCGGGACCGAGAATAATGCGTGTATGTGATACCGTATTTCATTCTCGGGATGAATGTGTCGAATGGTTGTATGCGATATAACCTAGTTATCGAATCAATGATTGATTCGATAAGCCGATACATTGGATACTAGCCGGTTATATGCGACATGACCGGATCATTGAATCAAGTGTTGATTTAATGATTTAATGTATAATTATATATTTGATATATTACTTTGCATCAATTAGTATTGGTTCACTTTAAATGGATTTACTCACTTGAAATTCACATTGTATATATGATATATTTTTTGTGCACATGATTGTATCATGTTTGATGATACATTCTAGCTTGGGTTTGTGTAAAGAATTAAACTATGGTTAGTTAGTGGTTAGGGTTTCATTTCATTTACTTATTCTTTTATCTATTTATTTATTTATTTATTTTAGAAAAGAAGAAAAGAGAATGGTGGCTTCTTTTGTTTGCTTGTTGAAGCTTCTTGATGCTTTGAACAAGTCCACCATTCTTGTCTCTTGTCTAACCCTAACCACTCATCTAACCTTAGTTAAATCTCTACACTAAACCATGGTTGAAGACATGATAAGTATTCATTTTTATTTTCTTTTTGAATAACTTATTATATATCATCATCTTCTTCTTCTTCTTCTTCAAGAAGAGAAAGCTTGATAGCTTCAATGACAACTAGAGCTAATGAGTGAGAAATCCAATTCTAAAGTGAACTCACCTCCTATTTCTTCATCCTCTACCTCTTTCCAAGTAGTATAGGGTGTTTCCTTCACAAGTTTTCAAGGCTTGGTGAAGTTGGAGCTTGATCTTGTGATGCCTCGACGTAGATCATCTTCGGCATCGAACCGACGACCAAGCCCGCCCACTTCTCCGATGAAGCCGATACTAGAGTCATGGATTTGATTTGGACAGCGGAGGGACCTCATCATGGAGCCTAGGACGTGGAGGACCGGATCTACAAAGGTTGTAGCTTCTTTCCTTTAGTTAAAAGTCGTTAACTTGCATCGCATAGCCTATATATCTAGTTAACGATCCGTATTAGGGTTTCTCGGCACTTGTAAAATTTAAATTGGCCGTGTTTGATCACTTGCAAGACTTCATTAGTGTGCCTAGGATCCCTACACAATTTACGTAATAGGTGTACTATCTCCTATACCATGGAGTACTCGCAACCAGAGAGAAGGTAAAAGGAAAAGACAACTGAATAGTCCTATCCGTTTTCTCCAGAACCGGAAACCATCCTCGAATAAATTCCTTCGAGTTCGTATATAACCATACGATGGTTTTGTCCAAAGGAAGTGGACGTTCGTAGTAATACGGGGTGTCCTGGAGAAAAGGGTAAAAGTAGGAGTGGCAATGAGGTTAGCAACTCTGACAATCCAAAAGCCAGTGTTTAAAAAGGTTCGGTCAACTTGGTCACTGAGTCATAGTCTTAGGGTCGGGTCAATGGTTGCTGCCAAAGAGAGAGAGAAAAGAAACACTCAGCGTGCACTCTAACCTAGATCAGAATGGTTACCAATCAATCTAATCTGGAAACCTCTCACTGTACCGTCAAATTCTCCTCCAAACCTGAAAGAAGAATTAGTCGGGATCACCCGAGAAGTAAACCAACTCATCAGTGGGAATCGGGATCCAACTATCATCGCATGATAACGTGACGAAATCCTCTCACACTATCACACTCCAGAAGGTATGCGCATATCTGGCAAGATTCAGTTTCTTTAAAAACTCCCGATGTAATTTCTGCCCCATGCTCTTATGACCTTGACTTTGGCCAACATATCATAAGTCACATGTTAAGTTCTACCCGTCATTCTCCAGGTTAATTTGAGCACACCCGTACATACCCTTCACTTTGGCCAAAATAGTAGTATGACTGCCCCAAACCAACGCATCTATCTATGCTGCATATGAATACCCAATAGCTACCAATCACAGTGCCTTGACTTTAGCCAACATACACAGCTTGAATACTATTGACCACCCATATGAAATGACGGAGGGCTACGAATGGTTTCTGGCGAAAACCCTTAACGTAATGAACTTGATATCGTTGAAGGAACTGATAGCTTTTATAAAAATATAGTAACGAAAACCTTCGCTAAAGAGGTCACTCCCGGTGAAGGGATCTCGGCTCTTTCCCTATAGAATGAGGTGCAGGATATTCCAACTGAATACCACGATGCAAAGAAAAAGTAATCGGCTATAGTGAAGTTATTGCCCTGACGCAAACTTCTGTCCAAGGGGTCACTCCCGGTGTAGGGATCTCGGCCCTTGCCTCGTCGACTGAGGAGCAGGATATTCCAACTGAATACCACGATGCAAAACAAAAGAGAACATCCTTGCAATAAAAGCTTTTTGAAAAGTGTTCCAACAACATCAGATTAGGTTTGTTTTTAACTTGCATTGATCCGAATCAACGCAGTCCCATCAATTGATCACACCACAAAGAACGAAAATAATATGACGTACGTATATGCCATCCGCATTCGTCACTGGGTCCCGTCATTACCCGTTAGGTTAGCTAACTAACGACAGAGCGGGGACTGGACTAGCGCGGATGCAAAACATATACAACATCTACTAATATATATACAAATATATAATATTTCGCTTAAGGCGTGATAAAATGCAATATCACAGAACAATACAGATATCTGGGATCCCCGGGTTTCACAGAGCCACTACTGAAACCCGACGTTCCCCTGGTCATGTGGATAGCCTGTGCAATGAAATCCTAGACCCCTACGGGCGCGATAAGTTACCCGCCAAAACCTGAAGCGAGGCAGCCCCCTTCAGCACCGTGAATGGACCATCCAGCACTTCACGGAATCCGGTAACTTGGGCACCCCTCCTGGGTCAACCTGTACCCCCTACGAGTGCGGCGAACAGTCCGCCAATTCTAGAGTGAAGCCCCCTCCGTCTCAATGCCATGAGATTCGGGCTTGTTGCCCTCTAGAACCCGGCTATCCGTGCACCCCACTTTGGGGTAATCCTAGTACAGAAAGTAAAATATACATAGAACGGGTACATCGACCACAACCTGGTCGTGCCCCAAAATAATAATACAAACAGGCAGTGACGGCAGTCCACATGTCGGACGCTCGCCCCGCAATATCAAATGTACATAATACAACAAAAACTGTACTAGCATTGCATCCAGGCTATCCCCCACGACCAATCCGCAACATCACAGCATAATACAGAACATCAACGTGAAAGTCACGTTCGCAAATCCGTCTAACCGGGCTATAGCAGTTAGACAGGATTTACCGATCAAGTGACATTCACGGTCGCAGATATAATGTAAATACTGTGAACTAATGTGTTTAAAATATCCGATCGATCAAAATTTACCAAGTGGGCCACCAAGTACTACTGTAGCACTTAAAGAAATTCTGGGCCCAAAAAGAATGTTCCGAAAACCCAATTTTCAAGTCAGGAGGCCTCTGTAAAATATTGGTGCACTGAAGAGTTAAAACAGCGGCGGAACCGTGGACCAAGCATGGGTTTGGCCGCAGTTCCGCGGTGGAATAATGAGATCGTGCAACCAAATTTTTACAGGAGGCTTATAATTCCCTGCACAGTATTCCGCAACACCGTGAAAAAATTTTCGAGACAAAAAAAAATTTTGACAGAAACTTATTGTACATGAAAACGCGGTTTTCGGATATTTGTTCGATCGGAAATGTAAACACGTTAGACAAAGCTAGACTATGTTAATGGCGAGGCTCTGATACCAATGTAAATGCACGGCGGCACCCCGGCCGTCAATCCGATGCCAGAATGCGGAAGCGGTGGTTAACTTTAACTTTTCAAACCAGCACCACCGCACACTAAATACCCAGATCGTGCCATTAACTAGTCCTAGCTAACTACAAGATGGGGGAGAGAGATATACCGAGCGATCAGTGTCCTCCGGTCTTCTCGCCATCGTCCCGATCTCCCGCGGAATGTCCGGTCTCCACCTCCTCACCGGAAGGGCACCACGTCACCTGCTTCTTTTACGGGCTCACACCTCTATACCGAGGCAACTCGGGCACGAAGTTGGCGAGCCGACGTGCCCAAGGTTTGCTGTAGAATGTGTAGTGCTTATGTCTCACTTTGGGGTAGTGGAGGTTGCCATTTGGTGGAGGAATGATATAAGCTTTAGGAGATGGAACTTGTGGGGATTTTTGTGAAGCCAAAAGGCTAAAAATCCCACACCACAAAAATGGGCAGCCCTCTCCCATCTTTGGCCTGCTATGCATATTGTGGTGGGGTGAGAATGGAATGGAGTGAGGAAATAATCCCATAGGACAAGAATAATGCAAGGTAGAGTGTAAAAGGGAAAAAGGCAAGTCTCACATCAAATATCATAACCCTTCATCATCAACAAGCATGATAACAAACAAAGACCAACACTCCACCACAACCATCATGAAACCACAAGTCAAGCCATCATGGTCAAAAGAAGTCAAATGATGGTGCAAGTATCATGATACAATAATATGCAAAGACCCCCTTTCCAAATTGCTTATTTGCACAAATGCAAATAAGCCCTCCTCCACCAATCTTCGGCCAATGAAGGATACAAATGAAAATGGCCGAAACGGAAAGCAAACTGGCAACTCCAGAAAACTGGTCCCGTAATAAATTACAGGAAAACCCTGATACTGTGTATACACACCCCCATCTGTATTGTGACCGGATTCAAATGCAATGAGACAAAACCTATACTGTACTATACTAGGATCCGGCTTAAACCAAAGCCGGCTAGTATTATCCGTCCGATCCTGATCCGTGCAATACCACACGTATCTGATCGAACCCTGCCATATACCCATACGGTCTCTAGTACTAACCGTCCGATCCTGATCTGTGCAATACCGCACGTATCTGATCGAACCGTGCCATATCTCCATACGGCCTCTACAGCGTTTCGCCCGAAACTTGAGTAACTGAATGTGGGGGACTCTAAAGACTCGTCAATACTATGGCTGTGGATTTAACCACTAGCACGTCAGAGGTATTAGCCATACATGACGGGCTACCAGCTATTGACCAAAAGGGACGTCGATGAGCGAACTCATCCTAACACCCTACTGAGCCTGTCAGTGACAATATCCGTACAGTCCGGTCCGTTTGTCTATGAGCATCGCATGGCGGGCCTAGGGGGTTGGTTAAAGTCAGACCCCCAAAAGAGATACAAGTCGTGTCAGAGATCAGCCCAGAATACCCTGAGATACTACTGGAATACCTACCAGTAAATCTCCTACCTTGGCAAAGGACTTTTCATGTTCTGGCTCTCCTAGACACAGCGCGACCTCACCCCCAATACCGGGAGAGATGAACCCCCGAAGATCCGCTCACTGCCTCCATGTGGCTCGGGACTGTACCCAACTAAAACCTGTTTGCACGTCTCCTTTGAGCGTGGTAGGGTAGTAATCAAAGTACAGTGGGAACTCACATGAGACAAATGACGATCCTCAGGTTGATGAACTAACCTGTACACATGTCACAAGGGAACTGCTATCTGACGTCAGGTATAAGACCAACTAGCATGTTCCCGGCGAGTCCTGTCGGGTGTACTCATAACCCAATGAGCACCTGTATACATCTTAGGTGAACCAACTGACACCAGTGGCTTGTGAGACCGGCCACCGCCCCTCGTCGGGGTCTCGACTATATAAACTAGTCTACTCTGGAGTATCGATGCCCTGTCTCGAAACTCCCACGACTAGGGACCTTTTAAGGATGTGCTTATAGACTACCAGCTCCCACATATATGATCGCCCTCATACTGCTGGCAGTTAAGCAAGAATCCTAGGGGCTCTATCAACGTGCAATAGTGACCTGTAAGGTCACCTAAAGGAGTACACGATGATAAAGGTAAAACAGATAGCATACTATCATTTTGAGTAAGTCTGTCCTACCGGGATAGGTCCTCCCTCAATCATTGCAATCACGTGCCTGTGATCCAATAATTGACTCTGAGGGCACTATCTCCAACATAATTAACATCACAGAATCAAGCAACATATGAAATATTGGATATACTAGGATGTCTGTGTTTTAAATTTAGCCAATAATGTAAAACACGGATTCCACAGTCGTGATGAATAGCCAAACCCACATCTCTAGACCCTTACAAGAGCGGCAAGTAACTCTGTCAATTCTAGAGTAAGGATACCTGGTCTCAACTTCTTCAGATGGTCTCCCACTGGACTCTAGAACCCGGTTACTTATGCTTCCCGTCTTGTGTCTATACTAATGCGGAAAAGTAAATAATATATAACAATGGTGACATCATCCTCAATCCGGAAATGCATCAATAAAAGAATATTACATACAGATTTTACATGAATGAAAATAAAAACCCTCATCTCAAATAAAACCCCCCGGGTATTCTTTAACGACGATCCAACAAATCATATCAACAACAACACATGATATCACATATTAACAACGTAAGCAAATGTGCGTATCTCTAACACTCGTTGACATGTAGCAATGAGATTGGGATACCCCATATATTACACTTACGGTCGCAGAAAAAGAAAAAGAAAACTACAATAATTAGAATCCGCAATATCCTTAGACATCATAAACCTGGAATATCTCATATTCCGGATTTCATGCCTAACTTATAAAACTTGGATTTTAGTCTCAAATTGAAAACTCTTTTCAATTGGTTGTCGGATAATTCAACAAGATTCCCATGTTAGTGATCGCGTACAATACGGAATTGCGATGGAGTTTTGATCTGAATCAAAACTTCGTGGCAATCGATCAATTAAGACTAAACGGCTAGCTTTACAATATACTAAATAGTTTTCATAAAACTAATTAATCCGAATTCTAATAATTGTATCACACACATCATAAAACTTGTAAAGTAACCGCAACATTAGAATTCTGCATGCAATTAGCAAACTTAACCAATTTTTCCAAGACATGAAAAATCCAGTGAGCTAAAGTTCTAAAACGGATCATTTTAAGCCAATCCGGGAGTCGAAACGAACTCGAAACCCGCCCGAATCTTCGCGGGGGTTAAGATCCTAAAATTAACTATCGAATTAGAGGCCTATAAGGGGTACTCCATGACCGAGGCCACCATGAGGTGGCCAGGGGGTGAGGCAGACCCGAAACTGCCTAAGGTGGGGCAATTTCGGGTCCCCACCGCCAAAACCACCTTGTGGTGGTCTTGAGGAGTGGTCCTAGCTGTTCGGTCCCCCCCAATTGTCCCTGTGGTGCGTATTCTCCACCCCGCGACTTCTCAGTTTGAACCGTGAGCCCGCCGGGTGTGGAAACAACTCAAAAAATCATGTTTGAAACTGTTTTTATCAGCAGTTTTTGCGCGACAAAAACGGTGGATTTCTAATGTCGCTATAAGTTACCCTAATATTCTATCCTGGCTTTGATACCATGAAAGTCGACCTTAGCCCACCATGAGGTTCTAGAGGTATCAAGCATACCAAATTTTAAATTTTATTAGGTGCTAAGTTAGACTAACAAGATCTTTACTAGATTATTTAGGGTTTACCTTTGTGATGTGATGAACTCAAAAGAAGAAAAGTGCATAAAACCTTTGTAGTTCGATTCCTTCTCTTCAATAGCTCCAGGTTGATGTCCACGCGACTCTACTAGGCTCCTTTTCGAGTTGAACGAACCTCCTTCGTGATCTTCACGCCAAAGACGATCCACCCGAAGTCCACAAGCTCAAGCTAACCCTTCACTAATCTCATTAGTGAAGGCAACACTCCAAATCAAATTGCTAATCTAATGTATGATAGTGAAGTATGGGTTTAATTTGCTCACTATTTTGTGTTTAAGCTTCATGGTTCACATCATATGTGAGGGTTGAAGCTTGAACTATAGGATTGAGGAAGAAGAAGAAGCTAGAAAAAAACCATAGGAGCAAAGCAAGCAAAATGGCCAAGTGTTGAGAATAAGACTAGAATGAATGTCAACTCTTGACCTCCACTCATCAAGCATGGAATTTTGCAATATAAATTTGCAACCATGTTTGAATAGTGAGTCAAGATGAATAAACTATGAATAAAGCCCAAGCTTGCAACCATGCTCTCATTTTCCACCTCTTTTCTATTTTTCTCAAAAATAGAAATTATGTCATGCTTCTTTATTATATATATATATATATATATATATATATATATATATATATATAATGAAGAATAATTAGTGAGCTAATGATATTAGTTAAGATATAATCATATCACATTATTAAACCAACACATGATTTAATAATCCGGTTATATCATATTTGACCGACTAATATCATATATATGTATATCACATTATCAAATCAACACATGATTTGACCATTTGCGTATATCACATATAACTGAACCGGTAACAGATAAATGCCATATTATAATACGGTATCCCATACATGTATTTAATCAGGCCCACACTCATATCAGATAAGTGTCCTACTTCGTTTCGCTTGAACCAGGAAACTTTTGAGTGGGACTCTAAAGACTCATCAATACGCCAACAGTAGGTGATGATCACATCAGTCACCTACAAGCTGTCAGCGGTACTAACTGGACGTAACGGCTACCCGGGTATTGAGCGATATGAAGATCAACAAGCAAGCTCGTCCATACTTTCCATGAAGCCTATCAGTAACACTACCGTACAGTCCGGTCTCTTCGTCTTATATGTCGCATATCATGTCTAGGGGTGGTAAACGTCAGGCCCCAGTAACGTGATAAGTCATGCCGATGTATGGCCTAAAACGGTTTGTGAAACTACTAATAATTCTTATCAGTAAATCTCAGCGGTATCCCTGGCCTAGGACTTCCAGTTATAGCCAATCAAGTATAACACAACATCATCCCCCAATACGGGCAGAGACAAAACCCTTCTTATTGCTCATTGCCTCCATATGACTCGAGACTATACCCAAAATCCATCTGTTTGCATGACTCCTTTGTGCCGTGGTAGGGAGGAAATAAAAGCACGGTGAGATCCACACAAGACTCTATGAAAATCTTGGGCCTACAGACTAACATGTACCAGTGTCACCAGAGGACTGCTATCTGACGTTAAGTATACTACCACATAGGAGTCCTCGGCTAGTCCTGTTCGGTGTTCCCATTCTCCGATGAGCACATGTGTAAAATCTTTGATGTCACACACCAATGGTTGTGAGACCAACCATCGTCCTCTAAGGGACAAGAAATGTACACACTAGTCTACACTGGAATATCGATGCCCTTGTCTCGATATTCCCATGACTAGGAACTGATTAAAGGATGTACTTATGGACCACCATGGCCCCACTAGTATGATCTCATCATAATCCTGGTAGTCAAGTATATATCCTATGGATTTTATCAACATGTGAGAGCAAGACAGTAAAGAATACCAGTCAACATATTAAGATAAAGAGTAACCAGATAGTATACTATCATATCGAGCATGAAAGTCCTATGTGTGTGTGTGTGTGTGTGTCCAAGCATCCACTATAATATACATCACATGTACAATAATAGCATCTAGGGCATACATATAACTAACAACAACCCCTCCCCAGTCTTGTTTAGTTGTATATGGGTACAGGTAGTTGTTACCACGCATCTCTACTTGGCATAAAATCTTCAGTAGTAATAAGGTTATCCGTATATCGGAATCTTCAGTAGTAATAGGGTCATCTGTATAACGGAATCTTCAGTGGTAATAGGGTCATTCGTATACCGAAATCTTCAGTAGTAATAAGGTCATCCGTACCGGAATCTTCAATAGTAATATGGTCATCCGTATACCAGAATTTTCAATAATAATCCATGTCTAGGTTCTCGCGTCTAACCCTAACTGTACAAGATAACATGTCATATAGAGTTTCTTGCATAAAGCTAAGTATCGTATTCAAATTGTGAAGAGACTGCAAGTCCATGTAAAAAGGGTTAAGTATAGGGTATGCTCATGTGCTGAGGTTTAGTAATAGGCCATGATATTGTTATGAAATTATAGTTGTAGGAAAAGTTATGGTATTTAAGTGAAATATTAATTTTGAAGAAGATTTATGGTATTTATTCGAAAATATGACTGAAGGTAAAGTCGAGGTATTTATTTGAAATACAAGATTTAGCGACATTAAGGTACTTATATGAAAATACGGGTTCTAGTAAACTTAGGGTATTTTAGTGAAAATGTGACTTTAAATAAGCTGGGGTACTTTAGTGATAATACAGTGTCATGACCCAAATTGGCACGTGATCGACACTTAGATCATGTGACGTCTAAAAATGTCGATGCGATCCAAGTAAGCCAAAAACCAAGATCTAAACCTTTTTAAAGAGTGGAGAAGGTGAAGTTTAAAAAAAAAATTATTTAACATGAAACACAATTTTATTTATAAGGATTGTTTGCTTTAAAGCATATGTCAAGTATTTTGAAATAGGGTTGAAAATGTTTTCATCATTTAAAATTTCGGCGGCACCTCCTTCGTATTTTTTGATAAAAACAAGTACAAAATCAATATATATATATATAAGCATCCCCGCTCGGGAGTT
This sequence comes from Agapanthus africanus, assembly GCA_030015575.1. Classification (NCBI taxonomy): domain Eukaryota; kingdom Viridiplantae; phylum Streptophyta; class Magnoliopsida; order Asparagales; family Amaryllidaceae; genus Agapanthus; species Agapanthus africanus. The sequence continues at coordinate 80,056,561 of JASDDO010000031.1, forward strand.
ATCTCAACGCCCAATTGGCGGAATCAAAACCAAACAGTTAATATACGACGCTCAAAACGAAGGATCACAAGCAAAATATAAGTAAACTGCATAAGTAAAGCTCGTATTCAACTTTACGCGAGTTCGACCAAAAATAATATACAAGCAAATTCTCAACTCGATCTAAGTCATAAAATAATGCAAATGATCTGATGGAGTGATACTAGATATAAGGTAAAACACATACTAAAGAGGTGGTTACTAAACGTGTAACCCATCTAGCAAAATAAACGATGAACCCCACAAGATATATCTATGACGCTGCTAAGCGTCCGTGTGGTCTATCCTGCAAGAAGCTAAGGCACAACAGGGGGTGAGTTGCCAACTCAGTGAATAGAAGTAAAACATCACAAGTTATAAATATGATATACATAGTAATGAATAAACGTGGGATATAAATGAAGTCGCATAAAAATAGAATCAATATCATCAAATCATCATAAACTCGTGTCTATCATCGACATATGAAATCCAAATATCATAGGCACCGTTTCATAGACCGACCGTCTCTCGATATTAATATAGCCTTGGTCGGTATCCTCCGGATATCTGTCGCGCTCCAATACTATCTCCGATATCGATCATGCTCGTAAGCTCCCCATACCTCCCTACTGTCTTCCTACCCCTCAGATTCGTACCAGGTCCACCATTTATCCGTAATCGGTTAACCCTTCCATCGATTCAGATTTCTTATCATGAAAACCAAAACTCTTGGTGGACGTCAAATCATCATATCATGAGAAAACCACACTTTTGAAAACTTGATCTGTTTTGTAAAAGATACCTGCAGTTTCTCAAATCCATAGAAATATCAATTCTATGATATCAATAGTGAATAATTCAATTCATGCAACATTTGGCAACTATAACATGTAATTGTACGGACTATAGCATTTGAATAATGGAACATGATAAATAGCAACTAATACTATCATAAAACATGGTAATATGGTTTAAATATAGAAATTCTATATATCATGGCAGTACTAATGATGTGTGGTATAGCATGTGAGTTTATGAACTGTGCAGCATGGAATCATTAGTATTGTGCTTCTGTTCTATCCAATATATCTATTCTAGCAAGTATAATTATACACTGAGGATGGTATGCTACTCAATGTAATGCATATGATATAGAAATGCGGTTAAGTATCGCTAATAGTGTTTAAAACCGATATGGGGTTTTATAAAGATTCTGGTATTTGAGGATGCTATACGCCATCCATCCGAGTTCCCACTTGTAAATGTCTCCCTACTCACCTAAACTCGACACGTGCTAGATGAAGCTCGTGAATGTTTTGCCCTTCTTCTCCATGTCGGACATCTCCACGACCGATCCTATACATTAAACCAAGCATACTTATAAGAATCGAAACACAAACGTTATTAAAATTCTAACGCATATAGACTTGGGCGTACAATCGACGTATTCTAACGCGTGCTATATATATCGAACTACCTTCGGCAATAACAAAAACTAAAACTTATGTTTTTAAAATGTAAAACATCATACTTTCATAGAATACGTGCTCCAGATTTGGCTATAGTGAATCTGGGACAAAAAAGGTATCAAAAGGGCTTAATTACCAATTGATTGAGCTACAAAATCAAAACCAAACTCTAACTTACACCTGGGGTCGAAAAACTCGGCCTAACCTTGGCCCTAGTGATGAATTTGGGGTTTGGGCTTAGGGTGGTCTCAGGTAGGTCCCAGCTGCTCCTAAAAATGTATCTTTTATATTTTAGAGTTCTCAAATTATTGCAGATTCCGTTAGAGTACCAAAAACACCAAAATCCTAGTTCAAAACTTTAAAAACTAAGTCTACAAGTGCTAAAACACTTAGATAACTTGAAAATGATGGGTTTTTTTTACCTACTTGAATGGATGCCAAAGAATTTCCAAGCTTATGAAATGTATACTTGAGGCTTTTTGAATTTGTACTAGCTTTAGCTTGAGTTTTGAACTATTTTTGATGAAGACATCCTCAAACTCCTTATGATTTGGTGAAGGGATATCAATTATGATGAAGGATTGAGGGAAGTAATATGTTTAGTTTAAGAGTGATTTGATTATAAGAATTATGAGAGAAAAAAGGAGGAGGTGTAGAGAAATCGTGTAGAGCAAGGAGGAGGTGGAGGCTTCATATTGTATGACATGGTGTGTTATGTGTTGGTTACACTACTACAATATGGGTTTGCCCTTACGGACTCAGAAATCCATAGGGGCAAATATTTCTTGCCCCTACGGATTTATCCGTAGGGCCACATCGTTTTCCCTACGGTGCCTTACGTTCTAATTTTTTGTTTGGCCCTACGGAGCCGCAAGCCATGGACCTACGGTTATGTCCGCAGGGGCATCTAAATAGGTTATTAATATAAAAAAAAGCATAGAAATATTATTCATCGTTCCCAAAATTTCTCTCTCTCACTCCCACGCCTCTCATCGCCTCTTCCCGCGCCTCGTCGCCACCGCGCTCGCGCCTCGTCGCCACCGCGCTCGAGCCTCATCGCCAGCTTCGTCGGTCATTCCTACACCTTCGTCGACTTCCCGCGCCTCATCGCCACCATCGCTAATCGTCGTCGACCACCAATTTCTACCGTCTCTTCCACCGCGCGCACAGTTTGTAATTAAATCTCAAATAAATTTTAATTTTGACGTTGTAGTCTAGGGTTCAGGCCAGGTTCGGGTAGGGGTGAGGGTTTGGCATCGGCGTCGGCGTCGGCATCGGGTTCGGTTAGGGTTAGGGTTAGGGTTCGGTTGTGGGGTTCGGTTGGGGTTGTGGTTAGAGTTGGGGCTGGGCTGGGGCTGGGGATAGGGTTTGGTTGGGGTTGGGGTTGGGGTTGGGGCTGGGCTGGGGCTAGGGTTCGGTAGATGATGCGGATGAGGAATACGAAGATGCTGATGTAGAGTCTGAGGGATTGTATCAACCTAATGAAGATGACAAGGATGAGTTTTGGGTGTGTTTCTAGCTTTCTTCCACAAATCTGTTATTGATTTTTTCATGTGCTTGGTTAATTTATAAGGCTAAATTACACCAAACCGCTCTTAATTATTCTTGTTCTTCTCTAGACTACCTTGACTACTTTCGCTTTTCTCTAAACCATCTCAAGGGAGTTCACTGTAACAAAAAAGTTTAAGATGATTTAATGATCGTCTCAAGGGAGTTTAACTGTAACAAAAAACTTTAGGGTAGTTTAGTGAATAGTAAATATAGTTAATGGTGGTTTGGTGTAATTTATCTGTTTTATTATCTTCATTATTTGAGTCCTTCCACATCGAAATGGGTGAGTAATAGAGTACAACTCAATTCAAGAAAGACTCCGTTAAATATTTGACAAACTGAAGAGTGAAGTCAACTCTCTGAGTTTGTGGTACCTTCATAGCTGTGGAGGCTACTTGGATAAATAATTGGCTGCCATGAAGCCAACTGGGTCAGCTGGTACTGCTTTTGCAGTTTAAACGCTTTATGATATCAGTATCCTACATTTGTAGTTTTAATTGTTGATTGTTATAGATGAATGCCATTGCAATAATAGTTTTTGATAGATGAATGCTATTGCAATGTAGGATGATTAGTTCTATCAATCTTGATCTCAATGGTTTAAAATCATGTTACACATACAACACGAATGCACAACAAACGCATAATTAGAGAGTGATTCAAGATGTTCAAGTTAAAACCAATATATGATACTCGATGATAATATGAAACCTTCATATTCTCATCGATACTCATATATGAAACTAAAAGCGCCACTTAGTCCCCGTCTATTGGTTAACATACGTGCGATGTTCGTCATGACATAGAACTATACGAAAGTTGTTAAATATCGAACGGTATAGCTCGATACTAACAACCATCGTATAGTCTATGCGACGAGAAAATTCAATCGTATGGTAACCGATAGATTTGTCCCGTGTGGACAAGTTAGGAATGTATAAAGCAAACGCCTTCATTCACTTGTGTGCGATGTCCCGTGTGGACAAGGAGGATATATATTCTTTCAACTTAAATTTATATTATATTCATCTTGTTTATTGATTTCTTTTCTATGTTGCAGGTATGTATCTCAATCTCATGTCTAATACATCTTAGTTCTTTAATACTCAATTCTCAAAGGAGCTTAGTTCTCCATAGGAGCTTAGTTTTCCAGGATAGGAGCATGCTCCTCCCCATAATGCGCATATGCGCAAGCGCCACATTCACTACGTGCAACGCACGTGTGCCCACCATGCGGGCACCACGTGCAATGCACGTGCGCACCACATGAGAATATTTAATAATATTAAAAGGAGCTCAGTTCTCCATAGGAGCTTAGTTCTCCAAGATAGGAGCATGCTCCTCCCCATAATGCGCATACGCGCAAGCGCCATGTGCGCTACGTGCAACGCACGTGTGCCCGCCATGCGCACAATACGTGCAATGCACGTGCGCACCACATAAGAATATTCAATAATATTAAAAGGAGTTTAGTTCTCCAAGTTAGGAGCCTGCTCCTCCCCATAATGCGCATATGCGCAAGCGCCATGTGCGCTACATGCAACGCACGTATGCCCGCTATCCGCGCACCACGTGCAATGCACGTGCGCACTACATGAGAACATTTAATAATATTAAAAAGAGATACGTTCTCCATAGGAGCTTAAGTCTAATGCATATACACGGATTTTCTCCTTTGTCAGTAATTATCCCGTTCTTATATTTCTCAATATAGTCACCATAACCTACAATTTATATATTATACAGTCTAACATGGCCCATGAGTTAGTCAGAGTTAAGGACTGGATGTATGTGGATTGGCAACAACGTATGCAACCTAAGTTTGTCGCAGGAGTTGCTGCTTTCATTGAATTTGCACGTGCACATAATAAGATCATAATAGAGAAGATTCTCTGTCCGTGCGATAGATGTGGCAATAAGTACTGGCAGAAGGTAGAATTGGCAGAGCTTCATATTGTAAAATATGGGTTTACTAGACTTTATACAACTTGGAAATATCACGGGGAAGGAGAAGAATGCAGTACTGCGGCAGAAGAAGAAGGAGAACACGATAATGCGGCAGTAGAAGAAGAAGAATTCGGTAATACGGCAGAAGGAGAAGACTGTAATTTATTTCCATCAGAAGAAATGGAGGATATGGTAGAGGCTGCCCTAGGTGAATCTATTCGTACCGAAGATGACATTCTTTCCGGTCAAAGACCGCGTGCGGATAAATATGAAAATTTCAAGAACGATGCTAGGAAACCAATTTATGAGAATGCGAAGTATTCCACCCTCTCATGGTTCGTCCAACTTTTCCAGATTAAGTGCCTAAATGGATGGAGCAACAAGTCATTCACAATACTTCTTTCGTTCTTGAAAGATTCTATGCCTCCGGGAAATAACGTACCCGACAGCTGGTACGGAGCCCAGAAGATGATGTCTGATTTGGGTCTAAAGTGCGAGAAGATTCAAACATGTCCTAAAAATTGCGTATTGTACCGGAAAGAGAATTCAGATTTGAAAGAGTGTCCAACATGCATAGAGGCCAGGTATAAGCCGAAAGATTCTGATAAGAAGCCCGCTATACCTGTCAAGATAGCACGATACTTTCCCATAACACAGAGGCTACAGAGGCTATTCAGGTGCAAGAAAACAGCCGAGGCAATGATTTGGCATCACCGTGCTCCTCCAAGTGAAGATGGAAAAATGAGCCATCCAAGAGATTCACCGGCATGGAAGGATTTCGATAGGAGGCACGCAATATTCAGTAGCGATGCTCACAACGTCCGGCTCGGACTAGCTACTGATAGCTTCTGCCCATTCAACTATATGGCTGGAAGTCACAGCACATGGCCCGTTGTAATGATAATTTATAATCTGTCGCCTTGGTTGGCTATGGACCAATCATACTTTATGATGCCTCTTCTTATCGACGGACCAAACTCACCGGGAAACAATATTGACGTCTATCTCCGACCTCTGATCGAGGAGTTGAAATCTTTGTTCATTGATGGTGTAGAGACATATGATGCAAACACAAATACAACCTTCATACTGCGTGCAGCTCTAATGTGGACAATTAATGACTTTCTTGCGTATGGAATGCTATCAGGTTGGTGTTCCCCTCCGAATGACGGCGCGACAGAACGTCTTGCCTGAAATTCGGGGCAGATGCTAATTGTTGCTATCCGTCTACCTCTCCGAAGATGCCAAGTTGATTTATGGCACCATGTATCGAAGGTTTAAACGGATGCGTCCGATATAGCAGACTTCGTCGGATTCCCCCTCGCTTGAGGAGTTTTTGATTGTGTGGACACTCTTCCCTACGGGCACAAGCCCATACAGTTAATTACGCTACCGCATCGCGGTAACAACTTTCTCCTTCTCCAGCTGGTCACTTCGTGTCGTGTGTGTTTTTTTTATTTGTGGTTTGGTTGCCCGTGGATTGTATACGGAGACTAAGTTATGTTGTCGCCCGTAGGGCGCGAATTAGTCCAAATCCATATTTTCTTAGATTTGAGTTTGGGGTTTTGGTTTAAGGATACGTTAGCCATATTTGAGGCTAAGATCAACTTAAACGTTTGTTAAGGATACGTTAGCCCAATTTGAGAATAAGATCAACTTAAACGTTTGTTAAGGATACGTTAGTCTAATTTGAGACTAAGATCAACCTAACGGGATCGTTTAGATCCGACAAAAGAGCGTTTGGGCTCTATTGTTCCAGTTTAGGGACATAGGGGTCCATTGCGAGTTTAGGGACATGGTGGTCCAGTGCCCGTTTAAAGACATAGTGGTCCATTTAATATATGGCCTTCGGGACCCATCACCTCTCTGACGACGTTGAAGGATTACAACGACAGGTGTCAGAGGAGTTCGGAGATGTACCCTCGAACCAAAGTTAGTTGGGAGATCTATAGTCCAATTTGGGACTAAAGTCTGTTTGAAGGTTTTGGTTTAAGGATACGTTAGCCATATTTGAGGCTAAGATCAACTTAAACGTTTGTTAAGGAAACGTTAGTCTAATTTGAGACCAAGATCAACTTAACGGGATCGTTTAGATCCAACAAAAGAGCGTTTGGGGGCTCTATTGTTCCAGTTTAGGGACATAGTGGTCCATCGTAGTTTAGGGACATGGTGGTCCATCGCCAATTTAAGGACATGGTGGTCCATTACCAGTTTAAGGACATAGTGGTCCATTAAATGTATGGTTGTCGAGACCCATCACCACTCTGAAGACATTGAAGGATTACAATGACAAATATCAGAGGAGTTCAAGATGTACCCTTGAACCAATGAGTTGGTTGAAAGAGCAGATGTGCTTAGTTCAAGATGATTTGAGGACTTATGGCCAGTTTGGGCTAAGTCCAATTATATTTGAAATATTGTCCCTTTGGGCCATTAGATATTTGTCTGGGTTCGGCCCCTCATCATTCAGCAGTGCTAAACAGAGGTTTGGGAGTTCTGACAATCATTTTGTCTTTGATTTCCTCAATTTTGAGATTCATTTGGAGGAGGGACTTTTGCCTCTGTAGAACTAGCCAATTTGGCTAAAAGTAGTGTTAAACACTGGAGATAGAACTCTCAAATTAGTGTTAAACACTAAAAGACAATCAGTGTTAAACACTGGAAATATAATTTTCAATTTAGTGTTAAACACTAGAAACAATCAGTGTTAAACACTGGAAATATAATCCCCAAATTAGTGTTAAACACTAAAAAAAGAAGGGTCACGTGTGGACACGTGAGAGCGCCCAAAGGTGGGACCAGATCCCTTTTCTTCGTTCTGCAATTAAGTGTTAAACACTTCTTCATCTTTTGAACATCACGTGTTGACACGTGATGGAGATTTATGCACTGATCATTAAAGCACTCGCTAAGGGGTCACTGGGGACACGTGAGAGCGCCCAAAGCTCATATTTCCTTTGCTTTTTCTTTCTGTGTTTTGTAGGTCACGTGGGAGTACGTGAGGCATTGTCTCAAAGCTTCTTTTCTTCAGGGATCTTTTCAAGGGTCACGTGGGGACACGTGACCTTGGTCTTTTGCATGCATGGAGCTCTTTTAAGTCTCTTTATTTTATTTTAAGAATTTAATTCTCTGTAAGATTAAGAATTAAATTCTTATTTAGGGTAAAACCCTAATTTCTTTTTAAAGGAATTAAATTCCCAAATATGTAAAAGAATTAAATTCTTATATAGGGTTAAACCCTAGTTTTGTTTTGGGAGAATTAAATTCTCATAACTCAATTCCCCTTCTAAGTTTAGGATCTGCATGGCAGGATCTCCACCCGATGAGAATTAAATTCTCAACTTATGGGGAGATGTGCTCTGTGCTGATCTTCAACCAGAAGAAGAACTAAGTTCTTTTTTGTATAAGAGTTAAACTCTTGGATTGAGAATTAAATTCTCTTTGTTGAAGTTTTAATCCCCTTTCTTTTCTCACCTAGGGTTTTCTTTTGTTGAGAATTAAATTCTCCTTTCTTTTTTTCCCTTGAGAATTAAATTCTCCTCTCTCTGTTCTTCTCTCTAAAAAAAGGTCGCTTCTCTTCTCTTCTTGGCTCATATTTATAGGAGAAGGAAAAGAATCAATTTGTTTTGTGAATCTCTCACAGAAAGATTTGATTTGTTTTCATATTTAATATGAGCCTTTAGATCATTCAGTGAATTATATTCACCGTTGGATTTTAAATCCAAAAGATATTTTGTTTGTTATTTCGGTGAGATTTAGGGAAATCTTTCCTTGTATCAAATCTTTCCATAAATTGGTGATCTTTAATCACCCATGGATTTTTAATCCAATGGTCGCCATAATCCTTTTCCATAGGAAAGATTTAGAAGCTTTTAGAATTTTAATTCTTATTTGGAAAGATTTAGAGAAATTTAGAATTTTAATTTTATTAAATTGTAAGGCTTTCAAAGCCTGTCACGTGCAGGCACGTGACCCTTGGTCACGTGTGACCACGTGACCCCCAATTGGTTGCTTTAACAGCCGCTTGTTTATGTTGTTGTTTTAACCAACATGTTTCAACACGTGACCATTGCTCACGTGTAAGCACGTGATACCTCGTTGAGGTATTTTCTGACTTTTAGAATTAAATTCTTTTAAACTGTGAGGCTTTCAAAGCTAGTCACGTGCTGGCACGTGACCCCCAATTGGGTCCTTCTTCAGCCGTTTGTTTTTATTTCTGTTTTAACCATCACATGTCAACACGTGACCATTGATCACGTGTGAGCACGTGATACCTCATTGAGGTAATTCCTGATTTTTAATCAGGGAACAATGCATAACATATTCGCTCATAACTATTGATCCTGGATGAATTATGAAGCCCATAATATAACAAATCGAAGGGTTTTTCGAGACGCTTTCGATACCATTAGAATTTAATAGTTCCTACTTTGGGAGTTTATCAAAAAATAGGCCGGAAGTTACTGGTTCGTATTTCCTTAAGCGTATCGCTGCCATTTGATACCTTGGACTCTTTTGCGCAGAAATTTTTAGCGGGAACAAATGCCCCCCACTATTTTGCCCATGTAAGTATATACGTGGGTGAAACAGTGCAAAGTTATCAGTAGCCATGGAATTGAGGGCTTAGAACATAAGTTTAGGGTCCTTGTAGCCTAAGACTTTTCAACTTTATGAGCCGTGAGGGTCTCACAAAGACTTTTCTCCCTACAGATCGAGAGGATCTCATAGGTGTATTTTCTCCTTAGGGGTCATGAGGACTCCTAAGTGTGTTTTCTCTTATAATGCGTAAGGATCTTATAAGAGAGTTTTCCCTCTTACGAGTCGAGAGGACCCGTAAGCGGTTATTTCCCTCTTTGTTGAGATTCGACTTTGGAGAGTGTGACCCGTGGATAGTATGCAAGAGACCATTTTGGATCGAATTGCAGGGTCCCAGTGCTTAGGAAACAGGTTTTTTAATCCCCGCTGCCTAAGGCTTTTCCTCGCAAGTCGAGACGAATCGAGCAGTTCTCACAAAAACATCAATTTCCTCATGAGTCGAGACGAATCGAGCAGTTCTCACAAAGACATCAATTTCCTCATGAATCAAGACGAATCGAGCAGTTCTCGCAAGCATATCCTAACATCACAGTTAACCTCTGCTCTTTACGACAGATATCCGTTAGGGTCTGTGGTACTTAGGGTTATGGCCGTCGTACCGTCGCATCAGCTGATATATTCCTCGATAGGCAATCGTGCTGTTCGAGTAGCCCTGCGACTGCAGTGTATCTGATCCCTTCGGGGGCTGGACAAGACGTCTTCAAGCAATCCTCTTCGGCAGTTTGACCGTCGGAAGAGCAAGCGTTAGGAATTTTGCCATGCCGCTTTTTACTTGAGTTTAGGCTCATTTTGAAGAGCCCCGATGAGTCATAACCACTCCGCGCTGGTGTAGGATGATCTCCGATAGTCTTTCAGGCTTTATATGACTTACCGTTAAGACCCTGAAGCTAGGAATTTGGCCTTTGCTTCGTTTGCTGGCATCGCGTCTGCTGTATCGAGACGAATGTCGCGATTGTCTATAGGTTGCTGGTGAACCGTCGAGGATTGGAACCAGGGATTTTGCCATGACTCCTTTGGAGATGTTGCGTTTGCTGTATCGAGACGAACGTCGAGGTGGTGACCACTCCGCACTGGTTCGAGATTATCTCCGATCGTCTTTCAGGCTTTATATGACTTGCTTTTAAGACCCTGAAGCTAGGAATTTGGCCTTTGCTTCGTTTGTTGGCATCGCGTCCTTTGTATCGAGACGAATATTGTGGTTGTCTCTAGGTTGCTGGTGAACCGTCGAGGTTTGGAACTAGGGATTTTGTCGTGGCTCTTTTTGGTGATGTTGCGTCTGCTGTATCGAGACGAACGTCGAGGTGGTGACCACTTCGCACTGGTTCGAGATGATCTCCGATTGTTTTTCAGGCTTTATATGACTTACCGTTAAGACCCTGAGGCTAGGAATTTGGCCTTTGCTTCATTTGATGGCATCACGTCTGCTGTATCGAGACGAATGTCGCGGTTGTCTCTAGGTTGCTGGTGAACCGTCGAGGTTAAGAACCAAGGATTCTGCCGTGACTCCTTTTGGTGATGTTGCGTCTGCTGTGTCGAGACGAACGTCGAGGTGGTGACCACTCTGCACTGGTGCGAGATAATCTCCGATTGTCTTTCAGGCTTTATATGACTTGCCGTTAAGACCGTGAAGCTAGGAATTTGGCATTTGCTTCGTTTGCTTGCATTGCGTTCGAATCCTGCTGGGGGAAGAACGCTGGGGTAACATCTCATCTGCTGTATCAAGACGATCATCGAGGTGGTGACCACTCCGCGCTGGTGCGAGATGATCTCCAATTGTCTTTCAGGCTTTAGATGACTTGCCGTTAAGACCCTGAAGCTAGGAATTTGGCTTTCGTTTCGTTTGCTTTGGCGCGACTGAATCCTGCTGGGGGAAGAACGCTGGGGTGAAATTTCATCTGCTGTATCGAGACGATCGTCGAGGTGGTGACCACTCCGCGCTGGTGCGAGATGATCTCCGATTGTCTTTCAGGCTTTATATGATTTGCCATCTAGACCCTGAAGCTAGGAATTTGGCCTTTTTCTTCATTTGCTTTGGCGCGTTCGAATCCTGCTGGGGAAAGAACGCTGGGGTGAGGTGGTGACCACTCCGCGCTGGTGCGAGATGATCTCCGATTGTCTTTCAGGCTTTATATGACTTGCCGTCAAGACCCTGAAGCTAGGAATTTGGCCTTTTGCTTCATTTGCTGGCATTGCGTCTGCTATATCGATACGAATGTCATGGTGGAGTTGGGATTTTGCCGTCACTCCGCATTGTTTCGACCATGGGGTCTCTTGTTGACGTTGCATCTGCATCCTGCTGGACTGTGAAGGAACGCCGTTGTTGACATTGCGTCTGCTGTAGCGAGACGAATGCTGAGGTGGAGATATGGTTTCATCATCACTCTATTTGATGGTGTAACATCTGTGTCCTGCTGGAATGAGGAGGCACACCGTTGTTGGTCTCCAGGCTGCAGATGTGGCCATTGAGATTTGGAACTAGGGCCTTTTCCATGGCTCTGTTTCGTTGCAACTCTGAGGTCGGTTGTTGACGTCACGTCTGCATCAGGTTGGAGGGACGAAGAACGCCGATGTTGATCTCTAAGTCGTCGATGTTGACGTCGAGACCCTGAAGCTATGGATCTTCCTTTGCTTCATTTGCTGACATTGTGTCTGCAAAATTGCGACAAATGTCAAGGTTGTCTCTATGTTGTCTATGAACCGTCGAGATTTGGCTTCGCTTTTTGGTGGAGCCTGTTGGGAAGGTATGGTTCCCTCTTTGTTTGTGCCCCTGGATTATATACAGGGATCGATGTGATCTCACCTGTAGGGCAAAAAGTTTCATTCTATCATCATTTTTTTAATATTCTTTCCGCGATACTCTATCATTTCAGCCTTTTATATCGCGAAAATCGTGATTGCCCAATCATTTTGGCTATTTTTCGCGGTGCCCAATCATTTCGGCTATTTTTCTTTTTACTCGCTGCTTTTTATTGCGAGTTGCCCAATCATTTCGGCTATTTTGCATGCATACATTTTTACTTGCTGCTTTTTATTACAAGTTGCCCCATCATTTCGGCTATTTCGTATGCACGTATGGCTCGTTGATTTTTTTTATCGCAAGTGTGGAACTTGGAATCTGATGCCAATCTCGGCATCAGCATCGCTACAACTGGAATATTGCCAGGAGCGAATCATCATTTGCCATGAAAGGACTTGAAATTTGATACCGGTTTAGGCATCAGCATCGCTACAACTGGGATATTGCCAGGAGGGAATCATCATTTGCCTCTGTCGATGTTGAACAAAGGTGGCTTAGTAAACAGGGTTAAGGGTCCTGTCGACTAAGGCTTTTGACTTCATGAGCCGTAAGGGTCTCACAAAGGTATTTCTCTCTACAAGTCATTAGGATCCTGTAGGTGTATTTTCTCCTTAAGGATCGTGAGAATTCCTAAGTGTATGTTCCCCTGTAAGTCGTAAGGATCTTACAAAAGAGTTTTCTCCTTATAAGTCGAGAGAACTTACAAGGGTTGTTCACCGTATGGACATATCCCTAGTCACGGGTGGGACTTGGTTAGGGAACTGTTTATTCGCGCCCGTGGATTGTATACAAGGGTTAGTATTGAGCCGCTCATAGGGCACTATCGAAGATTGTGGGGGTTGCTTAAGAACAGGTTCAGGTCTCTGTAAGTTAAGACTTTCAAATCTTATGAACCGTGAGGGTCCCATAAGAGAGTTCTCCTTACGAGTCGTGAGGATCTCGCAAGTGTAATTTCTCCTTAGGAATCGTGAGGATCCCTAAGTGTGTTGCTTCCCTGTGAGTCGTAAGGATCTCACGCGGGTGGTTTCTCCTTACAAGGTCGAGAGGACCCTGCAAGTGTCTTTTAACGAGGTTGCGCCCTTTCGGGTTTTCACAAACACTCGCCGGTAGTCCTACTGTTTTTACTCATGGAGCCCTTTCGGGTTTTCATCCGTGCCCATTTTGCTTATGAACATACCGTTTTTTTTTTTTGTTTTTTTGTTTTTTTTTGAACGAGGTTGCGCCCTTTCGGGTTTTCACAAGACTCGCCGGTAGTCCTGCTGTTTTTACTCACGAAGCCCTTTCGGGTTTTCATCCGTGCCCATTTTGCTTATGGACATACCGTTTTTATTTTTTATTTTTTTTAAATATTTTTTTATCTCGTCAGCCTGAGGATGCTGCGGTAGTAATTTAAAGACGTTTCGGTCGTCAGCTTGTTTTAGGACGTAGTGGTCCGTCATTAGTTTAATGACGTTTCGGTCCATCGTCGCTGTATTTGAGGCGAATCTCTAGTTTACTGACTTTTCGGTCTAGGGGGCTTCCCCTATGAATGAGCATGATGCCCCCGGTATATCCATCTTTTTCGGAGCATGTGGTTGTGGTGTGTTCACCTTCCATTTTTCGGACAGCGCAAACTTGCCATGTTGGTATTGGTCTTCTACCCAGTTTTTGAAGATGTAGCAATTTTCGATCGGATGGTCCAATACTTGGTGGTAAGGGCAGTAATTAGGATTGTTGACCTCATTCAGTTGTAGCTGGCATTTCGGCTCCGGTAGAGTGATAAGCCCGTCGCGCACTGCTAGTTCGAACAGCCTCCTTGTTTTATCCCGGGAAAATGAGTAAAGACGTTTCAACTTTTCATAGAGGGGTTGCCGCTTGTTGCTTTGGCGAACAACCGGTCTAGGGCCACACGATTGTTGTTGAGCGTTGGCGACGAAGGACGTTTTTTCCTTCCCTTTATCCTTTTTGTTCGATCCCTTGTTTGAGGGTCCGAGATTCTTTCCGGGTAGTGTGCGATTGCACGGCTGAATGTTCTCGCAACTCCTCAACTCTTTCGTTTTAGAGATGGACTCCTTGAAAAGAGGGCCGAGGGCTACTTTTTCGTCGGAATTGCTCCCGAATGTGAGAACTCGCGGTCCCTCAGGATCAACCCTATGACAATTGCCGGCAATTCTTTTACGCTCATCTGTCACATTTTTCTGCTGTCTACGAGCTTCACGCTTTGTCCTGTTGAAATGTTGCCTGTGAGCGACATACACTTGACACCAACACTTAAAGGAGTTGCAGTCTTCAGTAGGATGTGCGATCTTCTGATGATATAAGCAGAAGTTAGGATGTACGTCCGCTTCATCAAGATGTATACCACCAGGAGAATTTTCTCTGAAAGAGGGCAGCCTCATCCCCATTGATATGGCTTTGGCGAATCGTATCCTTGTCTTGATCCTGCTTTCATTTGCGGCCGATGTACTTTGATCTGGTGGGAATGTTTCGACCCTTTTGTCCAGTCACCGGCGTTTGGCCTTTTCAAATATGGCCATCTCGCGCTCCCGATCAGCTTTGCTTTTTAGACGGGCTTCGTTCAGGAATGCGTCAATTGTTTCGTCTGATGGCCCTAGAAGTTCCGGCTCGGGATTTGCCTCCGGTTTCTTTGCGTCCAAAGCTTCTTCACTGTTTATTAACGAGTGAGAGATCACATAACACCTTGCCACATAATCCTCAGACTCATCCGACGAGTCTTCTCCATTGTCATCATCTTTGTCCGCAAGGGCGTGGGTGAGAAATTCTTGGAGTGTGACTGGGGTCCGTGCCTTCTGATTATATTCTTCCAGTGCGTCGACATGTTTTTGCAGATCCGTGCTCTTGTCATCTAACTTCGCGGGCTTTTAGGTCTTCTCTTTCTTCTTCGAAGACTTTGACGGCTGTGTCTGGGTGTTTTGCCCATTACCACCGGATTTTGTAGTTGGGCACGGTTTCAGGATTCCCTCGACGATCTGGGGTTCTAGCGGATTCTTCCACCTGATCGCCGGACATGTCCGGAGATCATTCAGCATCTTTTGGTTTTGGCCGAAAGGGCCACCTCCCATGGGGCCTCTTCAACAAAAGAGCACGATGCCCCCGACGTGTCCACCTTTTTAGGAGCATGAGACTGTGGCGGGTTCACCTTCCAGTTTTCGGATAACGTGAACTTGCCCTGTTGGTACTGATCCTCGATCCATCCCTTAAAGACGAAGCAATCTTCAATTGGGTGGCTTACCGCTTGGTGGTAAGGGCAGTAATTAGGATCGTTGACATCACCTGGCTGCAACGGACGTTTTGGATTCGGCAAATTTATGAGTCTTGTTGCGCCACGGCAGCGCCCCGGCCGTCTATCCGAGGCCAAAATGCGGAATCAAAATTTTTCTTAACTTTTAAACTGGTGCTACCGCGGACAATATACCCGGATCGTAACCATTAACCGATACTAGCTAACAAGAGAAAGGGTGAGAGATATACCGAGTGATCCGAGTCCTCCGGTCTTCTCGTCGTCGTCCCGATCTCCCGCGGAAACTCCGGTCGTCGCATCCTTGCCGGAAGGGCACCACATCGTCTGCATCTTTTACGGGCTCCCACCTCAATACCGAGGCAACTCGGGCACGAAGCCGGCTAGTCGACGTGCCAAAGGTTTGCTGTAGATTGTAGTGTAGAATGCGCTTTGTCTCAATGGGGTTTGTAGTTGCCTTGATGGAGGAATGGATTAGAACTTTCAAGTGGAGCTCTCATTTATCAAGCATGGAATGAGATGATAAATTTTGATCATCTAAAATGAAACCTCTCAATTTCTCTCCTCTCATGGAAAATTTGGCCGGCCCCCTCATTAGGAAAAGGGTGGAGGAAAAAATGAATAACCACCTCAAGGGAGGTGAGTGTAGGAGAACAAAGGTGGTGACCACAACATAAAGCAAGTCTCACATCAAGGAAGCAAATCAATCCTATCTTAATCCTTTCTCATTAATACAAGTAATGATGCATGAAAAGAAAAGATGGAAAGGGAATCTAAAGATGCTATCATAATCTCTCATCTCATAAATAAACCCTCCACAAAATGTTATTTGCAAACTTGCAAATAACCCCCTCCATCGGAAAAGTCCGGCCGGGAAAGAACAAAGGAAAACCGGCCGGAACGGAATGCAAACTGGCAACTCCAGAAAACTGGTCCTGTAATAAATTACAGGAAAACCCCGATACAGTGCATACACACCCGCATCTGTATTCCAACCGGATACAAATGCAATGAGACAAAATCTACACTGTACTAAACTAGGATCCGGTTTAAACAAAAGACGGCTAGTAATATCCGTTTGATCCTGATCCATGCAATACCGCACGTATCTGATCGAACCTTGCCATATATCTATACGTCCTCTAGTACAAACCGTCCGATCCTGATCCGTGCAATACCGCACGTATCTGATCGGACCCTGCCATATCTCCATACGGCCTCTACAGCGTTTCTCCCGAAAGCTTGAGTAACTGAAAGTGTGGTGGACTCTAAAGACTCGTCAATTCTATGGCTGTGGATTTAACCACTAGCACGTCAGAGGTATAAGCCAATACGTGACGGGCCACCAGCTATTGACCAAAAGGGACGTCGATGAGCGAACTCATCCAGACACCCTACTGAGCCTGTCAGTGACAATATCCGTACAGTCCGGTCCGTTCGTCTATGAGTATCGCATGGCGGGCCTAGGGGGTTGGTAAAAGTCATACCCCCAAAAGCGGTACAAGTCGTGTCGGAGTGTAGCCCAGAACACCCTGAGATACTACTGGAATACCTACCAGTAAATCTCCTGCCTCGGCCGAGGGCTTTGTGTAATGGCTCTCCTAGACACAGCGCGACCTCACCGCCAATACCGGGAGAGACGACCCCCTGAAGATCCGCTCACTGCCTCCATGTGGCTCGGGACTGTACCCAACTAAAACCTGTTTGCACGACTCCTTTGAGCCGTGGTAGGGTAGTAATCAAAGTACAGTGGGAACTCACACGAGACAAATGACGATCCCCAGGTCGATGAACTAACCTGTACACATGTCACCAGGGAACTGCTATCTGATGTCAGGTATAAGACCAACTAGCATGTTCCCGGCGAGTCCTGTCCGGTGTACTCATAACCCAATGAGCACATGTATACATCTTAGGTGAACCAACTGACACCAGTGGCTTGTGAGACCGGCCACCGCCCCTCGTCGGGGTCTCGACTGTATACACTAGTCTACTCTGGAGAATCGATGCCCTGTCTCGAAACTCAAACAACTAGGGACCTTTTAAAGATGTGCTTATAGACCACCAGCTCTCATGTATATGATCGCCCTCATACTGCTGGCAGTCAAGAAAGAATCCTAGGGGCTCTATCAGCGTGTAATAGCGACCTGTAAGGTCACCTGAAGCAGTACACGATGATAAAGGTAAACCAGATAGCATACTATCATCTCGAGTAAGACTGTCCTACCGGGATAGGTCCTCCCTCAATCATTGCAATCACGTGCCTGTGATCCAATAATTGACTCTGAGGGCACTATCTCCAACAATCTCCCACTTGCACTCAAGGGTAATTATTGCGATGTCGCATACTCACAGCCCGTGATACCGAACACCCAACTCCTCTACTAGTCAGTCTCACAAAGCTCGTTTGCGAAACTATTGCGTTCGAGGAATAGCCTCAGTGAGTGGATCCGCTGTGATGTTTCTTTCTATGTCTCTCTATATCTCAAGTTCGCAGAGAAAGCCATCTCCCGAAATGAGCAATACCTGTCTTAGAGTATGTCTGGATATCTGATGGGACCTAGCTCATAAATGAACTCCAATTCCAAACTTCTTAGACTGTATCGATAACTGAACTTAATCAGTACCCAGCGCCATGCCTCCCTCAGTATTGCCTTGGACCACCTGTCCAAAATACCGCCCCTCGTCAGAAGGAGAAACTATAACTTTGACAGCCACTCTGCCATCCATGTCACCTTGGAAGCCTGGAATGATAACCGACTCCTAAAAGAGGCTGTCGTTATCACATCCCTAGAACATCAACTTATGTTCTAAAACTTCTTCCGACTGTTTCTCCAGGATTGGATTAATATCAACTTATTGCACCTACTGCAAGAACAACATCTGGTGTGGTACTTGACATCTCATGATTGACTCAATTGCCTAAGCAAGTGATCTGCCAATCATGCGCATCCATCTCCCCTTTAGTCTGTAAGACACCTTCAGAGAGGGTGAATCCATTACCTGCAGGTATACTACCGTGCCAGGAGTCGTCCATTCTAACTACTCATAGAATGCTGTCAAGGTACCCAGATTGGGA
The DNA here is from genome assembly GCA_030015575.1 of Agapanthus africanus. Classification (NCBI taxonomy): domain Eukaryota; kingdom Viridiplantae; phylum Streptophyta; class Magnoliopsida; order Asparagales; family Amaryllidaceae; genus Agapanthus; species Agapanthus africanus. The sequence continues at coordinate 80,075,259 of JASDDO010000031.1, forward strand.
AACCACCCAAATCTAGATCTAAAACCATAGATTTAGTAACCAGAATGTCTGATATAATATCCAAGTCCTGTGTGGAGAAACCACTGTGTGACAACCAAAGTATAACCGATCGTAGTATAGGAATATCACTTCCTACTTTGTGTATGTCATCAAATACCAGGACATCACACCCTACTACCTCCTTAGCAGATCCATCCCCTATTCTGATGAAGTCAAACATATGACTTCACATCAGAAATTGATGATCTATCTCCGCTATTTCTGCTTCAGTCTGTAAATAGACATAAGCCAACTGTCCACCAATGCTTCCGCTGCTCCCACTGACTACGACAACCCTCTGGCAGAGTCATATAGACGTACACTTTTAAAGCCAGTTTAGAATGACGCTATACTCATCCTCATGCCGGGTTTCACAGTCTGGAACAACAGCAATGGCAAGTCTGGGTAAACAAGAACCTCCCTTCCACCGACCTTGAGCATACCGAAGTACATCTCGGGTGCCTGAGGTTACCCACCATACCTGCGGAGTGGCTAATGGAATGTCAAACCAGATTGAAACTTTAGGTTCCTATCAAATTTTCAGTAATCGTTTGCGGTTCTGGAATCACTTCCAGTTCTACCATACTCCCACTGCTGTTTTTCTGAAAAAATCCATTTTTGTTAAAACTGTGGCGAGTCAAGAACAATATTACTATTGATCTTCTAGATGGTAGAAAATCAACCCTCGTCATTGCCTGGGTCAACCCACAAACAGCCATTACAGAAACGTGCCTTGAGTTATCCGGAGTCTGGTTTTAAGCATAAGCCGGACAACTCCCCGTACCTTAACATCGTTAAGATATGAACTATTCTATATCCAATACAGAAACAGAGGCACTGATTTAATTGAACCAGATTCAAATCATTCAGCTGTCTCCAGTGCATGTCAACTAAAAGGAAGAGAGGCCGATCAGCGTTACTCAACTTAGGAATGCTTCCAATTATGAGTAACCTGAAAAAGAAGCAAGTTCTCTTAATCATTACTATCAACTGAATACCACACACAAGTATCTACATCTTCGATCTCCTTGAAGAATCCCGATACTTGCAATACCCGGTTCTCTACTTTATTCATATACCCACAACTTCTCAAAACATGGACCCTGTGTTTCTACGAAACACTTGTCTAGGTACTAGAGAAGTTATAAGTAAGCAGAATATAGTACGAGGACCAACCCCTCTGTCCTAATGGACACTGGAAAATACACAATACTCTGTATAAGTCCCCTGAGTCTAATAACTCATTCACTGTGCGTCGTAGTTTGAAAACTGTACTTATGGTTAAGAAGAATTACACCGCTGTTCAATGCTCCTTACCTAACCATCCACTGATATAGGTAAATGTCATAGACATAATTTCAAAAAGGTACATCTCACTCTATAAAAATAGACGTACAGATATATCAATTTGAAATTGGTGCATAACAACGGATATTCAAAACCAAATATTTGCCGACCGGCAAACAACCCAGGTGGCTTCCTCAAATATCACCAATTACAACGAATCCCGATATAATGAGGATGGTCACCTAATTCCCAATAACTTACTCCCACTCATCATCTGTAAAACCTTAAAGATGTGAGAATCCAACCTGGTAAATACATACCCTGGAGCAAGTGTCCAATCGGGAAATCAGTTTTCTTTTAACAGTACACAGTGAAAATGAAACATTGAAATGTTTCGATGGGGTATCCTGGTATTCCTAGTAATGCCTCTACCATTATCCAGATTCACAACTATAACCGTATATCTCTTTGCCATCTGTCTAAATCCCTTTATATGTCTTTAGTCTTTACCGTCTGCACACCCCTTTAGGCCAAATGGTTTTCTTCCTTCCCTACCATTCGGCACCAGCCTATGGCTTGGAAGAAGACTATCCAATAAGCATAATGGGTGTACTGTCCTAATCCTAGGAGCACTCGCAACGCGAGAGAAGGTGAAGATAAAAGACACCTGAATGAACTTTATTCCTATTTCTCCTGAACCAGGATCCATCCCCGAACTGGAACAAGTTCCTTTCGAGTTCGTATATAACCATACGATGGAATATCCAAATAAACTGTGGATCTTCGTAGTGATACGGAGTGTCCTGGAGAAATACAAAGGTGATTTAGGATTGGCGAAGAAATACTTGGTTTGGTCGTGAATAGCAATCGCAGTTTACTTTGCCCTCTTACTAATCCCTTGCTTTGTCTTAACTTAATACCTTCTGTACACCATCGTTATGCTAATTGGTTTTCTTCATTCCCCACCGTTCGGCACCGGCCTAAGGTTTGGAATAAGACTATCCAATTTGCATAATAGGTGTACTATCTCCTAAACCAAGGAGTACTCGCAACATGAGAGAAGGTGAAAGGAAAAGACAACTGAATAGTCTTATTCGTTTTCTCCAGAACCGGAAACCATCCTCGAATAAATTCCTTCGAGCTCGTATCTAACCATACGATGGTTTTGTCCAATGGAAGTGGACGTTCGTAGTAATACGGGGTGTCCTGGAGAAAAGGGTAAAAGTAGGAGTGGCAATGAGGTTTTCAACTCTGACAATCCAAAAGCCAGTGTAAAGAAGGTTCGGTCAACTTGGTCACTGAGTCAAAGTCCAGGGTCGGGTCAATGGTCGCTGCCAAAGAGAGAGAGAAAAGAAACACTCAGCGTGCACTCTAACCTAGATCAGAATGGTTATCACTTTATCTAATCAGGAAACCTCCCACTGTAACCTCAAATTCTTCTCCAAACCTGAAAGAAGAATTAGTCGGGATCACCCGAGGAGTAAACCAACTCATCAGTGGGAATCGGGATCCAACTATTATCGCATGATAACTTGACGGAATCCACTCAAGTCACCACACTCCAGATGGTATGCGCATGCCTGGCAAGTTTCAGTTCTTTTGAAACTCCCGATGTGTGATTTTACCCCTAGGACCCAAGTGACCTTGACAATGCCAACATATCAAAGAGTCCTAGTCAAGTTCAACCCGTCATTATCATGATTGCGTTAAACCCACCCGTACGAGTCCTTGACAATGCCAACATAACCGTAAGACTGTCCTAACCAATCCACTTATCCATGCGACAGAAAAGCATTACAGAGCTATCGAACACTACGCCTCGGCAATGCACGACATACGTAGCACGAATACTAAGCAATACTAATCTGAAATGACGGAAGGCTACGGCTGGTTTTTGGCGAAAAACCTTTAACGTAATGAACTTGATATCGTTGAAGGAACGGATAGCTTTTTAGAAAATATAGTGACGAAAACCTTTACTAAAGAGGTCACTCCCGGTGAAGGGATCTCGGCTCTTTCCCCGTAGAAAGAGGTGTAGGATATTCCAACTGAAAACCACGATGCAAAGCAAAAGTAATCGGCTATAGTGAAGTTAATGCCCTGACGCAAACTTCTGTCCAAGGGGTCACTCCCGGTGAAGGGATCTCGGCCCTTGCCTCGTCGACTGAGGAGCAGGATATTCCAAATGAATACCACGATGGAAAACAAAAGTGAACGTCCTTGCAATAACAGCTTTTTGAAAAGTGTTCCAACAACATCAGAATAGGTTTGTTTTTAACTTGCATTGATCCGAATCAATGCAGTCCCATCAATGGATCACACCACAAAGAACGAAAATATACTGATGTACGTATATGCCATCCGCATTCGCCACTGGGTCCCGTCATTACTCGTTAGGTAAGCTAACTAACGACAGAGCGGGGACTGGACTAGCGCGGATGCAAAACATATACAACATCTACTAATATATATACCAATATATTATATTCGCTCAAGGCGTGATAAAATGCAACATCACAGAAATATACAGCATCACAGAACAATACAGATATCTGGAAGCCCCGGGTTTCACAGAGCCGCTGCTGAAACCCGACGTTCCCCTGGTCGTGTGGATAGCCTGTGCAATGAAAACCTAGACCCCTACGGGCGCGGCAAGTCACCCGCCAAAACCTGAAGCGAGGCAGCCCCCTTCAGCACCGTGAATGGACCACCCAGCACTTCATGGAATCCGGTAACTTGGGCACCCCTCCTGGGTCAACCTGTACCCCTTACGAGTGCGGCGAATAGCCCGCCAATCCTAGAGTGAAGCCCCCTCCATCTCAATGCCATGAGATGCGGGCCCGTTGCCCTCTAGAACCCGGCTATCCGTGCACCCCTCCGCGGGGTAATCCTAGTACAGAAAGTAAAATATACATACAACGGGTACATCGACCACAACCAGGTCGTGCCCCAAAAGAATAATACAAACAGGCAGTGACGACAGTCCACATGTCGGACGCTCGCCCCGCAATATCAAATGTACATAATACAACAAAACTGTACTAACATTGCATCCAGGCTATCCCCCACAACCGATCCGCAACATCACAGCAAAATCACAAGACATCAACGTGAATGTCACGTTCGCAAATCCGTCCAACCGGGCTATAGCAGTTAGACATGATTTACCGATCAAGTGACATTCACGGTCGCAGATATAATGTAAATACTGTGAACCAATGTGTTTAAAATATCCGATCGATCAAATTTTACCAAGTGGGCCCCCCATGTACTTACTGTAGCACACACAGAAAATCTGGGCCCAAACAAAGTATACCAAAACCCCTATTTTCAGCCCAAAAGCCCACTGCAAAGAAATGGTGACATGAACCCACATTTCTGCGGCGGAACCGCGGCAAAAGGAGGTTAAGGCCGCGGTTCCGCGGTCGTACGGAGGGATCATGGTACCAAATTTTTCCATTGTTCTTATAATTCCATATACATCACTTTTCTACAACCTGAAAATTTTTTCGAGCCCGGAAAAAATCGAATGAAAACTGATGTGAAGAAAACGCGGTTTTGAAATTTTTGTTCGATCGGAAAAGTAAAACACACTAGAACAAGCTAGACTAGGTTAATAGCGTGGCTCTGATACCATGTTGCGCCACGGCAGCGCCCCGGCCTTCTATCCGAGGCCAAAATGCGGAATCAAAATTTTTCTTAACTTTTAAACTGGCGCTACCGCGGACAATATACCCGGATCGTAACCATTAACCGATACTAGCTAACAAGAGAAAGGGTGAGAGATATACCGAGTGATCCGAGTCCTCCGGTCTTCTCGTCGTCGTCCCGATCTCCCGCGGAAACTCAGGTCGTCGCATCCTTTCCGGAAGGGCACCACATCGTCTGCATCTTTTACGGGCTCCCACCTCAATACCGAGGCAACTCGGGCACGAAGCCGGCTAGTCGACGTGCCCAAGGTTTGCTGTAGATTGTAGTGTAGAATGCGCTTTGTCTCAATGGGGTTTGTAGTTGCCTTGATGGAGGAATGGATTGGAACTTTCAAGTGGAGCTCTCATTTATCAAGCATGGAATGAGATGATAAATTTTCCTCATCTAAAATGAAACCTCTCATTTTCTCTCCTCTCATGGAAAATGTGGCCGGCCCCCTCATTAGGAAAAGGGTGGAGGAAAAAATGAATAACCACCTCAAGGGAGGTGAGTGTAGGAGAACAAAGGTGGTGACCACAACATAAAGCAAGTCTCACATCAAGGAAGCAAATCAATCCTATCTTAATCCTTTCTCATTAATACAAGTAATGATGCATGAAAAGAAAAGATGGAAAGGGAATCTAAAGATGCTATCATAATCTCTCATCTCACAAATAAACCCTCCACAAAATGTTATTTGCAAACTTGCAAATAACCCCCTCCATCGGAAAAGTCCGGCCGGGAAAGAACAAAGGAAAACCGGCCGGAACGGAATGCAAACTGGCAACTCCAGAAAACTGGTCCTGTAATAAATTACAGGAGAACCCCGATACTGTGCATACACACCCGCATCTGTATTCTGACCGGATACAAATGCAATGAGACAAAATCTACACTGTACTAAACTAGGATCCGGCTTAAACCAAAGCCGGCTAGTAATATCCGTTCGATCCTAATCCGTGCAATACCGCACGTATCTGATCGAACCTTGCCATATATCTATACGTCCTCTAGTACAAACCGTCCGATCCTGATCCATGCAATACTGCACGTATCTGATCGGACCCTGCCATATCTCCATACGGCCTCTACAGCGTTTCGCCCGAAAGCTTGAGTAACTGAAAGTGTGGTGGACTCTAAAGACTCGTCAATACTATGGCTGTGGATTTAACCACTAGCACGTCAGAGGTATAAGCCAATACGTGACGGGCCACCAGCTATTGACCAAAAGGGACGTCGATGAGCGAACTCATCCAGACACCCTACTGAGCCTGTCAGTGACAATATCCGTACAGTCCGGTTCGTTCGTCTATGAGTATCGCATGGCGGGCCTAGGGGGTTGGTAAAAGTCAGACCCCCAAAAGCGGTACAAGTCGTGTCGGAGTGTAGCCCAGAACACCCTGAGATACTACTGGAATACCTACCAGTAAATCTCCTGCCTCGGCCGAGGGCTTTGTGTAATGGCTCTCCTAGACACAGCGCGACCTCACCCCCAATACCGGGAGAGACGAACCCATGATGATCCGCTCACTGCCTCCATGTGGCTCGGGACTGTACCCAACTAAAACCTGTTTGCACGACTCCTTTGAGCCGTGGTAGGGTAGTAATCAAAGTACAGTGGGAACTCACACGAGACAAATGACGATCCCCAGGTCGATGAACTAACCTGTACACATGTCACCAGGGAACTGCTATCTGACGTCAGGTATAAGACCAACTAGCAAGTTCCCGGCGAGTCATGTCCGGTGTACTCATAACCCAATGAGCACCTGTATACATCTTAGGTGGACCAACTGACACCAGTGGCTTGTGAGACCGACCACCGCCCCTCGTCGGGGTCTCGACTGTATACACTAGTCTACTCTGGAGAATCGATGCCCTGTCTCGAAACTCCCACGACTAGGGACCTTTTAAGGAAGTGCTTATAGACCACCAGCTCTCACATATATGATCGCCCTCATACTGCTGGCAGTCAAGAAAGAATCCTAGGGGCTCTATCAGCGTGTAATAGCGACCTGTAAGGTCACCTGAAGCAGTACACGATGATAAAGGTAAACCAGATAGCATACTATCATCTCGAGTAAGACTGTCCTACCGGGATAGATCCTCCCTCAATCATTGCAATCACGTGCCTGTGATCCAATAATTTACTCTGAGGGCACTATCTCCAACAATCTCCCACTTGCACTCAAGGCTAATTATTGCGATGTCGCATACTCACAGCCCGTGTGATACCGAACACCCAACTCCTCTACTAGTCAGTCTCACAAAGCTCGTTTGCGAAACTATTGCGTTCGAGGAATAGCCTCAGTGAGTGGATCCGCTGTGATGTTTCTTTCTATGTCTCTCTATATCTCAAGTTCGTAGAGAAAGCCATCTCCCGAAATGAGCAATACCTGTCTTAGAGTATGTCTGGATATCTGATGGGACCTAGCTCATAAATGAACTCCAAATCCAAACTTCTTAGACTGTATCGATAACTGAACTTAATCAGTACCCAGCGCCATGCCTCCCTCAGTATTGCCTTGGACCACCTGTCCAAAATACTGCCCTGTTAGGTCCACGTTACCTCTCCCGGTACTTTCGGGGTTGCGGAAATGGTAAAACAAAATTTTTTCTAAACTTTGTAACATGGACCGTAAAAGCCGGATCTTTGCTAAATAATACACTAGCATCCTTACTCGAGATGTTATCTACTCGGTTAGGGGTTATACCTCAACTTGAACTCCTTCTCTTCTTGTTGTTCTTCACTCCTTGTTGTTCTTCACTTCTTGTTGTTCTTCTCTTCTTATTGCTCTTCTCTTTGCTTGCTCAATGGTTGATCCGGACTTTGGTCACCTCCGCGGCCTCCTTGAGTCGAAGACGATCCACCCGAGAGATGTACACCGAGCTCCACCTCAAGCCGAGGTAACTAGGGCAAGGAGATTGCTAATCTAGAAGCCCTAGGATGTGTAGAGGAGATGTATGGATGTGTTTGTCAAGTGGAATCCTTTTTCTCTCAACACATGAGATCAAAGGAGAAATCAAGAGGAGGAAGAAGAAGGAGGAAGGTTAGCAACCATGGAGCTTCTCATTTCAAGAGAGAGAATGAGAATAAAATTATGATACAAAAGAAAAACAACCATGGTTGGAAATAATGCAAAACAACATTATTACTAATCCCATCAAGATAAAGTTGATGGCTACTTTGAAATGACCATTATCATAATCCAAAAGAAAAAGGAAAAGAAAAGAAGAGTGTGGAACCCTCTTGAAAGTCAATGGTCAACCGGTCAACAAAGTCAAGAGAGGTCAACGGGGTCAAATGGTCAATGCAATTAGCCATCATAAGATTATCACTAATAGGATTAGTAAATGATGTTCGCGGTTCATAATGGTTTTGACCAAACGAACTGTCAAAACCCTAATGAGTCCGCCTCAAAATGGTTTTGACCGAATCAACTGTCAAAACCCTAATGAGCCTGCCACATAACGGTTTTGGCCGAACCAACTGCCAAAACCCTAATGAGGCACCTCCTCCTTCATCACTCCGAAAAACTGTGCATACACACCTGCATCCGTATTCCGTAGAATGTGGATGCACAGAAGACGAAACAAATCAATCCGTGCAATACTAGGATCCGGCTTAAACCAAAGCCTACTAGTACTGCCTGCCCGAACACCATACGCACACAAGTGTACGTAAGTGATCGCGGCCCTGCCGTAAAACCATACGGCCTATACACGTTTCGCTCAGTGCAGGGAAACTCTCTGTGTGGGACTCTAAAGACTCGACACTACGCTGGCAGTGGGTTTAACCACAGACCGCAAGAGGCACTAGCTGTACGTAACGGTCCCCAGGTAGATGTCGATAAGAAGGCCGATGAGGTATACCCATCCGAACTCCTACTGAGCCTGTATGTGACAATCTCCGTACAGTCCGGTCTGTTCGTCTGATACATTGCATGTCGGGCCTAGGGAGGCGGCAAGCGTCAGACCCTTAATAGCGGTACAAGTCGTGTCGAAGTGAAGCCCAGAACACCCTGAGATAACACTGGAACCTACCAGTATATCTCGCTTGCCCTGGCCAGGGACTACTTGTGTAATGGCTCTCCTAGACACAGCGCGATGTCAACCCCCAATACCGGGAGAGACGAATCCTGTCTAACCGTCACTGCCTCCAAGTGCTTTGGGACTGCTCCCAACTACTACCTGTTTGCACGACTCAGTAGAGCCGTGGTAAGGTAGTAACCAAAGAACAGTGGGAACACACTCGAGGCGAAGTGGCAGTGTCAAGTCAGCGGACTAAGCTGTACTCATGTCACCTGGGAACTGATAACTGACGATAGGTATAATACCAACCATCAGTTCCCGACGAGTCCTGTCCAGTGTACTCGTAACCTAACAAGCACCCGCATACTATCTCAAGTACGACGTACCGACGACTGTGGGACAGACCGTCTCCCGTGCTGGGATAAGAAGCGCATACGCTAGTCTACTCCGGAGCATCGATGCCCTATCTCGATACTCCCACGACTAGGGACGTGTATAAGAATGTGCTTGTAGATTACCCAGCCCCCACGAGTGTGATCGCCATCACAACGCTGGTAATCAAGCAAAGATCCTAAGGGCTCTACTAATGCGTATAGGTGATATAATAAATAAACACACATGTACACATTAAAGCAGAGACAAACCAAGTAGCATACTACTATATTGAGCAAGATTGTCTGTACAACTGTGAATATCCCAAGCTTCCATCAAGTAATATACATACTAGTATGATACAGTAATGGCCTCTATGGCATATACACTAACAATCTCCCACTTACACTAAGGCCATGTACTGGCGTATCGAAGACCTATCATCTCGATCAGCCGCTCGAACTGAGTCTGGGGTAAAGCCTTCGTGAATGGGTCCGCAGTGTTGTCCTTTGTGTCCACTCTCCGCACCCCGATCTCCTGGCGATCAATGATCTCCCTGATCAGGTGATACCGCCTTAAGATATGCCTGGATATCTGATGGGACCTTGGTTCCTTCGCTAAAGCTATAGCCCCATTGTTATCGCAATACGAAGGTATTGGGTCAACAATGGACGGAACCACCTGAAGTTCACTAATGAACTTCTTTATCCAGACCGCCTCTTTTGCGGCATCGCTTGCAGCAATGTATTCAGCCTCCATCGTCGAGTCTGCGACGGTATCCTGCTTGGAACTCCTCCAACATACCGCCCCTCCGTTGAGGGTAAACACAAAACCCGAGACAGACTTGCTGTCATCTTTGTCACTCTGGAAGCTTGAATCGGCAAAGGACTCGACCCTAAGGTCTCCATTACCGTAAACCAGGAACATCTCCTTAGTCCTTCTTAGGTACTTGAGAATGTTCTTCACTGCTGTCCAGTAGTCCTCCCCTGGGTCTGACTGATACCGGCTTACCGAGCTCAACGCGTAAGCTACATCTGGTCTTGTACATAGCATCACATACATTATAGATCCTACCGCCGAAGCGTAGGGTATAGTGCTCATGCGAACCCTCTCCTCGTCAGTCTTAGGAGACATCTTCTTGGAGAGGGTAATTCCGTGCAATGCGGGTATGTTACCGCGCTTGGAACCCTCCATACTAAATCTCTTTAGTACGGTCTCTATGTACCTGGACTGTGAAAGTCCCAACAGTTTCTTGGATCTATCTCTATAGATCTTGATCCCCAGAATGTACGAGGCATCACCCAGGTCCTTCATGGAGAACCTTTGTGACAAAAATAGCTTGACCGATTGTAGCATAGGAATGTCATTTCCTATCAAATGAATGTCGTCCACGTACAAGACTAGGAATACGACAGTTCGTCCTACAATCTTCTTATATACACAGGGTTCATCTTCGTTCTTGATGAAATCAAATTCCTTGATTGCCTCATCAAAACAGATGTTCCAGCTCCGCGATGCCTGCTTTAATCCATAAATGGATTTAAGCAACTTGCACACCTTTCCGCTGCTCCCACTGTCTACGAAACCTTCTGGTTGATCCATGTAAACGCACTCTTCCAAACAACCGTTTAGGAAAGCCATTTTGACATCCATCTGCCAGATTTCATAGTCATGGAAGGCAGCAATGGCAAGTAGGATCCGAATGGATTTGAGCATATCCACCGGAGAAAAAGTTTCATCATAGTCCAAACCAGGTCTTTGACGAAAACCTTTTGCAACGAGTCTAGCTTTATAGGTTTCCACCTGCCCATCTACACCAAGTTTCCTTTTGTAGATCCATTTGCATCCAACGGGTTTTACCCCAGGTGGAGCAATATCTAAGGTCCACACTTTATTGGCGTACATGGACTCCATTTCGGATTGCATTGCTTCCTGCCACTTATCAGAGTCCCTACTGATAATGGCCTGCCTGAAACTGGTAGGGTCATCTTCTTCCAAGATGCAATCCTCTCGATCCCCGTCTATGAGAAAACCGTAGTATCTCTCGGGCGGATGAGAAATCCTACCAGATCTGCGGAGTGGCTGAGGTTCGTTTGGGGTTATTGAATCTAGCGGTTCCTCCAAATTTTCAGTAACATTCTGTGGTCGCTGAATTTCTTCCAGTTCTACCGAACTCCCACTAGTTTCTTTTGCAAGAAACTCCCTTTCTAAGAAGGTAGCGTGGCGAGATACAAACACCTTCTGTTCCTCAGTGTGGTAGAATAGTTATCCTAGTGAGTCTTTAGGATATCCCACAAATTTACAGAGAACTGACCGTGCCTCTAACTTGTCCGGTTTCTGTGTTTTCACATAGGCCGGACAACCCCATATCTTAAATCGCTTAAGATACGGATTTCTTCCACTCCATATTTCATATGGAGTCTTAGGCACTGATTTGGATGGAACATAATTCAATAGGTATGCCGCTGTCTGAAGCGCATGTCCCCATAATGAAAGAGGCAACTCAGCACTACTCATCATGGAGCGAACCATATCCAATAGGGTACGATTCCTCCGCTCCGAAACACCGTTGTGCTGTGGTGTATAAGGAGGAGTAAGCTGAGAGAGAATACCATTCTCTTTTAAGTAATCTAGGAATTCTGTGCTTAAGTACTCCCCTCCTCTATCAGACCGGAGGATCTTGATACTTTTGCCAATCTGGTTCTCTACTTCCTTTCTGAATTCCTTGAATTTCTCAAAAGCTTCAGATTTGTGTTTCATCAGATACACATATCCGAACCTAGAGAGATCGTCAGTGAATGTGATGAAGTAGGAGAACCCACCCCTTGCATGTATAGACATCGGACCACACACATCACTGTGTATGAGTCCCAAGAGCTCTGCTGCTCTTTCTCCATGTCCGGTGAACGGAGATTTTATCATCTTCCCTTTGAGACAAGACTGACAAGTTTCATAAGATGAAAACCCGAACGCATCCAAGAGTCCATCTTTATGCAACTTACTCAGTCTTTTCTCTCCGATATGACCAAGTCTACAATGCCACAAGTAGGATTCATTCGTATCTGAATTCTTCCTCTTGCGTGTGTTTTGTATATTGAGAACTGTATTCTGATTTAGAACATAGATACCATTACACAGTGTACCCTCTGCAACCAGTACCTTATGAAGGTAAATGTTCATTAATTCTTTTCAAGAACAAAGTTATATCCATCTTTATCGAGTAAAGAAACTGATATGATGTTGCAAACCATGGAGGGTACATAGTAGCAATCGTTCAAAATCATAGTCTTACCATTTGGCAATACTAGGTGATATTCACCGACAGCTGCCGCATTAACTTGTGCTCCGTTCGCTACTCTGAGCGACATATCATCCGGTGCAACTTTCCTACTTTTTCTCAGTCCCTGCAATAAATTACAGATATGAGATCCTGATCCGGTATCAAGTACCCAGGAGGTAGGGCTGACCGTAAAACAGTTCTCAATTACAAGAACACCTGAAGTAGATGCAAAACCATGCTTCTTCTTCAACTGGGTATCCTGGAAATCCATGCAATCCCCTTTCCCATTCTCATACTTATGACAGTTGTCACATGTTAGAGCTGAACCAACTTTCCCCAGTCCCGAATAAGAATTCGGATCAGTCAAGCGATACATTTTATTATCTTGATTAGGGCGCGAAAAGGTTGCTGCCTGGAGAGAGAGAAAAGAAACACTCAGCGTATGCTCTTGCAAGATTAGATTGGTTTATTAATTTATCTAACCAGGATGTCTCCCACTGTTTACTCAAATTCTTCTTAAAACCTTTTTAAAAGAAGAACTAGCCGGGTTTTAATTCACGTCACAATACTTGCTTAACCTTTCAGCCAGGCTAGTGTCGGTACTTTGAGGGAGGTTTTCCAACGCTTTCGCGAAGTTCCTTAATTCAAGAACCTCTTTTCCCTGGGGGCGTAGCCCCGCTAACACCTTTCTAGACACCTACTAGGTATATAACATTGATCGTTTAAGTGAAATAATTTCCCGAGAGTTA